>CM068593.1:9296115-9987410 GCA_035048485.1 Pteria penguin | reverse complement strand
TAATAAACATCAGTATATATATATAGTAGATTAGAAAAATAATCTTTTTCTTGCGATTGTGAAACATATAAAATCATCATATGCATATATCAATAAATCATTCATCACTCAGGCCATTAAAATTAAACTCTTAGCTTTATGGATTTTCTAACCTATACCGGTATTTTATCTGACTTGAAAAAAGAAAAAAAATTGCATTTTCCAAATAAATTTGGTTCCATTGGAATGATATTGATAGCTTTGATAAAGTTATCAGTTATTTGGGTCTTTTTCATTATACGGAGTTAATTCCCATATGAGCAGGTATCTGACGTCAAACCATTGTGAGGTTATACAATTCTATATCATTTCCCATAATTTTACGCAAGTTTCCATAGACTTGGTTGACGTCACAATAGTTTGACGTCAGATACCTGCTCATATGGGAAATAACTCTGTATAACAAAAAGACCCAAATGTGCAGAGAGATATTTATAGTTTATATTTCTTGATCATCAAAATGTTTTTGCATCAAGTAATCTTCTATATTTTTTTTCTTGCGGCCCCAATGACTCAGTGAATGAGAGACTCAGATGACCTATTAATATCTGCAAAACTAAAAATTCTATTGTAATGGCCTCCTTAAACATAAATTGAATAGTTTTAATACTGTTGTTGCTATAAAGTGTAATCTATAAAAATATTTTATGCCCCCGTATCGATAGATCGGGGGGATATAGTTTATGACCTGTTTGTTTGTTTGTTTGTCTGTCTGTGGCAAAAAAAAAACTTTAACCTTGGCCATAACTTTTGATTGGTAAATGATAAGGCTTTCATATTTCACATGAGTGTTCCTTGTAAAAAGACCTTTCGTTTGATACTATGACCTTGACCTTTGACTTAGTTTCAAGAAAATGGTTTAAAAATTGCTGCCGACGGGGCATCAGTGTTTCACAAACACATCATGTTTAAATTTAAAAGGCACAATGTTATTTGACCTCCTCATAGAAAAGTTTCCTAGAGAGATCAGCTGCTTGTTTATATTGCATGAGTATTTTAAAAAATGGAAGCAATGAAAGGTCTAAGATGCTTAACATAAAAAAAACTCCAACTTGGGCACTAAAGCATTCTCAAAATAGTCTCTATCAATAAAAATTTTCTCAACAAATAGGTCAGAAAAAGTGTAAACAACAAAGTAGCATAAAGAACGTCCACTAAAATGCAATTGGCCCTGAATTTGATCATAATATGGATGAGACTTGGCCATCCTTGTTGGTCTGAAGGAAAGGAAAGTTTTTTCCTGGAACATTTTTGTCCTTTCCGCCTGTAAATGGGCATTTCACTTCAACAATAGCGTTGTCTTAAATAACTGCATCTGGAGATGCCCCAAGGTATGGTCTTTCTAGTGAAATGAACAGGCCACATGGTTTTGTCTTTATCCCTTCAGATTTTTCAAAAGCATTCAGAGCTTTTTTCTCATAATTTTTGCCATGAAGTGTTGCAGGAGTATCAAATGATTTACATTTTAACATATGGAATAGCATTTTCTTTATATCTATTATTGGAGTGATTTTAGACACTTTTCCAAATCGAGAGGCTGTAATTCGCCAACTTCTTTCAGAAAACCATTTCTTACTGGTACTTCGACCTCGTGTTGCCTTCTCAATGCTACATATGATTCTTTTGTCAACCTGTGTAAAGGCATACAAAACTATATTGTTAATTTTCCTAAATTTAACTTGCATGTATGGTCTGAAAAAAGTACAAAAATGATAATATGACTGATATCAAATTCATTAAGTATTTTCTTATTTAGTTTACAAACTGGCAAACATTAGACACAGTGACCGTAACACTATAAGTGTTAAAAGACAAGGAACGCCGAAAATAGATGACTCGTACATACTTTCACTTCGCAGTAGGACCATTCGTACGTCACTTCCGATAAATAACTCCTCTAACGGCTATATTTCCCAAGGGCGGTAACTCTTGATCATCCTATTACCTGTATTATTTCCTACCTGTCGTATGCACTAATGCATGTTGAAAAAAATCATTCATCTCAACATCCTTTTCTGAATGTTAAATACTACTTAAAAATGCTTTGTTTTAATGTATAAGTTTTCTGTCATTTGAACTTTAATTTTTAGCGGGCCGGGACGAATGTCCGGGGAGCTAATGTCATAGCCCTAGTGTCAGCGCCGCTGGCTTAGACACTAAAATAAACCCCTTTAACCTGGGCTATAACTTTTGAACTAAGAGGGATAGAGTCTTGAAACTTCACACATGCATACCTTGTGAAACTCCCTTTCATTCTGGACCATGTCCTTTGACCTTGTGACCTTCACCTTGGAGTTTGACCTACTTTTCAAAAACTTTAACCTGGGCTATAACTTTTGAACTAAGAGGGGTAGAGTCTTAAAACTTCACACATGCATACCTTGTGAAACTACCTTTCAGTCTGGACCATGACCTTTGACCTTGTGACCTTCACATTGGAGTTTGACCTACTTTTCAAAAACTTTAACCTGGGCTATATTTTTTAAGCAAGAAACTTCATAGATGCATACCTTGTGAAAAGCCCTTTTAACCTGGGCTATAACTTTTGAATTAAGAGGGTTAGAGTCCTGAAACTGCACACATGGACACCTGGTGAAAAGCCCTTTTATTTGGAACCATGACTTTTGACCTTGTGACATTCACCTTGGAGTTTGACCTACTTTTCAAAAACTTTAACCTGGGGTATAACTTTTAAATCAAGAGGGGTAGAGTCTTGAAACTTCACACATGGACACCTGGTGACAAGCCCTTTCATATGGGACCGTGACCTTTGACTTGTGACCTTGACCTTGACCTTGGAGTTTGACCTACTTTTCAAAAACTAACCTGGGCTATTACTTTTGAACCAAAATGGCTCGAGTCTTGAAACTTCACACATGGACACCTGGTGAAAAGCCCTTTCTTCCGACAGCTCTTGTTTATCCCCACATAACGTGTTGCGATGGGAAGAAGGTAATGCTTCTGTGGTCACACCTTGACCTTGTGAACACGATCGACATTAAACCATTACATTTTCTTCATCAAGCTTACATGTATCACACAATTTCTCCATCATGAGAGGTTAGAGGTCAGAATGGACACGTATGAAAATACACTTGTGAACACAACAGAGACCAAAAAAAAAAAAAAAAAAATAAGGTGTAATTTAATCAGAGTTGGCCCACATCCTGCCCATTGGATAAACCTATTGATTTTCAAGATCAGGGGTCAAAATGTGGGGATCCCAGTCTTTGTGTTGCCCTTGGTCAATTTGGGACAGCATTACAGCTTAACACTACAGGTATCTGTCACAATATCTTTAAAATAAATGCACCAGTACCTTTAATGTATCATCTATCCAATACTCTAAGAATGGCTGTTTCATACAGTCATGGTCTTTAGCGGCTGCCTATTATAAAGATGTTACATATAGCTGTAGGGAAGATGAAAATTATACATCTACCTGTAATTGATGTTATATGGAAATCATATAGAGTAGATTCGGGCAGATTCTACATGGTATTAATGAAGTTTCTGTGCAATATAACCATTATAAAGTATAACATTTTAGAATTAGTGAAAAGCAATGAAACTTGACTTGATTATCAAAATAAATGATGTATTTATACCCATGATGTATATGTAAATTTTACCTGCAAGTCTGCTTTAGGCATCAGGTATTTGAAGGCCAGATATGCACTGGAATCTGCCATATAATTGATTAAAACATTTCTGACGTGATCATTATATCCCTCCATTCTTTGGTATTTCAGGGGACGTGGGTCATTAAAAATTAACTCTGATCTGGAGGAATTTAATTGCTCTGCTTTTACAGGAGAACTTAAAAGAAATTAAAAAAAAAATTTTTTTTTAACTGTCTTCAATACTAAAAAATACTATTCAAGTTACTGCAGTGACGTATGTGTTAATTGAACGCTATGGTAAAGGGCCATACCTTTAAAAATGCCTTTGGTCGATCAAACGTCTGCTCTCTGTACACCTCTTCTGGATAACCAGGTTTCCTGTGGTACAGAATCCCTCCAAGACCAAGAGTACAGCAGCTATATGCTTGCAGGTCCCATGGGGCCATTTTCCTGATGGACACTCGCATGTAGAATTAACTGGGTCACCAGATTCTCTTTCTATTTTGATTTTGTAGTTGTAAGTCACCTAAAAATGTAATTTTTATCATTTATTCTATTTACATTTCAATATTGATGTTTCTCATTTATGTCAAATCTAAATATGGCAAGTGTGATTGTTCTAATATTGGGCAACATCAATAAGCTAAGTTAGCTTCACCACTTTTCTGACAAATTTTATAACAATCATAACTCACCGATTTCTTCATTGCTGCAGCAACAATACTACTAAGTTATATTTGCCCTTCCTGCATTAGTATGGAGCATGCAAGGACTGTCAGCATCCATAATCAATTTTCCTTTTACTAAAGCTTTCAAATCTGAAGCAGCATGTCTGTCCCCTATAAATGAAAAAAAAAATCTTTTGCAACATTTTTTGTGATGTTCAACATTTTTGTAATGTTGTCATGGCATTAATTTCACACTACATATGCACATTCAGTTAATGTATGTAAGAATCATTACATGCATACATGGAAAACAATAAAAATAATTATTATTGAAGTTAAAAAAAATGTTTAATCCTTCTCAAACTGTTATGATCATTGCCAATCTAAAAATGAAGTAAGCCTTAATCTTTTCTTCAGTGATGTTCGGCAAAATATGCATATGCATAGGCTGCAACTGCTGGAAACCAGACTGTGGCCAATTGACATCATCTTGCATTGGCTTCTAATCTGAAATAAGAATGATATCAGCTTTTTAAGCACCCAAGAATGATACAGTGTATGTTATAAGATTAATTTACTTGCAAGGTAAAAAACATAAGAATGAGAGAAAAGGGATGGGGTGGGAACTAAAGTAGTGGAAACTTTTAGTTATACATGGAATGAGTGGTGGTGGTTTGCATGCGATGAACGCAGACACATATAACAGAATGGAGAGGATCTCAGTAGTAAAATATTAGTTATGATCATAATATCAGGATGTAGTATAGTGTATGATAGACTTTGATAGTAGCTCATTATTTGATTATATTGCGTCATGCTCGAAAGGCCCTGATTTTTAACTTGTCACCTTCCTGGGATTTAAACCTGTATACCTTTATCAACACGAGAGAATATGCTGGGATGCATTGTTTCTTCGTCATTCGTGTTGATCAAGAATACCCGTTGGTCAAAGACAAAGACTTAAAATGAATGTAGTATGTCTGTCTATGGACGTATATAAGGTATTATATACGTCACAGGCACTTGTTTAGTTACCACACCCCCTCACTCATACTCCCCAACTTGTTTGGGAGTATGAGTGAGGGGTGTGGTCACTAAATAAGTGTCTGTGTCAAAAGTTCCTGAAAATGCATGCTATTCTGTTATATGACATGCTGACTCCAAATAAAGATTATCTTATCTTATCTTTACTGCATTCAAAGAAAAACATCTCCGATATCAGATAATTTATCGGTGGTATTTTCAATTTGAATTTACCGCGGCAGGAGTTACGATTTTGGCAAAGACAAGGCCAGGTCATTGGCTTTAGTGAACATTTTCTAAATATTTTTGAGAGAAAGTTATGAAAGTGAGACAACCAACCTTTCAACGAGTTGCTCCTTGCGGCCGCTTGTAGTTGCCCCTCTCTCCGATAAAACGCGCTTTAATCGTGTCACGGTCTGACTTGCATATCGCGACGCCATTTTGTTTGTATATACCTAATGGAACAGTCATGCCATCTGGCGGATAATGACGTGAAAATGCCCCATTGTGAATCGTGATGGTTGGCGATCTGAAGATTCGATTTATAAAAATATTTTATCATAAAATGTAATCACTAATTGAATTTTGTTCATGCGTTACCAATTAGCTAGCACCGGATTGTTATTCAAAATCTGAACGCATTGACACTTGATGGTGCTTCAGCTGGTGACAAGATGCGTGAGTACACTACTATAAAACTTCAGTTTTCTTCTCATTCGGATTGTTTGTTTCTTCTTTCGAAAGTGTACATACAAACGTGTAGATAATTAGCATACACTCATCGTGGTCGCGAAATTGGCAAATGAAGAAAACTGCAAAACAATCCTTGTAATTAGTCAGTATTTACACGACGAAAATAAAATTGTCACTAACAGGAAGGCAAAATCTTAGGACTAATTCGCAGTGCACATCACTGTTTCAAAGTAAGAGTTTTAAGAGCCTTTTCAACACCTTTATTGAGCATACAATATATAGTGCAGATCTAGCCAAATTCATACAGAATGGCCGGTTGCTATAGAATATATGACTAATTCCTCTTTTCTAGGTTTATACCACTTGATCTCCATGTCCAGACCGAAGCGTCGTTAAACTGAAACTTCCCGAGCTGAGCTGGAGAATAAGGCTACAGCCATGATAAACATTCAGGTAATGAATCAGACTCTGTCGTTTGGTTATCACTTTCTTTACTCCTGAAATCTGCTCTGCTCTTGATTTACATTTATTTCAAGGTCCACAAGGAAGGGGTTCCATGTTATCATAATCTGGACAAGTACAATCTCGGGGGAAGGGGGGGATAAGAGCGTCTAGATAACACATCCGCATTTCCATGCCGTGGTCCTGGTCTATATTCCATATCAAAATTGCATGCAGAAAGAATTTCAATCCATCTCGCCACACGACCTTTTGGCTCCTTGAGTTTGAAAAGCCATACTAATGTTTGACTAACGTTTCACTAATAGTGACGGTTTAGCCAAATAAATAACGTTTATAAATAATGTTTAAAGTACTCAACGAAGTAACTAACTGCTAACAAATACTTATCGCTGACACAATTTCTCTCTGCCTTATTCAGTGACCTACTCCTATATGCTGTATCCTTTTCCTTACCATCTTGTTCCTAGCTTAAAACGCCATCAAAATCCAACATCGCAAACATCTGTACTCAAAATAAACCTTAGTTTGTCACGGTCTGGACGTCCCATGATTTCAGGGCATACTTAAAATGATTTTAGCACTTTGAAAACTTCATTACATTTCTCTAACCCGTGGAATGGCACGTCCTTTTTGATTAATTCAGTCAAGGGTTTGGAAATAATTGAGAATTTTCTGTAATAGGGGGCCCTTCCTTAAAATTGTCTTATTTCTGTTAACGTTACATTGGTTAACGTTAGCCGATTCACTATTTTCTCCACATTTTGATGATCGGGCACCACACTATAATGTATTATGTGCACACAATTTATGCCTTCAGAAAACAACTTCCTTCTGAAATAGTTGACATTTTTCAGACCTAGATTTTAACTCTGCATCTTTGATTCTCTGAACTACTTCTTGACGGCAAATATGCTCCGAATCATTTTACTAAAGATCAAAATATCGTCCAAATAGATCAGACAAATCTCCAATTGGAGGCCGTTCCCATTTTATGACCCCGATTTTATGCCCCCGGATCGACAGATCGGGGGCATATTGTTTTTGTCCTGTCTGTTTGTCTGTCTGGTGTCAACTTTAACCTTGGCCATAACTTTTGAACCGTGAGGGATAGAGACTTCATATTTGACATGCGTACTAACTAATAAAGCCTTGCAAATGACACCAAGGTCAATGACTTTGACAGTGACCTTCACGCTACAAATTACTTTTTGGACTTTGTTGCCGCTGGGGGCATTAGTATTTCACAAACACAGCTTGTTCTTCCTTGCAACTACATGTACCAGTGGTAAAGCCCATGGGGAAGTTGATGGTCTAATAATTCCATTCTTAAGATCTGCTATGGCTATTTGCTCATCATCAGCAAGAGCTAATGGAATACATCGAAGGGGTAGTTTAACTGGTTTATTATCTCAGGTATCTATGCATGTGCGGCAAGATGAGTGTCCAATATCCCATTCATCTTTTGAAAATACATCCTCATTTTTCAAAAAAGACGCTCGAAATTCATGCTGTTCCAAGTCATTAAAAGATGGTAGATTCGTTGTACAAGAGTGTGTGGGGTATAATTACACTATTACAAGTTTCTGATTGATTTCGTCTGCCCTCCTGGCTCACAGTCATATTCTTTATCTCTGATTATTCCGTTACAGCCTCCTTAATGACACAGCCGTCTACGTCCTCGGCAGTTCCCATTACTGCATCTTGGTGTAAGAATATAGGGTGATCAAAGGGTTTCACTACTTTCCGAAGAACGGTTACTCTTTTAGCAGTGCTGATAATTGCTGTTGTGGTATCGCGGTAAAATGTATATTTACTCCATTTATTTCTCTGTCAACATAAACTCTGGATTTTCTTGGAAATCTATCTAAAATATAACTCTTTATCTTCATTTGTCTGTTTGGTCTAAACTGTAAGTCCTTACTCCTTTGAACCGGCCCCTTACCATCTGAAACGGTTAATTCTAGTTTAATGGCTACTGAATGGGTCTCTCTCAGCTGATTATGTTGACATTCTCGAGCAAAATGAATGACTTGGTTCTCCAGACTTGAAACATACTCTCTGATTTTCTTTAGAGGCTTGATGACCTCCCTTTGGGGAATTGTAAGATGGCTGATTGAATGGTATAAATAGGAGGTGGTATATTAGGCCGAAAAGGTTATGCTAGGAGTAGGTGGCTTTTGCTCCATTTACATTCCACCTCTCTTCTCGTTCTCGAAGTCATCAACTATTTTCTGAAGGACGAAAATACTTTCTGTCATATGTACTAGGGGCAGTTTTAGTGCTACTGGATGAACAAACAGGCTTATTGTTATTTCCATTATCTGTTTTATTCGATTGTGTATCTCGAGCATGCGCGTTGACTAGACGATCAGTGGATACCTGCATTCTATGTACTTGCTCCATCAGTTTCAAGACTGTTTGCAGCATAGAGTTATCTGTTCCTTGATGATCACCATCTATTGCAACTGGATAAACATAATAATCGTAATGTGGATTTACTTGCATGATATCCGAGTAGGTACTGAGGTACTGAACCTGTTCTTGTAATTCCTTTGATGGGTGTAACGTTGGCTGGGTAATATTTACTGAGCCTATGACTTGACCAGAACCAATATTTTATGTAGAAATGGATAGGTAGGCAAGGCTATGCTGAATTGTCACAAGATGAGGAAATAGTTCTGTTTGTGGCAACGAATTTGGAATATTGATATTTTCATGCCCCCAGATCGATAGTTGTAGGGGGCATTAGTGTTTCACAAACACAGCTTTTTCTAACCAGTAGGCACAGAACCTGTAAGTGGCAAAGAGTGTTAAAGGGGGGATATTACTGGTATTATGAACACTTGCAAGTACAAGTACAGAATTTACAGGTGTTAGTGATGGGCAAACACTGGTACATATATTATGAGCATCAGTAAGCACGGGTGCAGAACTTATATGTGTTCATGAGGGGTGAACAGTGGTATTCTGAAAACCTGTAAATACAGGTACAAAACCTGTGTTAAAGGGGCATGAAAACTTGTACATGTATTGTGAAAATCGGATAAACTAGGTACTAAACCTCTGTGGACATTGTTATTATAAATACTAGTAAATGCAGGTACATAAACCTTAGGTTGTACAGTTAAGTTTTAAAAATTAATCAGTCGATATTTATTCAAACATATTACTTGTTTCAAATAAATGTTTACACCACACAGTTATAGCTATAGAAAAGTGTATTAGGTCTACTAATTATAACATAACGGCTTTGACATAATTTGCGTACAGAACACTATCAGAACTTACGTTAGAAAAATCTCCTCCGATACAAAATATACAACTCTGGTTCCATCAGCGAATTGAAAAATGTATGTTATTTTTATTCATAAACACTTACATGTAGTAACAATTGAAAAAAAGTTCTTTAGAGTTCTTTCGGGTTTTTAAGAGTTCTTCATTTAGGACATAAATATACTTTAACCTAATGATACAAAATTTCCACTTCGCTTACCCTTTTCGTATTTTTATTATACACAAAAGAGTATGTATAGTAAAATACGTCGAGGGCTAAAGCGAACTGGAAATTCTATATTATTTGGTTACAGCAAGCCTAAGATTTTGGAGTACCCGCCATTCGTTTTCGGTAGACGATTCCAAGCATTCCTATTTGCACATCCGAAGACCTCGGGTTCTATATATATATTGATGCATTTCTTAAAGTCACACTTAGTCTTGAAAAAATACATAATCTGTAGTATTTTTCACTTAATATACATTATATAGCCGAAGCATTTCATGGTGTCATAGGCGTCAATAGCGAGCGAAAGTTTTAAAGTATACAAAACAGATATGCAGCATTCCCCCCTCTCATTTTGTTACTGGAATATAAATATACATACGAAAAACCAGAAACTGACATCTTTGCACTAAAACAGGATGTAAAAATTAGACGAGATAAACAATTCACGGATATGAAACACCTGATTTCAAAAATATATTGATATGAAACCGGATTCCGCAATATGTTACAAATTACCAAACCTTAACTTTACTATTTTATTATAAATATCGGAGCATATATCTCAAAACCTAATGCAACATCGGCATGTATTCCATACAGTTTGTTTGTATCTTGGGCGCATGCGCATTGATTTCGATGCCATTTTATGGAGAATGCTCAAATCAGGAGATGGTAGATACCATATGCAGTTTGTGTAGCCAGAGGAAATCTTGTTGCGAACGAGGTAATGAACATAAGCCCTTTGTAGGTTGTTCTATGCAGTGGCGGATCCAGGATTTTCGAAAAAGGTGCGGGGGGGGGGGGGAGGGTTTGACATGTGAATGTCATGTATTATCCAAAATACTCAGGCATATTTACTCGTACTTTTTTGAGTGTTATCAAATCTATATATGCCCTGTAAATTTGTGGCAAAAAAGGGGGGCAGTCCACTTCCCCTCTAAACCCGCCACTGTCATGGTTATTAATTAGATTACAATGATTGATTTAATACTAGTTTCCATAGGGTACTTGAATTAAAATATTCTGCTATGAAACCTTATTTCTTTGCTTTATCATATCAACAGCCCCCCCCCCCCCCCCTCTTCCCCCTGTATTGTATAAGTCAATGTGGTAAACATTTTCAAATAATCTTAAAGACATATTTTCATCTCTTTCAGGTTCATCGAGATCTGTTATTGCGTTCACTGCGTATGCATCAAAGTATTACAAAGTTAAATCTGGACAGAAGCTGCTCATGGACCGAGTTACGAGTAACACCGGAGGAGGGTTCGACACCAACACCAGTACATTTACTGCACCACAAAACGGGTCGTACTTCTTTATGTGGAATATTTTGAAATATGACGGAAAGTCATTGAGTGTAAATTTAGTCGTCAAAGGGGCAACTTTTGTGCAATCTTATGTTAACCAATCCAGTTATGCAACGCTGGTCGGATCGTCTGTCGTTGAGCTGAAATGTGGAGAAAAAGTTTGGCTTGTTGGAGGTCATAATGGGGCATCAATTCACAAAGGTGCATTCTCTACTTTCAGTGGATTTCTTCTGTAATTGGAAAGTACCATATTCTCGAGGTGGTATCCAATTCATTAAATATTCACAGCTGCTACACCATTTGTTGATTTTTATTTGTAATTAACCCAACACTGTTGTATCTTACCCATTTTGTTTGATTTAATTTGAATGATTGACCATTGCTTTACGTCACCCCTTGATTATTCTATAGGTACGTACGAGGTATGATAAAAAAGTTCTCAGTCCAATATTAATGTACTTATGAATACTCATAATTGGAAGAAATTTCATTATTTTTCAATATAACTCGCATCTCTTACGTAAGTGAGATTTAAGTTTAGGAGCAGATATATCAGACGGGGTTAAATTTGGAGAATAGGAGGACCAGTTAGAAACCCGAAGCTGCATTCCGCCGCAGCCATAATTGTACCGTTAGAAGTGTCAGCGGGTGCATTATCGTGCAAGAGCAGAATGCAGAACGTTAGCTTTCCTCTCACAATCTTCTGACGCAACCTCTTTCACTTATTTTATTACTAATTATCATAATATGGCCATTTATTGTGAAGTCTTGTTCAAGAGAATCAACTATGGTTATTCCTTGATTGTCCCAAAAGATTGAGGCCATGACTTTCTCAGCTGAGGAAACCCTCTTGAATTTTAAGGAGGGGGTGAACCAGGGTGAACTCATTGCTTGCTTTGTTTCTTGGATAAGGATAAAAATGGTGAAACCAATTCCGAGTGATAATAGGCGCTTAAAATCCCCAGGATCATTCTCATAACGAAACAAAAGATGCAGAGAATCATTTTACCTGTTTCTCTTTTGATCTTCAGTCAACATTTCCATGGGCGTAGGAAAGAAGCTACGCCATTGATTCCAAAAAATCCATCTAGCCAAAACAGAAGCCAGGCTTTAAATGAGTGATCGTCAAATGCCCGGCATTACACATTGTGGCACACTTGTTCATTATGACGTTATAAGTAAATGACCCTAAAACTAGTGGAAAATGACCTGTTTTGGTAAAATTTTCCGACAAAAGGGGGAAGGGGGTGCAACCACTGCAACATCCCCTCTAAATCCACCAATGAGTACACTTAATAATAATATTTACAATTTATGAATAGTTTCAGGGACTACTCTGAGTACTCTTGCGGATTTGTAAAATATTACTCACTGCTTCAAGTGGGTCCGCAGCAAATGTCGACATTTCCATAAAGTACATGCATATTAAATGTCGTTACGTATGCGAAATAAATTGACGTAAATCAGGGTAAAAATAAGAACAAACCAATCCAATTTCTAGGAATAAAGTCCAGATTCCATTGAGGTTAATATTATTGTCACTTTATTTTACGTTTGAAATTATTATTTTTAGTTATTGCTATTCATAGGTCAAGGAAACCCGTATCCAAGAAGAAAACGAATTAAGACAAACGCCTACGGGGCAATCTGATTGATGTACAGCTTTCTTTTTACTTTTGAAAGCTTTTGTTGCTGTGTAATACGAAAAGAACGCAATGAGCTATATGAATGATTTGGTTTTATCGTATTTTTTAAGCCGGCGTGGCCTAGTGTTATCGCGCTGGACTCCTGATCGGGAGGCCGGGGTTCGAGTCCCGCTCTGGTCATGCCGGTGTCCTGTCTTTTGGATGAGACAGTAAAAACCGAGGTCCCGTGTCGTGGTATGCATGGCACGTTAAAGATCCCTCACTGCTTCGGGTGGGTCCGTTGCAAAGGTCAAACTTTGTATGCTCCGTATCAGGCAGATGCTGTCACCATATACGTGAAATATTCGTGGTGTGATGTTGAATAAAAATCAATCAATCAATTGTATTTTTTTCTATTGTGTGTGAAGGGGAGTCTGTTTGTCTTCTTTCTTTCTTGTTTCTTTCCTTCTTCGATCTTTCTTTCTTTCTTCTGTAGTTATATCTTTAACATTGGTGCATATCTGGCTCTGAATTTCTCTCCTACTGTGCACCAGAAAATCTAGAGTTGTTTAAAAATTTATATGTTTATAGAGAAAAATTTATCAATTATGAAAAGAAATTGTTTTGATGAATGAGATATCATTATATAAATCCGCCGATGAGTACTCATGCATACAATAATGGATACGATTTTTGAATAAAGTCTCAGGAATTATACTATAAGTTATAAGGTTTGTTTCTGACGAACGTCGGACCCAAAGTATGTTTGTAAAGTTAGTTGCAGTGAGGCCGCAGACCGAACCCCCAATGAATTTCACAAACCTACTTTTGGTCAGAGGTACGCCAGAAACAAACCTTATAACGCATGAATCACACCGACAACCCATTTATAGGAGTAATACTATATAGTATTCGGACCTGATGGAAGCCATTACGTCATCAATGATATCATAATCACTTAACCCCCCCCCCCCAATAAAAAAAACCCAAAAAACAAACGAAGAACGGTCAGTACTCTCCTATCTATGATTTAATTTAAATAGTCTGACAACATCCACAATGGAACACATTACTATTCATGTGTTCAAACTCAAAATATCCCGCAAGCACTTTTCTGAATTTCCTCTGACAAAGGATTGTAGAGTAACTTTTAATATAAACAAAGCTAGTATCAATAATCTAATTACTTACTTAACATCTGAAAATTTAGTCATCATATTTTTTATGCGGATTTTTTAAGCATTCTGTACGTCTCTCGTTATTTTGCTTAAACGTGGCCTTTTAGTTATTTTCTAAAAGCCTTTATGCATTATTTCTTACTATTTTAATACATTTTATTTTTGTGTCCTACTATGGTCTCTAAGTATGCCGTCATGTGACCGAATACTGCAACGCGATTTGCTGAATCTGGGTCGAGGTGTGATAATAATTAATATCAATTCTCTGTAAAAACCTGAAAAATTCAAGAACACATGGCATGGATTTTAATGATTTTTGGTACATAAGATCTATATGAAGTAGTAAGAAAAATGTGATTTTTAGTTACTCCAATTTGGTTGCTGTTGTCATAGTAACCATGGTTGAAATTTGAAATATTTGAAAATTTGTGAGAGCAAGGCATTTTACTGGGCTGGTTTCCATGGAAACAGGTATAGTAGGTACCTTCAATTTCCATTATTAATGTTTTAAATTTCATCAGAAGAAACAATTTAACAAAATTATGTTTTCCATCTTATGCAGCTAATACATGCAATTAAAACATGCCTCGAAATGGCCCTCATTTTTTAACGTTTTGATATAATTTTTATATGTGTTCGCTTGTAATATATTTTAAAAATTTGAAAACGTAAAGTGACTAGAAGTATCAATGCCCATCACCTAATGAGTATCATCCTAGAAATGCTAGAGTAAAGCATTTGAATTAAATAGAGAAACTCACTTATTTATTACAATAAAGCATTTAATATGGTTACCATGGCGACATCTTGTCATAAAGTCTTAATTTATCGAATAAATAGGCAGGGAACTTCTATTTATAAAGATTCTAAGTAGTCTTCCAAAGGGAAGTCCGGTAAATTAGAATCAAAAGAACACAAACACTCTATACAGTATAGAGTGTTTATGTTCTTTTTATTTCTATTGATCTTTATATTCTGATTATGCACAACTTCGTAAGTACATCTACTGTACACAAACCAACGAAATAATGACCTTGAACATTCAAGGTCATTCTGTCAAATTTCGAGGTATTCAAAATATAATTCACTGATTTAAATTTTTATGTATTTTGCTGGAAATCATATAATATGGGAGTAAATCAATCACATGCAAGTTAAAAAACGAAGAAGTACCGAAGGGTAAACCAGATCTCATAGTTCATGGAATAAAAGAACAATACCATGTATAGTGTCACATTCAGACAAATGCGAACCCCAATAAAATCGAGGTGAGACCAAGTGCCCGGGAGGATTAAGCGTCCCCTGGTTGCACGCAAACCCGTAACAAAAGTCCTGCAACAACTTTTCAAGTCGAGGAAGTAAATACATAAATATACACGTATGAACACATGAAGGAGACAAGAATACGGACTTACAATTGGGTACATGTTTAATTTGTATGCATGAGCTGTAACGTCGTTGCATTCTTTGAAATACTTAATTTTTTATGCCTATTTATAAACAAAGTCAAAAAATAAATATTGTCTTGTCCATTTTTCTAGGACCCCCATTTAATATTAGAACATAATCAGTCACAAAACATGATGATTTTTCCTTCAACTTTCATATGACATATTTCTAACAAAATTATTTTACAGAACAAATAAGCAAATTTTTCTGTCAAAGATGTAAAAATTGCCGAAATTTATGTCTAAAATAAGACATGACCTTGACGTCAGTGACCTTGAAAAATACTTAAAGATATCAGGCAAAGTAGTAGTAAAACAATATATGGCCCTGTACAGACATTCAACTATGTAAGTCATACTGTATGTAGATATAAATTTATTTGAATATATGTAATATGATGACTGTATAAAAAGCCATTGATTTCTCCACAAATATTTTCAATTAATGTAATTCATTTTGTATTTAATTTATTTTGTCTGCACAAAATTTGGTCTTAATCTATTTTACATTAATAGATATTAACACTTGAAAACGGTCAAAAGCGAACAAAACTTGACCTTAACTTCGCCATATTTTTATGCTCATTTTTGACTTATTTTGACTCGACTTGATCCGGGTCTGGCGCCATAAACAGAATATACTTAAGTCAAAATTTCATATTCTTCTATTCATCAATGAATTTTAATTATTGAAATAACTGGGATTTGGATTTTATTTAGTTTCATTCTATTGATAAATAGAATTAAACCATTCTGCATGAGAATTCATTTGAACATTTGATGATGGAATAAATTAAAATGAAATATTTGACTTAAGTATATTCTCAGTTTATGGCACCGGACCCGGTTACATAACATGATATGTTATTTAAAAAAGCTTTCCATGGTAACAAGATGTCCAAAATGGTTTATTTGACAGTCTCGAAAGAATGCCAAAAAGACTAACCTCGTTACCATGGCAACCAAAATTCAATTTGCCCCCACCCCCCCCCCCCAAAAAAAAAACTTCATTTTCTCCTTTTCTGCATTATTTATACCAATTATAGAGAAAATCAAGAAAATCTATGACATGTCGTAGCTAGCTGATTTTGATTCTTACATAGAATTGATATTAATATTGAAGAAATGTGAAATAACACTCGCTGTTTTAAGTGGGTGCTCAGCAAAGGTCGACATTTCCATAAAGTATATTAAGCAAATGCTATTACGTAAGTGAAATAACATTGACGTAAATCAGGGGTAAAAATAAGAACAAACCGATCAAATTCCTAGGAATAAAGTCCAGATTCCATTGAGGTTGATATTATTGTCACACATTAACGTTTGAAATTATTTTTTTAGTTATTGTTATTCATAGGTCAGGGAAACCGAGATACAAACAGAAAACTGAAGTTCGACAAACGCCTGCGGAACAATCTGATAAACGTACAGCTTTCTGTTTACTTTTGAAAGCTTTTGTTGCTGTCTGATACGAAAACAAAGCATTGTGCTATATGAATGATTTTGGTTTTATTCGTATTTTCCCCTATTTATGTGTGAGGGATGTTTTATTTTTACTTCTTTTTTTTAAAGAATTTTCCCTCTCCTTCCTCTTTCTTTCATTTTTTCCTTTCTTCTGTATAATTATCTTTTAAAAAGGGGGCAAAGAAAGTTTTCATTTTTTCCCTTCTGTGCACCAGAAAAGTCGTCTTTTCTTCTTTTTTTTTAAATATATGTTTCAGAGAGAAAAATGAAGATATGAACTATGAATCATCAGTGATTTAAAATAAAGGATTGACATGAGGTATATGGTAGTATAGAGTTAAAGATCTATGACTGTCCTTTTCCCCATTTGTGCATTTTGTTCGATATTGCTGTTCTCTGGTAATGTGACTTTAACCAGGTGTAATTTTACCGTATCTGTGGTCAAAGGGTCGTTACTCTGCGATATTCACAGACGTAATAGTAAAAGTCAGGGATGCACAGAAGATAATTTTCACATGGTGTTATATAGGGTCAACGGCCAGTCCAAGTCTTCATCTTATTGACAAATAAAATCTCCTGATAAAGCTACGGACCCAAGATTCAAAAAAGGGGGACCTCGACAAATTGACATTCTCCCCCTTTCCACCCAACATCAAAAAGTTAAAAATGAATAAATAGATAAATAAAAATGAATAAATAGGTAAATAAATAAATAAGTTAAAATGTGAAAAAAGAAATAAAGAGTAAAACAAATTAAGGTACCTTCTCTGTCAATTTTGGGGTCAATTTTGCTTCATAGATGCAGTTTTTTTTCTAATAAATTTTGAGGAAACACACAGAAAACGTCCGTTTTATCCAAACATTCCCCAGAGAGACGATAAAGTTTGTTACTCAATACTGTTTCCTGGAACACTGTTTTTTATTCTACACAGCAACAAAAACGTAAACAAAATCATTTAGTTATACAACAAGAGTTGTCATAAGACAGCATAACTCGCCGGAGGCAACTAAATTTAAAAAGCAAACTTTTTTATGTATGTAAAACTTCAAAGGTCAAACTCAAAACGTAAAAAAGTAATACGTAATGAAAGATCTTGTGACATGAAATACACACTATCTTTTATTGTTCATGTAAGTTAAATTAAAGTTATGACCAAGGTTAAGGTTTTTAAAATGAGGTCAAACTTCAAGGCCAAGGTCCAAAAATTTGCTACCCAATGAAAGATCTTGGCACAAGGAATATACGTGAAATATTAAAGCCCTGTCTCAAATGGTTATAAGTTAAATTAAAAATATGACGAAGGTTAAAGTTTAAGTAGGTCAAACTTCAAGGTCAAGGTCACGAGGTCAAAAATTTGGGTAAAGTATTGAAAAGTCTTGGTACATGAAATACATATGTAACATATTATATCCCCGTATCCAATGGTTCTAAAGTTATGATCCAGGTTAAAGTTTTTGTCTACAGACGACGATGACGACAACAACAACGTAAAAAGGTGAAATTAGCCCCGTAACTGCAGATCTTTCTATACCTCTAGAATCTGAACACAGAAGATATGGACCCATTGAGTATATTATGACCCATTTGATCTTGTACCAATAAATATTAACCCATTGTGTCTGGTCCATTGGGTCTATAGTACAATTAGGTATTGCCCCCCTTGATCCAGTGTCAGAAGTTGTACTTATCAGCTCAGCGGATCCAGAATCAATATCATTAGATCTACATATCGACTCAGTGGATCCAGAATTTATGGATATGGGTCCAGTAGAACACATCTCATCTGTGGACCTCACGGTGGATTCTCTCTCGGTGGATATAGGCTTATTGGTCCCAGCATCGTCGGATATGGACTCAGTGGATCTGGTACCATATACAAAGGTAATCATTTAGTAATATGGGACTTTGAAGGTATTACGAAGATTGCAATAATGCAACAACAGAAACGATTGATTGATTATTGTTTTCTGTCACTCCACAATTATTTCAAGTACTGGTGACGGCATCTGCCTGATGCATTTCATACAAATTTAGACCTTAGCAAAGGACCCTACCAAAGTAGTGAGGGATCTTTTACGTGCCACGCCTACAGTGACAGGCGACATCGGATTTTTACTATCTCATCCGGAAGACAGGGCAACCGCGGTATGCCCGATGCGGGAATCGAACCCTGGATCTTTCAGTCATGAGACAAGCACCTCATCCACATCGGCTTAAAAACAGAACGAGATCAACCTCCTTAATATACAATAACACAATCGAGAAATCCATACCTTTTACGTGATAAGATAACTTATCTCAGACTGACACTTACACCAGATATCTCAGTCAGTGCAGTGTTTGTCTCGTGATCAAGAAGCTCCTGCTTCGATTCCCAACTTCGACACGTCGGTGTCTTATTTATTTTCGGACAAGATAGAAGCTGATTTGGGGGGGGGGGGGATTAATTTTTAGCCTAATGTTTATTGCTTTCCTAATGTTCAAACACAGAATCAGGCATTAAGGAGAGACATGAGAAGTGTTTCGCGTCTCGATAGAATATTTTGCACTCATTTGATCGCCCTTGAGGACGTACTTTAGTAGTTATATTTTGCCCTTGATTTGACATTGACTTAAGTACACCAAGTAGAAGAAGAAATAAACGTACTATAGTAGGTGTATGTTTGTGATCTTGCTCTGACATTGACTTCAGTACACCAACAAGAATAAGTACTATAGTAGGTTTGTCGTATGAACAAACAAAACAAAACCAAGCCCAAATGACTTCAGCAAATGGCTACTTTTCTATAAATCTGGTTGGCCCTTAAAAGGAACAGGAAATTGAGCCTATGTTTGCAGGAGTAAATGTTTTCCTTTTTTTATCTTTGCATGATGAAAATAACATGTAGTATTAATGCTCAGAAAGAAAAGTACAAATTTATAAATACTGCTGCAATACAACTTATAAGATTGCAAATCATGTTAAATATTTCAAAGAAATACAATTTAGTAAATTAGATAACAGCCTATGAAAAACTGTTTTAAACTGTTTCCTTACCCAATATGTATTGGTGTAATTGAAAGTGGGGAGGGGGCGGCAAGGAGCCGAAAGCACTGTGGTTATGGCATACAGACGACGAATGTTTCTATCACTGTAGGGTTCCATGAAGATTTTTATGCCTGAAATGGATTTTGATTTACGACATTTTTTAAAACTAGTATGTGTTTCAGTATCTCCGAGCCTATGCAAGATTTCAGTTTTTCCAACTTGAGACTGAGAAATCTCAATCACGATCTCACCCATTTGAAACTACATAGAACACACACTCGGATGTCAATCGACTTGTTCGACAATGTTTTGTTCTAAAACTAACTCGATGACTCCACAATTGCGGGAGCCACAAACAGGGCACGAGCGTGCCCGTCTTCTAGCAGCACGTGAAAGTGCCGCTAGAGGACGAGTGAATGGGAAATACTGATGGAATGAGGATTGAGGTCCAATCTCCTCCTCCCAGTCTTCCTTTAGTTTGTCATACAGCTTTAAAATTTGTCAGATGTCTTCAGTTTTCTCTTTCACTTTTCTGACTGCACAAAATATAGAAATATGAAACAGACTCATCTATTACACAGAGCGATGTTTATATAGTAGTTTTTCCCCAAGCCATTTTCCCCTGGGAGGAAATTTGGCTATGTAGCCATTCCCTTCCCCCTCTTATAGCCATTTTCCCCCGGGGAAAAGCTATTATATAGTGAATCCCCTCCCCCCAGTTTGAAATTCCGGATTTTCTTTTCATACATAATAAGTAAATCCAACTCGAGGGATCTGGGGTCCGCTTAGGCGACCAGTAGGTACAGGGCAGAGTCCTGGTAGGGGGTTCAGGGGGAGGGCGATGCCCCCCGACGGAACATAGTTATAATAATATTGAAAGCTACAATACCCGTTTAAAAATGGCCGTTTCGTACAGTCAAGACACTGTATATGCAGTTCTATCCATATCATTAGATGTCTGGAGAGTGATAATTGGGAACGTTCTGGGAAAAATTGTTTTATTGAATAGGAAAGTTATTGTTTATAAATTCCAATGATCACTTAAAGACTTCAAAAGCAATCGCTCTATGCAATACAAACATATTAATTCAGTGGCGGATTTAGAGGGGGGCGGGGGCCCGCCCCCTCTCTTTTCGTCACATATCTACATGTAAAACTACATGTAAAAATCCAGATTTGGCACCAAAAATGGCTGAGTAGTTTGGCTAATACACATGTGCCACCCCTCCCCCTTTTTCGGAAATCCTGGATCCACCACTGAAATTGTTAATGTAAATTGACTCTTTATGCTGTTTTGTAGTAATGGACTAAAGCACAACAAATGAGTAAAGAAAAAGTAATTGGTTAGATGTAAAAGAATGTAAACATAAATTAACTATATGTTGTTTTCAATTAGACGTACAAAAAGTCCGTGTCTTTCTTGAAATGTTTCAAAGAACAAACTGCATGAAAGGTTAAGACAGAACATAGGTGTGGCCAGAGCGGGAGTCGAACCCGGGACTTCTCGGTCACGAGTCGAGCACCTTATCCACTAGGCCACACCGGCTTCAATTCTTAATTGCTATTCAACCCCCTGCCCCTTTAATCAAATGATTACAGTTGGGTATAACTCAATTCACCTGAAATCAAAGTCGAATTCAACTAGATTTACAATTCTTATTATAATTGCTTTACACCAATATCAGGTATTTATTGAATCTGCTTGCACAAGAAGTCCTGAACACGTACTGTAACAGACAGACAGACGGGTGGACAGACATAGGTGGGAAGACAGGAAGACAAAGGGATAGAGGGTGTACAAACTAACAAACTGAATGAGTGACAAACGGCGGGCAAACTTAAATCTCCTCAGGCAAGCAAGTTTACATGTATTTTATTTCTCTGGTTCTTTTGATTTTGTTAGGTTACTGGTCAGGCATATATTAGATCTATCGCCACAATTTAAAAAGTTTTGACTCAGAAATCTTTTTTTCTTACTCTAAGTAAGCTTAAGAAACTTTCACAGAAGGTGCAAGAAAGAAAAAAGAAGAAGAAAAGAAAGAAATGAAAGATACGAGATACGAGATATAGGAAGATGAACTTCAGATGCAGAAAATACATCTAGATTTTTTTTATTTATAATTCAATTCAGCTCTTAAGACGTCTGTTTCGACTTGATTTGTTATTTACGCTCTGTTCTTTTGAGGTTTAAAGAAAGATTCTGTTCTCTTTTGACACATACTTGAAGTCAAGAGGATATCGTGAATAAGCGCTACAATAGCTATGTATAACGGCACAAAATTTCCGGAATTGACAATTCAGCGCATCATAGATGATAACCCCACTAATGCGTCGAACTCAGTCAGTACAGCAAGTGACGAAAATACAACCAAACCTATAACTTATATGGATTTCAAAGCATTTTCGTATCTTAAAACCTTAACTTCGTGATTTTATGGGGGGGGGGGGGGACGTGCGCCCCACGCCCCTCTAAATCCGCCTATTCCTTAAGATGAGCCCTTTCAAGTGATACCAAAATTTTTGACGTAATTTCCCAACCAATGTGATATCTTCTATATATCTGAAAAATGCATTATGCATGCTAATTTCATGCTATGAACAATAAACTTGATTTTTTCGTACTGGAAGCAACGTAACCAAAATGCATAAATGTTATTCTTACACAAATAATTCTTTAAATGGATTTAAAATATCCAATAATTTACTAGATGAAGTTTGAAGTCGTTAACCTCAACACCATGAAATTAGAGAAGCGATCGATTTGGTAGCGCACTCTATATATGTTCATGTATATGCGTAAGTTAACTGCTTAATACCACCAAAGACACTTGTCATGCGCGGATCCAGAAATTTTTGTCAGAGGGGGTCCAATCAAAAAAGGTAAATTTTTCTCTTAGACGAGGGGGGTCCAACCCCAAAAATGCCCAAATATTACCTTTTTTTGGAAAAATTTTCGGATTCCAGGGGGTCCAGACCCCCAACCCCCCAACCCCCCCTCTGTATCCGCGCATGTGTGTGTTCAGTATGCCAGGGAAAAGCAAGTATTAAAGCTGTATACCCTATGTTCGCTAGTACATTGCATATTATAGATTAATTTATTCTAAATTTTTATTACATGTATAAGCCTAAAACATATTTAAAAAAGGATCCTTGCAAATGTTGTGATCAAATTCGTCGTAGTAAGTGAGATATGGCTGTCGAAAACGCGATGTTTGTAAACAGCATGTTTACAACCAACTTATCACTTGATCTAATTCGGAAGCCGCCGCATCATGGACGCTGATGGAGGGCGAGGTAAATAAACTGCATTCAAGTCTGCTGAAGTTAGTATTTACTGAAATCGTTTTCTTTTGGAGTCTGCCTTCATCATATTTGTTTTGATTAAAATACGCATGCGCAAAGTCAGGTTATGGTTGTATTTATGGAATACCCTCTTTGCTTACGAAGTATTTTCTTTTTATTTTGATATCTCCGATGGTTTGAAGCAACAAAAAATGTGATTAACGCAAAGTTAATAACTTCAGCCATACGAGAAAACTACAGTTTTTGTTTTACATGCCCTAATTTTTGAAATTATACCGAATTTTAGGGTATACTACTTTAACCTTTCTGAGAATTATTGGTCTGGTTCATTGGACGTGAGACTGATTCTAAATCCGACTAATAAGTATCAGAAATTGACGATGATAGTAGCAGTGGCGGATCCAGAATTTCCGAAAAGGGGGGGGGGGGGCAAGTGGGTATTAGCCAAACTTCTCAGCCATTTTTGGTGCAAAATCTGGATTTTTACTAGTAAATATGTGACCCAAAGGGTGGGGGTGGGGCAGGACCCCCTCTAAATCCGCCACTGAGTAGATCTTATATGTAGCAATGTGATAGATTTGTTTCTTTCTCGTTTTACCTCACACCACGATTATTTCACTTACATGGTGACGGCATTTGCCTTGATGTCATGCACAGAAAAGTTAGACATAGGAAACGGACCTTCTCCGGAAAAAGACGTCAGTGGTGAAAGGGTGAAGTGTCTTTTTTCGTGGGAATCTACAAAACTACGCAAGAGGAAGCAGAGTCTGAATGAGACTTACAAGGCACCATTAAATGAGAAGGCAAAGGGACAGCTGTTCCTACCAATTATTGGGGATGTTTGTGGTATACCACCCCCACTTGGTGCCCCTTCCTGGACAATATCAATTCGGATTAAATTTTATAAATTGATGTATTTTGATTCTGATTTATAGAACACAAATCTCCTGTTAATTCCAAATATTTCTAAAGTTCACATTTTAATATCTTTATGTATATAAGAATTCCTAACTCAAAAATTTGCTTAAATCTTACTATTTCATGGTCCTTTGGAGTTAGATAATTGAGTGTTTATCATAATTTGATATGTATTGCTTATTGTAGTAATTTATTGTGATAGATGTTTTAAGCCATTGTTTAAATGTGGGTGCTTGAGTGTATTAAAATCATATTTTCATGTTATTTTAATTAAATGTTTATTTTTTCAATTTCTTTTAAAAGTAATTTAAAAACTAGTTGCTTGTTGGACCAATATATTGTTACATATGACCATGGTACATTCATTTTTATAGCTTTTTTAGTTTTGCATATATATATATATATATATATATATATATATATATATATATATATATATATATATATATATATATATATATATATATATATATTTAAATATATATATATATATATATATATATATATATATATATATATATATATATATATATATATATATATAAATATATATATATAATAAAATATAATATAATAAAATATATATATTTATATATAAATAAATGTGGAAATAATTGTTTAAAAATCATAATGGACACACAATTTATAGCTTTAACAACATTTTATTATGGGATACTTTTTCTTCAAGTAATATAATCTTTACTAAAACCTAAAAAAACATGAGAGGGAGGACTGAAAACATATGTTCATACTTCTCTGTTTACTATAATAGTGTAGAAAAATCCGTGCATTGTGTGTGTGTGTGTGTGTGTGTGTGTGTGTGTGTGTGTGTATATAATGGATAAATATACTTTTTTTTACAAATGATCCTATGAAGATAAATTAACAATGTTTAGTTCTCAGCTTAGTATACTCCATGGTGACAGTATAAATATTTTGTAATGTAACTGAGAATTTAATATTGTTGATAAAAACCAAATGTCCAACATTCTGTGAAAAGAGTATCTTTTAATTTTGTTCTTGAAACAGCAACTTCCCTATGTAAGAATTTATAAGATTTATATATTTATTTACAATTTTAAGAAAATACATGTAGTTTTATTTTTTAAAAGAATTTTGTTTTGCATGATGAGTTTTGTTATGCTATTATTAAATAATTTTATGAGGAGTTGTGTTTTGTATAGCTGTAAATAATGTATTCATTTTGATTTGGTTGATTGGTGTTTTACGTCGCTTTCAACAATATTTCAGTTATATCGCGACATGGAAGCAGGAGGTTACCAACCTCTTAAACATAGTGGCGCAACCCGGGAATCGAACCCAGATCGTCGGCTCCGCAGGGAAAGCGCTTAACCACTACACCACGCCTGCCCCTGTAATCATTTTGAAGAAAGTTTCTGTAAAAAGGGAAGGGGCAGGCTTGGTGTAGTGGTTAAGCGCTTGGCTTGCGGCGCCGACGATCCGGGTTCGATTCCCGGGTTTCGCCACTTTTAAGAGGTTGGTAACCTCCTGCTTCCATGTCGCGATATAACTGAAATATTGTTGAAAGCGACGTAAAACACAAATCAACCAACCAACCAACCAACCAACTGTAAAGTGGTTCCATGAATGAGTATATGGTGGTTACTACTTAAAAATATCAAGTTCTGCCTCTACTGATAACACTCTGCAAGCTTTTGATTGTAAGAGGTTTTCCTCTTTGAGAACAATGATAAGAAAAGCAATGCCACTTTAAAATAACTTGTTTCTGATTTTGAAACTGAAACATTTCTTATTCAGTTTCAGTATGATATATGTTGCACAGGCAGCAAGGTTTATTTGAACAAATTGACCAGGGTAGCATTCATTTCTGCAAAATTCTTTTTTGTGGAGAAAAAAAAATATGTTTCTGCAGCAAATCTTACAGTTTCTACAACAATTACCTCTGAAAATATCCAATTTTATGCAGTGAAAACCTTAAAAACATGCCCCATTTTATGCAGCAATATTCATAATAAATGTTCCGGTTACTGTCAGTTTAAGCACTAAAAACCTCCATAAATGTACCAGTTTCCGCCAGTTTACGCAGCGAAAACCTCCATAAATGTCCCAGTTTCCGCAGTTTACGCGGCAAATCCTCTCAAAAATGTCCAAGTTACCGTAGGTTTCCGTCAGTTAACACAGCGGAAACTTGCGGAAATCTGCAGTAACTGGGACATTTCCTGCAAGTTTCCGCCGAGTCGAGTTTCCACAAACTGAAACTTTTTTTTTTTGCAGTGTCTATGTCTTGCCACGCCCACCCTGAATTGACACTTCGGTTTTTTTAAACTTTCATCCGAAAAACAGAACATCGACGAGCCTTTTGTTCACAAGTCAGGCACTTTACCGATTCGGCATGTTACCGATCAGATAAACCGACGAGTCGGATATTTTGTCGATTGAGTTAGGTCGACGAGTCAGGGACTTTACCATTTGAGTTGGACTGGCGAGTCAGCATTGACTGATTGAGTTAGGCCGACGAATCAGGAATTTTACCCATTGACGTAGGCCGACTCGTCAGCCATTTTACTGATTGAGTGAGGCCGACAAGTCAGGCAATTTACCGATTGAGCTTGGCCGACCGTCAGCCATTTTACCAACTGACTAAGGCCGAGGATTCAGTCACTTTACCGATTGAGTTAGACCGACGAGTCAGGTATTTTACCGATTGAGTTAGGCCGACTCGTCAGGTATTTTACCAATTGAGTTAGACCAACCCGTCAGGCATTTTACTGATTGAGTTTGGCCGACGAGTCAGCAATTAAACTAGTGAGTTAGGCCGACGACTCAGGCACTTTACCGATTGAGTTAGGCCGACGAATCAGCACTTTACCGAGTGAATTACAACGACGAATCAGCACGTTATCGATTGAGCTAGGCCCAACCGTCAAGAGTTTTACCGATTGACTTAGGTCGGACCGTCAGGGATTTTACCGATTGAATGACCCCGACTAGTAAGGCAATTTACAGCTCTAGTTACGGCCGACTCGCCAGTCATTTTACCGATTGAGTTAGGCCAACGAGTCAAGTAATTTACCGATTGAATTAGGCCGACGTGCCCGTCATTTACCGATTAAAGGACGCCGACCTGTCAGGGAATTTACCGCTTGAGTTAGGCCGACGAGTCAGGCACTACGCCGATTGAGGTCGACCGACTCGTCAGTCATTTTAGCGATTGAACTACACCGACGAGTCAGCACTTTACCGATTGATTTAAGCCGACGAGTCATGTATTTTACTGATTGAGTGAAGCCGACTCGCCAGTCATATTACCGATTGAGTTAGGCCTGCGATTCAGGCATTTTACCGATTGTCTCAGGCCAAACCGTCAGGCATTTTACCGATTAAATTAGGTCGACCCGAAAGGCATTTTCCCGATTGAGTTAGGCCGAAGAGTGAGGCATTTTAGCGATTGAGTTAGGCAGGCGAGTCAGCACTATACCGTTTGAGTTCAGTTAGTCTGGTGAGTCAGGCACTTTACCGATTGAGTTAGGTCGACCCGTCAGACATTTTACCGATTGAGTTAGGCCGACTCGTCACGCATTTTACCGAGTGAGTTAAAATGATTCGTTAAGCATTTTCCCGATTTAGTTTGGCTGATGAGTCAGCACTTTACCGACTGAGTTAGGCTGACCTGTCAGGCACTTTGCCGATTGTGTCAGGCCGAACCGTCAGGCATTTTTCCGATTGAGTTAGACCGACCCGTCAGATATTTTATCGATTGACTTAGGTCAACCCGTCAGACAATTTGTTCGGATTGAGTTAGGCCGACGAGTCAGGAATTTTACCGATTGAATGACCCCGACTAGTCAGGCAATTTACCGCTCGAGTTAAGGCCGATGCGTCAGGCACTTTACTGATTCAGTTCGACCGACTCGCCAGTCATTTTACCAAATGTGTTAGGCCGACGAGTCAAGTAATTTACCGATTTAGTTAGGCCGACTTGCCATTCATTTACCGATTGAAGGACGCCGACCTGTCAGGGAATTTACAGTTTGAGTTAGGCCGACGAGTCAAGCACGACACCGATTGATTTAGGCCGACGAGTCAGGTATTTTACCTATTGAGTAAAGCGGACTCGCCAGTCATTTTACCAATTAAATAACGCCGTCCCTTCAGCACTTTTCCGATTGAGTTAGGCCTACGAGTCTGGCACTTTAACGATTGAGTTCGACCGATGAGTCAGACACTTCACAGATTTAGATTGGCTGACTCGCCAGTCATTTTACCTATTGAATGACCCAGACTGGTAAGGCAAATTACCGCTTGAGTAAGGCCGACGAGTCAAGCACTTTACCAATTGAGTTCGGCCGACTCGCCAGTCATTTTAACCACTGAATTACGCCGACCCATTGAGTAAGGCCGAGAGGCCAGGCATTTTACCGATGGAGGTAAGCTGAGAGGTCAGGCACTTTATCGACTGAGTTAGGCCGACGGGTCAGGCATTTTACTGATTAAGTAAGGCCGACGAGTCAGGCACTTTACCGATTGAGGTAAGCCGACAAGTCAGGCAATTTATCGATTGAGACTGGCAGACGAGTCAGGCACTCTACCGATTGAATGACCCTCACTAGTCAGTTCATTTACCGCTGGTGTAAGGCCGACGAGTCAGGCATTTCACCGATTGAGAAAAGCCGATGAGTCAGGCACTTTACCGATTGAATTAGGCCAACAATTTAGGCATTTTACCGATGATTGACCCCGACTAATCCAGCCTTTTACCTATAGACTTAGGCCGACGCTTCAGGCACTATTCCGATTGAATTAGGCCAATGAGTCTGGAAGTTTCCTTATTGAATTAGGCCGGAATCGCTGGTCAGGTTACTGAATTAATGACGCCGAACAGTCAGTACTATGCATTATTGCGATTGAGTTGGGACGACGAGTCAGGCACTTTACCGATTGAGACTGGCAGACGAGTCAGGCACTCTACCGATTGAATGACCCTCACTAGTCAGTTCATTTACCGCTGGAGTGAGGCCGACGAGTCAGGCACTTTACCGATTGAGTTCGGCCGACCCGTCAGCAATTTTACCGATCGAGTGAGGCCGGCCGGTGAGGCATTTAACCGGTTGAGTGAGGTTCACCCGTTAGGCATTGGCCGATTTTGTTAGGCCGACGAATCAGGCGTTTACCGATTGAGTGAGGTCGACAAGTCAGCACTATCCGGATTGAGTTTTTTTTTTTTCGTGTGAGTTAAGCGGTCGAGTCTGGCACTTTACCGATTGAAATCAGTCGACAAGTCAGCCATTTTACCAATTGAGTGTTGCCTACGAGTCAGGCACTTTACCGATTGGGGTAGGCCAACGAGTCAGGCACTATACCGATTGAGATTGGCCTAGTCGCCAATTATTTTACTGATTGAATGACGCACTATTCCGATTGAGTTAGGCTGACGAGTCAGGCACCTTTGCAATTGAGTTAAGTCGACGAGTCAGGCACTTTACCGATTGAGAATGGCGGACTCGTCGTCATTTTTCCGACTGAATGACCCGGACTAATCAGGCCATTTAACGCTTGAGTTAGGCCGACGAGTCGAGCACTTTACTGATTGAGATCGGTCGACATGTCAAGCATTTTACCGATTATGTGAGGCCGGTGATTCAGGCATTTTACCAATTGTGTCAGGTCGACCCGTCAGCTTTTTAACGATTAAGTGTGGTCGACCCGTCAGGAATTTTTCCGATTGAATTAAGCCGACGAGTCAGGCATTTAACCGATCGAGTTAGGCCGACAAGTCAGCACTGTTCGGATTGAGTTAGGTCGACGAGTATGGCACTTTACCAATTGTTTTAGACCGACAAGTCAGGCATTATACTGATTGATTTAGGTCGACAAGTCAGCAGTATTCGGATTAGGTTAGGTCGACGAGTCAGGCACTTTACCGTTTGGCTTGGTCTGAGATAGGCCAACGAGGAAGGTACTTTTCTGTGTGAGTTGGGCCCGACAAGTCGGGCACTTTCACGATTGAGATCGGCCGAGTCTTCAGCCATTTTATCGATTGAGTGTGGGCGACGAGTCAGGCATTTTACTAACTGCGTTAGGCCAACGAGTTAAGCACTTTACCGATTGAATTAGACCGACAATTCAGGTATTATACCGATTCAATGACGCTGACCAGTCAACACTATTCCGATTGAGTTAGGCCGACGAGTCGGGCACTATACCGATTGAGTTAAGCCGAAGCATAATGCACTTTACCGATTGATTGGCCGATTCGCCAATCATTTTACCGATTGAATAGCCCGACTAGTCAGGCAATTTACCGCTTAAGTTAGGCCAACGAGTCAGGCACTTTACAGATTGAATTAGGGCGACTCTCCAGTCATTTTACCGATTGAATGACGCCAACCAGTCAGCACTATTCCGATTGAGACTGGCCGACCCTTCAGCCAGTTTACTGATTGAGTGAGGCCTTCGAGTCAAGCACTTTATCGATTTTGTCAGGCCGACCCGTCAGGCATTTGACCGATTGAATTAGGCTGACAAGTCATTACTATTCGGATTGAGTTAAGCCGACGAGTCAGGCACTTTGCCGAATGACTTGGTCTGAGTTATGCCGACGGGTAAGGTACATGTACTTTTCCGTGTGAGTTAGGCCGACTCGTCAGCAATTTTACCGATTGAGTGTGGCCGACGAGTCAAGTAATTTACCGATTGACTTTAGCCTAGTTAGGCCTACCACGGAGTTAGACTGACGAGTCAGGTACTTTACCGATTGAGTTAGACCGATGATTCGCTGACTTTGACCAGTCAAGTATGAACATGCAGATACGTGCGAGAGGATGAGAGGTAATGGGTATGTTAGTAGTAAACTTTCAGCGACACACTCGATCAAACAATCACCCTCCTTTCGCTCAAAAAATGTGTTATATACACATTACATGAAAAATCAAAACCGGTGTTATATAGTAGTTTTCCCTAATAGTAGTTCCCCCCCCCCCCGAAAAATGGCTATATCGTAGCTTTTCCCCATGTCGGAAAAACTGCTATAAAGTAATCTTTCCCCATAGTAGTTTTCCCCCTTTACGTAACGGTTTGGAAATTATACGTGTTCGTTCTAATTGTATAAATTAGATATAATTAGAAATACAAATGTAGTACCTTAATAGCTTAAGGATCAAACCGATGGTGTTATTGTTAAGGGGTTTCTATATACTGTTAAGTGTTTTGTTGTAAATGTGTACATGTCTTTCTTTTTATATATTTACCATAGTGTGGTATTTTTTTTTACCATAGTGTGGTATTTTCTCCTATTACTTTATTGATAAAAATAATTCGTCGTTTATTTGCGTAAACATGTCATTCATTCTACCAGATTTGTAATTTTCGATACGATCCTTCAACAAATATGACCACCAAGGACTCTGATTGGCTGATGCAGTTTCAATTCCTCATTTGAATCCGCTGCCGACTCGCCAGTCATTTTACTGATTGAATGACGTCGACCAGTCAGCACTATTCCGATTGAGTTAGGCTGACGAGTCAGGCACCTTACCGATTGAGTTAAGCCGATGAGTCGAGCACTTTACCGATTGAGATCGGTCGACCCGTCAGCCATTTTACCAATTGAGTGAAGCCGGTCAGTCGGGCATTTTACCAATCGAGTCAGGTCGACCCGTCAGGCATTTCACAGATCGAGTCAGGTCGACCCGTCAGGCATTTTACCGATTGAATTAGGCCGACGATTCACGTATTTTACCGATTGAATGACGCCGAACAGTCAGAACTACTCCGTGTGAGTTAGGCACTTTACCGTTTGACTTAGTCTCGGATAGGCCAAGGAGTAAGGTACTTTTGCGTGTAAGTGAGGCCGACAAGTCGGTCACTATACCGATTGAGATCGGCCGACTCGTCAGCCATTTTACCGATTGAGTTAGGCCGACGAGTCAGGCACTTTACCGATTGGATTAATCTGGGTTAGGCTAAAGAGTAAGGTACTTTTGCGTGTAAGTGAGGCCAACAAGTCGGTCACTATACCGATTGAGATCGGCCGATTCGTCCGCCATTTACCGATTGAGTTACGACGACGAGTCAGGTACTGTACCGATTGAGTTAGGCCGACTCCTCAGCCATTTTACCGATTGAGTGTGGCCGACGAGCCAGACATTTTACTATTTGAGGTAGGCCAACGAGTCAAGCACTTAACCGAGTGAATTAGGCCAACCATTCACGTATTTTATCGATTGAATGACGCCGACCAGTCAGCACTACTCCGTGTGAGTTAGGCCAACGAGTCGGACACTTTACCAATTGAGATCGGCCGACTCGTCAGCCATTATACCGATTGATTTAGACCGATCCGTCAGGTACATTACCGATTGTCTTTAGCAGAGCTAGGCCTACGACGGAGTTAGACTGACGAGTCATGCACTTTACCGATTGAGATCGGCCGACTCGTCAGCCATTTTACCGATTGAGTTAGGCCGACGAGTCAGGCACTTTACCGATTGAGTTAGGCCGACTCGTCAGCCATTTTACCGATGTCGGCCGATGAGCCAGACATTTTACTTATTGAGTTAGGTCAAGGAGTCAAGCACTGAACTGAGTGAATTAGGCCGACGATTCACGTATTTTAACGATTGAATGACGCCGACCAGTCAGCACTACTCCGTGTGAGTTAGGCCAACAAGTCGGGAACTTTACCGAATGAGATCGGCAAACTCGTCAGCCATTTACCGATTAACTTAGGCCGACCCGTCAGGTACATTACCGATTGACTTTATCCGAGTTAGGCCTACTACGGAGTTAGACTGACTAGTCATGCACTTTATCGATTTAGATCGGCCGACTCGTCAGTCATTTTACCGATTTAATTAAGCCGACGAGTCAGGCATTTTACCGATTGAGTTCGGCCGACTCCTCAGTCATTTTACCGATTGAGTGTGGCCGACGAGTCAGATACTTTACTAATTGATTTAGGCCAACGAGTCAAGCACTTTACCGATTGAATTAGGCCGACGATTCACGTATTTTACTGATTCAATGACTCCGACCAGTCAGCACTACTCCGTGTGAGTTAGGCCTACGAGTCGGGCACTTTACCGATTGAGATCGGCCGACTCGTCAGCCATTTTACCGAATGTGTTAGGCCGGCGAGTCAGGCACTGTACCGATTGTGTCAGGCCGACCCGTCAGGTACATTACTGATTAACTTTATCCGAGTTAGGCCTACGAGGGAGTTAGACTGACGAGTCATGCACTTTACCGATTGAGATTGGCCGTCTCGTCAGCCATTTTACCGATTTAATTAGGCCAACTAGTCGGGCACTTTACCGATTATGATCGGCCGACTCGTCAGCCATTTTACCGATTGAGTGTGGCCGACGAGCCAGATATTTTACTATTTGAGGTAGGCCAACGAGTCAAGCATTTAACTGGGTGAATTAGTCCAACAATTCACGTATTTTATCGATTGAATGACGCCGACCAGTCAGCACTACTCCGTATGAGTTAGGCCAACCAGGCGGACACTTTACCGATTGAGATCGGCCGACTCGTCAGCCATTTTACCGATTGATTTAGACGGATCCGTCAGGTACATTACCGATTGACTTTAGCAGAGCTAGGCCTACGACGGAGTTAGACTGACGAGTCATGCACTTTACCGATTGAGATCGGCCGACTCGTCAGCCATTTTACCGATTGAGTTAGGCCGACGAGTCAGGCACTTTACCGATTGAGTTAGGCCGACTCCTCAGCCATTTTACCGATGTCGACCGATGAGCAAGACATTTTACTTATTGAGTTAGGTCAAGGAGTCAAGCGCTGAACAGAGTGAATTAGGCCGATGATTCACGTATTTTAACGATTGAATGACGCCGACCAGTCAGCACTACTCCTTGTGAGTTAGGCCAACAAGTCGGACACTTTACCGAATGAGATCGGCAAACTCGTCAGCCATTTTACCGATTAACTTAAGCCGACCCGTCAGGTACATTACCGATTGACTTTATCCGAGTTAGGCCTACTACGGAGTTAGACTGACTAGTCATGCACTTTACCGATTGAGATCGGCCGACTCGTCAGCCATTTTACCGATTTAATTAGGCCAACGAGTCAGGCATTTTACCGATTGAGTTAGGCCGACTCCTCAGCCATTTTACCGATTGAGTGTGGCAGACGAGTCAGATATTTTACTAATTGATTGAGGCTAACGAGTCAAGCACTTTACCGATTGAATTAGGCCGACGATTCACGTATTTTACCGATTCAATGACTCCGACCAGTCAGCACTATTCCGTGTGAGTTAGGCCTACGAGCCACTTTACCGATTGAGATCGGCAAACTCGTCAGCCATTTTAACGATTGACTTAGGCCGACCTGTCAGGTACATTACCGATTTACTTTATCCGAGTCAGGCCTACGACGGAGTTAGATTCACGTACTTTACCGATTCAATGACTCCGACCAGTCAGCACTACTCCTTTTGAGTTAGGGCTACGAGTTGGGCACTTTACCGATTGAGATCGGCCGACTCTTCAGCCATTTTACCGAATGTGTTAGGCCGGCGAGTCAGGCACTGCACCGATTGTGTCAGGACGACCCGTCAGGTACATTACCGATTTACTTTATCCGAGTTAGGCCCACAACGGAGTTAGACTGACAAGTCATGCACTTTACCGAATGAGATCGGCCGACTCGTCAGCCATTTTACCAATTTAAGTAGACCATCGAGGCGGGTACTTTACCGATTAAGATCGGCCGACTCGTCAGCCATTTTACTGATTGCGTTAGGCCGACGAGTCAGGCATTATACTGATTGATTTAGGCCGACAAGTCAGCACTATTCGGATTGAGTTAGGCCGACGAGTCAAGCACTTTACTGTTTGACTTAGTCTGGGTTAGGCCAAGGAGCAATGTACTTTTGCGCGTAAGTGAGGCGGACAAGTCGGTCACTATACCAATTGAGATCGGCCGACAAGTCAGACACTTTACCGATTGAGTTAGGCCGACTCGTCAGCCATTTTACCGATTGAGTGTGGCCGACGAGCCAAACATTTTTGTAATTGAGATAGGCCGACGAGTCAAGCACTTAACCGAGTGAATTAGGCCGACGATTCACGTATTTTACCGATTGAATGACGCCGACCAGTCAGCACTACTCCGTGTGAGTTAGGCCAACGAGTCAGGCACTTTACCGATTGAGATCAGCCAACTCGTCAGCCATTTTACCGATTGACTTAGACCGACCCGTCAGGTACATTACCGATTGACTTTCTCCGAGTTAGACTGAAGAGTCATGCATTTTACCGATTGAGATCGGCCGACTCGTCAGCCATTTTACCAATTTATTTAGGCCGACTCCTCATCTATTTTACCGATTGAGTGTGGCCGACGAGTCAGATATTTTACTATTTGATTTAAGCCAACGAGTCAAGCACTTTACCGATTGAATTAGGCCGACGATTCACGTATTTTACCGATTCAATGACTCCGACCAGTCAACACTACTCCGTGTGAGTTAGGCCTACGAGTCGGGCAGTTTACCGATTGAGATCGGCCGACTCGTCAGCCATTTTACCGAATGTGTTAGGCCGGCGAGTCAGGCACTGCACCGATTGTGTCAGGCCGACCCGTCAGGTACATTACCGATTTACTTTATCCGAGTTAGGCCTACGACGGAGTTAGACTGACGAGTCATGCACTTTACCGATTGAGATCGGCCGACTCGTCAGCCATTTTACCGATTTAATTAGGCCAACGAGTCGGGCACTTTACCTATTGAGATCGGCCGACTCGTCAGCCATTTTACCTATTGAGTTAGGCAGGCGAGTCAGGCTCTGTACCGATTTTGTCAGGCCGACCCGTCAGGTATTTTACTAATTGCGTTAGGCCGATGAGTCAGGCATTATACTGATTGGTTTAGGCCGACAAGTAAGCACTATTCGGATTGAGTTAGGCCGACGAGTCAGGCACTTTACTGTTTAACTTAGTCTCGGTTATGCCAAGGAGTAATGTACTTTTGGGTGTAAGTGAGGCCGACATGTCGGTAACTATACCGATTGAGATCGGCCGACGAGTCAGGCAATTTACCGATTGAGTTAGGCCGACGAGCCAGACATTTTTGTAATTGAGATAGGCCGACGAGTCAGGCACTTAACCGAGTGAATTAGGCCGACGATTCACGTATTTTACCGATTGAATGACGCCGACCAGTCAGCACTACTCTGTGTGAGTTAGGCCAACGAGTCAGGCACTTTACCGATTGAGATCAGCCAACTCGTCAGCCATTTTACCGATTGAGTTAGGCCGATGAGTCAGGCACTTTACTGTTTAACTTAGTCTGGGTTATGCCAAGGAGTAGGGAACTTTTCCGTGTGAGGCCGACAAGTCGGTCACTATACCGATTGAGATCGGCCGACTCGTCAGCCATTTTACCGATTGAGTTAGGCCGACGAGTCAGGCACTTTACCGATTGAGTTAGGCCGACTCGTCAGCCATTTTACCGATTGAGTGTGGCCGACGAGCCAGACATTTTTCTAATTGATTTAGGCCAACGAGTCAAGCACTTTACCGATTGAATTAGGCCGACGATTCACGTATTTTACCGATTCAATGACTCCGAGCAGTCAACACTACTTCGTGTGAGTTAGGCCTACGAGTCGGGTACTTTACTGATTGAGATCGGCCGATTCGTCAGCCATTTTACCGAATGTGTTAGGCCGGCGAGTCAGGCACTGTACCGATTGTGTCAGACCGACCCGTCAGGTACATTACCGATTTACTTTATCCGAGTTAGGCCTACGACGGAGTTAGACTGACGAGTCATGCAGTTTATCGATTGAGATCGGCCGACTCGTCAGCCATTTTACCTATTGAGTTAGGCAGATGAGTCAGGCTCTGTACCGATTTTGTCAGGCCGACCCGTCAAGTATTTTACCAATTGCGTTAGGACGATGAGTCAGGCATTATACTGATTGGTTAAGGCCGACAAGTCAGCACTATTCGGATTGAGTTAGGCCGACGAGTCAGGCACTTTACTGTTTAACTTAGTCGGGGTTATGCCAAGGAGTAAGGTACTTTTCCGTGTGAGGCCGACAAGTCGGTCACTATACCGATTGAGAACGGCCGACTCGTCAGCCATTTTACCGATTGAGTTTGACCGACGAGTCAGGCACTTTACCGATTGAGTTAGGCCGTTTCGTCAGCCTTTTTACCGATTGAGTGTGGCCGACGAGCCAGACATTTTTCTAATTGAGATAGGCCAACGAGTCAAGCACTTAACCGAGTGAATTAGGCCGACGATTCACGTATTTTACCGATTCAATGACTCCGACCAGTCAACACTACTCCGTGTGAGTTAGGCCTACAAGTCGGGCACTTCACTGTTTAACTTAGTCTGGGTTATGCCAAGGAGTAAGGCACTTTTCCGTGTGAGGCCGACAAGTCGGGCACTATACCGATTGAGATCGGCCGACTCGTCAGCCATTTTACCGATTGAGTTAGGCCGACGAGTCAGGCACTTTACCGATTGAGTTAGGCCGACTCGTCAGCCATTTTACCGATTGAGTGTGGCCGACGAGCCAGACATTTTTCTAATTGAGTTAGGCCAACGAGTCAAGCACTTAACCGAGTGAATTAGGCCGACGATTCACGTATTTTACCGATTGAATGACGCCGACCAGTCAGCACTACTCCGTGTGAGTTAGGCCAACGGGTCAGGCACTTTACCGATTGAGATCAGCCGACTCGTCAGCCATTATACCGAATTTGTTAGGCCGGCGAGTCAGGCACTGCACTGATTGTGTCAGGCCTACCCGTCAGGTACATTACCGATTTACTTTATCCGAGTTAGGCCTACGACGGAGTTAGACTGACGAGTCATGCACTTTACCGATTGAGATCGGCCGACTCGCCAGCCATTTTACCGATTTAATTAGGCCAACGAGTCGGGCACTTTACCGATTGAGATTGGCCGACTCGTCGGCCATTTTATCTATTGAGTTAGGCAGGCGAGTCAGGCTCTGTACCGATTTTGTCAGGCCGACCCGTCAGGTATTTTACTAATTGCGTTAGGCCGATGAGTCAGGCATTATACTGATTGGTTTAGGCCGACAAGTCAGCACTATTCGGATTGAGTTAGGCCGACGAGTCAGGCACTTTACTGTTTAACTTAGTCTCGGTTATGCCAAGGAGTAATGTACTTTTGGGTGTAAGTGAGGCCGACATGTCGGTAACTATACCGATTGAGATCGGCCGACGAGTCAAGCAATTTACCGATTGAGTTAGGCCGACTCGTCTGCCATTTTACCGATTGAGTGTGGCCGACGAGCCAGACATTCTTGTAATTGAGATAGGCCGACGAGTCAAGCACTTAACCGAGTGAATTAGGCTGACGATTCACGTATTTTACCGATTGAATGACGCGACCAGTCAGCACAACTCTGTGTGAGTTAGGCCAACGAGTCAGGCACTTTACCGATTGAGATCAGCCAACTCGTCAGCCATTTTACTGATTGAGTTAGGCCGACGAGTCAGACACTTTACTGTTTAACTTAGTCTGGGTTATGCCAAGGAGTAGGGAACTTTTCCGTGTGAGGCCGACAAGTCGGTCACTATACCGATTGAGATCGGCCGACTCGTCAGCCATTTTACCAATTGAGTTAGGCCGACGAGTCAGGCATTTTACCGATTGAGTTAGGCCGACTCGTCAGCCATTTTACCGATTGAGTGTGGCCGACGAGCGAGGCATTTTTCTAATTGATTTAGGCCAACGAGTCAAGCACTTTACCGATTGAATTAGGCCGACGATTCACGTATTTTACCGATTCAATGGCTGCGACCAGTCAACACTACTCCGTGTGAGTTAGGCCGACGAGTCGGGCACTTTACCGATTGAGATCGGCCGACTCGTCAGCCATTTTACCGATTGAGTGTGGCCGACGAGCCAAACATTTTTGTAATTGAGATAGGCCGACGAGTCAAGCACTTAACCGAGTGAATTCGGCCGACGATTCACGTATTTTACCGATTGAATGACGCCGACCAGTCAGCACTACTCTGTGTGAGTTAGGCCAACGAGTCAGGCACTTTACCGATTGAGATCAGCCAACTCGTCAGCCATTTTACTGATTGAGTTAGGCCGACGAGTCAGACATTTTACTGTTTAACTTAGTCTGGGTTATGCCAAGGAGTAGGGAACTTTTCCGTGTGAGGCCGACAAGTTGGTCATTATACCGATTGAGATCGGCCGACTCGTCAGCCATTTTACCGAATGTGTTAGGCCAGCGAATCAGGCACTGCACCGATTGTGTCAGGCCGACCCGTCAGGTACATTACCGATTTACTTTATCCGAGTTAGGCGTACGACGGAGTTAGACTGACGAGTCATGCACTTTACCGATTGAGATTGGCCGACTCGTCAGCCATTTTACCGATTTAATTAGGCCAACGCGTCGGGCACTTCACCGATTGAGATCGGCCGACTCGTCAGCCATTTTACAGAATGAGTTAGGCCGACGAGTCAGGCACTTTACCGATTGAGTTAGGCCGACTCGTCAGCCATTTTACCCATTGAGTGTGGCCGACGAGCCAGACATTTTTCTAATTGATTTAGGCCAACGAGTCAAACACTTTACCGATTGAATTAGGCCGACGATTCACGTATTTTACCGATTCAATGGCTGCGACCAGTCAACACTACTCCGTGTGAGTTAGGCCTACGAGTCGGGCACTTTACCGATTGAGATCGGCCGACTCGTCAGCCATTTTACCGATTGAGTTAGGCCAACGAGTCAGGCACTGTACCGATTGAGTTAGACCGACTTCTCAGCCATTTTATCGATTGAGTGTGGCCGACGAGCCAGACATTTTTCTAATTGAGATAGGCCAACGAGTCAACCACTTAACCGAGTGAATTAGGCCGACGATTCACGTATTTTACCGATTGAATGACGCCGAACAGTCAGCACTACTCCGTGTGAGTTAGGCCTACGAGTCGGGCACTTTACCGATTGAGATCGGCCGACTCGTCAGCCATTTTACCGAATGTGTTAGGCCGGTGAGTCAGGCACTGCACTTATTGTGTCAGGCCTACCCGTCAGGTACATTACCGATTTACTTTATCCGAGTTAGGCCTACGACGGAGTTAGACTGACGAGTCATGCACTTTACCGATTGAGATCGGCCGACTCGTCAGCCATTTTACCGAATGTGTTAGGCCGGTGAGTCAGGCACTGCACTTATTGTGTCAGGCCTACCCGTCAGGTACATTACCGATTTACTTTATCCGAGTTAGGCCTACGACGGAGTTAGACTGACGAGTCATGCACTTTACCGATTGAGATCGTCCGACTCGTCAGCCATTTTACCGATTTAATTAGGCCAACAAGTCGGGCACTTTACCGATTGAGATCGGCCGACTCGTCAGCCATTTTACCGAATGAGTTAGGCCGGCAAGTCAGGCAATGTACCGATTGTGTCATGCCGACTCGTTAGGTATTTTACCGATCGCGTTAGGCCGACGAGTCAGGCATTATACTGATTGATTTTAGCCGACAAGTCAGCACTATTCGGATTGAGTTAGGCCGACGAGTCAGGCACTTTACTGTTTGACTTAGTTTGCGTAAGGCCAAGGAGTAAGGAACTTTTGTGTGTAAGTGACGCCGACAAGTCGGTCACTATATCGATTGAGTTAGGCCGGCGAGTCAGGCACTTAACCAATTGAGTTAGGCCCATTCGTCAGCCATTTTACCGATTGAGTGTGACCGACGAACCAGACATTTTTCTAATTGAGTTAGGTCAACAAGTCAAGCATTTAACCGAGTGGATTAGGCCCCCGATTCACGTATTTTACAGATTGAATGACGCCGACCAGTCAGCACTACTCCGTGTGAGTTAAGCCAACGAGTCAGGCACTTTACCGATTGACTTAGGTCAACCCGTCAGGTACAATACCGAATGACTTTATCCGAATTAGGCCTACGACGGGGAGACTGACGAGTCCTACATTTTACCGATTCAGATCGGCCGACACGTCAGCCATTTTACCGATTTAATTTGGCCGATGAGTCAGGCATTTTACCGATTGATTAAGGCCGACTTCTCAGCCATTTTACCGATTGAGTGTGGCCGACGAGCCAGACATTTTTCTTATTCAGTTAGGTCAACGAATCAAGCACTTAACCGAGTAAATTAGGCCGACGATTCGCGTATTTTACCGATTGAATGACGCCGACCAGTCAGCACTACTCCGTGTGAGTTAGGCCAACAAGTCGGGCACTTTACCGATTGAGATCGGCAAAGTCGTCACTCATTTTAACGATTGACTTAGGCCAACCCGTCAAGTACATTACCGATTGACTTTATCCGAGTTAGGCCTACGACGGAGTTAGACTGACGAGTCATCCATTTTTCCGATTGAAATCGGCCGACTCGTCAGCCACTTTACCAATTTAATAAGGCCGACGAGTCAGGCATTTTACCGATTGAGTTAGGCCGAATGCTCAGCCATTTTACCAATTGAGTGTTGCTGACGAGTCAGATATTTTACTAATTGATTTAGGCCAACGCGACAAGCACTTTACCGATTGAATTAGGCCGACGATTCACGTATTTTACCGATTCAATGACTCCGACCAGTCAACACTACTCCGTGTGAGTTAGGCCTACGAGTCGGGCACTTTACCGATTGAGATCGGCCGACTCGTTAGCCATTTTACCGATTGAGTTAGGCCGACGAGTCAGGCACTTTACCTATTGAGTTAGGCCGACTCGTCAGCCATTTGCCGATTGAGTGTGGCCGACGAGCCAGACATTTTTCTAATTGAGATAGGCCAACGAGTCAAGCACTTAACCGAGTAAATTAGGCCGACGATTCACGTATTTCACCGATTGAATGACGCCGATCAGTCAGCACTACTCCGTGTGAGTTAGGCCAACAAGTCGGGAACTTTACCGATTGAGATTGGCAAAGTCGTCAGCCATTTTAACGATTGACTTAGGCCAACCCGTCAAGTACATTACCGCTTGACTTTATCCGAGTTAGGCCTACGACGAAGTTAGACTGACGAGTCATCCATTTTTCCGATTGAAATCGGCCGACTCTTCAGCCATTTTACCGAACGTTTTAGGCTGGCGAGTCAGGCACTGCACTGATTGTGTCAGGCCTACCCGTCAGGTACATTTCCGATTTACTTTATCCAAGTTAGGCCTACGACGGAGTTAGACTGACGAGTCATGCACTTTACCGATTGAGATCGTCCGACTCGTCAGTCATTTTACCGATTCAGTGTGGCCGACGAGCCAGACATTTTTCTAATTGAGTAAGGCCAAGGAGTCAACCACTTAACCGAGTGAATTAGGCCGACGATTCACGTATTTTACCGATTGAATGACGCCGAACAGTCAGCACTACTCCGTGTGAGTTAGGCCTACGAGTCGGGCACTTTACCGATTGAGATCGGCCGACTCGTCAGCCATTATACCGAATGTGTTAGGCCGGCGAGTCAGGCACTGCACTGATTGTGTCAGGCCTACCCGTAAGGTGCATTACCGATTTACTTTATCCGAGTTAGGCCTACGACGGAGTTAGACTGACGAGTCATGCACTTTACCGATTGAGATCGGCCGACTCGTCAACCATTTTACCGATTTAATTAGGCCAACGAGTCGGGCACTTAACCGATTGAGTTCGGCCGACTCGTCAGCCATTTTTACGAATGAGTTAGGCAGACGAGTCAGGCTCTGTACCGATTTTGTCAGGCCGACCCGTCATGTATTTTACCGATTGCGTTAGGCCGATGAGTCAGGCATTATACTGATTGATTTAGGCCGACAAGTCAGCACTATTCGGATTGAGTTAGGCCGACGAGTCAGGCACTTTACTGTTTAACTTAGTCTGGGTTAGGCTAAGGAGTAAGGTACTTTTCCGTGTGAGGCCGACAAGTCGGTCACTATACCGATTGAGATCGGCCGACTCGTCAGCCATTTTACCGATTGAGTTAGGCCAACGAGTCAGGCACTTTACCGATTGAGTTAGGCCGACTCGTCAGCCATTTTATCGATTGAGTGTGGCCGACGAGCCAGACATTTTTCTAATTGAGTTAGGTCAACGAGTCAAGCACTTAACCGAGTGAATTAGGCCGCCAATTCATGTAATTTACAGATTCAATGACGCCGACCAGTCAGCACTACTCCGTGTGAGTTAGGCCAACGAGTAAGGCACTTTACCAATTGAGATCGGCCAACTCGTCAGCCATTTTACCGATTGACTTAGGCCGACCCGTCAGGTACATTACCGATTGACTTTATCCGAGTTAGGCCTACGACGGAGAGACTGACGAGTCATGCATTTTACCGATTCAGATTGGCCGACACGTCAGCCATTTTACCGATTTAATTTGGCTGACGAGTCAGGCATTTTACCGATTGAGTTAGGCCGACTTCTCAGCCATTTTACCGATTTAGTGTGGCCGACGAGCCAGACATTTTCCTTATTGAGTTAGGTCAACAAGCCAAGCACTTAACCGAGTAAATTAGGCCAACGATTCACGTATTTTACCGATTCAATGACGCCGACCAGTCAACACTACTCCGTGTGAGTTAGGCCAACAAGTCGGGCATTTTACCGATTGAGATCGGCAAAGTCGTCAGCCATTTTAACGATTGACTTAGGCCAACCCGTCAAGTACATTACCGATTGACTTTATCCGAGTTAGGCCTACGACGGAGTTAGACTGACGAGTCATCCATTTTTCCGATTGAAATCGGCCGACTCGTCAGCCACTTTACCAATTTAATTAGGCCGAGGAGTCAGGCATTTTACCGATTGAGTGTGGCCGACGAGTCGTATATTTTACTAATTGATTTAGGCCAACGAGTCAAGCACTTTACCGATTGAATTAGGCCGACGATTCACGTATTTTACCGATTCAATGACTCCGACCAGTCAGCACTACTCCGTGTGAGTTAGGCTTACGAGTCGGAGACTTTACCGATTGAGATCGGCCGACTCGTCAGCCATTTTACCGAATGTGTTAGGCCAGCGAATCAGGCACTGCACCGATTGTGTCAGGCCGACCCGTCAGGTACATTACCGATTTACTTTATCCGAGTTAGGCGTACGACGGAGTTAGACTGACGAGTCATGCACTTTACCGATTGAGATTGGCCGACTCGTCAGCCATTTTACCGATTTAATTAGGCCAACGAGTCGGGCACTTTACCGATTGAGATCGGCCGACTCGTCAGCCATTTTACCGAATGAGTTAGGCCGGCGAGTCAGGCACTGTACCGATTGTGTCAGGCCGACCCGTCATGTATTTTACCGATTGCGTTAGGCCGATGAGTCAGGCATTATACTGATTGATTTAGGCCGACAAGTCAGCACTATTCCGATTGAGTTAGGCCGACGGGTCAGGCAATTTACTGTTTGACTTAGTCTCGGTCAGGCCAAGGAGTAAGGTACTTTTCCGTGTGAGGCCGACAAGTCGGTCACTATACCGATTGAGATCGGCCGACTCGTCAGGCATTATACCGATTGAGATAGGCCGACGAGTCAGGAACTTTACCGATTGAGTTAGGCCGACTCGTCAGCCATTTTACCAATTGAGTGTGGCCGACGAGCCAGATATTTTTCTAATTGAGGTAGGCCAACGAGTCAACCACTTAACCGAGTGAATTAGGCCGACGATTCACGTATTTTACCGATTGAATGACGCCGAACAGTCAGCACTACTCCGTGTGAGTTAGGTCTACGAGTTGGGCACTTTACGGATTGAGATCGGCCGACTCGTCAGCCATTTTACCGAATGTGTTAGGTCGGCGAGTCAGGCACTGCACTGATTGTGTCAGGCCGACCCGCCAGGTACATTACCGATTTATTTTATCCGAGTTAGGCCTACGACGGAGTTATACTGACTTGTCATGCATTTTGCCGATTGAGATCGACCGACTCATCAGCCAATTTATCGATTAAGTTAGGCCGACGAGTCAGGCACTTTACCGACTGAGTTAGGCCTACTCCTCAGTCATTTTACCGATTGAGTGTGGCCGACGAGCCAGGCATTTTACTAATTGAGTAAGGCCAACGAGTCAAGCACTTTACCGATTGAATTAGGCCGACGATCCACGTGTCTTACCGAATGAATGACGCCGACCAGTCAGCACTACTCCGTGTGAGTTAGGCCAACGAGTTGGGCACTTTATGAATTGAGATCGGCGAACTCGTCAGCTATTTTACCGATTGACTTAGGCGAACCCGTCAGGTACATTACCGATTGAGTTTAGCCGAGTTAGGCCTATGACGGAGTCAGGCCGACTCGTCATGTATTTTACCGATTGAGTGTGGCCGACAAGCCAGAAATTTTACTAATTGAGGTAGGCCAACGAGTCAAGCACTTTACCAAGTGACTAAGGCCGACGATTCACGTATTTTGCCGATTGAATGACGCCGACCAGTCAGCATTACTCCGTGTGAGTTAGGCCATCGAGTCGGGCACTTTACCGATTGAGATCGGTCGACTCGTCAGCCATTTTACTGATTTAGTTAAGCCGATGAGTCAGGCACTTTACCGATTGAGTTCAGGCGACGAGTCACTCACTTCGCCGACTCGCCAGTCATTTTACCGAATGACGCCGACTAGTCAGCACTATTCCGATTGAGTTAGGCCGACTCGCCGTTCATTTTACCGATTGAATGACGCCGAGCAGTCAGCACTATTCCGATTGAGTTAAGCCGACGTGTCAGGCACTTTACCGATTGAATTAAGGCGACGAGTCAAGAACTTTAGCAATTGAGATTGGCAAACTCGCCAGTTAGTTTAGCTATTGAATGATCCCGACTAGTCAGGCCATCTCCCGCTTGAGTTAGGCTGACGAGTTGGGCATTTTACTGTTTGAGATCGATCGACACGTCCACCATTTTACTGAGTGAGTTAGGCCGGCGAGTCAGGCACTTTACCGATTGTGTCAGGCCGACCCGTCAGGCATTTTACCGATTGCGTTAGGTCGACGAGTCAGGCATTATACTGACTGATTTAGGCCGACAAGTCAGGCACTATACCGATTGAGATTGGCCGACTCGCCAGTCATTTTATCGATTGAATGACGCCGACCAGTCAGCACTATTCCGATTGAGTTAGGCTGACGAGTCAGGCACCTTACCGATTGTTTTAAGCTGACGAGTCAGGCACTTTACCGATTGAAATTGGCAGACTCGCCGGTTATTTAAGCAATTGAATGATCCCGACTAGTCAGGCCATTTCCCGCTTGAGTTAGGCCGACGAGTCGGTCATTTTATTGTTTGAGATGGACCGACACGTCAGCCATTTTACCGAGTGAGTTAGGCCGGCGAGTCAGGCACTTTACCGATTGTGTCAGGCCGACCCGTCAGGCATTTTACCGATTGCGTAAGGCCGACCCGTCAGGTTTTTACCGATTAAGTGAGGTCAACCCGTCAGGCATTTTACCGACTGAGTTAGGCTGACGAGTCAGGCATTTTACCGATTGAGTTAGGCCGAGAGGTCAGCAATAGTCGGATTGAGTTAGGCCGACGAGTCGGTACTTTACCAATTGACTGGTCTGAGTTAAGCCGACGAGTAAGGCAATTTACCGATTGAATTAGGCCGACTCGCCGTTCATTTTATCGATTGAATGACGCCGAGCAATCAGCACTATTCCGATTGAGTTAAGCCGACGAGTCAAGCACTTTACCGATTGATATAAGCCGACGAGTCAGGCACTTTACCGATTGAAATTGGCAGACTCGCTAGTTATTTTAGCAATTGAATGATCCCGACTAGTCAGGCCATTTCCCACTTGAGTTAGGCCGACGCGTCGGGCATTTTACTGTTTGAGATGGACCGACACGTCAGCCATTTTACCGAGTGAGTTAGGCCGGCGAGTCAGGCACTTTACCGATTGTGTCAGGCCGACCCTTCAGGCATTTTACCGATTGTGTTAGGCCGACGAGTCAGGCATTATACTGATTGATTTAGGCCGACAAGTCAGCACTATTCGGATTGAGTTAGGCCGACGAGTCAGGCACTTTACCGTTTGACTTAGTCTGGGTTAGACCAAGGAGTAACGTACTTTTGTGGGTAAGTTAGGCCGACAAGTCGGTCACGTTTCCGATTGAGAAAGGCCGACTCATCAGCCATTTTACCGATTGCGTTAGGCCGACGAGTCAGGCACTTTATAGGGAGTACGCATGTAAAATATGAAAGCCTACCTGTAACGGTTGGAAAGTTATGGTCAATGTAAAGGTTTCCATAAATGTTGGCCGAAAATCGTGTTGGACGACATTAGTCAAAAATATTGGTATCACCTGAAAGAGGTCATCTTAAGGAATATATATAAATGTGAAATATGAAAGCCCTACCTGTAACGGTTGGAAAGATATGGCCAATGTTAAGGTTTTAAAAAAGTAGGTCAAACTCTAAGGTCAAGGTTACAAATGATAGGTCTCATCACAAGGAATCTATATCTGAAGTTTCAATTAAAGCCTTACACCTTTTGGTACAAAAGACATATTCAATGTTTTATCGCAGAATAAGAGTCACCGACAGGTGAAAAACTAGAAGCCCCCGAATTTCATTCCGGTGGCATAAAAACGAACTTCTGGTGGTTTTTTTTTTTCGTTTTTGTTTTGTTTTGTTTTTTGGGTTTTTTTTATTTTATTTCTCGGATTAAATAAAGATATCTCGAAATTCTAGTAGATATATCTCTATTCTAAATATATACATCTGTATTTGGAAAAGAAATTGAAACTGAAGACATTTCTGTTTAAGAAAATGAGATGCCTTTAAATTCAATGGAAATATCTCCCTATCAAAAGTTGAGATATCTCTATTTTAATTCTTTGTTTTTATTGTTAACAAAGTAACGAGCTGGACTTACTTATGTGTGATAAGAAAATCCGGAATTTCAAACTGGGGAAAAATTCACTATATAGTAGCTTTTCCCCGGAGGGAAAATGGCTATACGAGGGCGGAATAAAGGCTATATAACCCAATTTCCGTTGGGATAAAGACTACAATCTAGCCATTTTTCTGGGAGGAAAACTGCTAATTAGCCATTTTTCAGGGGGAGGGGTGGCTAGGGAGAAAACTACTATATAACACCGGCAGTGCTTCAATTGCATGTTCAAAACTGATTTGCAGTTTGGTGCCAAAAAGGTAGACCTTACCGTGACAATAGCTTTAATATAATTCCAAATATATAATCACAATATAAGAATAACCAACAGAGAAACACAATGTCACAATATTCACTGTGCACAGTCAACACTGGTTCTGAACTGTTTTCACCATTGTCACCGATCGCGTCATTACCTACTTAGGCTCCATAGAATGCATAAAATATGGCCAATGCACGTCAACCATACATACAGGGTTAGGCTTACGTAGCCTGAAGCTATGTAATAGAACTCAGTATAAATAGAAGTGAAACTTACAAACTCTGATTTAATTCATTTTATTATTAATTATTTTAAAAAAATTTTGGGTAAAATTTTCCGACCAGATGGGGGTTGCAACCCCTGTGACCCCTTCTGAATTCTGTATAAGAAAATCTACAGCCTGCTAAATGATAATGATAACGTTGTCTTACAGTAACTGTGACAAACGTATTTACCTCTGCAAGTCATCCACTTTGTCACTGCAAAACTGTGATAAAATCAAAGTCCTGAAAGTACTGAAAGACGGGGTCACAAGCTGCATTAATGGTGCATTTGATGTTGTGTTTATACAAGAAGACTCCAAACCTTCAAGTTTGGAAAGACTTGTCAGGATTTGATGTTTGAACATGCATATAACATGTCTGAACTTCTGTACTCATTTATGAAGTAGAAGAAATGTTCAAAATCTTAATTTTTCATTTAATGTTCATTCCTTTAGAATGGAAAGCGACGCGCAGTTGTGTTAAGGCAATACACAATTATATGATGTTGCAGGAAACCCGCCAAATCAAAAAATGACGTAATTGTGACGTCACTATGGCCCAGTGCATTATATGAAGCGGGAGACACTGCAACAATCAACATGCCAAGAAAAACGCTGTAGTGCAACCTTTTCCTCAACTCTGTTTGTTGTGTAATTTCACATAAAGACTGTTCTATATCTATTTGAAATGCGTCTTGCTGGGCCTAACTTTTAGATTTTAAAATATCAACAGAATTTCAATTTTATTAGACAATGTCTTATATAAGACTACCCCATTCAACAATTCAATCGCAGTATTTATACGCAATTACGCCTCTTAGAAGTTGGGCACAGCTATAAGTATTATTGATAGGTTCCCATTTATTATGTACAACAAAATTTTATTACCAAATTGTGCAATATGCCCTTGCACTTGTTGAATGTTTGTTGTTAATACTACATGTGCTGTATATAGCAGTCACGTGATTGCAAACAACTAGGGATATAATTTCAATGTGTGAAAAAGTAAACTTGTTAAACAATTTGCATTTTTACCATTTTTCCAGAAATAATTTATTCTATTTCTTATGCGGTTTTCAATATAGACTATATATTATCAATCATGTCGTGGAGTGCCTTAACATTACTGCGCGATGAAAAAAAAGTGGCTAGTTCTTTTTTTTTAATATCTACGACTGCATGACTATAATACTGACATTCTTGTGCACTTTTCTCTTGACTGTTGATGGCTCGATCACATTTTGTCATTGTCATGTAAATCATGATATACTATGATAATAAAGTAATAAAAGGAAATACAGATGAAAGTATAAACAAAGTTTAATGTGTAAACATAGCAAAAAGATAAAACATGGTAGTTTGGATGGAATCTTTAACAATGAATGTTTCTCAGGAATGACACCAATGAAACCAAATGTTGTAAAGGGATCACAAAATATTTTGGAATTGCAATGAAATAATGATCAAATTAGGAATTCACAACATAATGCTTTAATATCACAGGAAATGTTAGAAAATTAAATGGACATACAAACACTCTATTCCTTCTGTAAACAAAAAAAAAAAAAAAAATGGTAATGATCAGAATTAACTATAGATATGTACATTCATAGTTAAACGAAGCTGATTAAATGGTAATTTTATAATTTGGAATAGAGGTTTCATACTCATAAAAATAGTTATAAGCAATAGGCCAATATAAACAAGTTATCCATTTTTTTAAAGAGTGGAACAATATCAAAATGATATGAAAACTTTAATATTCTACTGGTAAATTTGAATGGTTTCAATGGACTAATCGTGAAACCAAATGCCTTAAATGTCATAAAGATATCGATAAACAAGCAAATTTAGAGAAATGTGGTCCCCCGCTTTCGGGCTTTATCAGTAATGGTGGAGTGATCTATGACATATTGTCATGGCTGTGCATGCATAATATGTTAACTATACAGACGAATTCATATGTCATAGACAAGGTTTTTGCAATGTTCTTAAAGCATTATAAGAAACCACAGGGCATTTTCCAGATATTTTATTTTTAATTTCATTTATACGTCTGAAATTTTTAATTTCATTTGTAATATGGCGTATATATGCACAGAGTAGCGCATAAATAAAGAATTTTTCAAATATCAATAAAACTATTTTTTCTAAGATTATACCCTTATAAACTATATATTTTTAGAAACGAACGATCCCCTTTATCAAAATATCAAATTTTTTTTTTCAATTTTTACCACATATATCGAAATAAAGTCTTGTTTTCTTTTGTGTATAACTAGTTTTCTGCAGCATTCTTTACTTAGATGCACCGGGAAAAAGATATCCAGGATAAAATGATAATTTTCTAAGTTCATAGGGTATAACAGCTTTAGGTTGCGGACCTACCGATATCTAATGATCTTGCGTCTGATCTAATATAACAAAGGGGCCAAACCGGTTTTTGTCCGAAATCTCTTGTCCGAACAAGTTTTTGTCCGAAAACCTCTAGCAACCTGCCAGTCTATCAGTAGCGGATTTAGAGCCCCCCCCCCCCTTTCGCCACATATTTAAATGTAAAAATCCAGATTTGGGACTAAAAACGGCCGAGTAGTTAGGCTAATATACATAATATTGATGTACCCCCTCCCCCATTCGAAATTCTGGATCCGCCACTGTCTAGTACGACCTCAATCGCTCCTCTTTTTTCACAATACAATAGTATTATTAAAAATATAACCTTTACAGTATCTCATATAATAATATATCTACAACAACCCGTATGTACACTATTTGTAGGAAACTTTTGGTTTATTTTAGAACTACATGTATTTCGTGTTATTTATAGCACAGGCGGTAAAGGCAGATAACAAGCAGTACACGTTGCGTGTAGATTTAATTCGTCGTCTACAGCAGCAGATGTAATTAATGAGAGGCCCGCGATGTTTAGCCTCAATAGTGGACAACAGTAGTCAAGGCAGACTGCAACCCCCTTTCAAAAATTTCAAGATTCGCCTATGAGCCAATTTTCCGGGGGAAAAACTACTATATAACACCGTCTGTTGCTATTCAAGATCTAGCACAATCTAGTGGCCATTCCAGCAGAGCAATACCCCATCCACACAACATGCCTTTTGCATTTCAACAACCAAAAAGATGTGTACCTGGTCTCCTTCTTCCCACGTACGAGCAGGGACTGGAACAGACTTCCATCAGCATGTTTTTTGGAGGATTACCGGTCAGGAACGGACAACACACCATCGGCCCTCTTCAGCTTAGAGTGAGGAACTAGGATTTTAATTTTTAAAACTGTATCATATTGCCAGGTGAGGCTTTTATCTTGACTGCCATATGAAGTATAAAGCTCTACTTTTGAGTAGAATACACATGGTAATGGAAGAACAAAAGAAGACACCTCTTTATTGCATTGAGGGATATTTTGTTCCAGTATCTTCATGTACGATAACACAGGTAGGGTGATTGGTGTTTTACGTCGCTTTCAACAATTTTTCAGTTATATCCCCACATAGAAACAGGGGGTAACCAATCTTTTAAACATAGTGGCCCAACCTGGGAATCGAATCTGAATCATCACAAGCAAAGCCCTTAACCCACTACACAGCACAGTGGTTTTTACTGACTCGTCAGAAAGAAAGGACATCAGTCGGACCTCCAAGCCAAGACCATGCCATGAAAATACACTGGCATAACCAGCACTATAGCCCTTAGCTTTGCAGGAAATATGGACTAGCAATACATTTCATTTGTTTATTTCATGTTTATACATACACATCATAGGTCCATCACTTGCATACATATTTACAGTAAACAGAGTTCATCAAACACAACTCATAACAAAATCAACAGGACAAAATGCATTAAGGCCACTATAAGATGTTTTGTGTTGCGTATAAACTGACGTTGAAGAACACACTTTGCTTTCCTTATTGTTTCTAATCCTCTTATCTGTTACAATAATTTTATTTAAATACCATTTTTTTCTGCAATTTTTCATTTGACATGCCTGTCACTTTATTTTGTGTACATTTCATATATGGCATGTTAACAAATTACCCCTCTTACAAGACGGTATGGCCAAATTGCAACGCAAAGTCAAAACAAGTCATGGAATCAATTGAAAGTACTCATCATAAAAAACCTATGTATGAAGTATCAAAGCCCTATCCCTTACAATTCAAAAGATATAGCCAAAGTTAAAATTTGTTAAAAATAGGTCAAGTCCATGGTTACTAAGTCAAAAGTCATGACATAATTTAAAAGGTCTGGTCTTATGGAACCAATGTGTGAAGTAATATGTATACAATTCTCTTAGTTGCTGAGATTTTGCTTAAACCAGAAACTTTAACCAAAACGTTTACAGACAGACGGATATTGCAAATCTATAGACTGGAATTGCTTTGCAATCTGGATAATAAAGTATGAAATATACTGCATGGTCAGTTCAGGTCAGAAAGTGGACAACCTTCATAATGTTCAGTCAATAATATTTTCATTATATCTTTCCTGTAACATTATAAGTGAAAATTAAATTAATGTCACTACATTCTATACCATTAAATTTTTATGTCACTGTTACACATGAAATGCCATGAGTAAAAATTATCAAATCAATAGCTTATATAACAAATCAGTATGGTTATCTATGTAGTGACCTAAACCAAAACCAAGTCCTGGACACCTTGAGTATACTGTATGCATGCTAAACAATTTTCTCTTAAGCCAGGCTGAGTAATAAAAGAATGTATTAACAGAGCTGTTTTTCAAGTTCCTTTTGTTTTATAATTTGTGAATCAATTTCCAAAGTTATGTGAAGAGAAACAAGTTCAAGATAAAAAACAAAATACCATTTTCTGAACATATTATTTTCACAAAAACTAGTGCTTTTCTTTCAACAGATAAACAAACACTTCTCAAAATACCAGCTGTTTCAAGATAGATTTCCAATCAGAATGAAAGGGGGATTCCTTACTTAAATAATAATATTGAAAATTTTATATGAGTTATCTTTCTTATCAGAATGGTAAATTACCTTAAAATAATTTAATAATGCGTTACTATTTTTATTAAGTTAAGGAGAACATCCTGCAATTATACATGGATCTGTGTGTCACTACACTCTATCTCACTTCCACAAAGCAATTTTTTGATGATGACATCATGTAGAGGCCAACAAAACTCAAGAAAAATGCCATCATTGTTCATGATGTTATAAATGAAATTCTTCTGAATGCACATTACTTAAGAATGGTGGAAGAGTTGACTCCAAAATTCTGCAGAAGATTTTTCATCTACCAGAACAAAAATATGGAAATACAAATAATTATATTTTATATCATGTCTGTCTGAATGGTTATTTCCCTTAGAATTCCATCTTCTTATCTGCAAAATGAAAGAACAGAAAGTTAAATTCCCGTCCTGTTTAAAACGAAATTGTATTGCACACTTTATGTTTAACCTACCATAAAAAGGAAATCAATGACAAGAAACCGCTAAAGGCAGTATGGCTGGATTTCGATGCATTGACAATAATTGAAAGAAGTATGTGCTTTAAAACACTATGACTACAGAAGCAACAGAGTGCAGTATAATCTATTGAAGTATGAAGGACAAATTTACAAGGTCATTTAACTCGGTGACATCTGCAAGAGCTTGATTGGTTGAATGAGCATGCATAGCATGAAGAGACATAGAACCCTTACGGTCAAAGTTACAAAGGTCACTTAGGGCTGCAGTCAGTCAAGTGTGGTTTGAAAGATCTAATTCTCATGATCTTTCTGTAAGTGTACTAAACTTAAAAATGCTATTGACATTGAAAATGGGAACCATCAAAGTCAAGGTCACAAAAAATTACCAAGAATAGTGTTCATCAAAGTCAATCTATGTGTGAAGTCTGAATGACATAACTCTCATGGTCTTCCTGTAAGGTTTTTAATGGATAAACTCATCAAAGCGTCTATGGTCTTCCAACTAAATTCAATTACACATTTGACCTTGAAACTGGGAACCTTCAAAGTAAAGGTCACAAAGATTTCAATGGATAGAGCTCATCAAGGTCTATCTCCATATAAAGTTTGAAAGCCATAGCTCTCACGGTCTTTTAGTTATTGAACTAAATGTGACCTTAAAACTGGGAACCTTCATGGTCAAGGTCACAAAAGTTTTGATGGATAGATGTCATCAAGGAGTATCTACATGTGAAGTTTGAAAGAATTATTGTCAATGGTCTTTTTGCACTGAATTTAAACCTTAGAGCTAAACCAAACTGTTGACGCAGATGGACGGACAGACAGACATCATTTCATAGACTGGATTTTGCTTCGCAATCCGCCCAAAAAATAATGCCAAAATTTTGTTTGTTTCTTGTTTATCATAACTTTGAGATGATTTCAAGTACATGGTGATGGTTTCCACCTTATGCATTTGCACAAAAATTGAGTCATATGCAATAGACCTATCAGAAGCAAGAAGGAGTCTTTAAAAATGAAGTCAACCAAGAGAAAAGGCCTCAGTTTTTACTACCTCATCAGATAGGACACAAACAGGTTGTTAATGGGACTCACATTTTGGATCTTTCTTTCATGACAAATGTACCTTGCCAAATGAGCAACAACAGCTCAAAATTTTTATGGCAATTTTTTGTTTTAATAATGTGAAATTTTTACTACACTGTCACTGGCAAGTACTCCTGTTCACATTTGCACAAGGATGTCAGAGGTAGAACTTACTTTTGTTCAACCCACACAAAAGTCTTATTACAATATGAAAAGATAATGGCCTTTTCTATATGTTTTCAAATAAATGGGGTTCACCAGCAGTACTTGTCCATCTCCAATTTAACACAAGACCCAATACTTTAATGAGAGGTTTTTCGAAACATTCTGAATGTAATAAAGAGGTATAACTTGAGCATTGTGGCAAGTGATACTGCAGTCTTTCAGTTGAAAATATGTAAATATCAGCATTTAATTTCACTTAAGAAGTGTACATAAATGAAATACTCTTATCTATTTTTTCCCCTTAGGTAATAAAACTTAAGATTGAAAAATAAGATTTTACTTCGAAACTGACAATAAATCCTGAAGGGTACCACATGCAATATCACTTTTCTTGATCATCTTAGCATTTAGGAATGAACCCAATTGTTTGCCAAATAATCTTATAGAACTCATTTTAGAATGTTACTGATAACACTTTATCAATTTATTGTAAATTAGGTTCAAGTTCACTAGGCAGGCACTGAGCTGGTTTCAGAAGTGGAAGATAGGTAGCTTTTTGTGGAGTTACAAAAATCCCAAGTCTTTATGAACCTAAACAGACATAAAACATAGTGTTTAGGGGAGAAAATCATTGCCTACTTAATGGTGATGTATTTAACACCAATTTAAGACCCCAAACATTTTTGCTTCATTCGTATACTTACCACTTTCTTCTATTAATTTGCCTTTCCATGATTCTTCCAACTTCTTCAAGAATTTTTCAAACACTGCCATGCTTTGTTTGAGAGATGTTCGTTTGAAATCTTAAATTAGAAAACACATATAAAATAAATGAAAACAGAATGTAATAATGTTTAAAAAGGTTAACAAGAGCAACGCCTAGCGTTTTGCTGTTTATGCAGTGAAATATCGCTGTGTCATAAATTAATTTATGGCATAGGTGACGTCATAGCGTGGAAAAGAGTTGTGTCAAGCCGGTTTTTGATGAAAAAAAAACACCTTTAAACTGAATGTAAACATGTGATAAAAAGAATCTGAAATTTTATTTCATACAGTATTTATGAACCTTGTTGTGTGTTTTATATCCCCTCGCAAAGGCTCAGGGATATCAAACAAATAACTTCTTTCATAAATACCATATGAAATAAAATTTCATTTCTGATTCTTTATACATTTTCTTTACGATATAATCAAGAGAGGCTCAGGGATATAAAACAAACAACTTGTTTCATAAAAACTGTATGAAAAAAAATTCATTTCTGATCCTATACATACTTTCGTTACAATATAATCAAGAGAGGGGAAATGATTCATTTTTTTTTTTTATTTTGTTGCTTTTTGTTTACCTTTTTGTTTTCGGACAGCCTCATCACTTGCATCCATCGTATTTAATTCCTCAAGTAGCTGACTGTAAGTACAAGATTACAATCAGGCCAACAATAACTTAAATTTTTTTTAGTTAATTTGTGGTTCTTCATCATACCAATATTATTTATTTCATTTAAATGATGACCACCCATCTATGTAATGCATTACAGAGTAATTTTTACAAAACAACCTATCCAGAGGAATCTTTGATGTACCCTCCTCTACCATGATATGGGCATCAGTTTTTTCTCTCTGATCAAGAACAAAGGTTACTGATAAATTGCCAGTCGGTTCAGACTATTTTCACCGCAAGTAAAGCACCCTATCCATTTAGCTACATAGGCCAATACAGTTCATTCATTGTGAAAAATCTCCCATATCAAATTATTTGTCAACTGCATTATCAAATAAACCACTGCAACTAAGTTAGAAAGCCCGAACATTTGTTTCCCACCCTTCAGAATTTGCACGTTAATTGCCATATTTACTTTTCATATCACCTTTATTACAAGAGTAAAAGTCATCATGCAGCTGCTATGATTTGCCCTCTTGTGCAAATACAAATAAGAAATATAAATTTCCCTATAGGAAACATTACATCCTATATATATATATATATATATATACACACTATTATTAATATACGACTGTTCTTCTTCTACACATAGCTCACCTTATTGTAGGAACCATCTTCGGATCAAAATCGTCTACATTCTCCGGGTCTATAGGGACACAAACCTTCCCTGTATAATAGACGATCTGTATTCGACATGGAATGGTAGATTAAACAATACTTTATTCCTCATACTATGACCAAATTTCAAACGAATCTTTGTCTGATGCCCTTTTTAGCAACTCTCTACCTACACGTAGGTGGCTTTAGGCTAAATTAGGTAAAAGTTTCAAAGGTATATTGTAAATGCGTTAGAATATATCTTAACGAGAAAAATGTAACCTTGACATACCCCCCCCCCCCTCAATGCTTGGTCAACAATATCACAAACCTGTTTTGGTATTGTCAAATGTCACCTTGACAAACCCCCCTCAATGCTTGGTCAACAAAACCACAAACCTGTTTTGGGATGAACACAGAATGGGCTTTTGAGAAGATGGTTAACTCCCTTGCTGACGTTGACGTCCAGACGTGGGTAGCTATACTGTAACATGATCTCTTCGATTAAGTATTTTGATATCTTGAATTCTCTTTGCTGGAAGGACAACAAAAAATACATTTAAAACAAAAAAAGAACCTAACAAAAAATGTAATGAAAAACACTCTATATTCATAAATTTTTGGTGATTGGACCATTATTCAAACTTGTCAAGCTATGGTAGCTGTTTTCAGGTCATAAGCACTACAACTTTATCTACCAATCTCAAAGTTGTTCATGGTAGCACTGATACAGAAGATTGAAACAAGTGTGGATTCTTTAATTTTGTTGATTCCTTAATTTGCTGAACACTTTTGTCAGAAATTCTGGATTTCACGTAAATGTTAAGATTATTTCGTAAAACCACTTCTTTATGGTAAAGTGGTCAAACATTTCTGGATACAGACAGTTTCTCCTGGGTTTATTTCTGTCTAATATTTCTGGATACAGATAGATTCTCCTGGTTTTTTTTCCCTAGCATTTCTGTATATAGAGAGTTTCTCCTGATCATTTTAACAATGGCATTTGAAATTGGAAGATTGTGATGAAAATTTTTGAAATGGATTTGAAAGTGATATGCATTTTCAATACAAAATTATACTGTTAAAATGTGGTATCCTATATAGGGTAGTGAAGGAAGATTTTCATGCTACACTGTGATAATTTAACCAATCTGGTGCTACTAGTGTTGAGCTGTGGGAAAGTCAGGGTATCTGAGAAAAAAAACTTGACTTTCAGCAGGTAGACAGGTGGACATTTTCTTTTGAATGTGAATAGAGCAAAACTCAAACTTGAACTATTTAGGAGACTAAAGCCCAGGATTTTAGCTCTGTTGGTCACATAGGCCCATACAAAAATTGAACAACGTGTGATTGACTCTTCAAGCCCATCCATATTGGAAATGTAATACTTCACAATTAGCGTACAGTGTGAGCGAAACTTTCTTAGGCTTTACAGGAAACTTGTCTGGTAAAGCTTCAAAATTCAAAGAAATGAAAGTGAAAGTTTTACCCAACCGAGCAAATTTTTACTAGTAATGTCAGGTGGTCAGGAAACACTGGTTTAAGTTGCAGAAGCTAAAGGCTTTTTCATCTTTTTTAACCCTGACACATGAAGAAATTGTAAAATGAAATAGTAAATAGATAATAGTGATAACACAGTACATGTAGCAACTTAGTCTTAACTTTATAATTCACAAATTGAAATTAAAACAACTTGTACCTTACTGTTTTTCTCTCCATAGAGCAGAGTGTCTATGTGCCGTTTTATGACACTCCATAATGTTTTTGTTGTATCCCCTGGCTTAATGATTCCCTCTAGCTGTTGTCGTAATAGTACCAAAGTCAAGGAATTCTGGGAATATCAAGGATAGGCGATTTTTCTTGTAAATAAATCTTAACAAATTGCTGCTAAACTCACATTTCTAAGCTGAACTACAACACCTTGCCATCCAAAAATTAGGATAAAAAATGACCGACTATACACTGAATATGCACACAAGATTAATTTTATGAGATATGAAAATTGTGTCCTCAACCACAATAAAAGAAATACTATAATCAAATGTTCAAAGTGCACAATGATCAGTTACTGGGTTTCTTAGGGGTATGACTCAGTTTTATTGAATAAATAGACAAAGGGTTTCTTATTTCTCTTTACACTACTTTATGATATTGTAGCATGCAAACAAGATACCAGGGTCGGATGCCATATACTGAGAATATACTTAAGTCAATTATTTCATTTTAATGTATTCCCTATCAAACTTTCAAATAAATTGTCATGCAGAATGGTTTAATGGTATTTGTTCATAGAATAAAACTCAATAAAATCCAAATCCCAGTTACTAATTCATTGTTGAACAGAGGAATTTGAAATTTTGACTGAAGTGTTTTCTCAGTTTATGGCGTCGGACCCTGCTAACCTGTTATATTTCTATTTTTCAGATTCCAAAAGACAGAACAGGAATGTCTGTTTATAAACTAAAGCAGTCCTGATGGCACAGATAAACATTGCGACAACATAGTTTTAAACATGCAATAATTCATCCCAAGATACATCACTGGTGTAAGTGTAATGAATCTCCCACCTGTACAATTTGAGAAACTTAATTTGTTAGACTTCTTAACCGGACAGACGGATGGACTAGGTAAATCCTAAATAACCCCCCAAAACTTCCTATGCAAGGAGTGAAGGGGTATAATTATAGCAGTAAAATATGCCTCAACATCAAATTAAGAAAGTAAATGATGCAATGCTCCTGCCAAACATTCAAAATATGGTACATTTCAATGGATCTTTGGAAATCAGATTTGTCTTTGAAGAGCAAATGCCTCCTGACACTCAAGGGATTTATTTTTTTCCTTTATGAAGTGTGCTCGCAAGTAGAGAACTATACTTCATGAAGACCAAAAAGGATATTTTCATCAGGAATTAGAGCCAGAACTTTTTTCTGTTGTTCTTCACTACCCATGAAATCTTGTCTTCTAACTGCGTAGTCATCAAATCTTTCTTTGACGATCTCTACAGACTGTCTGAAATACAATAAGAAAATTTCAAAGCACATCTTAAATATTATCAATTTTGTTTAAAAGCCTATGAAATAGGTCATCCAATCATTTTAATTGGAAATATCCATCACATTCGGAATATCTATAAACCTTTGTTTATGATTCAAACCCAAAGCGTGAAGAAATATGGTGGTGGACATTGTTGAGGGGTGGAAGGTAACACTACAGAAGTATTATTTTTCCCTTTATGGTGGATTCCAGTTTTTAGTACCGGCGGATATTACCACGCAAAGATTATTTCATTATATGATGGTTGATTGATTGATTTTTGTTTAACTTCACACCACGAATATTTCATGTATATGGTGATGGAATTTGTCTGATGCAGGGCATACAAATTTTGACCTTTGCAACAGACCCACCTGAAGCAGTGAGGGATCTTTAACGTGCCATGCAAACCATGACATGGGGCCTTGGTTTTTACTTTCTCATCTGAAAGACAGGACACTGGCATGACCAGAGCGGGAAGGGAACCATGGATCAGGAGTCCAGCGCGATACCACTAGACCGCGCCGGCTTTCTATATGATGGACACCAGTTTTGTCTAGTGGAGGACGACACCCAATAAGGATTATCTCCCCTATATGGTGGTAGCATACAAGGATCATTCCCCCTTTTTGGTGGATACCAGTGTTTAGTGGTGAAGATAACACCACAAAAGGATCCTTCCCCCTTAATGTTGGATGCCCCTAGTGTAAAGTAGTATTGGATATGGAAATTCCTGGACAACACCGCCAACCTCAACAAGTTCACTGGCACCACCTTCCCACATGTCCCCACCAAAGACTACCGGTACTCAGCTTCTGACATCCGTTGAGATGACAGGAAATCTAACAGATCATGCAAAACATATTCATATTTTTTGAAAATAATTGGATTCAGTATGATTACCTTATAAATGGATGAAGTGAATTGGAGTCTAAATTCACCTTTTTAGTTTGTTGATCACCACCCTACAAATCAGAAAACTATGTGATAAAGACATTCTCACTATAGTACCAATGAAATGACAATTCTCCAAGTTTTGCTTAAGGTATTCAACTCAGAATGAGCCTCAAATGACAAAATGTACTTTACATCCGTCAATCAGTGGACACAGAGTCAATGTATGTTTTAACAAGCTATGTTTGTGAAACACTAATGTCCCCGGCGGCAATTGAATGATTATTGTTTTACGTCACTCCACCATTATTTCATGTATATGGTGAATGCATCTGCCTGATGCACTGAATACAAATTTAGACCTTTGCAACGGAGTTGCGAAGACAAGATAGTTGCGACAGAAAGACAGCAGTATAGCATATTCTACTGCGTTTTATTTGTAACGTGATCACATTAGCTGTTCGATTTAAAATTGCAAGGGTATTCACGATACCCTGCATTTTTTTATATGACGTCATGATACCCTGCAGTTTCTGATTTGTGACGTCATGATACCCTGCAGTTTTTGAATTGTGACCTCATGATACCCTACAGTTTTTGATATGATGTCAGTGTGATTAGCTATAGAAAACTGTAACTCTGTGAGTATTGCCTCTAGTTGTAATCATTTCTATCAAATGCATTAGATTGCGGTTATCATGCTTGTGTTTTACAAAAACTGACAGGGTATCGGCGAACACTCTGTTCAAAATTTCCGTTTCACAGCTCCGCTGATGCCTCGCAGTGAAACTCAATTTCTGACAGGGTATTCGCCAATAACCTGTTAGCTTTTGTAAAACACAAGCATGGTAACCCCTAAATACACCCACTTTTTATGTGGGCGTGTAAAAAGAGATATTAAGATTGGATCACAGGTTACCTTGACAACACTGAGATATTCTGCAATAGCAGAACGTCCATTCTGAGATAATTTCCTGGCCGTCTCATCACAAACCCAGCAATGGACACCACGCCTCCCTGAGTAAACCCATAAACGATGCTCAAATCCAAAGTCATCTGTAAAACAAAACATGCAATAATACAGTATTCCTGAGGTGTCTTCAGCCAAGTTATATACTTTTTAAGAGGTGTGAATAATGTATTGTAGCATTGTTTATTGATTAAACATTGAGGAAGAACATTTTTTGTATCCCAAAGATCAGAGTTTCCATTGTTATTAAATTACACTTTATAGTACACACCTTAAACAAGAAAGATTTCTATAATAATATGAAAATGTTAAAGACAATACATTAGTATTGCCAGAGTGCAAGGCAAATTTGAAAACAGAGGTCAAGGTCATAAGGTCAAAAGTCTGGGTATCAATTGAAAGCTGTTGATATCAAGAACCTATGTGTAAAGAATCAAAGCCCTATCCCCACTGACTGAAAAGATATAGGCAGAAGTTTTGTTTTTCAAAAGCAGTCCAAGGTTTAAGTCACTAGGTCAAAAGTCATGACATAATTTGAAAGCTTTGGTCATACGGAGCCTACATGTATGTGAAGTATTATGTTTATACTCCTCTTAGTTGCTAAGATCTTGTTTCAACCAGAAAGTATACAAAATGTTGACGGACACACATTTGAACATTACCAATCTAAAGACCACAACTGCTTTGCAATCAGGCCAAAAATTAACCATATGGGATATAGAATTGAGCAAGCATTAAATGATGTGGATGAAAGAAGTTTTATTGTTTATACTACAAAGATTTATTGTTCCAATAAAATACGAAAATAACTGGTGTCACATGACTATGGCACTAACAACAATGTACCACAGTGGACATTTATGGGCCCCTGAAATTCAGAGGTGTGACCAGGTGCCCGGGAGGAGTGAGTATCTCCTGTTTGGCTAGCCACATTCACCGTGAATACCCTTACATACAGACGTAACAAATATAATTCAGCACTGTATATATGCATGAATGTGGACAAACACTGTGTAGGAAGTGTCACAGCCACGAACATCAGGAAAAAGGGTATAATAACACTTAAATCAAACCCTCTGCGGGAACTTTCGTGGTTTGTTAAGTTAAACAGAAGTGTATTACGAAGACAAAGTCCTACAGAAAGACAAACTAACAAAACAGACAGATGGATAAAGTAATACACTGCACACAGACAAAGAGATACGTGTATGTGAATGTTGCCATGCTCTGAGTTTTCTTATTTTTGGCTCTCACCTCTCAAAGCTCTGTCTATGATTTTGATAGCAATCTGCATAAGTGGCCAGCATCTGTCACATATGTCTGCTCCCCTGAAAAGAAATATAATGTAAAATATGTCTCACTATACATGTATTTGTATATTTCTTGATGCATAGAAATTTATACCTCTAAAACAGAGCCACCAAAAGAGGGAGTGTTAGGACACAAAATCTTGGCAAAAAGAAAAACTATGCATGTCTGAACTTTCCTGTAACCCAATTGACCATAATTTTTGGCCCTGACACCACACTTTTTATCCAGTAATAAGCAAAATATTGAGAAAACACAACCCTGAAAAAGAAAAAAATAACAAAACCAAAAAAAAAAAAAAACCCCTCAAAAAACAACAACAACAAGTACATGAAACATGATAATTTTTTTGTTTGGCCTTACTAGTTTCAAATACTTACGAACAGCAGCTTCTGACATCATCATAGTCTGTCATATCAATATCAAAAACAAGTTCTTTCTCCTGGGCTTGAAATGAAGCGGCTTTTATCGTTTTGTGTTCCTTTGGCTGCAAATGTTGTAAAAAAAAGTAGATAAACACATATTCAATTATCTTTTTATTGGGACATAAATTCAATCATTAAATATTTACACCCATACTATACTGAGCAAATTTTTCAACTGGTATACAATGTCAGTATAGCCCAGTGGATGAGGTGCTTGGCATGTGACCAATACTTGCCATGGGCACACTGGTGTTCTGTCTTTTAGATGAGACAGTAAAAACTGAGGTCCCATGTCACGGCAGGTGTTGCACGTAAAAGATCCCTCACTGCTTTGAATGGATCCTTTGCAAAGGTAAAAATTTCTATGTCATGCATCAGGCAGATGCCATCACTGCATCACCATATACATGAAATAAATATGAAATACCGTCAAACATTAATCAATCAATTCTCCTAGTAATACATATATTCAATCAGTTTAATAAAAAACAATGAAATAAACTAATATTTTTCTTTATTTCCATTCTTCCTAAAAGCGTCTTATCTTAGGTTCCTAGCATATTAATTTTCAATACATATTACTAAAATAAAATAGTAGTGCTATCAAGGATACCAACATCAATGCTTCTGATACTATCTTGGGTTATAATTTGGGAAGGATGAAAGAAGCAGCAAATGTTGAATTTAGCTTTATATTGAATAAGCTAAATTCAATATTGAATATTTAATATTCCAATAGGTATTGAATATTTGTCTTAAAATGTAGTTTCTGATATCCAGGGAATAACTGTTTGGACAGTAAATAAGAAAATATCACTTGTGACTGTGAGTGGTCCAAATGCATTCTTGTTGCCATGACACATTAATAAATGGTCTGCTGGCCTGTGGCCAGTAGTTTTCGTGTCAGGCTGATTAAATCTGTTTTGCCCTGGTCTGATTGGCCAGTAATAATTTGGAAACCCCTTCACTAAATTTAAGTATTATAACTCGGAATATCTTTGGTTTTATTCACACAAAGATCGGGGTCCGGCACCATAAACTAAGAATATACTTAAGTCAAAAATTCATATTCTTCTGTTCATCAATGAATTAATAACTGGGATTTGGATTTTATTTAGTTTTATTCTACTGATAAATAGAAGTACATCATTCTGCATTAAAATTTATTTGAACATTTGATAATGGAATAAATTTAAATGAAATTTTTGACCTTAGTATATTCTCATTTTATGGCACTGGACCTGGCTCTATAAACAAAGCAGTTGCCAGATCATGGTGCCAAGGTCTTTCAATTTCTTTTTCAGATGGCTCTTTCCTCCTTGACACAGGGCATTTTCCACAATGAGAATGTATAAAATGTTAATCATTTCGAAATGCTGTTTTGTACATATCGCTATGAAATGTAACAATCCTTCTATACCCATCGCTTCTGCAGAATATTTACTGAATTTCATGACATCACAAAAGACACAATAAATTTTCAATGTTTGTCCGAGGTATGACGAATGTATAAAGCATTGTGACGTTACCTGATTTCATAGTTTTTTTGTGTATAATATAAATGGAGGGGTCAATTAACAAAATCCAAATACTGATTTTCTCACTATATGAGTTGTTATTCATAATCTCAAAACAGTTAAGAATAAACAGTCGAAGTCAGCCCTTAAGAATAAGACTGGAGTCCAAGGAGGTGAGAACATTTGACATTTTAATCAATGATCTTTTAGTTTTGACATTTAACACATCCTTTTACAATGTAATTACTAGGGTAATTACCAATTAATTGTAGCCAATGCCAGTGAGAATCTGAATAAGTGTGACCAACTTTGGCAAGTCACCATCACTGAGATGAGATTTCATAATGTCCCTTGAAGGTCATTACGTATAAATAAGTCTTTGACCGAATTATTTGCACTATTTTTGGTGAACTGAATTGGTATTCATGAAAAAAGAAAAAAAAAAAGTGTTTTTAATGGCAAAAGTTGAGACAAGCAGTGACTCATACTGCCAGGTGTTCTGTGTATATTCAGGGTTTTCAATATTTTCAGAAGTAGCAGGTGAAAATGAAACAAGAGGCCCAAGTGGGCCTATATCCCTCACCTGAGTATCTAGATGATCAATCATGCAAGAAGGAAGAATTCATTTATTTTTGCATTACGGTGACTAAGTCAACACAAATGTTGAAAATACGTCAAATTTTATTTCAGACCAGAATAAAAAACAACACTTTTTTCCACATCCATTCAGGTGATTTTGATATTAAGCATATGCTTTGTCTCTGCAAGATGTGATTCAGGGCAACAGGTTAGTCATTTTCTTTAGGTGGGGACCTTTTGTTCAATGATTTCAAGTCTGGGTCATGAACAACAATTGTTTCAAATATTGTCCAGAACTTAAAATGGCCTAATTTCATACGATGAGTGTTGAGAAACATCTAAAAACTTATTTAGATAGGTAAAAAAATGAAAACAAAATTTTTGACCACAGTTGGATTTGAACCACTAATCTCCATATTATAATTACCAAGTAGAATATGTATATGTACCATTGTGAGACCTAGTTTTTAGACAGGGTGGCATTATATGTTGACCAATTAGGATGAAATGTACAAAATTCATAGAGGACCTATAGTACTTCATGTATTCCATGTTTCATTAAAAATCTTTCATGTGTTATAACAGCAGAAGTTAAAAATGTGAAGAATTGTTCCTATTCACCCTCATTTGGAAGTCTTAAAAAATTCACAGAAAATCCAAAAATAGAGATATCGACAAAATTCTTTCAAAGTAACATTCCTTACCATAATTATGATCACAATTGTCCATAAGAAATCATCATTATCAGTTAACTAGGAAATATTACACTTTTCTGCATTACAATCACAAAGTCCAAACAAATGTCGAAAAACAAGAGGCCCAAGTGGGCCTATATCGCTCACCTGAGTACCTAGATGATCAGTCATGCATGAAGGAAGAATTCATTAATTTCTGCATTAATGTGACTAAGTCAACACAGATGTTGAAAATATGTCAAATTTTATTTCAGGCTAGAATAAAAAACAACACTTTTTTGCACATCCATTAAGGTGATTTTGATATCAAGCATTTCCTTTGTCTCTGAAAGGTGTCATTCAGGGCAACAAGTTAGTCATTTTCTTTAGGTGGGGCTTTTTGTTGACTGTTGATTGATTTCAAGTCTGGGTCATGAACAACAATTGTTTCAAATATTGTCCAGATCTAACTTAAAATTGCCTAATTTCATATGTTGAGTGTTGAGAAACATCTAAAAACTTATTTAGATGTGTAAAGAAATAAAAAAAAAATTTTGACCACAGCTGGATTTGAACCGCTACTCTCCATATTTCAATTACCAAGTGGTATATGTACCATTGTGAGACCTACTTTTTAGACATGGTGGCATTATCTGTTAACCAATTTGAATGAAATTTACCAAATTGATAGAGGACCTTTAGTACTTCATGTATTCCATGTTTCATTAAAATCTTTCATGTGGTATAACAGCAGAAGTCAAAAATGTGATTGAATTGTTCCTATACACCCTCATTTTGAAGTCTTAAAAAATTCATAAAAAATCCAAAAATTGAGATAATGACAAAATTCTTTCACAATAATATTCCTTACCACAGTTATGATCAAAATAGTCATCAAAAAGAAATCATCAATATCAATTAACTGAAAAACATGACACTTTTCTTCATTGAAATGACTAAGTCCAGAAACACGTCAAAAAAGCGTAAATTTCTGTTTGACGGATCTTAACCCTGAACACAATTTTTAATAACCCATCTTTATAGATTGTTGAAATGCAATGAGTTTCCCCATTTATGTACTGGTTCTGGAGGAGAAGATGTTTGAAGAGGGGTACCGTTTTGGGCACTTTTGGCCCTGCCCTGGATCCACCCCTGAGGGATCTGGATTCCGAACACAAGTTTAGTAGGGGACCTTGAGTACCGTATATACTCGCTTATAAGACCGACTCGCTTATAAGACGACCCCCTACTTTTGGACAAAAATTCCAGTACTTTAGCATTGACCCGCTTATAAGACGAGGTAAAAAATTGCTCTCAGACACGATGCACGATGTACGTATTGACATTTTTGGGGCAGTGCCAACTGTCTCAATCTCGTTCACTGTTCAATGTGCGGTTTGACAATGCACAAGTTTTTCCATAATTACTGTGTAATATTCATAAATAACAAGATCTTTATTTGTTTTACATTAATTTATTACATCTTTTATTTCAATCACGGACTTATAAACAGGGTATACATGTATGTAAGCATTTAGCAACTATTGATTCATATTTAAACGATAAACATAATTAATAGTCCATCTGAAAGTTCTCAAACACTGAATACAAAACGTCTTTTATTCACGAGTGCCGTCTGTGTGGAGATACAACCACTCATCAACCACTATTGCCGAATAGCTCGTGGAATTCGTTTGATAAATAACTGTCGAATAGGCTTGGCATAATTATTGTTAAATAAACAACAATGCAATCAATCACCAATTACTGATTTTTTTTTCTCGTCAATCTCGGCAAATTAATACCCGATAGTTACCTGTCAATCACCCCTTATCAAGATCAATTGATCTCGGGAACTTTAAACCTATAATTAGATTACCGATGTCCCGCGTTTACCGCAGTTCACGTGTACAAGAAGTGTGATAAATACGGCTAGTGACACGTGTTCTCTGATAGATATTAATGACTTTTATCTTATATCTCGCTTATAAGACGACCCCCCTACTTCACAAAAGAAATTTAACTCCCAAAAACTCGTCTTATAAGCGAGTATATACGGTACATCATTTACACAAAGTTTGATCCCAATCTGCAAAGTAGTTCCAGAGAAGAAGTCGAAAATGTGAAAAAAGTTAACAACAGACGACGACGACGACGGACTGCACACTATGACTATAGCTCACCTGAGCCTTTGGCTCAGGTGAGCTAAAAAAGGGTCAGTAGTTCGGGTTGTTTTTCCCTTTTTTAATACTTTAATTATTACTGAATCAATGTTTGATGGCAACTAGAATGCATATGGACAACTCACGGGTGGCAATTTCGTATTTTTATTTTTTTTGCCCAAAGTTATCCCCTGGATATCAAAAACTACATTTTAAGGCAAATATTCAATACTGGAATAATTTTCTACTGAAAGTGCGATAAAAAATTATGAGTCAGGGCCAAAAATTGAGGACGGGATGCAGGAAACATGCATATTTTTTCTCTTGGCTTAACTTACTTACTTTGTGAGAGAAAACCGCACCGATATCTATTTTGTATGGACATCTTTTTTGTATTTCTTTCTCCAGTTCTTGTTGGTCAGAGAAGGACTGGTACCGTATATAAACGTCATCTTTCAATGTAAATGAGAATTCTCTGTGACTGAAATAGGTTTTTGGAACTGCAAAGAAACAGAATACTTCATGGTGAAATTTTTATTAACAGATTCTCAAGTTTATGGTAAAACTCAAGGTTTCCAAAGCTGTCTAAACATATGTACCAGACAAATGACTGCCAATTTTCTTAATTACCAGACATGCCATCAATCTCCAAGATATAAAGAAGTGATTGACATTTATTGTACATGTAATTTATCCTTATTTGTTCTGAATCTGATATGTCCTGGATTTTTCAATACAATACAATCCAATAATTTTCATTTCATACCCAATATTTCAATACAATACACTCTTTTAAAATTATACATGTATCAGAGTATATAACAGGTAACTTCTGAGTAGTTTTATATATGAAGTCTAAAATGTACTTGTAACTCAAATTTCCAAAGAATACTGTTATGATTAATATATGAATTCCAAGAAATCAACAAAACAGGAAAACCCCCAAGATGAATTATCTTAATTTTTCTTATCTATCACCCTATAGGTTTAAAATGATGTGCAGATGACAAATCTGACAAATGTGCATGTTATACATGTATATGAAACTGTTTTCATTACTTACTTAGTATATATGTAAAATAAATAAATAAAAGAAAAACAAAATCATCAATTATGCAACTTTAAAAGTAAATTAAACAAACAAAAAAAACAAAACATTGACTTGAGCATTGTGGCAAGATCTAAAAAAGATAACATTTTGGAATACATGGTCACCATTTTATCTATTTTCTTTAGGTATGTTCTTTTTTCGAGAACACCAATGAATCTACTTGTGCTGAATCTAAATGGCTCATTAAATGCAGGAATGGAAATTGGCGGTCGCCCATTTGCCAATAGCTACTAGAATTTAAGCTGGGCTCCCAAAACTTCAAGTTCTGATCGCCCACATGGCGAATGAAAACTGAAAACTACAGGTTATAAAAAATTTAAACTTTTCATATTTTGATTTGAAATCCTTGATGCAGCTTTTGCCATTTTCTACAGAACTGGTCTTAATTAGCAAAACACCTTAAAATCTAATAGTTATAATTATTACTGATACGTCTGACTCTGAATGCGCTTTTAACCAAGGTCACAGGCTATTGATATTGCAATAATAAATTGCATAATCAAAGGCCTGAAAGGCCATAAAGGCATCGAGCAGGATAGATTATCAAGCCGTTTAAAGTGCAAGTGGGACAATGAGCAACTATGTTGATTAGTTTCTTTAAATTAACTATGACTGGATACATGTGACAACAAGGGTATGATAGTAGGTCTCCAGACATTTGTCCTGGCAAGCTAAATACTAGAGCTGTCCAAACGGGACAAATACCCCACGCCGCAAAAAAGTTGAACATGCAATAATTCAGGAAGCTGAACATTTAGTCTTGCCAAAATCCAATCAGAGTTTATTCACCAAAGAAACAGGGACCTTGAACTATGCCACACCCTTAGGTAATGGACAACAATCCTGTGAAATATTATCCAAATCTATTAACCCAATAACAAGATACTGCCTGGACAGGATCTTTAATATCAAGTACACCGTGACCTTGATTGTTGACCTTCGGTCAAGGTCATGCCCTTGGGTCATGAGCAATAATCCTGTAAGATATTATCCAAATCTATTGACCAAATAAAAAGATACAACCCGGACACGATCTTAATAACCAAGTCCACATTGAACTTGACCTTTAAACTTGGGTCAAGGCCATGACACACCCTTGGGCGATGGGCAACAATCCTGCGAAATATTATCTAAATCCATCAACCCCATATAAAGATATGGCCCGGATAGTATTTTAACAGCTAAGTCCACAGTAACATCCACCTTTGACCTATGACCTTGGGTCAAGGTCATGACACATCCTTAGGCAAACGGCAACACTAAATTCATCCGTCCAGTAAAAAGATATGGTCCGGACAGGATTTTAACAACCAAGTCCACATTGGCCTTGACCTTTGACCTTGGGTTGTCATGATACATCCTTAGGTCATGGGCAACAATCCTGTGAAATATCATCCAAATCTATTGACTAAATAAAAAGTTATGCTCCGGTGACAAAAAGGCCCAGGATTTACTATCAAAGAGGTCTTAAGCCAAGGTCAAGGTCACAGTCACCAAATTTTGATACATCCCGTTCCCATGAGACATTCACATACCAAGTTTGATCATCCCGAGTCCTGTGGTACATAAGTTATCAAGCGGACACGAATCGGGACGCACGGACAGACGGACATGGTGATTCCTATATAGGACACCCCCCCCCAACTTCCTTGGCGGGGGTATCATGGTAAATGTTTCCAAGTCCTTGAAATTTGGAATCCCAAGTCTATAGAGTACATCAACAACTCTGGTGCAGTGACTCTCGTTACAACGGCTATGTCTGTATTTCTGAATTTTGCGGTTTAAACGAATTTAAAATTGCTAATATATACAAATTGCACCTATTTCGTATAAAATTATATAAATCAAAATTTTTCAATTAATAAACTTAGAGACAACTATATTACGGTCATTACCGAACTCTATTGTGTTCTGTTTAATTTATATGTACAGTGTATGTAATGTAAAAATATTTATGTAAAAATACTGAGTGTAGAATAAACATATTCCAGTTCTTGCATGTGTTTTATTATTTCAAATGAAGCCGTATCAGGGAAGTATAATTTAGTTCTTAAACTATACATCCTTGGCCATATGTACAGGTAAACGCATCGGCAGTTTAGGTAGTCTGCCGGTGTATAGAATTTTAATTGGTATGAAAATGTACATTTGTTCCGTGCTGCCGATCCAGAAGGCGAAAATGCCAGTATAAACAACACAAATAAGAGCATGTACTTTTATTACGGGCAGATTTCTGCCGATTCGGAATATGCAGTTATTTCGAGTGACGTTGTAACGAGAGTGGACTGTATATACCATTGAGGTTTATTAACAACAAATAATGCAAATGCAGTTCAAACTTTCAAGATTCAACTCACTGCTGTATCTACAGTTGCATACTCATAACTACGTGCACAGTTCACAAATTGATCTTTAATGAAAACATGACACCATGTATCCTTACGCCCCAATATCTAAGTTTATAAACAACATTCGGAACAATCTCGCCTTTTACGAGAAAAAGGTCGAGGATATCCGAAAGCATAAACGTCGAATTTGACCCTTGGTTAAGGTCAAATCTTGTATATACCTTCGCATAATTTAATCATGAATCACAATGTTTACATATGTCATTTACGTCACATTGCAAATTAAACATTTCTACGAATTAATGTTTCAAGGGAATACAAGACAATGAGGAAGTATAATTGCATTTCTAGAATCTAAAATGAGCATTCAAAAGAAATTACTATTTTCTTTCGCGAATGAGATTTGGCCAGGAAATGCGGCGAAGAGGTAAAATTTTTACGATCCCTATAGGCTCTCAATCATGCTTTGCATGCTCGATGCCAAAAAATGTCACTCATATATCCAATCTTGTCATCATTAAGACCTAGAACACATTTGTTAATGTGAAAGAAAAAGCAAAAATGCTGTAAGTGAGTCAGGAGTGAGAGTGGAGAGAATGAGAGATGGTCAGCAGGCATAGGAAGAGCGAGTGAAAGAAGAGAACATAGCAAGTACACTCAGCAGGCAGTGAGAGGGGAAGGTGATGGAGAGAAAGCTGTGAGTGAAAGGAAAGAAGTACATGTAGAAAGACAGGGTAAGGACAGTGAAAGTGAGTCTGAATTAGAGGTAAATACAGTTTATGAAATATTGTTTGAAATTTGTGTAAACAATACAATGCCAGATCTCGCAGAACGCGACATTGCATTCGTGACACTTCAGCAACCGACACATTTTTGTAAAGAAAAACTTGATGTAACCTCTTCGTGAATCCAACGTCACATTTGGCCAGATATGACGTCATATACACAAATGACGAAATGGAGAATCTTGTCACGACTTGTGTTTTCAAATAAAACGGCAACTAGAAGTTATAGATCTTATAGAGTCTGCCCATGTGATGTCACACCACTAGCATTAACAGCCATGTTGGAGTACAACTCTCTGACTTTTTCCATTACTACCATGTAAACTTCATCAAAGTTGTGAGAAATTTACTAATTATCAGGGCAGATTTTGTGACTTCAGTCTCGATTAATCAGTAAATATAATCAATCAGTTGAATATTTTCAATAAAATAATTGAATTAGATATACAATGTGATTATATTACAAAATTGAGTTAAATCAAGCAGTTTTGTATGGGTGGTGATGGAAAAAGTCCGAGGGTTGTGCTCCAATGAGGGAGATAACTCTAGCTAATTTACGGAAAACAAGGTTGTATGGGAACACTCTATATAAGGGGGCATAAAGTAATGCACCTCTCCATCATTCCGTCAATCTGTCATTCCATCTTGCATTTTGTCTTTGCAAATCCTGTTAAACCCTTGGGAGAATTTTAATGAAACTTGGTAAAGGCAAAAATCACAATATGGGTATGGGTTAAAATCTGGGTATATACCCCGATCGAGGTAAAATACCCAGATCAGGGCATCAAAATTCTTATCAAAAGAATGATTATTTCTAAATTTCAAAGATGTAATTACAGGTCGCATCATATCACTAAAAGTGGAAGCACTTTTATATGAAAACTTCTGTTCTAATCTTTACCAGATCTGAGAAACAGAATGTAATACCACAAGAGATTTTTGACATTCATTTTCTCAGATCTGGTAAGGATAGGAACAGGAGGCTTTATATAAAAGTTCTCAACTTTTAGTGATGTGATGTGACCTGTAATTACTTATTTGAAATTTTGAAGTAATAGTACGTTTGATAAGAATTTTGATACCCCGATCAGGGTATTTTACTTCGATCGGGGTATATACCACGATTTAAACCTATACCCAACCTGATGAGGGAGATAACTCTAGCTAATTTCTGGAAAACTGGGTTGTATGGAATTGGGAACACTCTATTTGGAAAAGATATTGCTATGATCGAGTAAGTTAAATGTTCATCTATTGGATTATAGGTTGCAAGTTCGCATCTATGCATACTGCACCCAAAATGATTTGCAGCAAATCTCTAACTCACCTCCTCAAATAACTCTTAAGTTATTGAAAATGATGAGTAGCTAGTAAGCCAGATAAATGAGTGAAAAGTGGGGTACTGGGTACCAGGTACGGAAAATGTGTGACAATTCTTTTATGTGTGACAATGCTCCATGAAATAGTGCATGTCATGATAATATAAACCTGGATAACTTGTGTTATACCGTTCATATCAAAACAAAAGTATGTAATTGCATAAATATGTATCATCTTTATTCACATATATCAATTTTATTACATAATATAATGTTTAAAAGCTGCAGGCGTATACTTTTCTCTGCAGGCGTATTTAAGTATGACCGCATTAATGAAAGACGAAGAAGTTTTGATGATCAGTCAATAAAAAAGGGGGGAAAATCAGCAATGCATTGACATGACTTACCTCCACCATAATTTAACCACCTAAAGTAAGAACTATATGGAAACAATTTCTTATAATATATTGGGAGAAGATCAGGTAGAGACCCTTTATCATAACTCGAATTCTCAGTCATTGTTGACGTTTCGTTGAAATTTGGCGCTAATTTTACGACAATATTTGTTTGGAATAATTTTATCTTCTATATGATATTGAGAGTATATTCTTAATTCAAACTTGTTTGAGAATGTGTTAGTGTATTATTTTTATTAAATTGTCACTTTTTAATCATTTGCCGTTTTTATGACTATCAGAATACGTTTCGGATCTTCGCAACACACTACGAAAACTTTAAAAATTTGCACGCATAACGATTCGTCCTCAACGTATACCAGCTTTTAGGCCGCATTTGATGAAAAAGATGTATGACTGAAGATTCACTTCATGTAAGAATATTTTGCATCAAAATTCATTGTTGCCCCTCCCCCATGTTTTACCCGAATTTCCTTTGATTACATTATCTTAAAATGTTTTGTTTAGGAAAACGGAAACCTTCATTTTGGTTAAACAGTTCAGTTTCAATTTCTCATCTGAAATACCACATCTTCAGTCTTGGGAGAGTAATAGCGAGAGTGAGTCTCCGATGCCGAGGTACAGCAATATAGCGCTATTCAGGTGCGGTGGCACCTGTAAAAAACTTAATAAAACTCGATGCCGATGGAAATATGGACCATCCAATCAGTATATAATAAACGCAACCCCCCAGCATACATGCATGCACTACATACAAAAGAGGAGGGTGGGCAATTAATAGGTTGGTTGGTTGATTGGTGTTTTACGTCACTTTCAACAATATTTCAGTTATATCGCGACATGGAAGCAGGAGGTAAATAACCTCTTAAATATAGTGGCGCAATCCGGGAATCGAACCCGGATCGTCGGTGCTGCAAGCCAAGCGCTTAACCACTACACCAAGCCTGCCCCAGCAATTAATAGGAGTTGCAGGGATTTCAATGTAAGATTCGGGTGAAATATTGTTGCTTTAAATGACGAAAGTTGCCGGTTCAAATTTTCTCTGATCTTGAATTTCATGCATATGGTGCTCAAAGTGATATGCCAGAAAGTCTTAAATCACCTCCTGAAATACATGTACTTATTATTGAAAAACCAGTTGAGTTAATTGCACACCTTAAAAAAAAAGTGAAGGGGCTATGCGGTATTCATAAGGGGAACAGCCTGGCGATAATACCCTGTAAAGGATGGTTTGCCAATTAGTTCCTCTTTACTTCAGCCATCTGATCTAATAAAGTCCTGCCGGGTGCCCAAACAAGTACACGAAATATTATAGATATTTTTCGAAAGCATAAAATTTAACTGGAGTTACTTCCCTTTTCCACCATCTTAGAGGTATATGACTGGACAAGTGTGCATAAATCAACCATATTGTGTAAGGAATTTCTCCCAACTAAGGATGCTCCTTGAATTTTTGCAATTGTTATGCAAAAAAAAAAAAAAAAAAAAAAACCCATTGAACAATGTCAAAATGTTTTCAGAGGAGTGAAAATATAGACAGTTCTCTTAAAAACATTTCTACAGTTGGTATGAATATGAAGCAAAAACTCCAGGTTCACCTCTAAATTAAATGAAGGAAAATGGTAAGTAACTCCCATTAAATTTCATGCATTGCAAAACAATCTATACATGTCATGCATCCCATAGTTGGCCTCAGTTATGTTCAAGGGATGGGAGCTATAGAAAGAAAAATTTACCTTTCCTTTATGGATGTTTTTATAGAGGTTATGCAGCTGTACTACTACTAGCCTACATTTTTAATACTTAATTTTAATTTTAATAAGAAGAAAATGAGTCCTGAAAATTTCCAAAGCAATAAAAATTTATAGCAGTGTATGTTAAACATGGATGATGTTGAGTGTCATTCATTTTTAACTATCATTGGGTCATAACATTGTAAAAAGTGATGCAGATAAGTTTCTCCTATGAATTTGTGTATTCTCCGAGGGAAATCTTGTGTTTTACCTGTCGTCAAAGAATATCTCAGGAAGCATGTGCACTACCGTTAATCAAAATGGTGTCATTATACTTTAATTACTCAGCAAAATCCCACTTTTCCCCAGTATCTTATAACCTACCCTACTTAGCACTGTCTGCGACACAAGGTAAGTACATGTGATGTTAGAAAATGAACATGGTCCTGAGGGACCTTAAACTTAAATAAAGCTACACAAGTTTTTACGTGCGAGTTGAGACATTATTATAGATTATGTATCAAGAAATGTGTCATGTTAAAAAGTGATGGATCCATAACAGAATTTTTTACAGGTGATCAAAGACTAAACCTACTTTAAACATATTTTGCTGTTTCTGACTTGAAAAATGATAAATGAGTTGGATTTCTCCAGTCACATTCACTCCCCATGTTCTTGAATTCTGGGCACTATGTAACTACAACACTATTTATTTATTTGAAGGTTGATCAAATGTGGTGTAGTGCTTAAGTTCTTGGTTTGTGGTGCGAGAGATATCATATAAATTCCATTTTGGGTTTTTGCCACTAGGTTACCTACATCTTTGTCTAGATATGACTGAAATATATTGAAGCTGGTACGAACAAGTGGATAAGGTGTTGGGCTCGTGATTGAGAGGTCCCGGGTTCAAATCCCGCCCTGGGCACACTGGTGTTTTGTCTTTTGGATTAAACAGTAAAAACCAAGGTCCCGTGTCATGGTAGGCATGGCACGTAAAAAATCCCTCACTGCTTCGGGTTGGTCCGTTGCAAAGATCAAAATTTGTATGCAATGCATCAGGCAGATGCCGTCACCATATACGTGAAATAATCATGGAGTGACGTAAAACAATAATCAATCAATCTGAAACATATTGTTGAAAGCAATGTACAGCTTGTGGTCGTGGTGCTCAAGTGAGTGATATAGGCCCATTTACTGGTAATTTTTTTTTCTCTCCTGCTTACAGAGTGAACTCTTCAAATAGATTTACATTTGAGTGATCCGAGCTAAAATCTGACAAATGAGCTATAATATTTACCTGCTTGTTGGTTGGTATCATGCCCAAGAAAATCTGATAGTCATCAGACTGGGAATTGTTCAGGAAATTTCAGGTGAAATTCTATCACTGACCCATGAAATCAGATGATCAGTTGTCAGACTGTGAACTAAACAAAATTATTTCGGCAAATTTCAGCTGAAATTCTATCACTGACCCATGAAATCACACATTCTTCACCTGTCAATCTGTATCAGTCTGATGAGTTTCGAAAACACTTGGGATAATTAATTACAGTAGTCTTAGCTTTGAATGACTTGGATGTATTTGTATTGTATTATTCACAACTTTCAAAACCTTTCTAGTAAAAACCTCCAGACTCTGGTTTATGGTGTCCACCCCCAGCAAATAGATCCACCATGTTAGGCATGTATTCAGTTCAAAGAACAGTCCAACTCTGCCTCCATTTCCTATTTTCTAATCTACCATTTTACAAATATTTTTGGGTATCATTGAGAGCAATACAGTTTTCTTCTCTTTGCAAAAACAGAAGAATTTAGCTCGAATTGGATCATACTTAATTGATATGAAATAAATTTCATTAAGTATGTCTGATCAAAGATAAGATAACTCTTGGAGTTTGTACTTGTAAAAAGTAAATGTTGTAAAATTTAGAAATATGATTGATACAGAGATAATATATGTAAACTATGAAAAGAAATTAAGTAAGTTAGCCAGGCTCAACCAGATTCTGATATACCGGTATTTCCTTTCTGCCATTCTTTCCTTATTCTGTCCTGCCCCTCCCTGTATTCCTTCAATCATTCATTTGTTCCTTCTATTCTTCCTTCCTTCCTAGTTCATTCATTTATACATTTTATCAGGGACGTATGTAACATGTGTTATGTGGTATATACATCCCCGATTTTATGTCCTTTCATCCTTTCTTTCATCATTCATTCATTTACTCATCCATTTCTGCCCTCCATTACTCATTCCTGTATATCTGAAGATGAAGCAACATGAAAATTCAGATTTTATCAAAAATGTGGACCTTATCACGACTTTTTGGAGTTTGTTCAGCAATCATTTTCTGTTTACCTTTAGTTTTATTTTTATGATGTATACATAATACCTGATAACATACTTTGCTTTATTGTAACTTGTATATATACAATCACTCACTTTATCTCAACATTTCAAAGGTGTTTCACCCAGGTGTTTAATCTTATAATATACATGTGTATGTATGTATACAAAAAGTCGCGAGTAGCCAAGTTCATTTTGTGATATTGTGATACATGCTTTTGACTTCTTTTCTCAGTAGCTAGATGTAATATTTACAGTTGATGCATGGCATTGTTGTTGGAAATTCTCTATGTGATGGGGCTGTATTGCAGTTCACTTTGTTATGTCTCTGAGAAGCATAGGTTTCACACAGTTTGTGGTCAGCGTGAATGTCAAAAAAAAAAAATTCTATACATATAAATTATAGACTATGAAACAATAAAAACAAGAAATCATGTCTATAGAATTGGTGAAACAAATTTGTGCTTTGAAATACTACAAAATGCATAAATATAGTTTCAATCCACATATGTAATTCTAACCCCCTCCCTTTCCCTCCACCTTAATTTAGAATGAAATAAATCTCCTTGGTTGTATCCTTCCAGTTATATTGTTAACAGAACCATCAGTGGCCCCTATTAGACTCAGGTTGTAGATGCAATGACCAGTGCCCCCTATGTGTATAATATGCTAGCATATTATACACATTGGGGGCACAGGGTCAGGGGATCGATGCGTCAACAACCTGTGTTATCAGATAGATGACGTAATCTCAACTATGAATAGAAGGACGATTAAAAATTATAGTAAATACTTAAATTTGTATATACATGTATGTGTAAACTAAATCTGGGATGCAAATTTCCCTAGTTGTTGGGGGTGGTGCCTTATTCAAAAGACTTAGTACATTGTGTGCCTCCCTGGTACAGAGGGGAATTATCCTCAGCAAAATTAGCCAAATATTTTACCACATAACCCCCCGTATCTGTGACACTTCTAAGTAACAGTTGGCAAACTATTTGTCCTTCAATTGGTCAACTCCCATCTTCATGGACAAAGGGGAAAATAGATGTGCCTTTAGCGATGACTGATGCTTAGAATATGAATATTGGAGTGTATACCATAGGTAGGAGACATGTTAAAAGTCAAAACATAGTAATTCCCTTTCCCATAGGGCCCCATGTATAATTACTAAACTTCCAGCAAGACTTATACATCTACTTCTCTTAGCTTTATATCACTCATATGTCAAAATATTTGTCAGTCCTTTGTGTATCAGAATTTCAACAGTTTACTTTAGGTAATCCTTTTAAATTTTGAGAAAATTTTGCTGGAAGGGGATCACACTGTAGAACTTGTCAAATTTCTAATATAAACAACAACACTTTTTCAGGTCGTAAGAACTTTTCATCAGCGAAATGAGATTAAAATTCCTGATTTTACAGCAGAATCAATCTTTATTTATAGATTGATAAAATAATTTTATCCAATCATAGCCCCCTGATACATTGAAACAGTCAAGTAATTTTATCCAATCAGAGCCCCTGATACATTGAAATTCGTAGTCCCTCTCTCCCTACAGAAGATCAGCCAGTCAAACGTCTCGTTAATTACTATTATTTGCCCTTTGACCTATAGACTACCAAGGTGCTCTGCAGTATGTCAGAGTTTGATCTACGCGTTGGTATCTGTCGCAGTTAAGGTTCTTGGTAGGTATGTAATGATATATCGCGATAACGCAATACAGAGGCCATGATACGATACACGATACAGGAAGAAGCGCAAACGATATGGCAGGGATACTGAAATCCCTTTCTTCATACGTAACAAATTTTATGATATATAAATAATTGAATTTTCGAGACAATCGCCGTATATTAAGCCTATTCAACTGCATTATCTGAGTGTGGAGACTTGTTACGTTGGCCCTGATTGGGCAATCTGGGTGACGTAGTTATCAATGCGCAAAATACAGAATGTTCGTTTTTTAATAGATATTGCAAGTTTCATGAAATTTTCGTTTCTTTTTAACAAAGAATTAAATTTTAATTTTTCTTTCGAATTATAGAAGTAAAACCGATTTACAAACTTTGTATAATATTTTCGCAGATTACACAGTTTGTAAATCGGTTTTACTTCTGTACCTCCATAGAAAAATAAATCAATAATGTCATTCCTCAAATGTTTCAAACAGAATTAATTATACAAAAAAAAGCAACATTAAAAAGATTATCAAAATATCTATTTTATGTTTTTGTCTTCGTATAACTCATTTCTAGTCTAAGTTGTTTAGTATGTATGTTCTCGTATCTATTTATAAATACTTCATGATACCAAAGCAATAAATTATAAACCGGATTTCTTGATTAAAAAGTGTAGCATGAAGTTTAACCTATCGATAAAACTATGGAAAATGTGGTTTATTTGTTTGTTTTTTGTTTGTTTGATGATTTTTTTTTGGAAAAGCAAGGGGGGATGGATGTATTTTCCTTTCAGGGCTTAAACTAGTTGTTAGTATCAGTGATTTACACAAGTACGTGTAACCATTGGCAAAGGCGGTGTATCTCAGTGGATGAGTGTTCTGCTGGTGACCTAAAGGTCCGAGGTTCGCCTCCCGCCGTGGGCAACACTGGTTTTCCGTCTTTCGGATAAGACAGTGAAAACCGAGGCCCAGTGTCACTGTAGGCGTGGCAGGTCAAAGATCCCTCATTGCTTCGATGGGTGCGTTGCAAATGTATAAATTTCTATGCAATACATCAGACAGATGCCGTCATGTTCACATATTCATGAAATAATCTTGGGAGTGATGTAAAACAATAATTGATTAACTAGAATGGGCGTTCAAGGGAACACATGTGTTGCCTGTGGGACTTTTTTTCACTTCCACAACACAGTTCATAGCAGCTAAATTTAGGAAATAGGTCACGGTCAAGGTCAAAGGGTCATCGACCTTGGTGTCATTTGACATGGCTTCATTTTTTCTACTGACATCACAAGCATAGACTTATAAACAAAAGGCTTGACATAAATACCTCCACAATATCTAAAGCATTAGTATGGACTAAAAGAAAAAAAAATGTAGTATGTTAATGTGAAAAAAAGTGTAACTACTGGACAATCCTAAAAGTAGGTCAATCTTTGAGGTCAACGTCATAGGTGAAGGTCACAAGTCCTTGTCATAAGGAATATGCATATGAAATATCAAAGCCCTAACACTTGCCACTAAAAATATGGTCAAGGTTAAATTTTTTAAAAGTAGTTTAAACTCCAAGGTTAAGGTCAGAAGTAAAAAACACATGTTAACAGAAAGGTATTGTCATAAGGAATACACTTGTGAAATATGGAAGCCCTATCAATTTCCCTTGAAAATTATGACCAATGTTAATTTTTATCAAAAAGTAGGTCAAACTCCAAGGTTAAGTTACGACGTCAAACATTCTGACGTCAAAAGAAAGACCTTTTCCCAAGATATACTCATGTTAGATATCAAAGCCCTATCACTTGCCATTCAAATGTTATGATCAAGGTAAAATTTATTGAAATGAAGGTCAGATCCAAAGGTCAAGGTCTTAAGGTAAAAGATTTTGGTACCAACTAAAAGTCTTCGTTTGTTTGTTAATCCTTGCAAGTTTAGTCAATTTACGGTATTAAATGAAAAAGATATAGTCAATAATGTGAAAATGTGACCACCGGACAGACGGACGCCGTCATTAGTGCTCTCCTCCTTTTGATGTATTGTGTCCACTATGTTATATTGCATATCGCAGTGGCGGATTTAGAAGTGGGGCCGGGCCGGGCCCCCATTTGGTCACATATTTACTAGTAAAAATCCAGATTTTGCATCAAAAATGGCTGAGAAGTTTGGCTAATACCCGGCCCGGCCCGGCCCCACTTCTAAATCCCCCCCCCCCTTTTCGGAAATCCTGGATCCGCCACTGTATCGTGTTGGAATTTACATACCCAAGAATACATAACACAATCGGTGATCGTGAAACGTCAGTGTTAAGTGTTTTGGATACACCCCTAGGCAAATCCCAAATTCTGATCGTGAATAATATAGGAAGTGTCATGGAGTACATACAACAGAGAGGCTCTTCTAAACATTGGATACATTGATGTCATATACTATATGCAGTTTTAAACTCTGCTTGTAAGTACATTGGACATGCAAATATATGCGACTCTGGGGATTGCATGTATATATGTAATTGCAGGGAATATATGTATTGCATATGTGAACGAGCAAATACATTGTGGCTCTACTGACTGTAGCTTCTCAAATAAGTATAGCGACAGTTCCATTGTCGGCGTGTGCGTTGCTTGTAGTCTGTCATTCCCGTGATGTTTGGAAGCTTTGAAAATCTCCATGTATTCTGGGGCGGATCTAACGCTATCTTTACCTTGGGAAGGTGCAAAGAGATCGTCGATGGGTTACTGAGAACATCATCCGGTTTCTTCGCTTCTAAAAATTAACCATTATGTAAAATATGTATTAAAGTGTTGTATGCATATGTGACTAAAATACTTATAACAAACTGACATTTGCGATTTAAATGAATGAATGAATAAATGAATAACTACAGAAAGTGATGCAAAAAATAAGTGCATGATTTATATAAATAACATGTCTCGGTTTTACATTATCAGGATTGTCCACTCCTAGATAGATGAATGAACTGAAATGAAATTAATATTAAGTTCACAATTGCCTTTCTGGAGGCGTATTTTTTTTCACGCGGCTTCATAACCTTTTCTGTTTATGCTTCAAAGAGTCAAATAATAGAATTTCTTATTTTTGTCTGAAATTTTCAATTTATTCTTCATGTAGCTTCTTTGCTACTAAAATCTAAATGAATGAATGGATAAATGAATAAATACAAAAATTTATACAAAAAAAAATGCACGAATAAATAAATACAGAAATAAATGCATAAATAAATAAATAAATACTTGAATATAATTCGTTATCTGCAATTGAAGCAACTAAAATAGATAGATAAATAAAATGAAAATAATATTAAGTCACAACTAGAGGTATTTCATGTAGTCCAATAATCTCTTCTGTTTATGCTTCAAAGCGTCGTTGGCATTTGATATCTATCTTTGCCTATGCATTTTCAATATATATTTATTTAATATATACCCATCAATTGTGAAAACATTTATATTACTTTCTCAAACACGTTTAAATGTGTATGTACTTTGTTAAAGTGTTACACGCTTTGCGTTGTAAAAAATAAAGAAATGGACATAATTTTATCACTGAGATGTGAACCTTGTCACCACCTTCTCTTATTTTATCTTTCCTTCTTCCTCATCCGTTGCCCGTTCCGTTCATTCATCCCTTTTTCTTTCCATTCCCGATTACCATTACGATTTTACACTCCCGTTTTCTAGCTTGTGCACTCCCATTCCCATCAACCAGAATGTCTTCTCCTTTTTAATTTATCGTCTCAGATCTATTCTCTTCCCTTCAGCGTTTACCAGGTCTGCTTGTTCATCCCCTTTTTCTCTTCCGTATTGTCAAATGTCATAAAAAATTAAATCAGTAGATTGACAAATTGTTATTGTCAAGGAAAACCTTGCTAATCCATAACGAGGATGCTTGGCAACGAGCCTTTATCTGAATCGAGCACAAATGTCTGGGCCACCAAGTCTCTGCAACTAAACAATTGCGGTAATTTGATAATTTCCGATGACGTAGTCGTGGAAACCTGACTACATTGTCGGAACAATCAAAGTTGTAACTGTACACAACGGTATTTGGCCGAAGATGTTGAAATACTTTCAAAGATGTCAGTCATTTTCAGTCAATTTGACAAAATTGTTCGTGATAACAATGAAAATATATATAAAAACGATTTCTATTTTTTTTTTCTGTCCAAAAGAAATTTCTTGATTAAAAACCTTTTCGACATCACTGCTTTGGCACATTGGCAATATGATAATATAGTATGAATTCAAACCAAAATACAATTTAAATAGGGGCATCATTGGCATCTCTCCTTTTCCACAATTGCATTGTGTCCACTATGTAATGCTGCTTATCGTATGGAAATTCACATGTATTGATTTACCCAAGGGGACATAACAAAAATTGTGATCATGACAATTTACCGTTTTGGATATGCCCCCTCCCTCTCCTTTAAGGTAAATCCAAAACTGTGATGATGAATAATGTACGTGTACATCCAATATATTGGACAAGGAATGTCGCAGACTATTTACAATGCCTAAAGAGGCTCTTCAAAACACTGGATATATTGATGTCATAAACTAAATGCAGGATTAAAAAAAAGGGGGGGGGGGTATCGCTTGTACATACTTGTAAATATACATGTTATGGTGGGGATTACATGCATTGCTTTTGTGAACGAATAAATACATTGTGGCTGTAGTGACTGTAGCTTCTCAAACAAGTAAAGCCACAGTTCTATTGCCGTTGTGGGCGTGGTCTGTGTAACGCTGTTCCCGTGACTTTTGGAATCTTTGAAAATCTCAGCGCACTCTGTAGCGAATCTAATGTCATCTTTACCTTGGGAGGGTGCAAAGATGTCGTCGATGGGTTATTGAGAACATCGCCCGGTTTCCTCGCTTCTAAAAACTAACCATGATTATGTAAACATACGTATGTTATATATGCATGACTAAAATACTTATAATAAATTGTTATTTGCGATTAAAATAAATGAATGGACAAACGAATAAATACAGAAAATGATACAGAAAATACATGCATGAATTAATAAATACCATATTCCGCTTATACCCTCCCATTTACATTTTCTGTGTTGTCTTGTCCAGATAGATGAATAAAATGAAATGAAAATAATGTGCACAACTGGAGGCCGTTTTTTCTTTTTTTTTCACGCGGTCCCATACCCTTTTCTGTTTATGCTTCAAGGAGTCAAATAACAGGATTTCGTGGCCATTGATATCTTTTTGGTCTTTAAACTTTCAATATCTACGACATGCAGCTTCTTCCGTACTAAAAACTAACCTTTATGTAAACATCTGTATTAAAGTGTTATATGTAAATGTGACTGAAAAACTTATAATGAATTGAATTTTATTTTGAGTTAAGGAAGGAATGGATAAATGAATATATACATGGTCGTGAAAACCTGACTAGATAATCAGAACAATAACTGAAAATTACCTGGGCAACGATGTTGAAATGTTTTCAAACGTCGGTGATTTTTAGGGATTCTGATAAAATTGTCGTCAGAACAGTGAAATAAATGAAGACAATTTAAGGATTATGTCAGTCTAAATGAAATTTGGTTAGTCAAAACGTTCAGACTGACTCTTTTTGACATCACTGCTTTGCACATTGGCAATATGATCTGTCTTTCCAAGGCAAAATACATCTTAAATAGGGTAGAATTCAGCAAGGTAGAATATGAGAAAATAAAATTACATCTCTAAAAATGGAGTGAAAAGCATTGCCATATATGTATTTATTATTATGCTAGAAATTTAATCACCAAATAGGAAAGCGATCCGTCACCATACCTGAGATTAAAGACATTTCTAAAACTATTTCTTTTACAGAGTTAACGGTCTTGGAAACAATAGCACCTCCTCATTTTCCACTATAGACGATCTTCATATTTTACATGGTATAAGACCCGACATGTTACTTTTTGCCGGGGTTTTCATGTTGACGTAAAGAACTAGATAGTGATGTCACAAATTAAGCAATAAGTCAGAATAAAAATACCGCCAAAGCGTTGCATGTCGTGTCCTGTGCCGCTTATATCATGCAAAATATGAAGAATGTCTATTGCATTGTGTCCACAATGTCATGCTGGGCATCGTATGGAAATTCACATTTTTTATCTACCCAAGGAAGCATACCAAAAGTCGTGATCATGAAAATTCATCGTTATGGATTTGTCCTATTGTAAATCGAAAATTGTGATCACGAATAATATATCTTCAAAATATTGGATAGGAAATTTAGGTAATATTACAGAATACTTGCGGTTCATAAAGAGGGTCTTTCCTACTCTGGATACATTGATGCCATATATTAAATGCAGAATTGAAAAAAAGGGAAAGGAAGGGGGGGTTGGTTACTTCTTGTAAATACTTGTAATTATATATGTAATTGTTGGGATTACATGTATTGCATATATAAAGGAGTAAATACAGTGTGGATGTACTGACTGTAGCTTCTTGAAGAAGAATAGCCACAGTTCCATTGCCGGCGTATGCGTGGCCTGAAATCTCCGTTTACTCTGGGGCGGATCTAATGCAAAGAGATCGCTATTGGACATGATGCAGCTTCTTTGCTGCTAAAGACTAACCTTTATGTAAAAATGTATTAAAGTCTTGTATAAATATGAGAGTAAAAAACTTATAATAAATTAATAGTTGTTTGGGGATGAAATGAAAGAATGGATAAAGGAGTAAATACAGAAATTTATACGAAAATAATTGCATGAATAGATCAATACAGAAATACAGAAATAAATGCTTGAATGAATAAATAAACAAATGTTTATAATTTGATATCTACAGTTGAAATAAATAAAATAAACAGATAGATAAATCAGAGACATAGACTGTTTACATGTCTATGTCTCTGGATAAATAAAGTGAAAATGATATTAAGATTACAACCGGAGGCGTATTTTTTTCACGCGGCCTCATAACCTTTTCTATTTATGCTTCAAAGAGTCGAATAACAGGATTTCTTGATCTTTCAAATCTATTTTTGTCCAAAATAATCAGTATATACATGTACTTATTTCATATGTGTATAACCATCAATTATATAAACCTTTATATCACTTTCTCAAATACACTTTAAAAATATTTTTTGTGAGTGTAATTTGGTATGCATTACATACCATGCTTGGTAATAAATAAAGAATTGGAGTAGGTGTAAAAACTGAAAAATGAACATTATCGGCTACTCTTATTTCACCTTTCCTACTTCCTCGTTCGTTTCCCTTTCAGTCATCATCTATCTCTTTTCCTTTCAAAACCCGTGTACCATATCCCTATTTACGCTCCCGTTTTCTAGCTTTTCGACTCCTATTCTGATCAACCAGAATATCTTCTCTCTTTTAATTTATCTTCTCAGATCTATAGAGTAATCTCTTCTCTTTAGTTTTTACGAAGTCTGCTTGTCCATCCCCCTTTTTTTCTCTTCCGTATTGTCATAAGTTAAAATAAATTAAATCAGTTGTGCAAGAAATAGCTGATCAGTATGTTTGTGTCAAGGGACACCTAGTCCGTAACGAGGATGTTTGGCAACGAGTCTTTTATTAAATCGAACACAAATGTCTGGGCCACCAAGTCTCTGCAACCGAAATATGGCGATAATTTGATAATTTTTGAAGACATGGTCGTGGAAAGCTGACCATGCAGATAATTAGAAAATTTCAACCATAACTGAAAATAACCTTATTTAGCCAATGATGTTGAAAGGTTTTTGAAACATGACATTTTGAGGGATTTTAACAAAATTGTTCGTCATAACAATGCAATATATATATATATATAAAATATAAAATAATAATATATATATATATAATATATAAAATTTCAGAAATTTTTCGGTCGAAATGAAATTTTGTTAGTCATAGCCTTCTGAATGAACTTTTTCGACATAACTGCTTGGCATATACATGTAGGCAATATAATCCATTATTTCAAGCCAAATTACATTTTGGATAGGGTAAATTCAGCACAGTGGAATATAACCAATAATAAAAAAATTGCATATTTCAAAATGGAGTGAAATGCTTCGGCATAAATGTATTTATATATAGAAATTTAATCACCAAATACAAGAGACCCTTCAGCATACCCGAGAGATAAGACGTTTTGAAAGCCATTTCTTCTATGGAATTATCGTTCTAGGCAACAATGGCACCTCCCGTATTTTTGACCGGATTGCAAAGCAATTCCGGTCTATGAATTGGCGAAATCCGTCCGTCCGTCCGCACGGCGTCAACATTTTGCGTTTAGAATTTGCGTTTAGCTTGGTTTCTTTCATACACTAAAGGGTACTTATGTCAAAGTTGGTAGGTTGGTAGATACTTGAATGTTCTATCCAACCAATACAAATATTTAGTGATCTTGACCTTGACTTTACGCTTCAGTGAACACACACTGTTTTTTGCCTTTAGGATGACCACTTGCATACATGTACTGGTAATGTTACCTACTTCAAACTTAGTCGGATTTTAGATATACATGAGATCTTCTCGTCTGACATACTTTGGTGGTGACTTTGACCTTGATTTCACACTTCAGTGAACACACACTGTTTTTGCTTTTAGGGTGAACTCTTGCTTACTGTTAATATAACCTACTTCAAACTTAGTCGAATTGTAAACATTCGTGAGCTCTTGACGTCTGACACAAACTTGGTGACCTTGACCTTGACTTGACTTCAGTCTTCAGTGAGTGAAGACTGTTTTTCAGTGAACAGAATCTCAGATACCTTGTTAACTTTTATGATGTCTTGCTCAACGACGCGAAATTTGATCAGTTATCACTTGATCAGTGGGTCAATGTCATCTTGGACTTTGTTGCTGGTAGGAGGATATCCACATCCCACAAAGGCATCTTTGCAATCCGGTCATACCGTCCTTGACGTTTTCTTGTTGCAATTGTATTGTGTCCACTATGTAATGCTGAGCATTGTATGGAAATTCACATTTATTGATTTACCCAAGGGGACATAACAAAAATTGTGATCACGACAGTTCACCGTTTTAGATATGTCTATCCACCCTCCCCTTTTAAAAGAAATAAGAGGAGTTACCGGCTCAGTTATGTGGCAGAAGTCACCATGGAGCTATACAATACATGAATATAAATAATATAATAGAACATTTAACACATTACAAAAATATTTGATTGTAGTGCAGTTACGAAACGGACTTAGGACGGTCATTTAATTTGACAAAAGCCAAACAAATGGTGTGGTTAACCGGTTTACGGGCCCACCTTCCCACTCACCGTAACAGCAGAACAATCAAAAGACGTACATTTAAAAATTTATAAATAATCCTCCATGTAAAGAACAAGGGTCAACAGGTATCGCATATTGAGAGGTCATAAAAATATAAACACGTAAGGTATTGTAAAAAATATTTTAAGGAAAATGCAAAATTGTGATCTTGAATAATATATATCCAATATATTGGATAGGAAATTTAGGTACTATCACATGGGACTTGTACTACAAAAATTGGTTTTCTAAACACTGGGTATATTGATGTCATATACTAAATGCATGATTAAAAAAGCGGTATGTGTAGTTAAAGTTATTGCTTGTAAATACTTGTAAACATACATGTATATGTAATTGTAAGGATTACATGCATTGTTTTTGTGAACGAGCAAATACAGTGTTGCTGTACTGACTGTAGTTTCTTAAACAACAACAACAACAACAACAACAACAAACAAACAAACAAATTTAATAACAAACAAAAAAAAAGCCTCAGTTCTATTGCCGCCGTGGGCATGGCCTGAAATCCGTCATTCCCGCGACTTTTGGAAGCTTTGAAAATCTCTGTGTACCCTGTTGTGGCTCTAACAGCCCATTTTCTGCGGGAGAGTGCACAGATTTCTACGATATTTTACGGAAAACATTCTCGGTCACCGTGTTACTAGTATATGCATATGTGACTAAAATACATATAATGAAGTAATTGTAATTTGTTATTAAAATCAATGAGTTGATGAATGAATAAAGACAGAAATTGATACGTGTACAATAATAAATGCACGAATAGATAATTACAGAAATGCATGAATAAATGCATGAATAAAAAATAAATGAATAAATAAATAAATACATGATTCGTTATCTGCAATTGAAATGAATGAAATAAATGAAAATATAAAGTGAATATAATTTAGTTCGTAACTGGAGGTGTTTCACGCGGCCCCATGACCTCTTCTGTTTATGCTTCAGAGAGTCGAATAATAGGGTTTCTTGGTCTTTGATATCTATTTTTGTTTAGCTTTTTTCAATATATACTTGCTTCATATCAATATACCCATCAATTGTGAAAACTTTTATGTTACTTTCTCAAATACGTTCGAAAGATATTCTGTGTGAATGTACTGTGTCGACGTATCACATGCCAGGCGTGGTAAAAAAAATGAGTAGGTGTAAAAATTGAGGTGTGAACCTTGTCACCCTCTCTTATCTCATCGTTCCTTCTTACTCATACGTTGTCCTATCTCTTCATTCATCATCTATCCCCCTTTTTACATTCCCGTTTACTATGTCTCGATTTTACACTCCCATTTTCTGGCTTGTCTACTCCGATTACCATCAATCTGGATATCCTCTCCCTTTTAATTTATCGTCTCAGATCTTTTCTCTTCTATTTAGCGAGAGGGGCAGGCTTGGTGTAGTGGTTAAACGCATGGCTTGCGGCGCCGACGATCCGGGTTCGATTGCCGGATTGCGCCACTATGTTTAAGAGGTTGGTTACCTCCTGCTTCCATGTCGCAATATAACTGAAAAATTGTTGAAAGCGACGGAAAATACCAATCAATCAAGCAACCAACCAACCTTTAGCGGTATGTTGACCTGATAGTATCTCCAGTGGCAGATCTAGGGTTTCCGGAAAAAAGGGGAGGGGGGGGTTCGCATGTGTATTAGCCAAACTACTCAACCGTTTTTGGTGCCAAATCTGGATTTAACTGGTAAAATAAATATGTGGTGAAAAAGGGGGAGGCGAACGCCTCGCCCTTCCCACTCTAAATCCGCCACTGATCTCTAACTTCAAATCTACGCCAAGATAGAGTAAGGAGAATGCATCTTATTTTTTCCTCAATACCTACAGTAGAGGAAATTGCGATTACAAAAATTCAAATAGTAACTATTTATTTACGAACGCATGTAATCTGATGTAGTGATGTATTCAAAACGATGTACAAATGGAGTCTACACAAGAATACAATTCTGTGTAAGAATACACATTATGCATTCGTTACGGAATTTTGGTGACATCTATCACTTCTAATAGTTCTTATAGTAAAGTTGCCGACAAGGGCATCTGGACCAAGTTGCTCAAAGAGAGTATACCTTTATTCCTAGGATAAGTCTATTCCATGGGAACTTTTCTTATTCCTAAGATTGTTATCCCCGGGATAAAGAAAGTGTTGCATAATGGTAAAAATTGTAATAACTTTTATTCTATGAACAGATGTAGAAATAGATATTATAACCAGGATTTATAAGGAAATTTATTCTAGGAATAACACCGTTTCACCTTTAGGCAACCGCACCTTATATTCATGGAATATTTTTTTTTCGTGGAATAGTACTTGTCCCTGGAATAAGACTTATTTTTAATTTTTATTATAACGACTAGACCGGTGCCATTATTGGTGGACTGACAGTGCTCGAGGGCATTATAAGTCTAGTTTTCAGTGCTTTTGTACTGACGTGAAACACATGTATATACCTAGAATTTTCAGTCATGAAATTTTGTAAATCACTAAAACTAAGGAGTATCTCCCTCTTCCTCATGGATAATTCTGTCATTGGGTTGATCTTTGGCTCACTTTTTCGGCCACTTTGGTTTTAGCTTTGCTCTTCAAATGTTTAAATGTATTATTAAATTCCAGTAATTCGGCCATGAACATCACTGCAGAGAAATAAGTTGTCGAAATGTGCATCTGGTGCACAAAATTATAATGTATATATATGTTTTAATAATCATTCTAGCCGAAATATAATTTTCAAAATATCAACTCTTTGTAAGAATGAAAATCAGCAGGCCACGGCATGTCATAGATTTTCTGGATTTTCACTGTAATTGCTATATTTAATGTACAAAAAGTGAAAACAAAGTTTTTAGACAAATTAATTTTTGGTTGCCATGGGAATGAGGTCTGTGTTTCTGACAAACTTTCGAGACTGTCAAATAAGTCATTTTTATATCTTGTTGCCATGGGAACCATCATTAAAGCTTTTGGATAATGACACGTTTTAGTCTTTGTAACCCCAATTATGAATAGATATTCTAAGTTATGTGATAGTTCAAGTTAAGTAACTGAAAATAGTCAATACAAGTCAAAAATGGACATAGAACAATTTTACATAATGAATTTAAGGTGAAGTTTGCTCGCCTTTGACCCTTTTCAAGGTTAAATATCTATTAATGTAAAGTGGGAAGTAAAAGAATACAAACACCCTGTACTGCTATTTTGCAGTATAGAGTGTTTGTGTTCTTTCACTTTTAGACTTTTAGTGTACCCGACTTCCCTTCGGAGGACTACTTAGGATCTTTAAAAAGAGAAGACCATGGATTTTGTGCAGACAAAATGCATGTCCACATTTGAATTTAATTACTCGAAAATATTTGTGGAGAAATCAACAGCATTTTAGCTCACTGGGACAGTTCTAGGATGATACTTATTAATCAACAGGCTTTAGTTCTCCTAGCCACTTTTCCATTACAAAATTCATGTACATAAATACAAGCAACGACATGCAAAAACGTGGCATCAAAATGTCAAAATGAACAGAGTCATTTCAAGGCAAGATTTGTCCACACGAGTTATGTTAGGAGAAAAAAATCAGAATTTTGTTAAATTATTTTTACTGATGAAGATTTAAAATTTTTTAATGAACATCGAAGTTAGCTACTCTACCTGTTTCCATGGAAAAAAGCTTCGTGAAAATGCCTTGTTCGTACAATTTTCAGATTCTTTAAGTTTCAGCCATGAATTCCAGATTAGAAAAAAAACTGAATGTCGTATATTTTTTACTACTTTATATAGATCTTATATACAAAATAGCATTAAAATTCATCACATGTCGTGGCCGTGTGTTGCTGAATTTTTCAGGTTTTCACAGGGAATTGGTATTAAATAGGGAATTTCCCATGGTGAAATTGAGCACGGCAGAATATGTTGGTTGGATGGTTGATTGGTGTTTTACGTCGCTTTCAACAATTTTTCAGTTATATCGCGACATGGAAGCAGGAGGTAACCAACCTCTTAAACATAGTGGCGCAACCCGGGAATCGAACCCGGATCGTCGGCGCCGCAGCTGCAGAATATGACAGAAATATATTTCAAAATGGAATGAAAAGTTTTGCCATAAATGTATTCATTATTACGATAGAAATTTAATCACCAAGTACGAAATAGATCCGTTAGTATACTTGAGAGAAATGATATTTTGAAAATTGTTTATTCTAAGTAGTTATTGTTCTTAGTTTTGTCACAATACTTTCTTAATATAGCCCTAATAGTTTAGGAGATATGACTTCCGTATTTCACGCATACATTAGTGATTTTGTGAAGTTCTGTAAGCAAAATTCTCTTAACAGTATAAGGGATGGGGATTCTATAATTTACAAATACATTCACCATACCAATTTCCACTTTTTGATACCAAGACATTTGACCTTGACCTTTGACCTTGTAATAATTGATTCATTGATTGATGTTGTTTAACATCACACCACGAATATTTAACGTATATGGTGACGGCTTCTGTCTGATGCGGGGCATACGAATTTTGACCTTTGCAACGGGCCAACCCGAAGCAGTGAGGGATCTTTGACGTGCAATGCATACACGGTTTTACTGTCTCATCGAAAGACAGGACACCGGCATGACCAGAGCGGGAGTCGAATCCCAGCCTCCCGATCGGAGACGAGCGCGATACCACTAGGCCGTTTAAATTCAGTGAATACCATAGTTTGAAAAAGAATAAAGGATGTGTGATAACCTTGACTTAAGATCATACATGTACTGTCAATGTCAAGGTCGCAGCGAGCCATTTGCCAGAAAAGTGAGGTCACATGAATATGTAACCTTTAGCTTAATATGGATCTAAGTCATTTTCCACACCATTGTCAACTTACGTACGATGCAAGGGTGTATGATGGCCTTGATCCAAGGTCATACCTCCAAGGTCAAGATCACAGTGACTACGAATATATTAAAATGTTAATGTGAAATTCCTCGAAATAGCAGTGTTCTACTTCTTTGCTACCGCGGAAGGAGAAAGAAAAAAAGGAGTGCATGCGTTATATTTCCCCTTTGGAACTGTTCTGGTATAAGTTTAGATTAAAATACTTAATGAGGAACGTAATTTCTTAGATTTCTATCGGCTGGATATGACTTTTGTGGATTAAAGAACAGAATTCGAACAGGCAGTTTTCACTCCATTTGGACGTTGAAAAAAAAAAAACTCCGAGTAGACGCAGCGCTCTTTGGTCGGAAGGAGAAAAAAAGGAGTGTGTGTTACAATTTGCCTTTAGGACTGTTCTGGTATAAGTTTAGATTAAAATACTTAATGGGGAACGTAATTTCTTAGATTTCTATGGGCTGGATATGACTTTTGTGGATTAAAGAATTCGAACAGACAGTTTTCACTCCATTTAAACGTTGAAAAAAAACCCGAGTAGACGCAGCGCTCTTTGGTCGAATTATTGTGTTGTGCAAATGTATGCATGTCAGTGCATGAACTTGTTTGTAATGAGCAAATTATATATATGAAACTGAATCATTTTGGCACACGAAAAATCCTTTGCCATGCTTTTAAATGTGATCAGTGAATAAAACCCGAAAGTGTACTCTGTCGGTAATACTCGTCCCGTCTACACTTTGTAACAAGAGTGTAAGTTTAAGTGCTAGTTGAAAGTAGATAGATGGATGAGGTCATATCAGTATGTATATACATAGCGTACATTTGCTAATTAATTTGTGTAAATATTGACGCATCGGAACCACTGGAACGTTTAAGTTTTCGATACGGAGTTATGTGCCCCTAGTTATCTGGCTCATTTTACTAAATTGTTTCGTGGTACGCGACACATTTTCACATCTTCAGGTGAACTCGGTGTTTAATATCACGTTTTAGGGTTTATTGTATAGTATTGGTATATTGAATTCGATTTTAGGTAAGTAAATTGATGTCGAATTTTTGTTAAAAGTGTATGTATATGAACAAGTTAAATGTTGATTGAAGGGGAGGGTGGTGTATCAATTTTTCAGTTATATAAGGAAATGTAGACTGGAAATTGACAACCTTTTAGAAATTTTTATGCTCTCGCCATCTATGACTGGGGCCATATAGTATTGCACCTTGCCGTCTTTCCATCATTCCGTTCCTCCGTCATTCTGTCATTCCGTCATTATACAGATTGTCTTCGCAACTCCTCCTAAATCCTTGGGAGGCTTTTAATGAAATTTAGTACAAACAATATATGACAATATGTAGATTTGTATATTGTAAATGGGATCCTTTCCAAATATTTTTACAGGAGTTATGTCCCCTGTATTGAAATTATGCTGTCGGCGGTAACATTCGTGGCGCACTGACAGTTTTGATTTAATATGCATCTTAGAGTTGGAACCTGTATCCCTAATATACGCGAAACCAAGCGCTTTACCTACTGCGTCATCATGTATGATGAACATTGCTGCTAGAACAGCTTTTAAACAGAGAAAAATTTTAAGTCATTTGTTTTGGTTTTAATTTTTTCATTATCAAACTTTCAAACAAATTATTATGCACGATGGCTTGAAACTAAAAACAAAAGTCAAATCCCAGTTATTAATTCATCATTTAATAGAAGGATTTGAAAAAAGACAAGTATTTGCTCAGTTTATGGCCCCGAACCATTGCGAGAGAGACGGAGAAATTACTTGGATGGAGACTGAGAGTTATAAAATGCATACAGGAAAGCAAAAAGGGAGAGAAACGAAAAAAAAAAAAAAAAAACAACCCAAACTATGTGACTTTTACAAACCTTCTACAAAGAAACATACATGTATGGTCTATTTGTAAATTTTATCTTGGGTTTCATAGTTCACTGAACTCTGATGTTTCGTTTCATAAGTAATGGTATACATTGGTGTTTGGATAACATGTTGTGGGACATTGGTTTTTATTTTATCTTTTATTGTCAGTTGTTTTAAAATTTGACGAACAATAACAGATGAAACTGACATCCTCAGTCGTGCTTGACAGAAATTTCGTTAGTTGTGCAAATTTATATGAAAATGCACTGAAGTCGGTTGCTTGATCGGTGCTTTACGTCATACGTTTAATTCATACCGCTCCTTGAAACAGGAGTTACCCAAATTTTTCAACTCATTGGCGCAGCCCGGGAATCGAACCCGTATCGCCTGCACCGCAAGCCAAGCGCTTAACCACTAAATAAGTTGTCTTTAATTTCACATTGGTACATAATTATACAGATGTCATGTATACTTTCGTACAAATGTACAGAAATATTGTAAATAAATTTCAGGGCAGGTACATTTAACGAAAGGGTGACAGTTGGAGCTCTTTTTGTTTGTTCAGACTGCTGACGTCAGATTGTTATTGTCCTTTATCAATGCATTGTCATAGTGCCATTGTATCGGGATGACCTATTGTCATTTTCTCATTGTATCGGAATAATCTATTATGCACTCTTGTCTCACGGAGACGATTTAAAGTCGCACATCTTAATTCTGTGACCTCCAAACAACAACCCAGTTACTTGATAATAAGGGTAACTGTAAAAATTTGTTCAAATTGCAATTTTAAGTTTCTTAATTATTCTCGATGCTTTGCTTCATGTCTGACTTGAAGCATATACGGAGAACAGAGATATTCATATGACTTATTTTATGATTTTGTACTCTTTACATCAATTCTTGAGGCACTTAGACCTAGAACAACCTGACACCCCTGTTATGATCAAACTTAGACTCGTCATGTTTTTTTTTTGTTTATCTGCAGCTTTATCTTAGTTGGGCTATACCTTACACATGACTTTGTTTACACTGATAATTCATTTTAATCAGTTTGCATTCTCTCATTGTCCTAATTTCCTCATTGTCCTTTTCAGTATTGTTTGTTTTCTTTGCTGTTCGCCTGCACCCTATAGATAGTTTTCGAATGCATGAATTTTGATTAGAGTTACTTCCCTTTTCTGTCATTTTGGAGGGGAAGCTGGCGTTTTTGCTTCATATTCATACCAATTACATTGAATTATTGTGAGAAAGTTGTCTGTTTTTTCTCTCCTTTGAAAATATTTTGACACTATCAATTAGTTTTCGTATTGCGTAACCATTGCAAAAATTTAAGAACCATCCTTAGTTTGGAGAAATTCCTTACACAATTTAGTTGATTTATGCACAAATGTTCAGTCATTTACCTCTAATATGGCGGAAAAGGGAAGCAACTCCTATTAAATTTTATACATTCGAAAACTATCTATATGTTCTTTCTGGATAAAACTTTAACACCTCAACTATCGGGGGTTTACGAAACTCGTACTTTCAATAACGAGCCGAATTTTGAGCACTACCAGCTTGATAACGTCGTACTCTCTGTTTCGTGTACAACACAACACGTGAAGGGGACTTTGCTGAGTTCTGTTAGAACTATGTTTGGCCGAGGAAACAGAAACGTTCCGGGTTCGAACCGGACTGGTGACTCGTAGACGTAGGTCAGATGAGACTATTAAAGTCAAGGTCTCGTGGTCATGTAAGTGTTTTGTCTTTCGGATGAGACTGTAAAAATCAAAGTCCAGTGTTAGAGTAGACATCTTGTCTTTTGGATAAAGCTGTAAAAATCAAGATTCAGTATTGGGGAAGACATGTTGTTTTTCGGAAGAGACTGTAAAAATCAAGGTCCCATTCTCATGTAGACGTCTCGTCTTTCGGATGAGACTGTTAAAATCCAGATTCCGTTTTAGGGTAGACATGTTGTCTTTAGGATGAAACAGTAATAGGGAAGACATCTTGACCTTCGGATGAAACTATTAAATCAAGGTCCCATGTAAGCGTGAAAAGCAAGGTCCCATATCAGTATTATTATAAACGTCTTATCTTTCAGACTAGACTGTAAAAATCAAGTTCCCGTGATCACGTAAATGTCTTTCAGACGAGACTGTAAAAATCGAGGTCTCGTGATCGGGTAGATGTTTCTCAGATGAGACTGTAAGTCTTTCGGATGAGACTTTAAAATTCAAGGTCCCGTTTATGGGAAGATGTCTTGTTTTTCGGATGAGACTGGAAAACCAAGGTCTCGTGATTGGATAGATGTCTTTCGGGCGGGACTGTGAAATTCAAGGCCCAGTGTTAGGATTGACGCCTTGTTTTTCAGATGAGACTGTAAAATTCAAGGTTCCATTTAGGGTAGATGTCTTGTTTTTCGGATGAGATTGTGAAAACCAAGGTCCCGTGACTGGGTAGATGTCTTTCGGACGACACTGGAAAATTCAAGGTCTCGTGATTGGGTAGATGTCTTTCGGGCGGGACTGTGAAATTCAAGGTCATGGGTTGTGTGGTAGACTGGAAAATTCAAGTTCCCGGGTTGTGTGGTAAATGTCTTTCGGACGAGACTGTAAAATTCAAGCTCCCGTAATTGGGTAGATGTCTTTCGGACGAGACTGTAAAATTCAAGGTCCCTTGTAGGATAGATGTCTTGATTTTCGAATGAGATTGTAAAAACCAAGCACTCGTGATCGGGTATATGTATTTCAGACGAGACTATAAAAACCCATGATTGGGTATATGTCTTTCGGGCGAGAATGGAAAATTCACGGTCCCGTGATCGGGTAGATGTCTTGCTTTTCGAATGAGATTGTAAAAACCAAGGTCCCGTGACTGGGTAGATGTCTTTCGGACGAGACTGGAAAAATCAAGGTCCCGGGTTGTGTGGTAAATGTCTTTCGGACGAGACTGTAAAATTCAAGCTCCCGTAAATGGGTAGGTGTCTTTTGGACGAGACTGTGAAATTCGAGGTCCTGTTTAGGATAGATATCTTGTTTTTCGAATGAGATTGTAAAAACCAAGGTCCCGTAATCGGGTATATGTCTTTTGGGCGAGACTATAAAAACCAAGGTCCCGTGATCGGGTATATGTCTTTCGGACGAGACTGGAAAATTCAAGGTCCCGTGATAGGGTAGATGTCTTTCAAACGAGACTCGAAAATTCAAGGTCCCGTAATCGGATAGATGTCTTTCGAATGAGACTGTAAAATTCAAGGTCACGGGTTGTGTGGTAAATGTCTTTCGGACGAGACTATAAAGTTCAAGGTCCCGTGTTAAGAGAGGCGTCTTGTCTTTCGGATGAGACTGTAAAAATGAATGTCCCGTCATAGGGTAGATGTCTTTCGAACGAAACTGTAAAATTCAAGGTCACGGGTTGTGTGGTAGATGTCTTTCGGACGAGACTGGAAAATTCAAGATCCCGTGATCGGATAGATGTCTTTCGAACGAGACTGTAAAATTCAAGCTCCAGTGATAGGGTAGATGTCTTTCGGACGAGAATATAAAGTTCAAAGTCCCGTGTTAGGAGAGACGTCTTGTCTTTCGGATGAGACTGTAAAAATGAATGTCCCGTTATAGGGTAGATGTCTTTCGGACGAGACTCTAAAATCCAAGGTCCCATGATCGGGTAGATGTCTTTCGAACGAAACTGTAAAATTCAAGGTCACGGGTTGTGTGGTAGGTGTCTTTCGGACGAGACTGGAAAATTCAAGATCCCGTGATCGGATTGATGTCTTTCGAACGAGACTGTAAAATTCAAGGTCCCGGGTTGTGTGGTAAATGTCTTTCGGACGAGACTGTAAAATTCAAACTCCCGTGATAGGGTAGATGTCTTTCGGACGAGAATATAAAGTTCAAAGTCCCGTGTTAGGAGAGACGTCTTGTCTTTCGGATGAGACTGTAAAAATGAATGTCCCGTTATAGGGTAGATGTCTTTCGGACGAGACTCTAAAATCCAAGGTCCCATGATCGGGTAGATGTCTTTCGAACGAAACTGTAAAATTCAAGGTCACGGGTTGTGTGGTAGGTGTCTTTCGGACGAGACTGGAAAATTCAAGATCCCGTGATCGGATTGATGTCTTTCGAACGAGACTGTAAAATTCAAGGTCCCGGGTTGTGTGGTAAATGTCTTTCGGACGAGACTGTAAAATTCAAACTCCCGTGATAGGGTAGATGTCTTTCGGACGAGACTGTGAAATTCAAGGACCCGTTTAGGATAGATATCTTGTTTTTCGAATGAGATTGTAAAAACCAAGGTCCCGTGATCGGGTATACACGTATGTCTTTCGGGCTAGACTATAAAATTCAAGGTTCCGTGCTAGGGGAGACGTCTTGTCTTTCGAATGAGACTGTAAAAATCAATGTCCCGTTATAGGGTAGATGTCTTTCGGTCGAGACTGTAAATTCCTAGGTGCTGTGTTAATGTAAACGTCTTGTCTTTCGGATGAAACTGTAATGATCAAGGTCTTGTATTAGGAAAGATGTATGCTCGTTGAAGACCCGCCCCTGCTTCGGGTGCGTCTGCCAGTAGGTCTACGCACTGCATCAGGTAGAAAACATCAATATATAAGTGAAAAAAAAAATCCTGTACTGATGTAAAAAGAATGAATAATCGATCAAAATGTATCAGGAAAATGTGCCTACAATTCGATGTGCAAGAAATGTAACATAGGATAAACCATGACGCAGAGAGCGGATAAGTAAAAAATGTTACTAGTAATTGACAACCGTTTTGAAAATCTCCGATAGGGAGTTTTTATTAGAGTATGACGTCTTATTGTCGCAGGCTTTAATTGAATAATCGGAAAAAATCTGTATAAATTTAGGAATAAGCTTTTTATCTTTTATTCAGTGCTAAATGTGATAAGTTGCATCACTGCATTGGTGGATTTAGAGGAGGGGGTGCATGGGTTGCAGCCCCCCTTTGGTTGGAAAATTTTACCAAATAAGATTACTTCCGATCATTTTTAAGGCCGCAACCCCCACTTTCAGGACCGTATAGTGCAAAATATTAGTTATCGGAGGCTGTAAATTCCCCCTTTTTTTCAAAAATTGCTAGCTTATGCACTGTGTTGCTATGACATTCTAATGTCGTCTGCCAAGCAAAGCGATACGTAAAAACCATCATCTTTTGTCACCATATACGTGAAATAATCATGGAGTGACGTAAAACAATAATAAAAGAAAAAAAATTAGATAAGTACATGTATAATATAAAAATAATAAAAAGGTCGACATAGTGCTTCAATAGTTGAGTGCGCATGTGAAATATGATGTCTCTAGCCCTCACGGTTCAGAAGTTATGACCAGGTTGAAGTTGACAACAGACAAACAAACAAGTAGACAAGATCAACATGACAAAACAATAAGCTCTCGATCTCTCGAGGGGGGCATAATAAATAATCGACTGAATATTTCACACAATGCGCTAGTATCTTTGTTTATTTTCATCTTCATTTCTATTATTTCCTATCTATCTTCTAGGTTTGCATAACCTTGCTCAAGTATTACCCATTGTTCACACCGAGACTATTGTGATTCTTGCTGGCGGGGAATCCTTCTACCACACAATGACCTGTAAATTGTTGGATGGCTTTCCCCCTCCTTCAATGTACTTCATCAATATTACACAGGACGAAACCAAGGTAAGTGTAAATCTAAACGTCTATCCTGTTCTATCAAGTACATTAAATACGAAAATTACATATATATATATATATATATATATATATATATATATATATATATATATATATATATATATATATATATATAGGTGTGCGTAATATCATAACCAGCCCATGCATAAATCAACAATTTTGCATAACTTCATAATGTTGTATTTCATTGTTGAAAATCGCAAAAAAAAAGTCAAATGGTGTAAAGAATAAGAAAAAGTAAGCATGTCCATGGTGTTGGTTTTTTCCATGGTTATGTAGAAGCACAGGCGAAAAGAAAGCTCGGGTTGCTATGTAGGCGTAAAAAAAGAACTTCTTTTTTACGCCTTCATAGCAACCGAGCTTTCTTTACGCCTCTGTGTAGAAGAAGAAACGTACATATTTTTGTAAAATGAAGTATCTAAATCAACATTCGCTATCCCCAGTGATGAAACGTTTCAGAGGAGCCCTCGAACATCCAATTCCGAACTGTTAACGTCTCAGTCTCGCTGGATTTATTTTCATTGATGATATGAATTGTAAACTGTGCAGAATCAGCGTTACCAACGCTAGGAGATCCAGGGTTCGAGTGCCGCCAGTGGTCTGTCGTGTCAAACCGTGCCGCCAGCGGTTTGTCGGGTCAATCGTCATTGGCCACCCCCCCCCACCCCCCCCGCCTTTTTTTGGACGAGATTGTAAAAATCGAGGCCCCGATAAACGTCGCCACTGTCTCGTTTCCTTGCATGTGTCGAAATTTCTGTACAATGCAGCAGGCAGATATCAGCGAATCAGGCGCAGATCAAGAGATTTTGTTGAGAGGGGTTCCAACCCGAATGAATTTTCCGACAGGGGGTCACCCATGTGTTTGTGTTTGAGATTACTTATTCACATTGAAAAATAATAAAAAGAAGTCATTTTTGCAGAATCTCACGGTGAGTCTAGACCTTCGGTCCACCCCTCTGGATCCTCCCATGGAAATGGTCGTGGCGTGATGTTAAACAAGAAGCAACGCAAATGAAAAAGAAGAGATGTATATTAAACTTTTTGTGTGTCGGACAGCAAGTCGTAAAGGGACAATTTCATGACAAAATTACATAACAACAATCTATTCTCGGAGGTTACATTTCGTATTAAATTCCGGTTATTATTTCATGTTTGTTCGTTTACTGAAAAAACTCTGTTGTCTTCTACAAAATACTTCGTATAGGGAAATGGTTTTATATTGAGCAAACATAGCTCTTCAACCTGTCCTTTCATTTGCACGAGATCGACAGATGCCTCTGTTGGAATCTGAATTAGGCATATTTTTGTTAAATGTAGGAAATACGTATAAAAAAGTTCAAGCATATAAAAGGACAATACATGCTACTTATTTTGTTGACAACTCTAGAAGGTCATGGCATTGTACGCTCGAATGACGTCAACATCAAGAAGTATATGCTTTGATGCTAATTAAAGTTCCGTCTTGAATCTGTGTATTACAAGTCAGCATATCTGTGAAAGATAGCGTATGTGGAAATAGGTTTCTACTATTTCCATGGCAACGAAAACAAAGTATGCATAGATAATATGGTGTATAAGGATTTATTAGCCAGGTAACGAGAAACTAAAGATTAAGGGGCGGATCCAGATCGATGCTCGGCGGATTGAGAAAACTGAATGATGTAGTTATAAGTATACAAAATTATGGTAGGAGAGTTATAGAGCCAGCGTTTTTCCATTGATTGAGTGCTTGGTGCGTGGCTGAAAGGTCCGGGGTTCGAGTCGCACAGGTGATTATATAGTATTCTGTCTTTCGGATAAAGACGAAAACTGGGGTCCGTATCATTGTAGACATCGAAAATGTTTTGGATTGATGGGGCGGGGTAAGGAAGTTGTAGACTTACTGTCCGCGCCACTCCTTTTGTAAACCGAAAAATCTGGATTTTCACTTATTTATCTTTAAAATAGATTTACAAAATTAATATCAGTCGACAGATCTTGTTTAGTCGTAACTTTTGGTGTATGTCATATGTTTCTACGAAGAAGCATTCGTATTTTATAGGGAAAAAATAATTTTAGATAGGGCGTTTTCTATATTAATTTTGACGTGACGTCGCCGATGTTTAACATTGAGTCTATGCGAAACTTGGCGACGTCACGTCAAAATTTAACATGGAAATCGCCCTATCTAAAGTTGATTTTTTCTATAAGATATGAACGCTTCTTCATACAAACATATAGCATACACCAAAAGTTACGACTAAACAAGATCTATCGAATGGTTTTGCCTTTTTGAAATTATTCTAAAGATGAATAACTGAAAATCCAGATTTTCCAGTTTCCAAAGTGAGTGGCGCGGACAGTAGTGATTTAGTGGTTAAACACATAACCTGCGATCCGGGTGCGATTCCCGGTATTGTACCACAATGTTTAAGAGGTCGGTTATCGTTTGCTTTCATGTCCCAATATAGTTAATATTTATATTGTTATTGCGACGTTGTACCCCTGTTAACTACATGTTTTTTGGATAGAACCATTTAATAGGTCTAAATTTCTGTGCATTGCGTCAGACAGGTGCCGTCAAAACGTAAGTGATATAACCTTGGCATGACGTCAAACAAACAACCATGGTGGATAAATGAGCGAAGGGTTTGTTGTGGGACTTATTAGGGAATCCGAGACGGTATAGCTCTGTTGATTAGCTGCTTGGCTAATGACCGAGAGGTCTGGGGTTCGAGTCCTGCCAGTGTCCCGTCGGTATTCTGTTTTTACGATGAGACACATAAAGAGACAGCGCATGTGTTAGTGTAAACGAGACGTAAAAGACTCCTCACTGCTTCTGCTCGGTCTGTGGCATAGCTCTAAATGCCTGTGCATTGCATCAGACAGGTGCCGCCACCATAAGCGAAATTATTTCGTGTGTTGTAAAACAGGAAACAAACAAAGTAAAAAATAAATAAACATTAGGGAGTAAAAATCATATCTCTGTTTGGGTTCGATTCCAGGGAAATACACCATGGCGGACATTAATGTGGCCCCTTGAACAATGTGCCCGGAAGATGTAAGCGTCTCAATTCGGGTCATATCTACACCTGCCGGGTACACACAAACATGTGATTCACGAAGACAAAACAAAACAACCACCCAAAAAAATCCCAAAAAACTAAAAACAACCCCCCCCCCCAAAAAAACCCCACCCAACACCCTAAACCCCAAAAACAAAACAAAACAAAACAGAAACAAAACAGGCGAATGAACAAACAAACAACAAATTGGTCAGTATTGCGTGGGATGTATAGACAGTATAGGAAGTGTTAAAATCTTACCAGGACATGATAATCGATAAACGGGCGGGATATGATAAGGAGATATTAACAGTCAGTATTTAAGTAGGAATATGATATAGAGAAAGTAGACTTTTACAATTTTGACATGCCAAAGTTGTATCAGATCAAAATTAAAAAAATGTAGGTTTGAAACCTGCCGACGGCATTTGGTATTTAAAAAATATGTTCGTTCAAAACGAAAAGCAAAATGAAGAATTTCTCGAGAGAAAAAAGAATAATAATAATGATAGTAATAACACCAGTTTACACATAAAGGCATAGACTCGGACACTCTTAACTGGGGTAAAAAGTATTTGTAAAAATCTCTGATATTTTCCCTTGATCGACTGCGTAAATCACAGAGTACATATTCAAAACGTGTTTGAACAATGTGACTTTTAAGATAAACGTCACTAGAAACAAATTTATTTCTGTCACATGCATCACCTATGTATCTAATTGTATATCTATCTTAATCTTTAGGGATTTTCCCGTCGCATTTTGAATTACACAATGTCCTATTACGAACTATTATTTTCGCGCATACCCTTAAACTATGCGACGGAGGAATTCAACACTTCCGGAAACGAACATATCTTCATTTAAGAATATTCATTTTAAGATGTTTGGTTTTTATTATCTTAACATTCGAAGTTTAGGGGAGGGGTATATTGGAAATGCCTGTCCGTTTGTCTGTCTGTCTGTTCATTCATATGTCGTCTAGCTTTTCTGCCTGATAAAATTTGTTTACCTGCTTTAAGTTTGACGAGTATATGTCATCGATCAGGGGCATATTGTTTTTGTCCTGTCTGTTTATTTGATTGTCCGTTGTCAACTTTAACTTTGGCTATAACTTTTGAACCGTAAGGGATAGAGACTTCATATTTGACATGCGTACTCAACTAATGAAGCCTTTTCAAATGACACCAATGTCGATAACATTTTGAGCTTGACAATGACTTCACAATAAAAATAACTTTTTTGATTTGGGGCAATAACTTTAGAATCGTGAGGGATAGAGACTTCATATTTGACAGGCGTACTTAACTAATGAAGCCCTATCAAGTGACACCACGGTGACCTATTGACCTTGACATTGATTACGCTGAAAATAACTTTTGGACTTCGGTACCGCCGGGTGCATTATTGTTTCACAAGCACAGCTTCTTTCTTCTTCTTGCTCTTCTTCTTATGCTTATTCTTCTGTTTCCGTTCTGGTGCAAGCCACTTTTTGGCACCCGAAAATTTGCATTTTTTTAATTCTTGAAATCGTTAAGGTAAAAGAACTTCGTCGTAACAGATTGACCGGAGTCGTAACTAAAAAAGAGTTCAAATAATGTAATTACACTGGTGTTTTTAGGATAAATCCTATCTTGATCACTATAGAGAGTTTTCTACAGTAAGATTAAACATGTTTATGGTAACATCACTGCTCGCGCGACATGACGTCACACGACGTCGATAGTTCAAATATCGACGAGATTTATATGCGAGAACGTAGATCTATACTGCAGTACATGTAGTTCTAAGCGCGGAAATTCAGCATTATTTTATAATTCAATTTGATTTACCTATAAGCTCCATTATAGGTTGGGGCAGACTTGGTGTAGTGGTTAAGCGCTTGGCTTGCGGCGCCGACGATCCGGGTTCGATTCCCGGGTTGCGCCACTATGTTTAAGAGGTTGGTAACCTCCTGCTTCCATGTCGCGATGTAACCGAAATATTGTTGAAAGCGACGTAAAACACCAATCAACCAACCATTCCAGGTTTAAAGTAACTGTCCATACTAACTTCTATTATACTACCATATAATCTACACTATGACCAGAATCATGTTGACACAGTATTATTTGGTTTCTACGGGTATATAAATAAGTATATGTACCAGTAGGTGTAAAATTGAAAAGAAGGGAGGGGAGCAAAAACTATGACGTAAAAGCAGAAAAAAAGGAGAAGAGAAAGATGGTTGAAAATAGAGGTGCCCGCATTTAATCAAACAATTAAAAATTGAGCAAAATGTATTAGCTGTTCGCTGCGTGTGTATTGCAACGCCTCTCAGTCTTAATTCAGTGCTCAGATATTCAGTTAAACAACTACGATATGTAAAAATGTATGGATGTATGGAGAGAAAGAGAGAGAGGAATGCCAATTTAATATTTAAATAAGTTTTGTTGTAGACTAGAAGTTAAATAGAATTATATTATTTTGTTTTGCTATAATTTTATTTACGCATTAAATCAGTCCATGTACTGACGTCTGTTTCGAGTACATTTACTCAGAAGCGTACAAAATACTATGAAATATGTTGAATTATTATCATTTTCCTAGCTTCCAGAATGTCCGGAAAGGGAAGGAAGCTTTATGAATGTATGCTCTGTAAGAAACGTCCAAAACCGAATTAAAGAAGGAAAGTCAATAATGGGACAGGAAAAATCCCTGAAGAGAAAAGCTTCCTTATATATGTGTGTGTCCTGATGCAGATCTGCAACAAATATGTGCATAATAGTATAAAAGTTTCAATGAAATCCTTTAAAGGGTTAAAGAGAAGTCGGGACAACTCGTAAATTCGATTATTTTTATTATTCTCCCTGAAAACTTTCGGGGGAGCATATAGTCACTGTCGTGTCTGTCCGTCCGTCCGAGCTCATATCTCCTATACCTTTCATCAGAATTTGATCATACTTCACCAAAATATTATGTAGGTTAAGGGCTTTGGGGAAAAGGTCACTCAAGGTCATTTCTGAAAGTTCAAGATCACTTATCAACTGTGACTTGAAGTAACATGAAATACTTATATCTCCTATACCTTTCATCAGAATTTGATTATACGCCACCAAAATATTATTTAGGTTAGAGGCTTTGAGACAAAGGTCACTCAACGTCATTCCTGAAAGGTCGAGGTCACTTATCAACTATGACTTGAAGTAACATGAAATACTTATATCTCCTATACCTTTCATCAAAATTTGATCATACTTCATAAAGATGTTCTTTAGGTTAGGAACTTTTGGATAAGTTCACTCAAGGTTGTTTCTGAAAGATCAAGGTCACTTATCAACTGTGACTTAAAATACCATGAAGTACAATGTACGTATATCTCCTACACCTTTCATCAGAATTTGATTATACTTCACCAAAATGTTATTTAGGTTAAGGGCTTTTGGACAAAGTTCACTCAAGGTCATTTCTGATAGGTCAAGGTCACTTACTTACTATGACTTAAAATACCATGAAGTACTTATATCTCTTACACATTTCATCATAATTTGATCATATTTCAACAAAAATGTAATTTAGGTTAAGAGCTTTTGGACAAAGGTCTTTCAAGGTCATTTCTGATAAAAAGTTTTATTTCATAATAAGTCAAGGTCAAGCTTACTCATTTTAGTTTAAGATACTGTGATCACTTGTTGTTTTACAGTTGACTCAATTGGATATCCATATGATACATTAAGATTTGAAATCGTCATTAATACTATGGTTTTCTATGTACTGAGTCATTCATTTCCTTCATTATTGCTGTACTTCTTGGAGCATCCATCAGTTTTTATATGAATTGAGTCAACAATTTCCTACATTATAACTGCACTTCGGGGAGCATACATCAGTTTTACTGATACTCTTGTTATTCCTAAAGATTACCAGTGTATTTAGATTACTTGAACTTTTTATAGTTACGACTGCGGCCCATCTGAAGTACGAAATTCTTTTACCTCACGGTTTCACGACTTGAAGAAATTATTGCGATTTTTGGGGCACTCAAAACTGGTGGCGCGAACAGTAGGTCATATCTTCAAGGTCAGGGACACGGTGACTTTAACTTGATCAAGTCGATACTGCATACTCCTGATGCAAGAGCGTATGTTGATTTTGTGTCAAGGTTGTACCACTTAGGTCAAGGTAAGTTTTCACAGAAGTAGTGCCCAGTCCATACATAGTAGCTAACATTGATCTACTTTTAATACAATTTTTACCAATGACATGAGTTTACGTTATGACTTTGACCTCAGGTCACATCTTCAAGGTCAACGTTATAATGATCCTATGAAAATGTCGATGAACATTTTCTCGAAAGTTGCCGCAGAGGTCGTTGCTGCTTAGATTGTATTCTTGAAGTCGGGCATCCTGGTATTTGATAACAGGCATAAAGAACATTTGGGCTAAAGCATCGAACTTTACCATAGAAAGCAATGTGTATTCATAGAGGAATTTAATTGAAATATTTTATCATTCAAACAAGTTGATTTTGAATACATGTTCTACACATTTCCATCGTATTTCATGAGAAAACTCTTTAGAACTGATACCGAGGAACTTAAAGTTAAATGGTCGCTTACGATAGACCCCGAGTTTTAGTCCCAAGCGTTCATACCAGATTCCTCGGGTATCTACATAGAACAATATAGACAATGACGTCACGCCGTCTCGTTGGACTTTCTAATCCTTTTCTCCATCAAGATTCAGACCTTTAGAATAATTTGTTTTACTTATAGTATACAACTAGGACGACCAAGACAGAACTTTGACACGTTCCTAACATAGATGTTTTGCAGTATGCTTTCTATGCTAAAGGACTTGATCTATAATAGGGAATGTGTCAAAACCATGTAGACCGCGAAATCCGAGAAACAAATACGTCATTGGCATAGCCTTGTTCTCGTGTTACGACTTAACTATTCCGTCAACGTTAATGATCGACCGTAATTAGAAACAAACGCGTACTGCTGCTCTATAATCAATGACTACCTGTACGTGTACATACATAGCAGCGACTCGGATTTATAATACATACATATATATATGTATATATATATATATAAACCAATATTTTATATTTATAATATAGTTCTGTACCGCAGTGAATATAGACGCAAATTTTTGTGAGACTACACTAAAAGGATTTAAAAAAAAGGTACATTTTGTATTATTTTTGTCGTGATTTCAATTTTTGTTATTCATTTTACCTACCGCACGCGTTAATTTCAAAGAGTAAACAAATAAAGGAGCACGTTTCAGATACTACTTTTGTGTCATAAATTAATGACAACAACATACTGTCGAATGAAATTGACAATCGCTATTTACATTTACATGTGCATTTATTATTACATCCTTTACTATCTGATATACAACTCGAGGAGAAGGTAAAGGTATTTTGTATTATTCTTCCGGTGTGTAAGCTAATAGACACTTGGATATATATTTGGAGTGAGAAATGTGACAAAAACACCAGTATTTGTTCGGAATTCATCGCCACAGCAGCGTAACTGTTTTAAAATTGAACTGGACAAGGAAAGTTGAGAAACACTGAAGTCAGACTGAAAAGGGAATCAGGTGCAGTGTACATAATAAGGCAGGTAGATATATAGAGATACGAGAAAGATACCCGATCGATTTGCCAAAGAGATACCAAACAATCTATATCCATAACGGACTGATTGCGAGTTGACGTGTTTCACAGGAAAGGGCCTACAAAGTTTATCAGCTCAAAGCGTGTAAGTAGATTAGCACTTGTTTTTATGCGAGATTGGTGAAATTTTAGTGTGGACCAGAAAAAAAAAACCAAAGCAAAACAAAACCTCACAAAATGGGGTGCATTCAGAGTCGCCTTTCGAGAAACAAGGAGAAAGAGACGGTGGAAACTCTGTATTTGCAACGGACCATAAGCAAGAAAGTGAACGATATCCAGGCAGGATTGGCAAAAATACCCGCGGTGACACTCTCTGTAGGGAAAGAGATGAGGATAGAAAGCAACCCTTCTCCGACTTCGAACGAAACAAACCGAAATACAATGCCGCGAAATATGGGGTCAGCGGCTCGAGTTTTTACTAAATTTCCTCGAATGAGAGGGTACAGAGTGTGTACTTCGTGTTCCGATGAGAGCTATTCGAACAGGATTAAAAATGCCAAAACGGAGAAAGTGACCAAGGATTTATGCAGCCGCTGCTCGGTGTTGGGTGACTTTCTGAACAAGGAAGGGGCGAGCTCTAGGTCACTAGCTGATGTTCTTGCATTGGTAGGGAAATGAGTATTGTAGTTGTGTTTTATGAATGTGTAATTGTGTTTGCATGACAGTGTTACCAAATCGCCAGAGGCGACATGTGCGCGATAGGTTATCAGTAGAGAATGTAAGTATTTATCATTGACATGTTATGTTTGTGATGTAACGGGCTAGATAAGCCATCCCTTTCTAGAATGCCACAATAGTACTAGGATGTCAATGAAGATTTTTTTTTATTTCTATAACTTGCGACTCGGTAAAAAGAGTCTTGAATTCTTAAAAGGAAAAGGATAATAAATAAATAAATAAATAAATAAATAAATAAATAAATAAATAAATAAACAAAAAAAAAAAAAACTGGAAAGTAGATCGATAAAGAAAATTGACGACGGTTCAAAATAGCAACAAGGATTGTTTTTCATTTTTTTCATAAATTTAAGAATTTTTATCCCTTCTTGAATCATATAAAAACTAGGCAAAAAATCGTCGATTAAACAGGGTTATAAGCTTAAATTTCGTCAATTAAACGAAATTTTACAGAGAAGAAAATATTCTAATGACAAGACCATCAATTAGTTTAATAGATCAACACACGAAGACCATTTAGCTTGCATCTTTAGATTTACCAATACCTTCGTGTTTATACCACTGAACCCCGTTACGTGCACGCCGCGTTACTAAGCTGAATATTTCGAATTGACCGGAAAATGATATAAACATCGGCTCTGTCTCTGAGCATTGTCTTTCACGTATTGAACATATTTTAAAATCATGAATTAATTTTCCGATAGAAGTTCATCCATCCTGATTTGTTTATACAAACAACGATTTTCGAGGTAATTACTAGAAAACGGTAATATAGAAAACAGTGGTTTGGGAATTCAAAATGGCTTTGAATTAAGAGGAAGCCGAAGGCGAAGAAAACTCGTAAACAAAATGATGGTAGAATATCGGTTGGTTGGTTGATTGGTGTTTTACGTCGCTTCCAATGATTTTTCACTTATATCGCGACATGGAAGCAGCAAATAACCAACCTCTGAAACGCAGTGGCGCAACACGGGAATCGAACCCGGATCGTAGGAACCGCAAGCCAAGCGCATAACCACTACACCAACCCTGCCCCCTCAAATTTCGGTACTTGAACTTTAAGATAAAAGGAAGCGACTTTGGGATAACGGATTTCATCTGTATTGCGTGTATTGGATGTTGCCCATGAACTCTGAGAGTAGGGCCTATAATACAGCCTTTGCTCTGCCATAAAATGACTGGAAATTTAATGATGTCCTTTTACGTCTTTGCCATTTACTCTTATGAGAATCTATTCATTTGCCGATCTAAGGATGTGGTGGGGTGCCCTCAGCAATGACCTTCGAGTTTTAAATCTGGTTCGATATTTCTAAGAGTTTACGACTAAAACTGAACTCTGAGGAAATCCTGTATCACTCGCTACCTTCAGTTCAGTTTTTCGTTTTTCTTTTTCTTTTTCTCATTGTTTAATTTTTATTTGTTTGTTTGTTTGTTTGTTTGTTTTTTTTTTTGGGGGGGGGGGGGGGGGCACAGATATTGACCAGGGGCCAGGTTGTTCGAAACTTTAACCACTGATAAAGCTAACCAATAGTTAAATTTCATCTGACTGTATCTTTAAAATGAGAAGACTCTTTAAGTCATAGTCTGTGTACTGATTTGTTGCATATGAAACCAGCAATGTGATGTAATCTAGATATTTATAGAGAAATCTTATGAATTAAATTGATGGTCTCTCAAACTTTAACCACTGGTAAACTTAACCAGTGGTTAAAGTTTCGAATAACTGGCCCCAATGATATAACAATGGATCGAATCCAGGTCCTAGCAAGTGGGAAGACATGCCAGAGTGTCTATCGCGAAGGTCGTTTTTTTTTCTGGATATTAAGGTTTCGTTCACGGTTAAATATTTGAAATCACCTTATCCCGTAGATGAGAAAATAATCCCAATGTGTTCCTCCATATTTTAGTTTCTAATATTTCACAAAATAGAACACAAAAATCAATGTTTATTAGGCCACACCAAATTCATTATTAGTTCTTCAGACATATTTGATAATTTTAAGGGGCGAGCGGGCGCAAAAATAAATTAAATTAATTTTCAAAATGAAGTTGAAATTACAAAAGTTTGACAAAATAAGGACCTATAGAGTGACGGAAGTTGTGAAATATTGATAAGATCTGCCTCATTTTGAAAATATCGATGTCTTAAGCAATAAAAATGACTCCATTTGAAGCCTTTAAACGCAAATAATCATCAATTTGGTATACAATTCTGACTCGGGGATCTATCTAGTCGTTTGTGAAGACCAGTGACATCTTTTTTAAAAGCATATTAAGGGAGCTTAGTGTCAAATCTAGAAGGAAAAACAGCTCTTGGCGTTCGATTGGAAAATTCGTGCGGGATCATTTTTCTAATATTAAAATTTGAAATTGGCAATTTCAGGTGCAGTCGCTCTAATAATTAATTTGATGTGGCCTTATTTTCATCGACAATCATCAAAATCATCCTCATCATCTTCATTAGACACTTTTATGACCATGTTTTGCATTTGTTAGTAATTTTAGCTGTAGGACAATTTCAGCATGATTAAGGTTGTTTGGTTTGGTTGGTTGATTGGTGTTTTACGTCGCTTTCAGAATATTTTTTTTTCAGTTATATCGCGACATGGAAGCAGGAGGTAACAGGCCTTTTAAACATAAATGCGCAATCCGGGAATCGAACCCGGGTCGTTTACGCTGCAAGCTAAGCGCTTAACCACTATACCAGGCCTATCCCCCACTTTGTAGGTAAATACTTCAATGTATTTTAAGTTTTTTTCCAAGGATAGCTTGCTACTGAATTTCTTTCACCACACAGATCTATCTGATTTGTTATTCGATGCCAGTTTGGCCAAACTCCAGAACATGTACATACTTATACGAAAGGGAAGACAGAAGATATCAGACCAGGCTGTTTGATAAAAATCACCAGGAACATGTACATAAAACATGGTGATAGTATAATTAACACAAAACACGACATTACAAAAATATTTGATTGTACTGCAGGTACTTTCTCACGATTTGTGCTCAGACGTGTGTACAAATGTCAGATATAAATAAACTAGACATATTTTTAAATTTATAAATAATAAGAAAACTTAAAAAACTCTCAATTCAAAATGTATTTGACAGAGATCATTGTTAGCGTGAAAATGCTAGTTATAGTATTTCTCACGATTTGTGCTCTGATGCGTGTAGAAATGTCAGATATAAACAGGACATGTTTTTAAATTTATTTATAAATGAACAGTCATTCGTCGTGATCTCCTGAATGAAAATCTCATCTGAATCATAAAACAATTATCGATTCTTATTTACTTAGAGCGGAACATGATATCACGCTCATTGTGTTTACGTATTGGTAATATCGATTTTTATGTTTTGTTGCTGAAAATAATAATAATAATAATAATAATAATAATCATCATCATCATCATGCACGGACTCAGATGGGTGGACCGGGGATCTGGACCCACCATGAGATTCGGCGAAAATTACTTTTATTGTTATTTTTCGATGTAAATTAAGTAATTTTACACACAAAAAATGGGTGGACCCACAAAGAATTTATTGGTGGTGGACCCCTTCTAAACAAAACTTTTGGTGGTGGTAATAATAATAATATTAATAATAATAATAATAATAATAATAATAATATCATCATCATCATCATCATCATCATCATCATCATCTCTCTGTTTATTTATTTATTAATTTATTCATTTATTTATCTATTTATCAATTTGAAGTATATAATGACATCGAATTATTAGAGTAAGGACGCGAACAGGATATGAAGGCATCGTCGTGCCTATACTTTTCCAATCAAAGAAAATATATTAGTAATGCTTTTGACAATTTTAAGCTGCAAAGCTCCCAAACTTGTATTAGGTCGACATTTTTATATATTATTTTTTTTTCCTCGAAGTTATTCCTGTCATGTGTAGAACATGCCACTGTAGTGCATCATTTCTAAATTAACGTACAAAGTGTAGTGTAAAGGTTTTATAGAAGCGAAATTACGAGTAGCACATACATCTTGTAGTATTTTGCCATAGTAAATACAGGACGAATGTTTCCATGTAATGCTTTTTATGTCCTTGGAATTCGGAGATTCGGAGGTTCAAAGTTCTTGACCATTTTGTCTGTTTATCAATCTGTCTGTCTGTAGGAAAACATTGTGACAACAAAACTTTAACGCTGATCATAGTTAGTGAACGTCAAGAGATTGACATCTGTTAATTCCCGTGTGTATTCTTTGTGACGAAACATTTTGGTTGAAAATCATTTTGATTGTTTTATGTCCTTGACTATGACAGTTGACCCCTTTCAAAAGCTTAAACATAGTCTGTCGTCATCGAGTATCACTGTTTCACAGCAAACACATCATGTAATATTTGGGCAAAATCAAAACAAGACGTAAATCGTTTTGATACTGTTTAGCTCGCCTTGATGGAAGTCTTTAGAGCTTGTAGTACACTCAGGGCGTCGTCATCGCCGTCGTTGTTGTCCCCTGGCGTAGATAAAACTTCAACCCAGGATATATAATTTGAACCGTGGGAAATAGGGTTTTTCTTATTTCACGTATACATTCCCAAGTTTCAGAGCTTTCTTTTGGAATTATTGCCTTTCATCTAGTGAAATTGACTTTCGACTTTGGCCTTCTTTTTAAAATTTTCAACCCGTTCTATGTCTTTTGAACGATGAGAGATATTTCATATTTTACATACATTATTCGGGAACAGAGCTTTCATGTGGTAACTTTTGAACTAGTCATTTTGACCTTGAACTTTGATTTACTTTTCAAACCTTTATATCTCATACATTTATGTATGGATTCAATATGACGGTCGCTTACATTTAGCACCCTTGATTTAGTGGCATTAACCTTGACCTTTGATCTCCGTTTTATTTTGTTATAACGTTTTCGTCTTATTAAATCTTAAAACTGCATCTTGAATCCCTAAATCTAGGACACCTTTCAGTGTTATTTTTGGTCATGTTGTGGAATCATATTTAATAGTTTCGACATTTCAAAGTTACCCTATTCCAGCGATCTTTGTTGTCTACTGAAAACTCTTTTTACGATAGGCAAGCGAGTATTTTGCCGAATATTTCTAAATTTGTTGCATTGATCACAGGTATTCGTAAACAAATCATGTAATAACTTTGAAACGGCCCCTTTGGTTTAGCCTATACTGTAAAATACAGTAGGCTAAACCAAAGGGGCTGTTTCAAAGTTATTACATGATTTATTTTACGAATGTATTTTATAGTATAGGCTAAACCAAAGGGGCCGTTTCAAAGTTATAACATGATTTGTTTACGAATGGCTGTGGCATTGATTGAAAATTTGCAACCCCTTGACTATTCCCCTAGAAACAAGGCTTTTATGAATATGTGGCGTTTTATTCCATTTTTTTGACCCCCAAATGACCATATTTGATTTTGACTTTGTGCGCATTGAATCAGAATCTGATATTTTTTTTTTCATGGAGGGGAGTGTTACGCTTGAAAAATCAGTTCCAAATTAACATTCATCTCGGATATAAATCTGCTTCGTGGATGGTGTATGACTTCGAAAATATAACTTTGGAAATGGTACGGATTAAACCGTATCAGAGGAATTACGAATTCAAATCTAATCGGAATAAAGTAGGTGGATTGGATTAGGTGTTTACGTACCAAGAGAAGGGAGTTGGGGACAGGGTTAGCTGAGATAAGAAGGTTTATTGTGTATGCTACAGTGTAGATCATTTCCGTCTTCGGTAGGGTGTGGCATCGTGTGATAACCACGGCTTTCACTGAGCGAGAGAAGGAGTGAAAGGCCGTGGGTTTCACACGATGATGGTGTTGATGAACGCCTTGTTGCAAACAGATACATTCATATTTCTCATATTACTAAGGTGGGCGCCCGTAGACGTTTGTTACTTCAATTGACCGTCCTAAGTCGGTAGCGTAACCGCAGCACAATCGAATATTTTTGTAATGTCATTCCGTTTATATTATGCTATTGTCATTTTTTGTGTGCAGGTCCTTGGTGATTTGTGTCATACAGCTTTGTCAGATGTCTTCTGTTTTCTCTCATGATACTAAGCCGTATGGATAAGAGAATGACTTTTGACAAAACTTGATAAAACATTGAAAAAATGATGTACATGTGTATTGAAGCTATTTGTCATTCTTGAAATTGATTCGGGTTCGATTCCCGGATTGCGCCATGTAGTTTCAGCGGTTTGCTTCCATTTCGCGATATCACTGAAAAATTGTCGAAATCGACGCAAGACCATATTTAATCATTTATCCAACCCATTTACTATTCGTACGAGGAGATGGTGGTTTCAAATTAAGGTAATTCTGTTATAAGATACCTGGATACATTTTAACATTGAACACATGTAAAACCTAATCAAATTAATGATACGCATTGTTCATATGTTTCCCCGAGTGTAGAATTTAAAATGTTTAAATGTTTAAAGAGTTTAAAATGTTAAAAGTTTATAGCTTTTAGTTTAAAAATGCCCAAAATGCCACGAAATATCACGAAAATACCAGTAGGTTTGTTCCTGGTTTCAAGAGATTAGAATCTTAAACTTTGTTTTGTTTGTTTGTTCGATGATCGTTTGTTTTTGTTTGTTATTTTTTTTAACTAATTCAGAACAAATTTTTACTTCCTACATATCTAGTATCGACCGATATTTAGGCCAATGCTAACCGTAAATTTATCATGCCTTTGGGTACTGGCGGTCCACAAGAGATGACATTGAAATATATGCAAAACACATAGGTTCTACAAGTGACGATGCTTTGTGACATCCTCGGAAACCTGTGTCCACAATTGATGACAAAGACCTTTTTAACATCAATCTTCAGATGGTATTTTAAATCTGTCTTTTTCTCATTAATTCAGTATTTGCTAAGCGATATGAATCCTTCAGTTAGCAGAATTAATACTAAATACAATCATAAAATGCATAGTTCTCTCTTTGTCAATGAAAATATGTTTGAATGTCCCTTATAATTTATTTATCTCTTATCTAAACTCTGGCTGACATCAGTCGCGTTTTTCTTATTATCAGAGTCTCGATTAATGCAAAAATAGAAGGAGGTAGAATGCCATTGTCCTTTTCTTGTACCGTTGTCATTGAGGTTGAATGAACGACAAACATATTTTGAATTTCAGTGAAGATTTGGTATTTATCAGCATTATAATTCAGACGGTGTAAACAATAAAGTCTTTGATATTTGTGAATGATATGAAATGTGTCACAGTTTAACCTGACTTAAAGACCACCTTTATTAAGCAACCACGTGTCTAAAACAACCACTTTTTTCTGTTCCTTCCTATGATTATTTATACAAAATCAACATGTATTAAGCAACCACCTGTCTAAAACAACCACCATTCTCTTTTCCTTCCTACTGATTATTTTTACAAAATCAACCTGTATTAAGCAGTCACCTGTCTAAAACGACCACGTTTCTCTGTTTCTTACTACTAATAGTCTGTACAAAATCGACTTGTAGTAAGAGACCACCTGTTGTAAGTGACCACATTTCCACATTTTATGGACGCTTAACACAGGTTTCACTGTACTTGAATGTATGCTTGTATGCCTGTATGTTGTTCATATATTTCATTTAAGTGTCGCTCTGTTGTTGAGATGTGGATGTGAATAACGTGTTTTCTTTACTTTGGTCCAGAAGAGATATATCCAGTGGTTAAAAATGCTGTCATAAAATAAAAATGCATGGCATCGGCATGAACTTGTTCTGTCACCAATCGTATAGTATAAATGATGCAAATAAATATTGTCACAGTAACTTCATATTTGGTTTACATAACCTGTGCGATATGAAATGCTAGATCTTGTGAAGAAATTTCCCGGCCATAACATTTGGCGCCGTGCCAGAGGTTTACAGGTTTACACTGGTGGAATTTAATCATCAACTCTCACGAACTGCAAGTCACTACGACTTTATAATTCAATTAACTTGCATATTGCAATATCTTGGAAATATGATAGATTTTGTTCAGAAAAAAAACCACTTCTAGTTTTTAAATTAAGGTTCTTTTGTACGTAAAGGTTTGAAGAGGCATAAGAATCGTTATTTGTTCATATCACCGATGTTAAATCCCACGCAATTGGCTAAAAAGGTATCACGTGTCATTTACTTTTATCGTGGTATTAACCAGTCAATAATATATCAACTATTGCACACGATTGGATTTTCTTGTGGCCATAGCATAGCAAGGTCTGAAGGAGATATTTATTGATTACTTTGTCGGTCATGTCCATTTGTCTGTCTCTTATACTTTATTAGCTAAGCTTCCATATGCAACACATGGTCCTCCAACACTCTTGTTAAAGAAAAATATTTTGAAAGGAGGTCTTGTTCAATGAAATAAAAGCAATAGTTACTTATACAGAGGGCAATATCATGGTAGATCGACCGACCTCGGGCCTGGTACTGGAGTGCCCGGTTGATATGGCCCGAGCCGATAGCGGTCCAGTCCCAGGCCCTCAGTCGGTCGATCTACCTTGATATTTTGCTCTCTATATAAGTAACTACATCTATTGCATAATTACTAGTCTTCCCTTTTCCCCAAAGGAATTAAAAACTCCCTTACCATCCCAAACCAACCTCCTCCCCGCCAACCCCCGCAAAAATAAAAAAATGTCCAAAATATGTAAAATCCCACAAAAACACCCCTTGCCCCCCCCCCCCCCCCCCCAAAAAAAACCTTACAAAACAAAACCAAAAACACGCTACAGTTTGACAGTGTATGGGAATTTTTATATAATCTTCTGAAGATCATGATATCTTCTCTTTAACGTTATCCGTAACAGGTCACTCATAACAGGTCGATTTCTTTCTTTTCTTGGGTGGGGTGGGGGTGTTGCGAGGAATATAGTCTCAAATTCTAAAAGTTCCGCTTTTGGCACCCTTAATCGATGTGTTACAATCAAAGATGCCATATTGAGATGAACTTATGAAAAGGAGATATATAAGAATAATATGATGATATTAAAAAATAATTATAATCGCCTCTAAAGGCTTAATTTTATGTTCAAATTTAATAGAAGAGTTGATCGACATCCACCCTCGAGTTCTGAGTAGACACATGAAGTGCATGCGATATAAGATACCAGGTGAGCGATATAGGCCCCTTGCCAACTAAGGCGGTGTGGCTCCGTGGATGAGGTGCTCGACTCTTGACAGAAAGGTCCCGGGTTCGACTCCCATCGTGGGAACATCGGTGTCCTGTCTTTCGGATGAGAAAATAAAAACCGGTAGCCGTTGCACGTAAAAGATTAATCACTACTTTGTATGGGTCCGTTGCAAAGGTATAAATTTCTATACAATACTTCTGGCAGATGCCGTCAGTACATACGTGAAATAATCATGGAGTGACGTAAAACAATAATCATTGTCAACATGGTGTTAGAGCGTCTAACATCACTTGATTCGGTCATCAACTTCATGCTACCGAGCCCTGTCAGCTGTGTATGGATATGGTCATTCAAACACTCGCTCATGTTAACAACTATCATTCGGTCACAGCGGCGGATTTAGAACCCCCCCCCCTTTTTTTTACCACAAGGCAATCTTACAATCCAATAAATATGTAGACGCCACTTTTTTTTTCATAATTGTCATTTAAGTGCAAAATTATGAAAACCTCGCAACAATATACTTAGAACTCGATTTATTTTGGCTAACACTTGACTTTCACATGTGCCCCCTCCCCCTTTTCGGAAATACTGGATCCGCCACTGAGTCAATATACCTGCGGGTTTTAATCGTTCATCAGACATTGCGTCAGTGAGGAGTTTATTTACCCATTGTCTGTCAGTTCGTCTTTGTTATGTAACTCTCTTTGTACGCGATACGTGCTCCTTCCGACACGTGCTTTCATTTCGTAAATTACAAGATTATTTTTGTCACACCTCAAATAAACTACTAGGAATTTTTAGAGGGTGACCTAAAATAAACTTCTAGGAATGTGAAATCGCTAATATGAGGTCATAGATCTTTAACTCTCCTTGTAGGCATCACGTATTCCTTCCGTCATTTGCTTATCAAGATTATTTTTGTCACACCTCAAATAAATTTCTAGGAATTTGTAAGAAGGTGACCTAAAATAAAATAAACTCCTAGGAGTTTGATAGAGTGTGAATTTGAAGTCAGATATTTAGGCTGTACTGCTGAATTTGTTAATATAAACGCGAAATCCATTTTCAACAAATATGGTTGAAGCGAACAAACAATGATGGCGGATAAAGTTATTAATATAAAGAACAAATATAATCACTGAAATATCTGAGAGAACTATGGACCTTGGATCTCTGAAGAAATACCTGTAGAAATAAAGACACATTAGACAAACATATAAAGCATAAAGACACTACAGCTAACAAGGCACCCTATATTTCACTTATATTCGTTCCCGACGGGGACTCGAACCCACGATCTATGGTACCGAATCAGGGGTAGTGGAGAAAACTTTGAATTTCATTTCCTTTTGTAAAGTGATAAAAAGTTATCCATGATTAGCCAAAAATGAGGGACCCTTTATTCCTACGGGCCTCGATCACCTTCTGCTTCTATGTTGTAAAAATTTGTTGAAAGCGACGTAAAACACCAATCACCCAGCCAACATGTCGACGTTAGATATGTAAAATCCAGCTTATTTAAGCTAATAAAGCCTACCTAAAGCTAATAATAATAATAATAATAATAATAATAATAATAATAATAATAATAATAATACTAATAATAATAATAATAATACATTCATCATGCATGGCTTCATTTAGGACATTAACCTTTTCACTTACAATTTGATGGTTTGATTTTATTCTGTAGGCGGATGTTAGCTGTCATTGTCCTTGAGACTATCAAATAAGATTTTATTTTGTAGGAAGTGCAGATTTCACATGCCTTTCTTATATTTCCGTCTTCCGCTTTTTCAGAATTCTTTAGATTTGGCAGTGCCAGCTTGCGACGCATTGGTAAAGAACAGAAAAAATGCCTGGATACAGCTTGCCGGTCATCCAGGTAAACATATATGGTCACCTCCTTCTTCAATCTGTGGTTTGTAGGCCTGAAAAAATTGTGTCTGTCTGTCTGTCCGATCCATGTTTTAGTTTTCCGAATTTGTTCCGTCATCTCTTGAGATATGAAACTGAAACTTTGTGTGGGATTTCTTTAGGACAAGAAACCGCTCATGTTCGATCCTCTTTTTTAAGAGTAATTGACCTTGAATAGAAAAGCTATTTTTGGAGCTATTTTCCATTGTACTATAAGATATCAAACTGAAACTTGATTTGTGGCTTCCATACTACAAATTCCACTAACTTTCTATTTTCGTTTTTCGTAACGTACTGTAACAGAAGTCATTGCCCTTTGATGGAAATGTTATGTTCCAGGGGTGGGGGGTTCATCTTTCTTTTAGATTTTGACGTGACCATTAGTTAGTGTAAAACTTTCTTAGAAAGATTTCATTTCAGTTCGATTGTCCTTCGGCTTGATCCATTTTTACAGAAATTGTGGCAAATTAATGAAAATATTATCATGTAAATTTTCCCGGTCCCCCCGTGATGTGAAACTTAATATACCCGATGTGTAACTTCCTTATAATAATTCTGGGTTTTATTCTTGGTCAGGTCAAGTGAGAAGGTCAAGTTCCTGCTGAAGGTCGGCAATTTTCTCTGGGTTCCCTCATACCTTCCAGCATTTCTTGTTTAAGACTTGTTTAACAGTCTGTAGTCGAAATAATCCTGGTGTGGAATCAGACATTTATTATATTTGTTTGATTTTGTTATTGTTTTATGCCACTCCGAGATTATTGCAATAAAATAGTGTCGGCACCTGCCTGATGCAGTTTTTTTTCTACGATATGGATCCACTCAAAACATTTTGGAATCTTTTACGTGCCAGGTTATACCGTGACACGGGGCCTCGGTTTGTACTGTCGGGAAGATGGTAAACCACCTTAAAAAAATCCCAGCGGGCAGTCGGAATCGAACCAAGGTCCTCTGATCTGAAATCCAGTGCGATACCACCGGACCTACTTATCTTTCCTTTAACATACCCCGGTACAGACAACAGAAGAGTGGTTAGAGACCACAAAATCACGATGAATCTGGACACTGTAGAGAACATTAGAGCCACACAACACCACGACAAGAGGTCAGACTCTTTATGGGAATTTTTGTCTCTTTTGTCACTGTGTCATACACAACAATGAACCCCGCTGGACATTCGTGGGCTCTTGTAGTCCGTTTCATTTAACCGTGACTGATTCCGTAAAACAGGTATTTACGAGATTAACCGCGAATTCGTACTTCACGTAAATTTCGATGACTTTTCATCGTAAGTTTACGATTTTTAGTGAAACGTATTTTCTTCATAAGCTGCGCTTCAACTACGTTTAAAGGTTCACTTACGATTGTTATTGAAACGGGCTTCTGGAAATTATGTGCCGGGAGGAGTAATCGAATGAGACTACCTACCGTAAGGATAAATTTAGACCCCAATCTCATGCTCGTAGCTGACATCGGACTGTACTAATAAAGATCAAACGGTACAGGGAGAGCAGATATATTTCAGTCAATTATTTGTCTATGATATATATCTACCTTATTAACACTAAGGTTCCTGCTTGAATAGACCGAATTACATAGCCTATTGTTTCTTAGAATGATATAATGAAGTGATATTGCAAAATGGTAATTGATTTTGCATGAAAATTATATTGTATATTTTATATCAATTCTTATGCCTTAAAGCTACTACTGTATTATTCTGCTGTTAATGATAATGAGCCATGCTTGAATGATTTAGGATTTTGTTGCAGTGGTCCACCCAGTGCTACTATTTCTAGGGTCAAAGGGTGCATTTTGCATATTATACCTGAAAATTGAAAAAAAATTCAGGTTTTCTGTAGAATATTATATAAGCACACTGTATCCCTTGGATTCCAACACTGAATCTTAAATCAATAATTGTTTCCCGCTTTTAGCGAAAGCGTGGATACATTATATCTCATTCGTCTGTCTGTCTTTCTGTCCGTCCGTCCGTCTTGCTGTCCGTCCGTATGTCACAGAAACTTTAACCTTGGTCATAACTTTTTAACCGTAAGACGCAGGGTCCTCACATTTGGCATGTGTGTCTTTAATTGCAATACCTTTCCTTTGGTACCAAAATTTTTATCATGTGACCTTGACTGTGACCTTTGACCTACTTCAATGTAACCTTTTAACCGTAAGACGTAGGGCCTTCATATTTGGCATATGTGTCCCTAATTGCAAATACATGTAGACATGCACAACCATGACAATATGTCACAGATCACTGCACCCTTACTGATAGAGCCCCGAAATCGGGGGACCACAGTTCTCTGAATTTGCTTGTTTAAACTTTATTTTTGTCTATTTAGGTTCATTTGCACCAGCAGGACCAAACACCATATGGAAGAGGCGTATAACTAAGGATAATACAGAGACTAAAGCATATGAAAGTCTAATGCAAGATGAAGCATGTGATGTTGTCCCAAAATTCTTTAAAGAAGTGGAATATAATTCGGAATGTATCCTTTTTGAGCATATTGGACCTAAAATCATCCTTCAGTAGGGAATCAATTGCAGCCCTTGCCAAGGAGTCAAAGTCCATATTTTTCTGCTCATGACGAAATAACTAAATAAGGTTACACATTCCTTTGATAGGAAGAACAACTCCTAATTTGGTCAAATTATTGTAGCTAAATTATAAAATATTTATTCAAAATATTGAATCCTCTGAAATGTTGACCAAGAAAAACCTGTCAAAAGTGCCTGCATTTACTAGATTATTTACTCTTTTTTTTGGTTTATTGTTAAGGAAAAATGTTGTAGATTCAATTAAAGGAATATTGATGTTTCAACGAAATTTCTCTCAGAATATCATCTTATTTCAAAGAGATTTGTCTTTAATCCTTTGTATTTATAGTGAATGGTATAAAAAGAAAATTGCCTATAGGCACATTCGACGTTTCTGCGGGACTAACATTTTAGCTGGCAAAATGAAAACTGTTTCCTGCAATATGAAGTCGGGAGACAATCAATTTTTTATTATGACATCAATATTTTTATGGGAAACGTTATCATTTTGTGAACCAAAATGTTAGTCCCGCAGTAACAGCGAAAGGGTCTATTCATGATTTCATCTTTTTGGAAAGAGCCATCTTTGCTCAGTTAGTTGCATGCTTGGCTTAGTGTAAAGTGGTCATAGGTTAAAGTCTGACCAGCAACACATTTATGTTCTGTCCTTCAGATGAGACAGTTAAACTGGATGCCCAGAATTTCGATATACAATGGCACGTGACAGATCCTTCACTACTATAATTGGGTTTGCATAGATTAACATTTCTGTACATTACATTTAAGACAGTGCCATCGCCATAAATATAAAACAATTTTGGTGTGAAGCAATCCAGACTAATTATATCCCCACAAATTAATAATCACCCTGTCCATCCATCTGCTGGTCCCTGGTTAAGAAGTTTAACAAAGTAAGTTTCTCAAAATGTTCAAGTGGGACATTCATTACACTTATACAATTGATGTATTTTTTAATGAATTATTGCATGTCTTAGCTTTGTTGCTGTGGGGGGTATTTGTGCCATTATCTGCTTGGATAAATTATGGTTCATTTTATTATTACCCATCCTTGACTTCTGTTAAGATTTTATAGAGATTGAGGATCTGCTGCAACATTTTAATAATCCAAATATAATGGATATCAAAATAGGAAAAAGGTAGGAAAGCTTTCAAGTTTTTGAAAAGGTGTCTTTTTTATTTGGTTGGCACATATTAATATAACAAATATTTTTGATACTTATGTTTATTTTATGATGATATTTGTGAACATGTTTTATGACCTCTCAAGTTGAGTAACTTGTTGAATTCTCTTTCTCTATATGGAGGATTGTTCAAAAAATTTTATATGTTTGTGTGTTCTTTGATCGTACCACTTTATTGGTGGGTGGGAAGATCAGCGGGTAGACCGGTTAACCACACCATTTGATTGGTTGGTTGGTTGATTGGTGTTTTACGTCGCTTTCAACAATTTTTCAGTTATATCGCGACATGGAAGCAGGAGGTAACAAACCTCTTAAACATAGTGGCGCAACCCGGGAATCGAACCCGGATCGTCGGCACCGCAAGCCAAGCGCTTAACCACTACACCAAGCCTGCCCCTCACACCATTTGAGTAATGCTTGTCACCCAAATGGATCATCACAAATCAGTACCACAACTGCATTACCATCCAATGTGTTTGTGATGTCTTTTTATGTGCCGATTCTTCACATCCATGACAACTTTTTCTCATACAGATAAGTTAGATCTCTAGTCTTCTTTCTGTCATAATGTACAGTTTAGGCCAATTAAAATTAATTGGTAGATTTTCATCCCCGCCTGCCCCTAGAAAATCGACCCGCCCCAGAATTATTTATTTTTCAAACAAATCCGGCACGTCTGAATTCCGGTATTTTAAATCGCCATTTCCAGTAGTTGACAAAATGGTTTTCGCTGTCGTGAGAGTTGTTGCTGGCATAACCGAAAAGAAAAGCTGGTTTCCTTCGAATTTTAACGATATTGTTACAGAATAGTACTGCTTTTGCTTTTATGGCACACATGTTTTATACAAGAAAAATAAATTATAAAAAATAAATTCCACCCACCCGCCCAATATATTTTCACGAGGTTGGATGAAAATCTACCTATTAAGTTTAATTGGCCTTATTCTCATTTACTCAAATAAAATTTAAAAAAGTGTAGTTCATTTCTAAAGGTCATATCATATTATATTGTCAATAAATGTTCAAGTTGAATATCTGATGACTGAAAATGCTCTCTTGGTTTCCTAGAGATCCTTGCTGATCCCCTAAAATGCCCATCGAGGGAATTTTTATGGTTTGAAATTTGCACAATTATGTCTGAGAGAGCACCAGTTTCTTGTAAGGGCTCCACCATATGGGATGCCATATGGCAATCACTCTGCCCATCTGTTTATCTGTCCATGATTACTTTTTAAGGCACAAAATAACTTAAGTTTCCTCTTAAAGATTTTCTTAGATTTAATACATGAAACTGGGAAAAGGCAATGGAAGACCCCTTTCAATTTTGAAATATATCAGTGTTTTTGTTACAGAGTTATGAGATTTGTGGTGGGGTGGGGAGGTCTACTTTGATTTTTATGTATGATAAAAAAAATACAGCACTGTCTAATACATGTGATAACTTGATATTACGTCAGAAAATGAGATTACATTTAGAATTGCAATGGAAGTCCCCTTTCAATTTTAAATATATTAGTGTTTTTGTTATGAGATATGAGTTTTGTGGTGGGGTGGGGGGGAGGTCTACTTTGATTTTCATGTATGATAAAAGAAACACAGCACTGTCTAATACATGTGATAACTTGATATTACGTTAGAAAATGAGATTACATTTAGAATAATTTTTTAAGTTTATAATTATGTAGTTCCCAAACTCAGAAGACAGGGACAGTAATGCCCCTGTCGAAAAAAACTAGCTTTGTTTTATTTTAAAATTATCAGCAGTACCCTTTCTGACTTTGACCCTTTCTGACTTTGACCCTTTCTAACTTTGTCAGTGATCTAGTTTTTATCTTGTGATTGGAGTAAAACGTAATTGAAACATGCCTTAAATCCTATCAAAGCAGTCCTAACATATGAAATATCTCCCATAAAAGAGACAGACCTGAATACCAGAGCATGGACATAGGATATTTGTCTTTCCCCCCTCTTAACCCCATATCTTACCAATCCCCCCCTCCCCTCCCTGTCCAACCCTTTCTCTCTCACTCTTGCTTCTTCTTCCACTTATCTCCCTTTTCTTCCCCTCTCTTTCCTTAGCACTTCCTTTCCCTTCCCTGTAATCTATTATCTCCCCTTCCTCCCTCATGCCTACCTGCCCCCTCCCTCACATGTTCCAGCACAGTGATACAGTACAGTTAAGGTGCAGTATTTCAGTCAAATAGGAAAAGATCCACGATCTACAATCAGCTACCTTTGTCCCTGTCTCTTTATCATACATCTACTTGTACACATTAAGCATTCACAGCTAGGCAAATATTTATTGAATTCCACGTAATTAGATACTGGGTAATCTGATATTTCGGTTACATATATCTGTTAATGATACAAACACTTACGGTTCTTTTATATTTTAATACTAGTTGTGTTAACATAGTTGTGTTATGTATCCAGAAATAAGAAACTGATCAAAGGAAAGCATATGTCTGACCATATCATGTATTTTCTAATTTTACATGCCCCAACCAGGCAGAGTGGGAGTGCATAGTGTTCTAGTGTTCAATTTGTCTGTCTTTTGTCATTCCATCTTTCTGTCTTTCCATTACACATTTTGGTTTCCTGATTATTGGCGGATTTAGAGGGGGATTGCAGGGGTTGCACCCCCCCTCTTTGGTAGGAAAATTTTACCCCAAAAAGGTCATTTTCTACCATTTTTAGGGCTGCAACAGCCCCCACCTTTCCAGACCAAATAGTATTAGTCATTGGGGACTGCAACCCCCCTTTCAAAAATTTCTAGATCTGCCTATACTGATGATAACCTTGCATCCTATTCAAAGCTAAGTTTTATACTTAAAAGGGGAAAGTGCCTTTCAATTATGGGATCAGTATGTCAAAGTCAAGGTCATTAATGGTAAAAATAGATTGCAATTATTGGTTTACAGATGAATATTAAAGTTCATTACATTCTATCCAACATAAATGTGTATATATTAATACTTATTAAGAGGGAAAGATACATATTAAATTTGGGATCAATTTGTAAAAGTTCAAGGTCAGTACTGATAAAAATAGATTGTAGCTATTGGTTTCCAGGTGGTAAATCAAAGTCCTTGCATCTTTTCCAAATTAAATTTGTACTTACAGATACTTTTCAAATAGAGAAGATGCCTATTGACTTTAAGGTCATTAGGTCAAAGTTCAAGGTCACTACTGGGAAACAGATTTCAATAATTGGTTTATCCATCATGGATTATATTCCTTGCATCCTATCCAAACCAAATTTGTATGCATGTCTGTATGTACTTGTCAAAAGGGGAAAATGCATGTAAGTCACCACTAGTATCAATAGACAGAAATCATTGGTTTCTGGATGATAGGTCAAGGTCACTACTGAGTTAAGACCCTTAAAACATTTAATTAAAACATGTTGTCTAGGAAAACTTTTTGGTGCTAAGAAATTGAGCCCACAGAAGGGCATATGTTTTACAAACATGCTCTGGTTGTGAAGGTAACTGTCCATCATCAGATAATGTCTATTTCACCTGTCTCTGGCTTCCATTTTGTTAATTTTTTTCTAATCCACCATACTCTTTTACTATTGAAATCTAATCTAGGTTAATAAGAGGGTCAATAACTTTATGTGGATTTAATTACAGAACATTTTTGGAATCGGAGGTAACAAACATGGTTTTAAGAAAGGATCTGTATCAGAAGATGATATCTCTGAACCCTGATGCACCAACTAAGGAAGAACATGAGCAGCAGGCCGTGACAAAGCTTCGTTACATGCAATTCAGGGAATTAGAAAGTTCAACGGCAGAGTTTGGTTTCAGGATTGAGGCATTGAGAGTAAGTCGTTGGATGATTAATTGGCTCAGATTTGAGGATTTTGGGTAATGTCTTTGTTGGCTTATATCTGACAAAAAACACTAGATGTGATGTTACCAAAACATAAAATGAAATAAAAGATATTTTATGTTTTCTTTTATTGTCACTTATTGTGCTGTAATATTTAGCTTTTATTTTTAAAGTGAATTGTATAGACCTTTGGTTGATTGGACACCTTTGAGTAGCAAACATAGTTGTTATATTTTCTTTCAATGCCCCCAAATTAATAGATGGGGGGCATATTGGTTTTGTCCAACCTGTTTGTCTGTGGACATTTTTTATATTTGACATATCTTTTCCACCATACCAGCTGGTGCTTTCATGTTTCACATGTGTTCCTTATGGCAAGATCTTTTCCTCGGTATCATAGGTTATGACCTTCTGAACTTGACTGTCCAGTTTTACAAACATTTGACATAGATGAGAATAATTTGTAACAGTGTTATCACTGATGTCAGTCAAGAAAACAGAGGTTTATATAAGCCTGAAGCTCTTCTAGTCTTTTCTTTTGATAGGCTTGTACACTTTTTTAGCAGGGTTGCAATGCAATTTCAGTCTATAGGTTGGCAATGACCATGTGTCTATTTGTCTATCTGCTCATCAACATTTTGGTTAAGTTTCTGGTGAAGCAAAATATATTTTGGTTAAGTTTATGGTTGAAGCAACATCTCAGCAACTAAGAGGAGTTTAAACATAATATTTCACACATAGATTCCTTATGACTTTGACCTTATGACCTTGACTTTGGACTTTTTACATTATTTTAAAGAACTTTAATTTTGGCTATACCTTTTGAATCAATAGGGCTAGGGCTTTGACACTTTACACATATAGTCTTCATGACCAGTGCTTTCAGTTGATATTATGACCTTTGGACTTGTGACCTTGACCTTATTTCAAATTTGCTTTGCAATATGGCTTTGCAGTGGCTTTGATTTGCAGTACTGTCATCAGCATTTTCTTGTTTTACCTTTCTTTATGCATGATGATGTTAATTTCATCTCACATCTTTGTATTCCTTGGCTGACGTAGATTATTAATATCATGAAAAATTATTGTGACATTCAGAAAAGGCAGAGGCCATCAGGAGTTTAATGCTCTTTACTATGTATATATTGGATGATATTTTCATTTTAATTACCATTATATTTATTTGTATGTACTGTACAAAGGACAGTGGCATTCATATGCCTTAAACACTAACGCAGTTCTTGCGCAATAATGAATGGAACTTGTACGCAAGTTGCTATGTACGATTACGTCATTCCAACATGAGGTTGGGAGAATTTGACAAATCATCTATGTACAAAAATTCCATTTGATAGCAAAGCGTTAGAAATATTAAATGAGAAAATTCAACTTGAGCATCACAAGTTATATTTGCAGAGATACACAGTGTTGGAAATATAAAGAATAACCGTCTTAGTGTTAGATTTTTATCTCACATTTCACTTGTAAATTCTATGAACCGCAAAGCAGTTTTTGGAGAATTAAAGCATGGCATGTTGGCTTTATTTTCCATGAACATATACCACAGAAGTAAGATGCTCATTCCCTAAAATCTCATAGTTAACTTTAGAATTGTAAGATTGATTGATTGATTATTGATTTATGTCACTCCATGATTTTTTAATGTATACAGTGAAGGCATCTGCCTGGTGCATTTCATAAAGATTTATACCTTTAAGTTTGCAACAGACTCACACACACCCAGGACTTCTTGGTAACGAATAACTGCAAATGGCCTCCATTTCAACTGTGTTATATAAGCCCATTCCCTGTTGCATTTGTGGGTCCTAATAAAAAGTTTCAGCAAAATGACTACAAGAAATCATGAAGATACATAATACAGTCAAACATGTTATAACTGCCACCACGAAAAACGGAGCTAGGTGGTGACTCCAGGCAAGTGGCCTCTTTGTACAGGTTGATTTTGTATATTATACACTTAGTTTTAATGAACAGAAAGTGCTGGTTGTTAAAGACAGGTGATTGCTGAATAGAGCTGGTTTTTAAAGCAGGTTTAACTGTATAGGATAGAAGACCAAAACCAGCCTCTGGGTTCTAGGTTCAGTGACAAGAACCAAAATCACTGATGCACAACTTGGGCACATACCTGTCAAATATAGGGTATGCTTACTTTCTTTGAGGAATAATCTCAGAGGAGTGGTAATTGTAATACTAATGTACTTTGTTTGTAACATGTGATCTCATTGGCTGTCCGATTTAAAAACGAAAATCCTAAAGTATCTGTCTGCTAACAGGGGAAGAAGAGTAGATGACAAGGTAATATATGAGTTTCGATGATCTTGATAAATAGAGTTGCATGTAAATTATATAATTTTTCATAATAACAATTCTTTTTCATTACAGATGGCGTATGAGCCGCCAAAAATAAATCTGAAGAAAGTGCGTACACGGGAGCAAATCAACAAAGAATTAAGCGACTTTGTTAGCTCTGGATCTGAAAACGTTTTGTGTAAATTATGTGAAAAACTTAGATATGTGAGAAGCAAGTTTGAATCTTCGGCTTTTTTTATGTCTCATGAGGTAAGTCTTAAAAGATTTATTAACGACTAAGATGCATTTACCAGAGTCATAACTGGTGAATGATATGTAACAGTGATAAATCATGTTTTGACTGCATATGTATTTGCACAGTTGAATTTTAGTTTGAGTCAGCATAGTGCAATTGCTATGGTTTTTGACTTGTGAGGCTAGAGTAGTCCAAAATGTCATACCTAAGCATAAAGTTTGGGTCTAAATTTCTCTCATAGAGAGAATGGTCAAGAATTTTTAAAAAGATTAAACTTTTTATTACTCACAAAAAGCTTGGATATTCACATATTTACATCCAATATTTAATTTTTTTATACATTGTATGTCCTGTAGCAAGTGGTTTTTAAAATTCTTTCACCAATTTTCTGGGGGAATTTGCCCTAGTCTAAATAAAGAAATCTTGGAAAATTTGGCTTAAGGATGTCTAAAACAGCTTGCTACAAACCTTTTCTCCAACATCTGATATAGAAGCATTATGATTTGGATGTTAATAAGTGAATGACAATGTGAATCTGAGTAATATCGTACTAAAAAGTTTTTTGGGTTTTTTTTAATTTCCCTTTGATTCTCTCTATAGTAAGAATTCCGGGATTCGACTTCTGCCTTGTATCAGTATTTGGGATGAGACAGTGAAATCTGAGGTCCCGTGTCACGATAGGCGTTGCACGTAAATGATCCCTCTCTGCTTCGGATGGGTCCGTTGCAAAGGTAAACATTTCTATGCAATGCATCAAGCAGATACTGTCCTCATATACGTGAAATAATCGTGGAGTGATGCAAAACAATAATCAATCAGTCAATTAAATCTATTAGACGTTTTTTGACCTCGTTATTTTTTTTCATTTTCAGGTAATTGGAAGCTCTCTCTTGCTTATATTTGATGGAGATGACAATGTTGGTGTATGGATGATAGATTTCAGCAAAGTGAAACCATTGAACAACTCTCAGACTTTGACTCATAGGGCGGATTGGGAACTAGGCAATTGTGAGGATGGATACCTGACTGGACTAGATAATTTGATATTAGTAAGTATAGATTCTAAGGGTTTTTTCACGGTAGATTTAAGTTAAAAGAATGCTCGAGTCAAATTTTCAAAGCTTATAGTAATCTTCAAAGTGAAGAACATTTGAAGTCTTGATCTTTCTGTTTTGGTAAGATGTATATATTGTTTATAACTCTTTGTCATTTATGTTGTGTGTAGACAGAGTCAGGTAGCTGAGCTAAAATAATGTGTATGCTTTAGAGATGGAGTCGACATATGCAAGCACTGTATGCGTGAATTTGTCTAGGGGTTCCCCGGACATCCTCCCAGAAAATATTTGAAATTAAGAAGCCATCTCCTGGCTTTTGAAGTATAGACTTTAAGTGGTCCATAAAAATTTGGTCTTACTTTTATTTTATTATACATTTTCTGTAATTATCAGGGTTGGGATTTAAAACATTTCACAAGGACTCTTTGATGACAAACCTCTTTAATTCGACAATGCCTAAGCTTTGTTGAATGAATATATGTGGAAGTCTTTGTCACGTACCTGAGTCCAAAATTTTCACGACCCTGAGTAACTCCGCAAAATGTCATTAATCTATGTTAGTTCTTTTTTTTGAAAATTATGTGTATTCTCGAGCATACACACATATATTAAGTTAGCTACACCACTGTAGGCAGGATCATCAATGTGGTTCCGATGTCAAGTGTTTAGTATTGGCTTATTGATTGGTCTCAGCTAATGATAGTGAAGTTGTTGTTTCATATAGAAAATCTGAACCTCCAAGACATTTTTGGTTGAATAAATATCATTGCACAATGTGCAATTCACTATGGAATACTGATTTATATACTCTTTTTTGCAGATATTAAGTGAACTCAAGATTGAAAATTTCTCAGCATCTGACAACAAGGGACAAGTTGATAGTTGACCTTACCATGCTTTTAATGTCTTGTAAATTTCTTCTGTTACGAATATTGTCTCATTTTTAAACGAAACGAAAGTTCGTTTTGCAATGCATCTCCATCCTTAAAGTTGATGTATTAAAATGTGTGTCCCAATTACTGGTATTATTTTCCAGCAGTTTTAATTTATGCATTTTTTTTTTTCAACTTTTGTATTTTGTTTTTCATTTTGTGTTTTTGTTGTGAAGTTTCTCATGTTCAGTATTTTCAAGACTGCTGAATCAACTCTTGATACAGTACTGAGTACATTAAGGTGAAAATGGATTATGACAAAGGGTAATGATTCTTAAGGTGGAACAACTCTTTGATAAAATACAGGTAACTAAAACATTCAGTATCTGAACCTCATCACGGCACCTGTTGCTTTTTGAAACACATTTAAAAGAACACATTGTGCAGGATGTTTGTTTTTAATGAGGAAAACTATTTTGGGGACACATTTTATTTTTAATATGAAAGTAAAGGGGAAACTTTGAAAGTACTTAAGAACCATTATATCATTTTTAATTGACTTTATATTGTGGCTGAGCACTTTGTTTGCTGTGCAGATGGTCTCAAGTTTGAATCCTGAATTGCTTCATTACTATATAGAGGTTGGTAATCTTCTATTTCCTTATTTCTGTCGAACTGATAGGCAGGCTTGGTGAAGTGGTTAACGCTTGGCTTGCAGTGCTGATTCGCGTTTGATTTAAGGAGTGAATCTAATTTTTTTTCTTTGGATGCAGGTATACCATGAAAAAAGGATGGAAAACTGCATCACTGTGTGTAGTGCATAATTCATAAGTTTTCTGTCCCTTTTTTTCGTGTTATACCTCCATCCAATGAAAAACAGTTTGGATTCATTGCATATCCTTTAATTCCTTTCAAACTGTTTCATATTCTCAGAAATTGGTACGCTATGTCTGCACTACTCCACAACATCTCTAAATTTCTGTCACGGTGGTCTGAATATTGACGTCACAATTACGAAAACGTTGGAAATCACGTAGTCAGAGAAATAATTTTTTGGTTGAGATATACCACTAATTTTCCAACCAATCAAAGTGCATGTTACATGTAGAATTAAATGATTCCCAGATTGTGCCACTATGTTTAAAAGATTGGTTACCTCCTGCTTCCATGTCGCGACATAACTGAAAAATAGTTCACAGTGATGTAAAAGGGCCAGCAGATCGAATTATATCTCTGATAGAGTTAAGTGCCAAACTGTAAAATCTCAGGACAGTTTATCTAAAAGGTTAAATAGATATGTAATGTATACATGTATTACAATTCATCTTCATGACCGTGCATATGAATATTTGGGGACTTGTCGTAAAGTATATAGTTAAAATTTCACTATTATCAGAAGTAAACATTTATTGATGTAACATTGAAATAATTTACAAAAATAATTGTTTTAATGTTATGGTGTACTAATTTTCTGTGTGTTTAAAAGTGTATGTCGTCATACAAGAACTATGAAGCTGAAAATTATGTATAGTCAGAGATTTGTCACATTAATACTTTTGATACATCCCCTTGTGGTATTTAATACATCTCAGAGACATCTGGTTCACTCAGGGGTACGTATATATGACTAAGGCATTTCTAGTTCACTTTTTGCTTTCTTACTGCTCTTCAAATAACACCCATCTGACGTCTGAAATCATATTAGTTAAGGTATAAAGAATTGCTCCTAAACCATTTGGTTTCGTAACCAGATATGTTGCAAATTTATGGCCAGACTGGGATTTAAGCCCAGAACCTTTCCCTACCATGCAGATGTTCTACCACCTGAGTGGGTTTTTTAACAAATGTCTCAGTTTGCCACAGTATTCGCCCAATTCAATAAGGTATCTGCCATTGATTGGAACTCTGTCTCTTTCTACATATCACAGTGATATATATATAAGTATTTAGAATCAACAGCCATTGCACAATTTTCATACCAATTCTTTTCCCTTTCAGTGGGCCATTGAAAGAAACAAGGGCAGATAACTCCTTTAATTGAAATTGTTAAGGATTTGAAGGATTTAAATTGTTCATCAATAAAAATGGATTTTAATGAAATTTTGAGTTTTACCCGTGGGAAGGAATTGGGATAGTATTGTTTTTTTTCTCTCACCCAAATACATGTCGAAATAAAATAGGTAAGGAAATGCTTGAATTTTAAAGATTTTACATTTAAATTTGTTATGTCCTTTTCTTTCCCCAAAAAACTTAAGGTTCAAGTTCAAATAAAAATGTGTTACTATAGTTGTACATGTATCAAGAATTTCTGCAGCCTTTTAGTGTGCAATATTTCCAGATCAACTACAGAGAAAAAATATCACCTTCAGAAAAGACATTTTTCCTTCGTTAATGTTTGCAAATACTAATCAATATTGAATTTTGCTCCAGTAGATATTAAACATCCTAAAGATTGATGTATTGTTGCAAAACCTGAGATATTATTTGTGCTTGTTGTTTGAATCCCATTTGAGTTTCAAAGGGATTTACTGATTTTATTTTGTTTTTGTTTGAAATATATAATAGAAAGAATCAATGTTATGTAGATTATCTCATTTCTAGCATTAGTAACCAGTCCTGGTAATTTTTTTTAGAGAGATATGAATATTTGATTTATACATTAGTTTAAAAGTATTAAGAAATATATGCAGGGTTAACAAATATTTTATTTATTTGGAAAAGATGAGTGTATTTGTTTCAATGTTTACAAAAAAAGAAGTCTCCATGACTATGTTATCTTCAGTTCTTTTGGAAGTCGATTTTATTTTATTGTGATCAGAATTATTCATATCAATCTGCTTATACAAATTTGTTTAGTTTTATCAAAAGCAATACTTGGGGAATACTTGAATATTACCGTATATTTTAGAATTGTGGTATGTAAAAGAATTTTGAATAAGTTTTCATGCAAATCCATTTGTTATTTTAGTGTGTATGATTTTATATGATACATGCTGTATAGTCTAAAACAATTTTGTTTGTATCAGTCTTTTCTTTAAAATAAGGTTTTTGAGTTTGATAAAAATTTTACATACAAAAAACATTAAAATACAATGGGTGACCTTCTAAGCTCATTTATCAGTCTATTTATAGATTGGTTTATTTATAGATTTCCAGTTCTTGGCATTATCAATGTGATATGCTTGTTTTTATATTTGCCAAGTGTTTGTTGTGTTCAAGAAACTTCAAGATGTTTTAAGCTTATTGATATTGATACAAGAATGATTCATGAAAAGAGAATAACTCATCAGTAAAGAATGAAACATGACTGGAGAATGATTTATGAATAGAAAATGATCAAATCATGAAAGGAGAGTAATTTATGAATAGAAAATGAATCATGAATGGAGAATAATTCATGAATAAAGAATGAATCATGAATGGAGAATGATTTATGAATAGAAAATGATCAAATCATGAAAGGAGAGTAATTTATGAATAGAAAATGAATCATGAATGGAGAATGATTCATGAATGGAGAATAATTTATGAACAGAAAATGAATCCATGGAGAATGCTTCATGATTGGAGAAAAATTCATGAAAAAAGAATGAATCATGAATGGAGAATAATTTATGAATAGAAAATGAATCATGAATGGAGAATGTTTCATGTATGGAGAATTATAATTCATGAATAAAGAATGAATCATGAATGGAGAATGATTTATGAATAGAAAATGATCGAATCATGAATGGAGAATTATAATTCATGAATAAAGAATGAATAATGAATGGACAATAATTTATGAATAGAAAATGAATCATGAATGGAGAGTGCTTCATGAATGGAGAATAATTCCCCCTTTGTGAGAGTTTTACACATATTTTGTTGATTTCTGAAGTTTGTAATGATGTTCACAGATAGAGCGCTTAGTTTAGGGGGGGGGGGGTCATCTTTCTGTTAAAGTATCAGAGTAAAACTGTATTAATTATGCATGCTCCACTTGTGGAACTTTATCAGTGAGGTCAAAGGTCATCAATATTGTGACCTTTACCTATATTTCAAACATAGTTGTCAGTTGGAGCACACTAACATCATTTTATTTCACAACTTTGTATTATGTTTGTATTTTGTCATCCTTCATTATTAGATTGAGTTACCCCCCCCCCCATTTTTTCAATACTCAGGCTCCTCGGTATACATGACAATACATACCGCTATAGCATTACAATTACTTTAGTGGTAAATCAGCTCATTCAATTAACATAATATGAAAATTTGTTTATTTATATAATGTGGTACACATGGTACAATTATTTTATTTACTTTATTCGATATACATAGTAGATATTAAAAATGTATCACTAAATTATAAGTAGTTTTTTCTTCCTTTATGATATACTAACAGAAGCCAAATGCATCGTAAAATTTGCATCTCTTTCCTTAAAATGCCTTCATTTTCTTGATATGTAAAGAAAAAAAATGAAGCTATCAGTTCTACTGCACCATCTGAGAATGACGACGATATTTCTACATGGTGGTGGCATATCAACCACCTTTCTCTGTGCCTTGATGCTAATTGTGCATTAAAAAAATCAAGGGAACCTTCATTTAGATGCCACCTGCCATAAGTGGCCCCTTCTCCACCTATTTGGTGGCTGTGTAAAAAGGTTTAACAGTACACTTAGGTCAGTTTCCCAATCATTTAAAGGTGTTAGTATCAAGACCAAGTTCTTTGTGATTAAAAACTTTTTAATTGGATTTTAGCCATCTATAATTTGTTCAAGTCAAAATGCTGTAAATTGTTAATGAAAAATGGTAATAACTCGTTGCAGTTAAATACAGGTCTATCTTCAAGTGGAATATTATGAATGTACAGCTTTCAGTTGTATCCATTTTATTCTCAATATTATTTTTTGAATCATTATCTTTATCAAATAATTTTCAACCCTGAGATTGTATTTAATATTTTTCCTGTTTTTGGTATATGAAGTAACAATTGGGATTTTTTGCTGCATTTTTATAATTAATTTTTGTTTCTTGGATTTTTTATAATTTGTTTCTTTAATAATAATATTTTCTTGTACTGCCCCACACCAAACTATCTCTTCATATATTATAAAAAAATTGAAATTGAATTGATATTATGAGATTATTCAAATCAAGACTTTATTATTCGGTACATGTACAAGTATAGAAAATTGTTAAATGTCAAGTTTTCCGGTGCATGAAATTGTTTTTTGCCAAATCTTTCACATCTGCTTGCCATGTTTGACACTGTTGGTTTATGACTTAAGAATATTGAAAAACGAAACAAGGTATGGAAGTATTACCTGCTTTGCTTTAAACAACGAAAACAAAGAAAATAAATGAGACTAAGTCGTAGATATGTAGACCTATCTTCAAAATGTAAAAGTCTGAAAGATCGGGGCCAGTACCCCACCTCTGAGAGCTATTTGGATCAGAAACTGTCAAAACAGTTTTCAGGTGAGGTGAAATGTCTAAATTTTAACACTAGAAAATGAAATACACAAATCCAAAAAGTTAATATATATTGTTTAAAGTACGTTTCAGACATTATATAGCTATAGCTTGCAGTACATTCAGTATCCAGTGGTAACATCTGCCTGCAAGACTTTTGCGCATTCCATATACAATATACACATGATATTATGTTGTGTCTGTCATTTTTTTGTCTTGATTATTTACTTTTATAAAGACGTTCTGTTACAAATGATATCAATTTAATTGTTAGTGAAGATCATTGGACATTTGAAATACACAATAAATATTTGAGAACAGCTTCAATATTAGTGGATTTCTATGTTTATGAAGCAGGACTGAGTCACCCTGTTTAATTTTTGTTGAGCGTTTCACAGAGATTATTCCTGTGATGGAGACACCCTTGCTAGTGAGCTGGCTTTTCTAGCGATGTGGTTATTCTCGCCCAGCTTCGTTGCAAAGTTGAGCAATGTCGAGTGTGAGCAGTGACTGGAGGAATGACCTGCCGACACGTTACATTCCCCTATACAAGTACGGCATCGAGCTAATTAATTGCACAGACATCTACAGCTATACCACCGACCAACTAAAAACAGTGAGGAATCATGTCTACACAGGGCCTCAGTTTGTACTACTGTCCCTTTTAGAAAGCAAGACATTGATGATTTAATTCGAATCTACAAGCTAAGTACACAATCAACTGAGATATCTGGCTCTAGGGTCGTCTAAAGGACAGGAAACTAGAGATTCTGATGGGACTTTTCATCCTAAGACTTGCATTTAAACCGAAATGTCATTTCTTTTTCATATGAGCAAGTACCACAATGTCATACCTCCACCTTAAAACCTTGCTGATGATATTTCATGAATAAATGTAAATTTTACACTGACATAAGAGATCTTGTTACGACTCTTTCATTCTAAAAAGAAGACATTGCCAAGCTATCAGTTGGCTTGGACACAAGACCTTTAGCTCTAGAGTTCAGCCATCTTGGTACACATTACATAATGTCATTAAGTTGATTGTATTTTCAAGATGTTCAAGCTGAAATATTTTATTTCAAGTTTTTAATTTTTCAATAATCATTAAAACACACTTTTTTTCTTCCATAAGAACTTTATACATGTACATGTACTTTCATTATTGACCAGGAATCTTGAAATGAAACAAGCTTGTGTTTTAAAAGTAAACAACGTTGCTTGCACAGATGAGGATGGGGAACAGAATATTTACACCAATATTAGATGTATATAATACATTAAGGTAGTGCATCCATATGGCAAGTAAGACAACTCTTCCAATGAAAAATCACAATGATATTTTTGTAAATTTGTCTGCCAAGCAGTAATTCCTTTCAAGACCTCACTAGAATAGTATATTGATACTATTTGCACTTTTATACTTTTTTTTTAGAAAATAAATATAAATGCAGGAAAACTACATTTCAATATCAAGGGATGCACTACCTTAAAGCAATCGAGATAAAGTTTGAAATAATTTACCATGCACAGTTTTAAAATTTTGATAAAAACACTGATTATGCCACTTAAGCTGTTAATTACATGAATTCTCGTAGAATGAGAATTTTTTTTATGAACATCTCAATTTCAGTATATTTGAAACATACAGATGTATTAACAATATTCCCTGTTCATTGTACAGATTTACATTATATGACCATCCATATACATGAAGGTTTAGGTTTTCATTAACTATGTGGAAAAAGTATAAAATCAGTTATTATACACAAAAATGTCCACACACCAAATTTGAAAAGGAAAAAAACCCCAAAAAATTAAAATTTTCTACTTCTTAAAATGGTATAATAAAATATTTGCTTAGATTTCTTGATTCACCTATGCAGTATATGTAACTTTGCATATTCCAACTAGAAGATATAAAATAAAGCTCTTAAATGGAATGATGACAAGAAATGGTAGGAAAGAATATTTTCAAGAAAAACAACTACGAGTCCATCGTAACAGCAAACTTCAAAGGATTCCAAGAAATATTAGTGATTCAATGAGACAAAAATAAGCTCTTGTAAGAGTAAGGATTCCAGAAAGTTAATATTTATGGTTTTTCTCCAATGACCACATCTTTCATTTATTCTCTTGGTCAGCTTTTTAATCATCACATCAGGATATTTCAGCCACCAGTCCTGGTCCCGAGGTTACAAAACTTGTTGGAGCACAACTCAATGCTCTAAACTGAGTACATGCTCAAACTCAAGCAAGACTCGAAATTCATTGAGGTTAAAAAAAATTGGAGCATGATAGCGTGCTCCAATCTTGAGCACATGCTTGAAAATCTCAAGACTGGTTAGAACTATCCTCAGAACTGTACTTGAAATGTAGATTTAAGTGGCTTCTAACAGAATTACCAAACTCGCCGCCCTCCTGTCTTTTATGACCGGTCAAATCCACATAAGGATCTCGAGGAAGATGAAGATTTTAGTCGTGCTAGAAAGTGTTTATAACCTCAGCCGTACTCATACTCGAGAGCCGTGCCCGAGCGAGTACGGGTTTGGAGTCTGATTGCGGGTTTAGAATCGAGCATAGGTAAAAGTTTTATAACCTCAATGGCTGGTGGTGGTCAGTGTTTAGTGGTCATTGTCCATCGACAGGAACGCTTGCCAGACCTCTCGTTTTCCATGACAAGAGATTGAACCTTAAATTGGCAAAGCAGAGATGCCATACAGAGTTCTGTAGCAGCAATGAAGCCTTCTTTGTCAGTGTTTAATATTGAAAACTGAGAGAGTTACTGAAAGGGTAGGCAAAATCTGTACATGAAGGGTTTACAAATCAAGATGAAATCAATTAAGTTATAAGGAAACATTTGAAATGATCCAAACTTCAACATAACAAGTTTTACTACGATGTACTAAACCACACATTCCTCAAGGTAAAATGACAATGTATTAAACATGCCTTGAAAATGAGATATCTCATATCCGATAAAAAGACGACATTTCGTCCCCTTACATCCTGACAAAATAACATGCAGTCATGATGATCTAAATAGTTCATACATTCATCCCTACATTCTGTACAAGTTATGTTACATAATGCATATACAAGATCTGGGAACTATCCATTTTAAATTTGCCTTTTAGCAAGTACATTATTACAGGTTTATAATACAGTGGATAAATTATATTTCGATATTCTATCCTTTCATAAAAATTTCAATCATACCTTCGGCAGATATTTTTCTCGCACATTCCATAAAACACTTGACTATGTACACCTTCAACAGTTCAATTTTGAATCAAATAAATAGGTAGATATCAACACTTTAAACAAAGAACAAAATATTCTCTAATGCAGATCAAGAAATCTAGTATTTTCATCACTGTTTATAATTTCTTGGTTCTTTCCTCTTTTTTTTAATGTACACAGCTCTATGAAGATGCTACTTCTGGTTGCTGTGATTCACTTGGTGCAGGCACTGGTTCATTGGGTGTGGCTGTTGGAACAGCTGATGAAGTCACTGTGTTAGATTCTTGCACTGATGGTACTGATGACGCAAGCGGAGTAAAGCCAACCGGGAGTGTCATGGGTGGTAAATTTCCCATGCTAGGCATAGTTGGTATTCCTCCCGCTAAAGAAATAGGGGGAAGTGAATTCAGTGAGACTGGGAGAGTAGATGGCATAGGGAATCCACCAGGTAATGAAGCAGTTGGAACTGTGTTCATTGGCACAGTGCCAGTTGGGAACGTGGCTGCTGGCAAAGCGCCAGGCAACGTTGCTGATGGCAATGTGCCAGGTAGTGGCATGGCTGGTAATGTGCCAGGAGATACACCTGTATTTATACCTGCAGAAGAAAATAAATTAGGCATTCAGATTGTTTGTTTGATTCTTTTTTTTTCTCTCACCAAGATTATTGCACTTATTTGGCGAAGGCATTTATCTGAGGAAGTTAGATCTTTCCATCTGATCCACCCGAAGGAGTGAAGGATCTTTTATGTGCTATGTTTCAAAGTAAAACAGGACCTTGGTTTTCCCTCTCTCATCTCAACAGCAAGACACTGACAATGCACCAGTGATTGAAACTCCGGGCCTCTTAGTTATGAGCAAGGCAACTACATGATTCAGCTACATGTATGTCTGCTTCATTTTGTATAGAAGTAAAGAGACATATGAAACATAGAGGCACAATTTGGGAATTGAAACCTGACTACTTACACTAAACAAGAGTTGTCAGAAGACAACATAACTCGCTGGTGCAGATCATAATCATCTCAGGGTCATAAAAACCAAAAATTTATAAGTCTGTAGTCTTTTGAAAAGGAAGTCAATGTTCAAGGTCATGAGGTCAAAAGAGATGGCACCAAATGAAAGCGATGGTCATAAGGAATATAGGGGCAGGCGTGGTGTAGTGGTTAAGCGCTTGGCTTGCGGCGCCGACGATCCGGGTTCGATTCCCGGGTTGCACCACTATGTTTAAGAGGTTGGTAACCTCCTGCTTCCATGTCGCGATATAACTGAAATATTGTTGAAAGCGACGTAAAACACCAATCAACCAACCAACCAACATAAGGAATATACACACGAAATATTAAAGTCCTATTTCTAACAGCTTCAAACAATAAAATGCAGAATAAAGTTTTCGAAATGTAGGTCAAAGTCCAAGGTCAAACAAAATGGCACCAAGTGAAAATTCTGGTCATTAGGAATCTACATGTGAAAAAATCAAAGCCCTATCTCTAATGGTTGAAAAGATATAATCGAAGTTAAAGTCTTTGAAAAGTCAAAATTCAAGGTAAATGTCACAAGGTCAAAAGATATGGCAATAAATGAAAAATAAGGAATCAACATTTGAAATATCAAAGTCCTATCTCTAATGGTTCAAAAGATGTAGCCCAGTAGACATTGTCACAAAGAATTCTAAGTTTTTCCGTTCAAAGTTGATGGCACCAAATGAAAATTCTGGAGATCTATGTGTCAAATATCAAAGTCCTATCTCTAATGGTTCAAAAGATATAGGCCCAGGTTAAAGTTTTTGAAAAGTAGGTCAAGGTTACAACATCAAAAGTGATGACATTAAATGAAAGCTCTGGTTATGACGAATCTACTAATGAAATATGTAAGTCCTATCTCTTATGGTTCAAAGTTATAGCCCTGGTTCAAGTTTTTCCGACAGTAGACAATGAGGTATGACAATAGCTCCCCAGACGTTTGTCCCGACGAGCCAAAAATACATAATAACTACACATACTATACCATATTTGCCTTTTCTGCAGTGTTGCAGCAAATTACCCAAACTGAATAAATCCTGGAATCAAAATAAGGTTTCCAGGTGAAGGAAAATCTGGAATTTCAGTAAAATGCTTTAATGTGACAGATAAATGATGACCTTCTTTCCTTTTTAAAAGTTTAAAGAGTTCTATGGAATGCAGTTGATGAATTATCTACTAAATGTTTCTGAACCATAGTCAAAAGTACAGTAACAGTCACACAACATATTGATCATTTTCCCCATAATGTCAAACTGTTTAGTGCAATATTTGATTTCACTGACGTCATTTAAGGTTGGACAAGTGGCATTTCATTATGACATTACAAGCATAACAATCAAAAATCCACTAAATGTCAAGTCTTTACTGAAATGTGGGTCAGTGTATTAAAAGCCAGATTTATTAGTTCCTCATGGTTAAAATCGGAAGGGATTACATGGCATGACGAAAAAAGGTCCCCCACACAACACTGGCGACAAGAAATGAGAACCAGTGGGGGACATGTATTGCTTCAGTAATTCTCGATATGTTTGTTCATTTTTTTGTAATTCCTTATTAAAAAAAACCACCAGTATTAACAGACCACATGTCACGATCACTTTCCATTCTGCCTTCGTTAAGGACAGGTTTGAGAGAAATTTCATAATTACCTTGTATTCCAGTCCCAGGTGGTAAACCTGACAGCGATATTGGGGAAGAGAAAGCTGGTAAAGGTGACGATGTATTTTGTTGTAAGTTTGGTATACTAGATAAGGCAGGCACACCTGGAAAATTATGACATATATTTTTTAAAACTTGACTATATGTTTTACCTCGTACAAACACATTAGAATCACAGCAAAAACAAATAGCTAAGGTATTTCGTCCATAATAAGCACTAATTAGATCTCAATAGATATAGCTTTTATCTCTGAAAGTAATCTATCATCTTAAAGAATCTTCGAAAAGAAGACCATATAACAGAAGGACTTATCATTTTTTGAAAATGATGTTCCATCGAAATGGAAATATAAAATTAGCATTGACCTTTATGGGAATTCATTATGTTTTGCTTCTTTTGTTTTTTCATAAAATATGATCTAAGACAACATAGATATCACCATTACAATCAACGATGATGTAAAGTATTTATGTTTGTGTCTTCTTTTGTTATTTGAGGCTTATTATTGACTGAATACTACAGGAGAATTATGTTTTACATATTTTTTCATTACTTTTTTAAACAGTTTTTCACTGCTGTACATATCACCCACCACTATCTGACTTACCTGATGTTGAATCTGATCTAGTAGAGGTACCGATTAAATACCAGAAACTCAATAGGTGCAAAACTTAGTGCTGGTATCGACTGCCCATCACCCTCTCATTTTCCTGGTGTAAAAGCTGGTAGAGGTACTTACTGACTGCTTATTAACCTCTTACTTAACCTGGTGTAAAACTTGGGAGAGGTACCTATTGCCAACCACACTCTTACTCAGCCGGTGTGAAATTACTAAGTTTGAAACTTTGGAAAGGTACTGTTTGCCTGCAACTCTCAGACTTAACTGGTATGAAATCTAGGAGAGGTACCGATTGCCCACCATCATCTGACTCACCTAGTGTGAAACCTGATAGATGAAAACTGGTAGAGGTACCAATTGCTCACCTTCATCGGACTTACCTGGGGTAAAACCTGGTAGAGATACCGATTGCCCACCTCCCTCTGGCATCACTGGAATGGTTGGAGTGCCTACAGTATAATATAATTCTGTTTAATTTACTCATTCATACATAAACAGACATATTGTTTTATGTAGCACCAAGATCACTTCACATCCATAGCGACATCATCTACCTAATGCATTGCGCTGAAACCAAGACCTATGCAACAAATCCACCAAAGCAGCGAGAAATCTTTACATGCTATGTTGTTTGAGACACTGGGACATCGTTTTTACTTTCTAATCAGAATGACAATATACCGACAAGAGATTAGTAGGTTTCTAACCTGGGATCTTTCAGCCACAGGTTAAGCATGCTACCAATCTGGTTCACCAGCTATATGTATTCATTTATTGAAGAAGCATATATAGATAAACTATTTTAAATTATTTTCTCAATTCCAGCAAAAATCATGGTAAAACAAAAGATCGAAAAATAAGATTTTACACAGAAACTGAAGATAATTCCCAAGGGGTGTACCCCATGCAAAGTCACATATCTGAATCATCTCAGCGTTTTTCAATGAACCCCACTAAGCTATGCTGGCTCCACATTGATTAGGCACAGACACTGACGATATCAGTTTATTCGTACATAAATTATATGAAAGTCCTCCGTAGGGAAGTAGTAATGAACAAACAACAAAACATGCGAATGTCCACAAATTTTCGGCCGTGTGGCCTTTATCAAGTCATGCCGCCGAAAATTTGTGGACATTCGAGTGTTTTGTTGTTTATTCGTACATAGAACCTCATTTTATTCCATCAATACAATCTATAATATGAGAACTTTTAATAAAGTTTTTTTTTTATATTTCAGATTATTTGGGTATATGTACTACATTATGAATCCATGGTTGGTTGGTTAGATGATACTATTTTATTGTTCTTTTAAAAGGAAGCAGGATTTTGAACCATTTATCTTTACCTGTATTTATTGACATATTGGCTAAATTCTGAGTCACTTGTGCAGGGGAGTTGTTCAATGATACCTAAAAACATAGAAAAAGAGATGTGTAATTCATTCAAAATATAACTTTGTATCTTATAGTTTTAATGTGACAAGTAACAAGGTAGTTTTTTCACTATGAAAAACTTTCATATTGTCATACACATGTACATGTGTTACACATGTTTTACACATGTTTATGCACAGGAAATTTAATCTCTGCTATGGACACAAAAAAGTCTACATCTCGCATAAGCAAGTTATCAAGAACCATAAGTTTTCCTGGAAAAAATCTCTGTATTACAGATTTTATTTTACGGAAAACACGATTGGTTACGCGTCTGAACCTTAGGATATTCAATGAATTGGATAAACCCAACTGCCATAATAAAATTAATTTTTGATTCAAACATTGTGTTGGTAGAAAGTAAACTAAAGATGTAACAATAAGCCACTGTAATAAGTATTCTTGATAAAATATCGATAATGAAGTAAAGCCGTCATTTTCTACATATTTTACACTCGTTGTCTCGAAATGTCAATGTTTGTACAAAATAAATTAATTAACACAGCAAACTCATGGTAAAAGAAATGCGAACAACCAATTATCCCAGCCGGGTGTAGGGTAATGGCTGATTGTTTGACGGTGAAGTCATTTCACCTTGATCCACGATGATAAGATAAATGGATTGCATCGGCACTTGTTATTTTAAAATATGCTAGTCTCATTTGTAAAAACATCTACATTTCAGCGCATATTGTAAAGTGTTCAACACAAGGAGGTAAAACTGTAATAATAATCTCTTTATTAAGTGTCTAAAATCCATTTCAGTGGTCAAGTAAGGGTTCGCAAAGTCTAATTGTCGTGTTCCAATCATAGTCAGCGGACATTTACGGCAATATCCCTGCGGAAATATGAATTCTTACATCTGGAAAAAAGGTTCTTGTTTTAGATCTCGTGTATAATACGCACCTGGAAAATCGGAGTCAGATTTAATGAAAACAAGAAACGGACGGCACGACAGACGGAGGGACAGACAGACAGACGGACTGATTTTGCCAATTTATAGACCAGAATTGCTTTGCATTAACATTAACAATACATGTATGCAAGTGGTCACCCTAAAGGCAAAAAACAGTGCGTGTTCACTGAAGCGTAAAGTCAAGGTCAAGGTCACTAAATTTTTGTATTGGTTGGATAGAACATTCAAGTATCTACAAACCTACCAACTTTGACATAAGTACCCTTTAGGGTATGAGAGAAACCAAGCTAAACGCAAATGCTAAATGCAAAATGTTGACGCCGTACGGACAGACGGACGGACTGACGGACAGACGGTTTTCGCCAATTCATAGACAGGAATTGCTTTGCAATCCGGTCAAAAAGTGCATATTATACACGAGTGAATACGGTTATGTATGAGGTGTTTCATAGGCCACAGAGGACAAGAGGAGGACACCAATTTGGACGATGAGGATTACTAGGTTTGAAGAAAAAATTGGTTTAGTATCTGAGAAACTGCTTATCCATAGAAACAAGATTGGGTCTGTGATACATAAAAATATAATCAAATCCTATGCAAACGAACCTGTCCTATACATGAACATGCATAGACATACAGTCATGGCAAAATAAAACTCCGTACAACGATATAATGATCCAATACTCTGAAAAAATTGCTTATCTGGAGAAACTGGCAGGAAACAAAAGCTTCTGGAGACAGTGTGATAACAAGGAGGAGAATGGTCACTTAAAATCCTTTTTGGTTACAATGAATTAAACCACAATGAAATCATTCTGGGAAAATTTCATCAAAATTCATTTCACATCTTCAGAAATGCGAAAACAAGCACATGTTAACAGACAAACATAAAGTGACACAGTATTGTATATACAAGTACAGTGCCCGCCACTTATTTGAATGTCGCATTATTGAATATTTCGTTTTATTGAATAAGATGCTGAAATCCAAAACCATTTTCTATTAAATCTATTGAAAATCCGCCACGTATTACACTAGAATAAAGAAGCAACTTCGTTTATTTGAATAGCGCGATTATCCTATCAAGTATACCTTTGATAAAACTTTACTGTATGACGCCCGAGGTCATGTTGTTTACTCCGGTGCGAACGACCTATCAATTAGAGATAAATGGTTTCACACCTGTCCAGGTAAAAGCTGTTGACCAAATCACACGTTAATTGTCGAATAGGCCGTAGCGGTAGGGATGAAAGGATTAATTAATTACCAACTGCCGAAGCCAGATCGTACGCAAGATCACCGAAAACATCGACAAGATGACGCTGTTAGCCAGTGGCACTGCGTGAAGACTGACCTTACTAGATGCCATCCACTTACTCAGTAAGGCCTAGCGCACCGCCAAACCCACAACCATCGCCAACTGCTTCCGAAAGGCTGGCTTTGTTTCGTCAGACAACGACGCAACCGAAACTGACAATGTCCGGCCGCCAGAGGATGTTGATAGCTAGAAGTTTGATACCTTCATCACAAACGATAGCGACCTGGAAAGCTAAGCTGCCCGGACTGAGGAGAAAATACGCGCCAGTTTCCCTGAAGACGAGACCTGACCATGCGACATTATAGTTACGACTGCAACGGAAGAGCTATTTTGTCCCGTCTCTTCCGGAAGAGACGGGACAAAAAGAGACGGGACAAAATAGCTCTTCCGTTGCAGTCGTAACTAGCGACATTAGTGACGACGAGGTGGCTGAAGAAACGATACCAGTAATGTACGGCGAACGTAAAGATGCAATAGCCATACTTTGGCGATTCCTTGAGGAAAAGTAAAGCGATGACTTCAGCCTGTTCTATCAGATGGAAAGTTTTACTCGCTTGAATATGCCGTTTAATTTGCCTTTGTTAAAATAAATTGTTGAACCCGTCTTATGTCTTTGATCACCCTGACTACACCACTGAGATACAAATACATGTGTTTCAATAGACAGCGGATTTATCTTTACGGTCAGACGAGCAGGTGTAATGTAACTATTTAATAACATTTGGTCACTGAACTTAAAAAGACATTTGCAAAAGTATCGAAAATGTAGTCTGTTGACTTTCATGTAGCTCAAGCAAACAAGAAGAGGATCTAAGAGAGGTAACTCTAGTGTATCTATATATAGATACATGTACAATGATTCCATTACAGATACCGCGAAAGTTATACACGTATGCACTTCTTGCACAATCTGCCGATCTTCTGGTCTTTGAAACTGCATTCATTCGCCATGCCGTGTAATTGAATATTCGTTTATTTGAATAATAAAGTTCTGACAAATAGCTTATTCAATTAAGCGGCTTGCACTGTATATATATGCACAACTAATGTAATTGCCTGAGATAAAGCTTTCAAGACCTATGTATTTTATTTTTGTATAATGTACATTGATCGGTGACATCATAATGCCCTATATTTGACCCACTTTTCAACATAGAAAGCGATGTTTGGCAGACTTTTGATTGTTATGCTAATGACGTCATAATGAAATGTTCGTCATTTCCAACCTTGTGTTACGTCATTAAAGTAATATTTTGCACAAAAGTGCTTGACATTTGACGAAAGTATGTCATTCTGGATAAACGATACGTTGTCATGGGACACGGGCTGTTTCTTTCAATTTATAACTTCCCTCCGGAATGATTTAATGATGCAGTTTATAAATAGGAAATGGAAGTTTCCAGTATGATATTTTGGCAGTAAAAGCGCATATATATAGAATAAGTGTCTTATTTTGTGTTTTCATGCAGGAATAAAGTACAATGGCTGATGCATTTATGAGATATAATGTGCTATTGTACTTTAACCACTGTACTTTATTCCTGCATGAAAACACAAAATAAGACACTTATTCTATATATCAATACTTCCAGCCGGTATATAAATAAAAACTATAGTAAAGAAACATATATAATATGATATATATAATACTACATAATATTATATAAAATGATATAATAATTTTAATATACATATATATATGTTACATATATAATATTAAAACATATATAACTATGATAATATAATATAACATTGTGAAACTTTACCTCAGCAAAGCCGTCTACAGATTTCTGGGGAGTAGTTACACTGACAGCAGTAGGAACATCTCCAGATTTGGAGGAAGGAAACTGCCTCTTGGGAATCCGATGCAGGTATCCATAACCTATTCCACAGCCCAGGCTGAAAAAAAACCATTTATCAATGATAATGGTGAATGCTTTAAGTGCAGTAACATATAGTTTATGCCATTTTGTTCTTTTTGTAATACAGAGTTATCTGCCCTTTGGGCAGGTACATGTATTTGTAGTAGAATAACTGTGACGTAAATCAGATCTTTGAAAATTGGTGCAAAATTAAAGGGAATGTAAGGACAGAAATTACCCATTCATAGGTAAAGTATAACATCACAATAGTTTTGACCTTTGTTCATAGACCACCTGTGTCAAGTGACCTTTTTGAAAAGTCACATCAGACAAGGTTGACTGTACTTTTACCCATATCTTCAAACATATGTGTCAGAAAACCAGAATATGAAGAATAAATATAAAAAAAATACATGTCTGCACTACAGACTTCAATTAAAATTTCTTTGAAATCAAACCTTGCGACATTCAAATTAAAAAACCTAGCAACTATGATTACACAGCACTAGATGAGACCTTACCTTCCTTCTCCTCCCCAAGCTCCATTTGGGGTGATGGTGACCTCTCTGCACTGATCAGAGTCTGTATTATACACATACAGCCTTAGAGGTTTGCCCTCATGGTTCTCAATCAAGGTGTATAAATCTTCTGACTGAAATAAAAAGAGAACACTCCTTTTAATGAGTACCCTTCGTATATTCATGCTCCTTCTTTTGAATTTTCATCTTCAATATTTATGACATATTATATTACTGGTACATGTACTAGCTTAAACAAGAAATGTACATATGAAAAAAAGTTTGACTGATCAGTGACTAACTTTGTAACTAAAGATTTCATATTTACCGGTACTGGTACTGTGAAATGAAATACCTTTATCCAGTTTGTGCAAAGGTGATATGAGTTAATTGTTGCTCATAAATAATTTCAGTTGTTTTTAAGGTTTCTCTCTCCAAACTTTATTTGGGTTTATCTAGAGATTTTTGGGAGAAAGATCCTTAGACCAAACAGATAAATTTATCGCATGTAATTTAACTGATTTGGGGAATTAACATATAATCACTTTTGCAATTATGACTGTATGAAATTAGACTGCTATATTTTTGCAAATATTATTAAACTGGCTCTCTACAATAAAAACAACATTTAATATTCAGTAATTATAAGGAATGCCTTGTTTCACTTTGGCCTTTTTTTTTTATTATTTAGAAATAGAGGGGGAAATTGTGAAAAAAAAAAAAATTTCAGTAACAAATGGGTCTCATCTCAGGCCCTAAAGATTAATACGATACATCTTTGTAAATAGGTAACTATACATGTAAGTATACAAATAGGTGACAAACCTGTTTCCATTTCACCTCTACCAATCTCATTAAAATTCGATCTATCGCCCTTCTTTGTTTTATCGTGTTCCCAGTGGTAGATCTCTATACACTCCGAAGCAATTCATCTCAGATCGACCTTTGACACTGACCAATCAGTGTCCACTGTGCAAAGCTGGCCAACAAAAGGAATTCCATGTCAACCTGTGTAAACAAGTATGGCTGTGCCCATACCTCACAACTACATGCCCCGAAAAACCTATTCGTTTAGCAATTTGAGTATAATTTGTGGGTTTATACCGGTATTCATATATTTTTTCACTTCAGCCCCAGATATTCATAACATGATGATGAATTTATAAATGTATAAATAGATAAATACATAAATTGATATTAAAGTGAGATGATGCCGTATATGTGGTCCTTCACTTAAGTGGAAGAAGAAGAAGCAGATAGATAATAAAATAAATAGATAGGAAGTTGCTGTACTTACCTCATGAAGGACTGAATCTGCACCAATGATATAATCAGTCTCTGTCTTCAAGCCTGCCAAATCTGCTGGAGAATTTGGCTGAACTTCCTAAAAAAAAAAAAGATACTCAAAACATAACATGTCTGCATAAAAGATAAACATACTTCAATATAAACCTTTGTATTAAACTTTGATGACTCAGAAATATTAGTACAATAGACTCTACCACTCCGCCACCTCCCAATTGGTATTGTTTCAAATTCAATGTTAAGCACCATATGAACATTTTCAGAGCCTCGTCTGTTATAATTCATATGGCCAATTCACAAACTATTTCAAGCACTTTTCAATTTCAATATATTTTTCAAGAACTTTTTAAGCACTTTGTACTGATAAAATGACCAACCATGGACATAATGTTTCATTAAACATTGAAAAGTTACAGATGTCACAAAACCATTTTACTCAAAAGAATGAATCCTTATGTTACAGATTAAGTCAGCTTGCAAGGATATTTTCTCATCTCATTTATTTTAAGAAACATAGCTTCCTTGGAATACACAGAGAAGTGATAAAATTAAAAGTTCAACAGTTTCAAAGAACAAGACGTGTTTGTGACAGACACAGACAGGGAAACAGACAGACAGGCACACAGACAGGCCAAAAACTAGATGCGCCAGAATTTCATTCTGAGGGCATAAAAATGCAGAATGCAATATTCATTAAATTTATGTACTTTTCAGTGCTTTTTTTCAATTTCAAGCACTTTTTAATGATTGGCTCAAAAATGAAACACTATTCAAGGACTAATTCTTGATGCAAAAACTTTGCAAGGGTTGTGCAAATTATGTTTATGGTGGCAGCTAACATGTTTAGCTGTGGAGGGTAACAGAGAACCTGGACAAAACAACTGATCTTCTGTCGATACATGTATTGCATCAAACTGTCAAATTTGCCCAGGCTAGGGATCAAAGAAAGATGAGAAAAATACAAAGATTAGGCTAAACATAAAAATTGTTGTGTTTCAGCCTTTACGACCCACTCTCTGTTATTGTGCCGATCCAACAGATTTTATTGACAAAACTGAAAAAAAAATCGGGTTTGGTCTGTAGTTTTATATTCTATGTACTAGTTTAATTCTACGCTTATATGAAGTATACATCAAAATGAGACCCATCTAAGCAAGTAAAATATGTGGACCGTAATCAAAACGAGACCGTTTCACATTTTAACAAGGAGGGCAATAGACCATGGGGACCATGTCTCGATAAAATTGAAAAAAGAAAAAATATCCATTACCTACTATATGACCTTTTTTTTCACAATGAAGCAGAAACACAACTTTTTTTATATTTTGCCTTACAGTTACCTTGATTTGAGATCAAATACCATCAATGAAATATGGCAGATTAAGTATATAAACATGACTAACATCAGCGAGTGTCTACACTGTAGATTAAGATAGTAAATTATTTCACTTACCAAAATATGCCAGACATTTTCATTGGCTCCATCGAAGGAACAAAATCTACAATCACAGGTAAATGAAGTTATTGTTGAGACATTACACATTTTACTACTAGATATGCAAGTGACATGTAAGATTGGTACTCTACATTCAGTATAATCAGACATGTATATTTAGGTCACCGGAACCGAAGGCTCGGTAGACGGATGACTGATATTTCAAGATCTGATAAATCTATTCTTCAGAACCATACATCAGATTCTGACCCAATGTTGCAGGAATAAGTAGTCATGATCCCCTACACGCTTTGTTGGGATATTATAAGCTCAACTGATTCAAGGGTTCAAGAAAGCTATAGCCACAGTAATGTGTCTTGATCAATTGATATGGGATAGGTACATTTTGTTGCACCAAGAGGTTTTTTTTTTATTTTTATTTCTTATTTTATAAAATATTTCCACGAAAATTATCTGACTTTAACAAATGTTATAAAAACTTTGCTAAAATTTCTCTGAATTCGGTACAAAAAGTTAAGTAAAACTGGTTTAACCAAGATAGAGATTTTTCCTAAATTGATGACATCTGGTAAATGTAACATCGTAATATGATTCTCACCGGATGCTGACCCCTAGAAGACCTTGACCTCCCCAGTTATGACTGGGCATAATGGCGACCTCCCTGACATTCTGAGTTTTGCTGCTGTACACTGCCATTTTGACAGGTTTTTCGATGTTGGCTTTCAGCAAGTCCTTCAGCGTATCATTGTCTTGATTCTGTAAAGTGACAAAGGTAAAAGTAGTATTGTATAAAAAATTATACTATAACCTGTAATCAATCAGATAACTTTAACACTTAATCAATTAGAATACACCCTAAATTAAAGCTGCAGTAGTCTTTTTCAATTTGTACATTGCATCATCATCCACAAGGTCGAAGAAAATGATGGGGCACATGCCCCCCTCCCCATCCCCCACCCCCTAACGTTACTTTTCAGCAGAAGACAAAGTTGACCTTGCCTCTATTCCTCCTCTATAGCTTTGTGATATATATGGCTATCCACTTGAGGTAGAAGTAATTTCTCCATGTTAACTGTCACTTATTGTAACAAGAAATACTACCCAATAAGAAAAGAATTTTTATTTTGTGCAAATGCCTATCCAATTAACAAAAACAATCTAAGTAACATCAAATTCATCACATAAATTTCCTCTGAAAATCAAATATACATTGTACTTATCACTGATTGCACAGTATGATTCCAGAGGAAACAATAGATTAAAAACATCCAAAATTTCAAAGGAACCCACACCACTCTTCTCAAAACATCATACATCAGGGCTCGACATTAACACTTGTCCAGTATCAGTGAAAATTTTTTCACGGACAAGCGAATCTTTCTGAGTTATTTTTCTGTAAAGAAGTCTTAAAATTAAAAAAAAACTGAATTGAAATCTTTTTATCGAAATTGAAAGTCGAAAGCAGTGAGAAAACAACAATCAGGAAGTTTACTCTTAAAGTGAGGTCGGCAACTTTAAAATCGGGATAAAGTTCACTTGTTGGTCAATTTGTTTGTTATTTTTCTGTTATTTTCTAATTTTGCAATTGGTAAATACCCACTTACCCTTATCAGGAGCGCTGTATATTTGTTAACACAATAAGTAAATTGTTTAAATTTTATTTCATTCCTTACAGTAGTTAAAGAAGTTCAGTATTGACAAATTGTCTGACAAGTAAAACTTATATTCGGACAAGTAAATTTCATGGCTACTTGTCCGAATGGACAAGTAGGGAAAAATGCTAATGTCGAGCCGTTACATGTACTTTCTTAGGTGACAAAACTGAGACACGTCGATTAATACTGACATCAACGCAACTCAAATGACCCTTCCATTTATGCGTGAAAAATTGTTAAATCAGATGACGTCACAATACTTTACACCTCGGTCATACCTTGGATAAACATTGAAAATATATTGTGATGTCACGAAACTTAATACATTTTCTGCGAAAGCGATGGGTCAATTAAGTCAAAGTTGTATCCCCCTACATGTACACGTATGTTCCTACCTCCTTTACTATCTCCATCATTCTAAGTTCAATACTAAAGCATACTGCATGGCCACAAAACCTTGTTCGGTGACAATTTGAATAGATTTCTGTACTCTACTATAGAGGTAATGAATAATCTCTCGCTCATACCCATATGGTAATGAACTGAAGTCATCAAAGAACTGATTATCGGTGAATTAATAAATGTAACTTACAAGCCGTGTATTTCCAATTGCAATGATGAAATCAAAGAATGCCTCCAGTCCTGCTTTATGGCCAGGTGAACCATCTTGCACCTGTATTAATCAAACAGAGTAGTTGCCATTTAATATAATGCTAATTCTGAGATTATAAATACATGCGTCTTGTCAAACCTGATATAACATACATGTCTGTGAGTGCAGTTGGGAAACAAATGTTCAACAAGTTCACTTACGATACAGTCTGACTGCTAGTGACATTACTATCAATGGCCTACTAATGCTACTGCACTACAACGAAATAAATCACAAACCAATTTAACCATGTGAAACAAGATGTCTGTCAAAGACTGATGGCAGCCAATGTACCGGTAGCAATGAAAGTGTCAAAAGCAAATGTCACAATCAAACATTTTTGTTTTAATGAATACACAAGGAATATATGAGGGATGTTCGGAAATTATTGTTACTTTGGCGATTTCTTTTTGATAGAAGTAATTGTGATCATTTTACTTTGCCCTGTCCTTCGAAGTACTCCCCCTCTGCATTTATGCATCGTTTCAACCGATCAATCCAATTTTGGAAACAGTTTTCATACTCTTGAATTGGTATACTCATAAGATACTGGTGAATGGCCTTCAAAAACTCCGTTACAATACGCGCCTTGTGTGCTGGCGCATTGTCATGCAAGAGCCTGAGGTACTTCAAACCTGTATGTGGGCGGCGGCGTTTGTACCTCTTTCTTCAGTTTTCGAAGTACAACGTGTCTATAATACTTTGCTGTGACAGTTTTGCGTTTCGGAACAGGAATTTGCATGATTGGACCCTTGTTATCAAAGAATATGACATACAAACCTTCCTCACGGTGCGTATTCTTTTAGCAATGCTAGGGCGCCTGGCGTTTTTGTTTGCCCAGATTCGATTAGAGCATTTTCTTTTGGGCTCGAAAAAATACACCCATGTTTCATCACCTGTGACCAAATTATCAAAAGCCTTTTTGCTGTATTTTGGGTATTTCTTCAATAAGGATTTGGCCTTGTCAACCCGGGACCTCTTTTGGTCGTCAGTTAGTAAATGGGGTATCCACCTGGCATTGATCTTGCCCAGCTTAAGATGTTTCTTTAAAATACAGTGAATACATGCTAAAGACAAGCCTGTCATTTTAGCTAACTGCCTGACAGTGTACCTTGCATCTTTTTCAAGGATTTGCCAAATTCGTTCAATGTTATGCTTTGTTGTTGTTGTTGCTGGGCGACCTGTGTGAGCAGCATCTTTCAGCTGCTGGTGTCCCGACTTAAATCGAGCAACCCATCTACAAATAGTCATATATGACATTTGACCCTTCCCATAAATATCATACACCTCACGTTGAATATCTACCGCCTTTAAGCCAAGTAGAGACCTACCTTTGATATAGGCCCTAATTTCAATTACGTTTTCAGCTCTCTTGCCAACCATATTTATATAGAGTGTAATGAGTACGCTACAAAACAATGTACACAGCACCAAGGTCAGTGTAAAATTGTGAGCGAGAAATTTACCTATACCACGCTTCAGATATCACCCTATCGCCATGAGGTAGTTGTAAGCTCATTTAGCACTATTTCCACGAGATATTGCGCAAGTAACAATAATTTCGGAACACCCCTCGTACATGTGTAACATCACACTTTACATCTTTTTTTTTAAATTTGCTTAATGTCTTTTTGTCTATTTTCTCTGCATAATATTTACTATTTCGCAACATTTTCTCCTCAGACGCAACATTTAATAGTGGTATATTGTATTGTTCTAATACATGTACGAATGTTTTAAAGAACTGGATTCTGTCGAGTCAACCCCAACTTTTCATCTTTACTTTCATTTTGATTAAACAGTTGTTTAAAGACAATAACTGACTTCACATTCTCAAAATTTTAGATTCTCCAGATTGGGAATTCAGGAAGAAATTTCAGGAAGGAAAAGGAAACTTTTTCCGATTGGGAATGGGCTGAATAAAGTGCCGAAAAAAATCCCTGCACCTGGATATTTATAAGTGTTGTAGGGGGTATATGATGGGAAATTTTGCATGAAGATGAAGGAAAATATGTCCGGATATTATCTGTAACCTGTTTTCTGCAGGAAATAAAGGTTTGTACCACGTTTTTTTATCATTATTACACAGGACAGGCTAGGGGTATCAAATCACAAAAACCAGAATATCATAATGTCATAAAGAAGGCTGAAAAGAGAATCTGCCGAGAGGCAACAGTAAATGACAGCATATTAAACGGCCACATGCAAGAATCTCATAAGAGATTAGTAATAATAGTAATCACAATATGGCCCATTATGGATTATCTGAGCATGGCCATGGGAATCCAAAATGAAACTGGGAACATATACTTTTTCAACACATATGCATATCTATTACATACGACTTTTGTATTTTCATCGTTTCTGTAACTTTGTTACACACAGGTTTACATGATATCAATTCTAGAAGGCAGTAAAATAGATGGATACTTGACAGCCGGCAGTCAGAGTAAATTCGAACTGTGATTTCAGATCTTACCCTCAATACATGGTAACCCTCTGTACCGCCGCCAGGTATTTCATCTGAACTCCAGCTTCCTCCCATCACAGTCTTTTAGTGATGTCAAAAGAAGAGTTAAACGTCCAAGCTAAAAGCGAAGCGTTGCTTGTTTTTGCGTAGCCAAACGTGGCAAAATCTTCGATACAGACTAAAATTTATGTGAATAATATCCCTGACTAAAAACGGAACCGGGATATTCCTGTAATTCGGAAAGCTGGCAAGGAACAGACAAAGATTTCTTTTAGAATTCTTATATTACGATTTCATATTCACGACAAACTTTATCAGGGTGGGGGTCAACCTCTCATCGGACAGATAATCACTGCAATGAGTAACAATTTCTGTTTTCAGTATACATTTTAAGGACAAGGACTAAAAATAAATTTTAGGAATTTTAATTTGTCAGGTTATTTTGTAAAAAGGAGGCGTGTTCAACATAGAGAGCACCCTACTGCGCATCCGCTGCTGGAATTTTAACATTCTTGAACGAATTGAGCGCTCACGAATATAAAATTACCTTCTAATAATAATCATGATAAATAATAATGAAACTGTAGCGTGGTCATATAATTAGTACATTAGTCGCCGTCTTGAAAATCTTTGTGAAACACCTTGGCCGAGCCGCGTACAAAAACGTGAGCACCCGATGCGCAGCCGAGTCGTCATTATTTGAACGAGGGTACTCACTGTAGTGCTAGCGCGCGCTTGCGATACAACATCCAAGGTGTTTCACAAATTTAAGATTTTCAAGACGGCGACTAATGTACTAAAATGACCACTCTGCAGTTGGACGAATCTAATTTTAATTCATCATTAACTATCTTAATTATTGGGAATTAATATGAATTATGTATTGAAATTTTATTAGTATTATTATCATTATTATTTATCATGATTATTATTATAAAGTAATTTTATATTCGTGAGTGCTCTCTTTCGTTCAAGAATGTTAAAATTCCAGCAGCAAGTGCGCAGTAGTGCCGTCTCTTTATTGAACACGCCCCAGTTGTCACACCATGATCGCGAGTGCGCGTTAGCGCTACAGTGAGTACCCTTGTTCAAATAATGAGCACTCTGCTGCGCATCGGGTGCTCTCGTTTTGAACGTATACAGTTAAAGTCGAAGGCTTCACTAAGGCGCGTAGAGCCGAAAAGGGTGGATGCAGAGGGGTCACCCCTCCTATTGGTGGGGGTTCAGGGGGCCTCCCCGGAAAATTTTCGGGAAAATGGTTTTAAATGGTGCATTCTTAGCAAATTCTGAGATGATAATTAATTTAATGCCCATTTCGAAAGTGTAATTAAAAAAAATGTAGAAAAAAGTGGCCCCACGTGAAGCTTCCATTGCTTAGTCTATTAAATGGAATGTTTATTACAGACATCGTGAATTATAGTGGATTGTGTATATCAATTACGTGATTACGTCATAAGTTCAATGTTTTTACAGGAACTATCACGGGGAATCTTGCGGAGTGGTGGTGGTGGTGGTGGGGGGGGGGGGGGGGGGGGTTTGGCTAATGTATGTTTATCATTTTACATCTCGTCAGTCGTCAATAGTATTTTACTTATTATAACGATATAAGGGCAGGCTTGGTGTAGTGGTTAAGCACTTGTCTTGTGGCGCAGACGATCCGGGTTCGATTCCCAAATAGTGCCACCTACTGCTTCCATGTTGCAATATTTCTGAAATAGTCGTCAATAGTATTTCACTTATCATAACGATATAAGGGCAGGCTTGGTGTGGTGGTTAAGCGCTTGTCTTCTGGCGCAGACGATCCGGGTTCGATTCCCAAATAGTGCCACCTACTGCTTCCATGTCGCGATATTTCTGAAATATTGTTGAAAGCGACATGCGACATAAAATACAAATTAACTAACCAATTATTATCACGATATGTCTGATGCCTTGTAGATACAACAACTCTACACGAAGCACTTACGCTTCTCTTGAATTCTTAATTATTGATTTATGGTCTAATAAGCATTGATATTATTGAAAGAATACTGTTGGATAGTCAGTACCCGAGGATATCACCAGCTTACTTTTCACTTGTGATAAAACATGATAGTTATTTATAAATTTAGGAGTCATTCCATGAGGTTCTTATCTTGGGGGAATATGCCATTTCCACGTTTCGTTTCTTTTATTATAAAATTTTGAATTTAAGAGGAGTTGCTTGAATAATTTGAACAGCATTCTTTAAGATTAGTTCAAGCAAAATGATTACAAGTGAATACGCCATAGGGAAAACAGTGATGTCTAATCAATACTTAAAAACAAATTTGCTTTTCGATTTGTCATCATAACTGAAATATCAATATTTGATAGTAGTCACGTGCTTTTTGTGGTAACATATTTTCGAAGCGTAATCGATAACCCGGAATTACCGCCGGGTAGTCTATTTGGTCTGTCTCTGTGAGGACATAAGGTAGATGCTATTTACTTTTGAAAAAAAACATTTTCAATTTCATCGAAGTAAGATTTGAATTACATATTTCGTGTCGATCCCAAATCACTAGAGACTAGGATGATGAAATCCTCCATAGCTTACGATTCACCACCAGTTTTCTTAAGCTAATATTGGTGAATTCTGAATGCACTAAATCTTTATAATCGTTATGTTACATAAAGTATTTACTCTAATGTGCAGTTCCATAAGAATATTGGAACCCGCTTTGGTACTTCAAAGTGCCTTGCTATAAGTTCAGATCTAATGGGAGATTTGTTCCAGGTGACAAAGCACATGGTATGTTTGACCAAAACGAGATGCTTCATTGCATTCTGATATGCGTCTTTCTTTTCGACATTTTCTACTCTGAAAATAATTGTCGAGTGTTTCTGGCAAATAAGAGATGCTTACATTCCGTTTTGGTAGTTCACTTATTTTCTTTTGTAGATGTACTTTGGTTTGTTTTCTCTTTGATTTCCCATTTTTGCTGGTTTACTATGCCGATTAGGTTTCATGCTTTTGGCAGTTCACTTATCTTCTTTCGTGGATGTTCTTTGGGTTGTTTTCTATTTGATTCTCCATTTTTGCTGGTTTACTATGCCGTTTAGGTTTCATGCTTTTGGCAGTTCACTTATCTTCTTTCGTGGATGTTCTTTGGTTTGTTTTCTATTTGATTTTCCATTTTTGCTGGTTCAATATGTCTTTTAGGTTTCATGTTATTTTTTTGTACTACTGAGTTGGTGGATTCATCATCTTAACAATAGACGCTTTCGATGTTACTGCCTTATGCAGAGTTTTACTTGAACGTTGCACGCTGACTAACAGGGCGGTGGGGACTATATGACGGGCCTTGTCCAAACCTCTTTCAGAGGAGACATGGTTCTGAACCTCGTCCCCTCTGACTGTTAGTCGGGACTCCTACAGATCTAGGGTCTTAGCTCGCTTTCAGACTGGCAGAGCACGGTTTATCATGTTGATGTCGCATATATTTTTTATACCATTATGTGTTTTACTATACCTTAAGTGTTTATATTTTTATGACCTCTCAATATGCGATACCTGTTGACCCTTGTTCCTTACATGGAGGATTATTTATAAATTTTTAAATGTACGTCCTTTGATTCTTCTGCTATTACGGTGAGTGGGAAAATGGGCCCGTAAACCGGTTAACCACACCATTTGTTAGGCTTTTGTCAAATTAAATGACTGTCCTAAGTCGGTATCGTAATTGCACTACAATCAAATATTTTTGTAATGTATTATATGTTCTAGTATATTATTTATATTCATGTATTGTATAACTCCATGGTGACTTCTGCCACATAACTGAGCCAGTAACTCCTCTTTTTTTCTTTCGCAATTCTATGAATATGACACTATACACGATATTGTCCTTTTATTCCATGGACTATGAGATATGGTTTACCCTTCGGTACTTCTTTGTTTTATACACAAGAAAAAAGAGGAGTTACTGGCCCTAGATCTGTAGGAGTCCCGACTAACAGTCAGAGGGGACGAGGTTCAGGACCATGTCTCCTCTGAAAGAGGTTTGGACAAGGCCCGTCATATAGTCCCCACCGCCCTGTTAGTCAGCGTGCAACGTTCAAGTAAAACTCTGCATAAGGCTGTAGAGGGGCCAAATACAAGACCTATAGTCTTTTTGATGATCTCAATGTCATATTGTCTATTTAGAAGACGTTTGACTATTTTATTACATGATAAAATAACGTTATCGGAGGCTTTTACTTTCCTTAGTTTAGATAGAAGTTCTGAATAAGATCTGAAGAATTTGCCCAATGTTTTTCTTAGCTTGTGATATCTGTAACCCTGAGTTAAAAGTTTAGTAGTAATTTGTAAATTTCGTTTATGAAAGTCCAAAACATCGGTGCAACCTCTGACAAATCGAACTAATTGAGATATATAGATACCATATGATGGGAGTCGAGGGGCATCGCAATCCAAGTAAGGGAAATTTACAATAGGAAATCCAAAACCCTCACGTTTATCATAAATATTGGTATATATTAAGTGGTTGATAATTTTGATGTTCAAATCTAAGAAAGGTGTAGATTTATCTCAAGTATTAGCTTTATTCAATGTGAGCTCTGGTGGATATATTTCTGATATAAATTTTTCGAATTCAGGGTTGTCGATAACCAAAATGTCATCCAGATATCTGCAAGTATTATTAAATTTGCCAATGAGGTCAAACGTTTTGATTTTTCAATAGAAACCATAAAATCCCTCTCATAACAATAAAGAAATAAATCTGCTATCAGAGGCGCGCAGTTAGTACCAATAGGAATCCCAACTATTTGTTGATATATCTTGCCATCAAATTGCACAAAAATATTATTAATGAGAAAATCTAGTGCTTTACATAATTCTTTGCAAGTCCAGTATTTATATGAAGTATATTGTTTGTTGGAAAAGAATCCGGAGTTATTGGAAGTACATATGTACGTTTTAGATTCTCTGTGAAAACACCATTGTATAATAGACAGCAACTTGCTTTTAGTCAAATCATGAGGTAGAGATGTATAAAGTGTAGAAAAATCAGATGTAGAAATTTGAGTCGCTTTGAAATTTAGTGAAAGAAGTTTGTCTATAATTTCATGAGAATTTTTAATTGACCAAAAGTAATTGATGTTACTATTATGAAATGCGACATCACAATATTTGATAATATGATCTTTTATAGCAGTAAGAGCAGACGTAATATGCTTCGATAGTACCGTAGTAGAGCAGTGGCTAGAATTAGATATGAAACGTGATTTATATGGACTTTTATGTAGTTTTGGGAGCCAATATATGGTTGGTAGATCAGATTTATCAGTTTTAATTTTGAAGTCGGACATGGTCATGAGGTGATCGTGCAAGGTGCTGTCTTTTGAGGTAGGGCTTTCCACATATGTATGAGTGGAGTTTAATTCGTTTTTAAGTACTTCAATATAATATAGTTTTCAAACAACTATTATGTTATTAACTGCTTTATCAGCAGGAACAAAGACATATTTAGCATGTAAGTCAGCTATCTTCTTTTTAATAGAATTTGCCGTCAATGTATTAGGCTGTTGAAATAAATACGGATTTTCCGTAAAGTTCTTAATACGGATATCGACAATTTTTAAAATCTCGTATTTCCAATCATTAAGAGCATGAACCTATACCTGTTCTTTTTTACACCAACGTTTACAATATGTAGTTAAAGCATCTTCTATAACGTTACGGTATTTATTGAAATCTATCTATTCTTATACTTATATCATAATGTAAATCACTTAAATCAAGGATTTATAATTCAAAAAGGGCTTTCTAGTATTGTATATTGTATCAAATTCTTAAGGTTGACCCTGTTATTTATGAGATCATAGGCAAACCAAGTAAAGAACCCGTAGTAGTCAAATGACTGTTTTTGCTTTGAACACTGAAAAAGGATTTTTACAAAGAAAATTCAATCAAACGATCGAATGAAAACACAGTTAATTAGCCATTTTAATTTCTAATTCAGTAACTACATAGAATGATACATAAATCAGATTAAAAAAAAATGGATGAGAGTCCCAGACCACTAGGTAAGAATTTTAATGGATGTAACTCTCGGTGGTGCGCAGAACGGAGCTATAGTCGGACTTCGTGCCTTCAGGTCATCGAACGACACTTCGGTCAGCGCTGATGGGTCAGCATGATCTATTTTACTGATCATCGTTCTCTGAAAATTGAAGAAGAGGCTTAAGGTTCTTGTTCTTAAATGATCACCTGATCTTCAAAGTGCATTTGCGGTTTCAAGTGCTAACTTTCTATGAATAGGAAATCATTGAAAATATCTATTCGATTTCATTGAAAATTAGAATAGATAAATGTATGAAAAAAAAAAAAGAAATGAGAAATCAATTTGATAAATAGATCTAAAACACAACAAATTCTATATTCAGAATCAGCTTTAAAACAGTAAACAGAATATACCTCTATGGTGTACAACCCATGTGTTGTGTGTACACTTGTTATTTGTTTGGAATTCAGGTGTAATATATAACATTGATGCTTTACTCGTGCATACATATCATGCTGAAAAGAAACAAATAAGTGTATATGATACATGAATCATTTGCGAGCGTTTTCCTATATAACTGTTGCGACGGGTGTTGCATGCAAAAAGGAGACGCTCACTCTCCCCGGGCACCTGGTCTTAGCCCGGAATGTTGCGGGATTCGCAATGATTTGTATGGAACAATTTCATAATTTAGCCTCATCTTTTAGACTTCGACACTGGATAACAGATTGGTACTTCTTCGTTGCTTATCATTATCTATCCCATAGGAAATACTTACTTCTACTTGGCATTTGGTCTTGCCTCTATATATAGGAGTCCATGGACGACAACAGTGGTACTTTATGCTGAGCGTGTCATTGAAATAGTATCATGTACTTTTTTTATATTTTAATTATTCGGTTCATTGTGAAACATTACACTGAATTTAATGAGATGGTAATTAAATATTTTTCTCGCTTTAGACTGTTTTTCGATCATATCGTGACAAGCAAGCATTCAGAATGTAACCAAAATTTTAAGCATGGTGGTGTGATCCGGGAATAGAACCAGATCTTCTTCACCGCGAGTCATTCCACCACGTCTATCCACCTTATTAATTGTAATGTATACTATATTCAATATATCCAATGCTGACAAGTTTTTACTTGTTGATTGTTTATTGCTTTTACAGCATGCCGAAGTAGTTTCACTTTGCTGGCGACGGCATTTACATAGCATATTATAACGAATTTTTGACCTACACAGTCTCCTACGTGCTATCTCCTAATGATAGATCACTGGGACTTTGTCAGACAATACTCCGAGAATTGCCGGTCGAGAGTCCCTGGTTCAAGCCAAGCACCTTCCCATGTACTTGACGTGAGGGACGGATATCTCTGACCATCCTTACCATCCCCGGGCACCCGATCTTACTCCTTTTTGGGGCACACATATACTCCCTAAGTGAAATCTATTTGGTTTTCTAGGTTTGTAAATCTTTGCCGTATATAATAAAATTTTAAACATTCTATTACCCAAATTATGCTTTTGTCGTTATTTCACTTGTTTACACCACAGTTACCATGTTTCAATACCGAGTTTGATAAAAGGACTGTAATACTTGCATTTTTATATTCTGTCACTAAATTTCTATTATGTAAATTCCTATTTCATATGATGGTAAATTCCTATTTCATATGATGGTAAATTCCTATTTCATATGATGGTAAATTTCTATTTAATACGATGGAAAATTCATATTTCATATGATGGTAAATTTCTAATTCATGGGATGGTATTTTTCTATTTCATATGTTGGTAAATTCCTATTTCATAGAATGGTAAATTCCTTCTTCGTATGATGGTAAATTCTTATATAAATAAAAATTTTTAGAAATAATCGAACAGCAAAAACAATTGAGGAATAGACATGCAATGGAGTATTTCTAATATGAAAGCATTATAGGGTGGATAAGTAGAAGTGAATGACAAGGCAAAATGTGAGAAATAAGAATAGGTTATTTTCAATTCTTGCCGACATTCTCTGTGGTAGGATTTTAAAGAGAAAACAGAAGACATCTGACAAAGCTGTATGACACAAATCAACAAGGACCCGCACACAAAAATGATAATAGTATAATAAACACCGAACGGCATTACAAAAATATTCGATTGTGCTGCGGTTACGATACCGACTTAGGACGGTCAATTGAAGTAACAAACGTCACTCAATTGGTGTGGTTAACTTATTTACGGGCGCCCACCTTCCCACTCACCGCAAAAGCAGCACAATCAAAGGCCACACATTAAAAAAAAAGTATAAATAATCCTCCATATACAGAACAAGGATCAACAGGTTTCTCAAGGAGAGAGGTCATAAAAATTTATTACACACGAAAATTTATAGAATAATATGTTGCTATCAAAAATATGTAATAAGACATCAACTTAAGCAAACCGTGCTCTGCCCGTCAGTAAGTGAGCTCAGATCCATGATCAATAGGAGTCCCGACTAACAGTCAGAGAGACGAGGATCAGGACCTTGTTTCCTCTGAAAAGGTTTGGGCAAGGCCCGTCATAGCGTCCCCACCGCCCTGTTAGCGTGCATCGCTCAAGTAAAAGTCTGCACTGGGTTGTAGAGGGACCCAATACAAGACCTATTGTCTTAGCGATGATCTCGGGGTCATACTGTCGATGTCAAAGGCGTTTAATAATTTTAGAAACAGCCGATATGAAATTATCGGAACCTTTAACCCTCCTTCGTTTGCACACTAGATTACCGTAGAAATTGGGGTGGGAAATTTCGCTGGATACATATTGTTGAAAAGTAACATTTCCGAATTTAGATAAAATGTCTGAATAAGATGTATAAAATTTACTAAAAGTTTTTCGAAGTTTATTATATCTATAACCCTGAGTAAGAAGTTTAAAAGTAATCTGAGAATTTTTTTTTCGTTAAATTCCAAAACGTTAGTGCAGGCTCTAGCAAACCGAACCAACTGACTAATTTAAATACCATAAGATGGGAGTCTGGGGACATCAACATCTAGATAAGGGAAATTTACAATAGGACATGCAAAGTCATCACGTTTATCATATATGTTGGTATGAATATTGTTGTTAATAATTTTAATATTTAATTCTAAAAATGGTGTTTCCTGGTCGGAAGTATTGGCTTTGTTTAATTGAAGTTCAGGACGATAAATGTCAGTGATATAGTTTTCAAACTCAGGGATATCGATAACTAAAAATTCATCAAGATATCTGGAAAAATCCAGATGTAACTGAAGTACAGAGGTATGATTTAAACCCTCTTTTGAAACACCAGCGTATGAGAGACAACAATTTGGTTTTGATTAAGTCTTGAGGTAAAGAGGTATATAGTGTCGAAAAATCAAACGTAGAAACGTCATTAGCCTCAAAATTTCTCAAACGGAATTTTTCAATGACTTCGTTAGAAGTTTTGATAGACCAAAAGTAATTGACTTTACTATCGCTAAGACAGCATTACAATACTTGATAACATGGTCTTTAACTGCAGTAAACACAAATACTGTACAATACTGTATTAATTCACACAAATTACATGCACTCCATTCATACTCATAGATGTCCTGATTTCCATTTTCATTTTTGGGGGTTTTTTTTGCTAATAATGTCGTATTTTCGTATTAATGTGATATTTATTTTTATACTAATAATTAAATACTGTTAATCACTTATACTTTAATTTTTTCAACATGACTTTGGACACATTTTACAGATATAATTTCGCTAGAAGCAGCATGATTAAATGATCACTTGGAGGGAAATCAAAACTTAATTTTTTGTTGCTGTTTTGATGTTTGTATTCGTTGTACATTGTACTTACCGAAGAGTGAAAGTAATGGAAGGTGATTGCATGGGAGACATCAGGTTCATCTGTAGGTCCACTGGTGTCTCTGTATGACAAATGGCGTTTGTGTGTTATCTTCATACAAAGACACTGTAACAAAAATATACTCATTTCTAAACTGTTTCTGGTTTATTCACCACCAAGTAAAATCTTCAGGTAATATTCAGAATATGCTTCGATTTTAAAGGTAATACAATGAAAATTCGTCACCATTTAATCAATTGTGATGGATGCTTAGTAATATACGATTTAGATCTACTCGGTGATGGTTAATAGAACAATTACACAGAAAGATGGGTTGCATGTAACAATATCCATGCAACTATCTAAGCCTGTGTTTGATTCCAATAGTAATTGATTTGATTATTGTTTTATGTCACTCCAAGAATATTTCACGAATATGGTGACGGCATCTCCCTGATGCATTGCATAGAAATTTAGAGCTTTGCAACAAACCCACCCGAAGCAGTGAGGGATCTTTTACGTGCCACGCCTACCGTGACACGAGACCTCGATTTTTACTGTCTCAACCGTGAGACAGAACACCGGTGTGTCCAGGGCGGGAATCGAATCCGGAACCTCTAGGTCACGATCCCAGCACCTCATAAACTAGGCCACATCGGCTTGATTCCAATAGTAATCAAACTTAATTATATTAATTGTCTTCTTCATAAGAGACTCTCTTCTTAACACAAACGTTTTAATAAAAGATGGTTATTGATTTACTTTGAACTTTTCCGACATTTTGATGTCTCCCTTTTGTCACTGAATTATATTTTACGTCGATCAGTCAGAAAATAAGGTCAACTTTTCAGATGTTTCTTCAACTAATTTGTATGTAAGGGCATTCACGTAAAATTTGGCTAGCCAAACAGGAGACGTTCACTACTACCGGACACCCGGTCTCACCTCTGAAATCCGTGAATGTTCATTGTGGTACATTGTTGTTAGTGCCATAGTCATATGCCACCAGTTGCTTTCGTATTTTACTTCAACTAGCCAGAAAAGTATGTCGAATTAAATGTCAAATACATTGTGGACCAGTCAGAATACCACTTCTACAGAACGTCTAAAGAGTGTTCACAAAAATGTCATTGTAAAATAAACACCATAAAACAAATCGAACTTGCAAACAGCTAATAAACTCAAAGCAAATTGAAAACATGAAACTTACAATGCCGAATAGAGCTAGAGCTGTGGTTAATTTCAACATGGTGGTTTGTCAGTGACTTTCCACTTTCCCACAAAAGTAACGTTAAAGAAAAGAAATATTCATGTTGCAATTTATAGAAAAGGATGACCTCACGTGATGCACCATGAAAGAGGATCATTGAGGACATTTTATCTAAGCGATATTTATGATAGGAACAATATGTAATATCACGATGTTCTAAAATCGGAAATAGTGCAGTCAAAAGCATGATATTAAAATCTTCATTTAAAGTATTTTTGTTAATTACATATCGAATTATATCTTTGTCTTTTAATATTTTGGTAGATATTACATGCTGTTACAAACAGTTCCACTTTCTAAAAAAATTTTCAATTTTTTAAAGAATTAAATGTTGACGATAACTTAGAGAAATAATCTTCTTAATGTACAACTTTTAATATGCCACTTTGAATAATTTTGCCATATATTTTTTATAGATTTGTACTGAAGAAAATCACTCATGCCAAAATGAGATAAGGAAAAGTGCTTGGACTTAAACTGACCTAGATGTATGTTTCATGATTCTTGTTACCTTCTAAATATAACATGGGCCTATTGATATTATGGTCATTTAAGTGTAATTCTGATCAAAGTACAGGGTTAAAATTGGAATCTTCCTCTTTAAACGGGTTCAGAATTACGTATTGTAATATTCATATTTATGATGTTTACCTGTCAGTTAACACATTCTTACCATTATAATACCACCCCGTAGATGCAACAGAATTGCAATCAAGAATACTGATGAAACTTTTAAGGTCAAGTGTAAAGATAACATCAGGTTTGACAAATTTAAATAGTAACAAAATGTAGATCATAAATTTCCTAAAACGAATATAAAAGGGTTTTTAAGGTATCGATGCCGTTTTCACGACGTTGTATCGCTTTAATTCCAGCAGGCATTTTCACAAAGAATAGCAAGTTTTTTCCATAATTTTTTACGTACGAATTCTTTACTAAAACCCTTGAGTCATTTTCACAAACGTGTCTGTAACTTTAAGGGAAATCCGTGGAGTATACGGAATTGTTTTGTCAAAGTAAAATACTGCGCATTTTTTTCTAACTTCCGGGTTAGAAGGTATTTGATAACAAAATGTAGGCCTACTTTCGATTTAAACAACGATGGATAAAAATAAAAGGCATCTGGAAATTTTATAGTAAGCTCATATCAATAGAAATTATAAAATTTGATATACAGCCGCAGAACGCATATGATGAGAAAATTTTAGTTATTGATTTTCCAGGTCAAAGTTCAAATCTTCAAATCGTGTAAAAGAGTTTGAGTTAGAAAAACGTATCACAAAGTTAATTTCACATAATTTCAGAGACATATTAGTATAATGTGTGATATGTTTCCCCGAAAATATGAAATTTAATGTTTTGTTTTCTACATAAACTTATGAACTAATAAGTAAACGCGCCTGTTGAAGAAATCTCCAATATAAAGATATATAAATGCAGTAGATTCGAATGAATCGAAGCAGAATTTTAAAATAGTTTTTCTTTTGTAAATGTGCTGTAATTGAATGAGACCGTTTGGTAGGGGTTCGATTTCCTTTTTTTATCGCTTCTACAATTTGTACGATGCTCTGCCTAGGAAGCTTCTACAGTTTGATCATGTTTATGACGGTAGGCATATAAAAAACTTGATATTTCTTTTTCCGCAAAATATTGTCTGCTGCTATACTCATTGGATAACCTGACGCCATTTCATGGTAAAAATCGCCTGTAAAGAAATCCCTTATAGAGTTATGACAGTCTTTTACGTGTATTTAAAGTTCAGGAAACTTTGACTAACTATCTTTAGTAAAAATGACGTAAGGATGTATTTTGTACATACGTAAAAGAAATCACGAATGTTTCTTGTAAATAGGCCTGCAGGTAATTTGAAATTGTTTTTAAATCGTGAAATCATCCCAGAACAAGGCACACATTTAATGTTCTATATAGAGAATCTTATCGTCAAAGTCAAGCTTGCAATGGGAAGATACCATTTTCTAGTCAATCATGTAACATTATAGTCACATAATCAGATAGAGAGAAGCCAATTAAGACGGTGAATAAGAAGGACGATGGAAGAGAATGATGAGGTAAATACTTTCAATTTGAAAAAAATAGGTTATGTTTTGATTTTCCCATTTTCGTCTAAAATTATTATGTAATTCGCTGTTTGTGTTCAGGAACGGGGAAGTTATGTGTTAAAGTCAGAAAAAAATAATAAGTGAATTAGTCAAATCTCAGCAAAAATTTAATTAATTAGATAAAAGGTGAAAAAATATTTTAAAAGCATGTTGCTTCAACCAAGTACTTTTTACGGGACAAGAGTAATCTTCGCTGAGCGATAATAAAGATTTAATGAAGCTCTACGGTAATAATTGTAAACTGAAGTGGTATTTTTAATAGTAGGTATATATATATATATGTGTATTCAGGTGATTAAAATTACAGACAAAATAATACATTGATAGGAACAGCAAACTAAGAATAGAGATATATGAGAGACTTGATGATTACCATTTTACTGTCATCGTCTTTCCTCCTTTATACAGCAATATTTTTCATAATCTATATATGTTGTTTACGTCTCAGCTCTTCCCAGTATAGAAGAGCCTGTACATTGTATGATTAACACATACATAGAATTATTCTGCTTTCCAGAACGTTGTTTCCAGAGATATAGGAAAAATCATGCACTGCGTCAATTTCTGCACATCTTATGATGATATAAAACTTGGAGTATTTATTATCTAAAACGTTGATCCATTTGTTATCACTTTATGTCGATGATACAGATTATGACTACTGACTACCGTTTGCAGTATTATAACTACGAGGTGGGGGCGGCAAGACAGTTCAGTAGGAGATGCTTACTCCTTATGGCACCGAATCAACCCTCTGTTTCTCCATAGATCTGTGATTACCCATTAATCCACATTATGCTATGTATTCGGAATTCCTTTACTGTTTAAGCTTAGTTCTCGGGGCTGCGGCGGTATGGCAGTTCAGTAGGAGATGCTTACTCCTCCACGACACGAGATCCTACTCCAATTTCTCCAGAGGTATGTGCTTACCTACTTTTCCATATATTATGTATATTGGATTCAGATACTTTTTATACTTGGTTCAATGTATTGGACTGTATACTTAAATAGTGTAGTAAAGAAAAATCAAACAGAAATGTATAGCCTAATATTTGAGATCGTCTTTAATCACTCATGCTTCAAATGTGTCATAGTTTGGGGGGTATTTTGGAATAAAAGCCAGTAAACCTATTAATTACACCATTTGAGTAACAATTGTCATTTCAGTTACCCGTCCTTTGTCGTTACCTCAACTATATTATGATAAATTCTAATGCATTTTGTTTGTAACACGGGATCTCATTGGCTGTCCGATTTAAAAACTGCAAGGGTATTCACGATACCCCTGCAGTTTTTTATATGACGTCACGATATCCTGCAGTTTCTGATTTATGACGTCACGATATCCTACAGTTTTTGATATGATTGTGATTAGCAACTTGGCTTAGAAAACCATAACTCTGTGCCTCTAGTTGTAATTATATTTGTCAAATGCATTAGAATGGGGTTACCATGCGAGTGTTTTACAAAAACTGACAGGGTATCGGCGGATACCCTGTCAGAAATGTCCGTTTCACGGCTCGGCTAACGCCTCGCAGTGAAACTCAATTTCTGACAGGGTATTCGCCGATACCCTGTCAGTTTTTGTAAAACACTCGGATGGTAACCCCTAATGTTTTATAATGTGTTTATTCTTTTTTTGGTGTCTTTTCATGGAAAGTCGTATTGTAACTGTCAAAAAAGTAAACAATGGGAAAGAGGGCACAACGAAAATTGATACAAGAGATAAGGACAGAGTACGCGTACTTAAATGACCCAGATGTATATTTCACATTTCTCGTTGACTATTACATCTAATTTTGTATATCTATGGTCTTGTAGTACATTCATAGTGCTACGGGAGAGTGTCCAAATTTGTATATCAGTCATTTCAATAGTCTATCTTCACGTACTACTGAGACACCTTTCTATGTAAATTGAAAGTGCGGACACTGTTGCTTAATATAATTTGAAAAAACTCCAATGTTTAGGTAATAACAGTAATAATAATTTTTTTCGGCACTAAGCGTCATTCAGTAGGTACACTTATTCGTTATTTAATACAGAACGTGAACCATGTTCTTCTTTTAATTAAGTCAGTTCTCTTACGATTTTTTTTTCTGTCTTTCTTTTTATTCTCACTTTAGGGGCAGGCTTTGCGCTTAGCGTACGGAGCCCATGATCCGGGTACGATTCCGGGATTGCTGCACCGCTATGTTTAAGAGGATGGTTACCTCTTGCTTCATTGTCGCATATAACTGAAAAAATTGTTGACTGGTACGTTAAACAACACTCAACCTACCAATCAATTTATTCTTACTTTTATCATTCTTTTTATATAATTAAATTTATTCTATTTTATTTTTATCTTTATGTTAATCCCACTAAAATCATTGATATTGAGTCTTTTCGTTGAACAGACTTATTTCCCTTTTGAGACGGTATCTGACGTAAAACAATTATGACGTCATCAAATTCCTATGAAAACATCATATGTGGGCTATCATTTCCCTGAGTTTAAGATCAGTTTCCATAGGATGTGATGACGTCATAAGTGTTTTACGTCAGATACAGTCACAAATGGGAAGTAACTCTGTAAAACGAAAAGACCGAATACATATTGTTTCAATGTCTAAACGAACGTTGTAGATAATATTTGATATATGATTTGAAATACATGGACACATAAAATACGGTAATAAACCAAGCTCTTTTCACTACAGAATTCACAGCAACTTAAAATCATGGATGAAATCATGTATCCGGGTATCTACGTCCAACTTGAATTCCAAATATATAAAAAATACACAAACATACAAAAATATGGCATATGTTTATCTTTAATTCAACAGTTGCATACTGCAATAGAGAAGTTACATATTGGAACAATTAGCCATGAACTGAAACCCCTAGTTAAGCGTTTGAATGGAAGTGATCCTTGGTGGTGCGCAAAATTTAGCCATGAGTGCACTCCGTGTTTTTAAGTCATCATACGTCATCACATTCATCGTTGCAGGGTCAGCCATATCTATTTTGTCAATGATTGATTTCTGCAAATACGAAAAATAGTAGATTTCAGAAATTAACAGAGAAATCATGGGCAGGTCAAAATATAAACTGTATTAAAGAGTCTAGTATATTTTAATGATATTTGATTATTCAGTAATCTCGTAATGAGCGGGTGAATTCAATAAAACGAAGGGTAATGTATTTAACTATAGTATTCACGATTGCCGCTTGGGGATGTAAAAGACCGACCAAGTACATTTATCGGAACTCGTAAAAGTTATCATGTCAGTTTGTTAATTCCGGTTTGGTCTACAAATATTTATACATTAGATATTAAAAAAATTCGGGCCATGGGCATCATTGAGGATACAAAGACGTTTATATGCTACATTTTCTATCGTTATAAGATAGCTATCCAACAATGATATGTTTTCATACAATACATCACACTAATCATGTAATCTAACCAGTGTAATATGTATAATTATCAAAAAGTTATTTTGCTTTCGAAATTTACTTTAAGTGTTATTTCAGTTATTCCCCTTTTATCAGAAATTTTTCTCAATTTTAATCTTACACTTTAATCATATATTGGAAACGTATGAAAAATAGAATTAAGAAGGGGTCAGAATGAGTCTGAGAAAAAAATGTGGTATTTCAAATGTTTTTCAAATGTGTTAAAATCTATATATGAAAAATCATAAACTTTCGGCATGGATACAAATACTATCGAACAATACGGAACAAATATTAGCTTTATAGCTAAAATTAAAATACTTAACAGAACCTCTATGGTGTATAGTCCATGGGCTGTGTGAACATCTGTTTGCTGTTGTGTACTCAGGCGATATATGTAACATGCATGCCTTACATGTGCAACCATATCGTGCTGAAGCAGAAATAAACATCTAGTGTTAGCTATATTCATTACATGTAAATGATAATATAATTGTACCTACTGTAATTTATATTGCATTAAAATGAGTAATTCATCCGATGTTAGTTTGTATTGTACATCTCCTTGGTGACTTGTACCCTACAGCTAAGTCAGATGTCTTTCCCTTTACCTTTTTGTATGTCAAGGAAGTGTTAACATAAAGATACATAGATTTTAAATGTGATGTACAAAAATGATATGGTGCCGTGACCGGGATCACACTTAAACCTGAAACAGATGGGTGGTTACAGTACTTTAGATATAGACACTTTCACCATTACTGCTGATCTGAGGTTTTGGCTGACAAAATCATAACTGTTCTTGCAAAATGACGTCAGAAACAATCAATTTCTTATTATGACTTCAAAACCTTTACAGGAAAAGTTATCATATACCAACCAAATATCTCAGTCGGGCATTAATAGTCAAGGGTCTATTCATGACTAAGCTAGACGACCATATTTGCATTAAGTCGTCAGGTATATGTTTGTATTAAATGGTGGCATTTTTCCGTCAGCCCATTGTCAGATAATTCTATTGACCTGTAAAGAAATTATATGTATTTTGTTCAATACACATCCATAAATTTATACAGTATACAGTATACTTTTTGTATTATGTATACTTACTGTTGTGTGGAAGTAATGAAATGAGATTGCATGTGAAACATCTGGCTCATGAGTAGGTCCATGGGTGTGAGGATGACGACTGTGTCCATGCGTATGGGGATTTTGACTTGCTGATGCATGTGGCATCTGTGTTGTTGTCATACCTAGACACTGTTACAATGATAAATAAGATATAATATATAAAGATACACAAATAAATAATTCTGCTTATTACATATATTATGAACCGGGATAAAGTTCCAAATCTGAGAGGCAAATTTCATGTCGTTGGTGACTGCATTAACCACAGGCCAATCATATCATGTATGAGTATATGTATCACGTCAGTAATGAGAGTGTTATCGTCATATCTAATAATATACAAACAAAGGATAAGTAACGGAGCCAACAGATTCCAAATTGGAAATGTTGTATGACGAAGTATTGATAGATGAACTTTGTAGCTGACGTAGAATAACTGTGACATGAACCAATTCTATGGAAACCGATGTAAAACTACGGAAAATAAAGGGACAAAAATGATGCTCCAGTAGTAATACTTTGGCGTCAGAATGGTTATGAAGTCAATGACTTACCCAAATGGACAAATATTTCTGTGTTACTGTAATTGCAAATTTATCCAAATCCCCATATTATGGTAGGCATTTCACTTCCAAGTGTTATAAAAGGCCATTGTTAAATTTAGTTAAATCAATTAATAACAGAGAAATCGAAAATAGCTGCGACAAACAGAATCAATACGGCCTTCGAAAAATCAGGGACGAGAATGAGAACGTCCAATTTTTCTTCGAACAAAAATAATTCTAGTCTTGAAATGAAACACTATCATTTTAACAGAAATCATTTACAACCTCACAGAAAAGATCTAAAAATGAAACTTACACTGCCAAAGAGGGCTAGAAGAATGATTGACTTCAGCATGCTGGATTATCAGTGTAGTGACACTATGAGAGAGGAATTCTTCCCATTTTAATTTATAGAAAGAAATGACCCCATGTGAAGCACTTCCAAGAGTTCAAAGGGGACCATTTAGGGCATTATAATGTGATATGAAAGGTGAAATCTTGACGATATTGTAAATACTTTGAATAAATTTAGATTTGATAATAATTGAGGGATATAATAAGTTATATATGTTATATTATTATGATAATTCTGTGTGTAATTTTGCTTTATAGTTTTAAAAATGTTTTGCAGAAAACCAATGGTGCCTACGTGAGATAAGGACAAAGTGCATGTATCATAATGAAATATAGAGGTAATTTCACGATTCCAGATGGGTTCTTGAAGTATTGGGTACTTTTACATTTGTGGTCATTTAGTTCATCTGACCTTAGTACAGTGCTAGAATTGATACAAGTTAGTTTTAAATAAAATGAGATCACAGAGTACAGATTAATACATATAACTTTTAAAACTCTTTACATCATTTTTGTTCATCTGAATCCAAATGCTGAAACCTTTAATCTGTGGTTAAGTTAGCAAGTGGTTGCCATTAATTAAAATCTATCATAAATTAAAACCATCAGTAAGAAAATCCTTGTTCAAGTGTAATGATCGGTGCGTTAAAGAGTTTGTTCGAGAAGAAGAAGAAGAAGAAGAAGAAGAAGAAGAAGAAGAAAAAGAAGAAGAAGAAGAAGAAGAATGTGATGATTGTGGAGATAGTGGATGTGATGATTATGAGGCATAAAAACTCTTATGGCCGCCCGCCCTCCTTCCCCTATAAATCCGCCACTGGTACACATATATTTAAAATATGCCCATGCTACACGTTTTCATGAACAAGAGGGTTTACAATTTCGTTTATATACAGCAGTGGCGGATCCAGGATTTCCAAAAATGGGGTCCACATGTTTATTAGTCAAACTTCTCAACCATTTTTTGTGCCAAATCTGGATTTTTACCAGTAAATATGTAGCGAAAAGGGGAGGACCCGAACACCAACCCCCGCCCTCCTCTAAATCGGCCACTGTAAAGTGACATAAACCATAAATTTCGTGTGGTACTTCTGTCACCCACTTGTCATGTTATCATGTCACTATGTCAGATCTCTATGTCAGATGTAATGCTAATATTTCAGATCATTATGCTGATTTTGCTCCATGTTATTTCGACTAATACGCAATGTCGACTTGTCAGATACAAGTGTTATCTCAACTTGTCAGATATGATGACAACTTGTCACAATATTGTGTCGACTTGTCAACATATCTGACAACGCAACATAAAGATCTCACAAGCAGACGTAATACAGAAAAGTGGGCTGCAGAAAGATATTACCACATTACGTATTCGAATCTGGAAAATGTAGATATTGTCATCAATAGAGATTAACCTCTAGTATCTTTCAAAAGGCGAATGACATTACGGAATGTATTGAAAATGAAAGACATATCACCGTCTTCAGTGGCGGATCCAGTATTTCCGAAAAGGGGGGCACCATATGTATTAACCAAACGACGTAACAATTTTGGCGCTAAATCTGGATCTTTACTTGTAAATATGTGGCCAAAAGGGGGGAGGGGGTCCTCTAAATCCCGAAGCAGTGATAGTCTTTAGCGTGCCATGCATACCAGGACACGGGGCCTCGGTTTTTACTGTCTCATCCGAAAGACAGGACTCCGGCATGACCAGAGCGTACATGTGTAATCTTCAATAAAGAGGTTAAGAGCTTGCAGTGCTGCTTTATTGTGTTAAAATGGTGAAGTACCTCGTGTTTGATGATGATGATGAGAATGGCGGTGGTGGTGATGCTGCTGCTGCTGCTGATATAATGACTAAAACGATGATGATGATGATGATGATGATGATGATGATGATGATGATGATGATGATGATGATGATAAAAGTGATAAGACAAAACAAAACAAAAAACACAAACATGATTTTCCCACGGTGAGCTAACGGATGCACATTTACAATATATTTATGCTCTCTAATCTTTATGATAAATTCTATGCAGGAGACTTCAATTGCAAGTGACAAAGCTAGCGTTTCATTTATATGAGTCAAAGAGATAAAATTCCCAATGTGTCGGGAGACATAACTTTTGCTAAATCTATTGGATCCTATTGATAAACTCTCTATACTGTGCCACGGTTCACTTCACTAACCATAAGCTAAGTCGGTCGATCCTCTCTGGTGACGACGATATTTATTCTGGGCAATTTTCATTTCATTTAAGGATTAACTTTAACAATTTTGCAATTTACTGAGATAGAATATGGTTTGAGGCGGTGTACACTTTATAATCCGTGAAGCGGATTATAGAAAAGTGTGCACCGCCTCAAACCATATTATATCTCAATAAATTGCAAACTTGTTAAGGCTTATCCTTATGATTTAATTAAAGACTAGAATAATTTGAATAATTTAAATTATCAACATTAGATTCTTTTTTAAACTGCAAATCAAAATGTAACAAGAGCGAAGGAAAATATTCGCATAGCTGGTTGTTCCTAGCAACCGAGCAAACCAATTTATTAGGCTTTAACATGCTTTCAACGGCCAATCAAATTTCTTGTTACCTAAAAAGTTAAATTATTTACTTATCATTTAGCTATCGTATGTCAATAAAAATAAAAGTTTAGGACAGAAATATCACATTACGATGAATTATGATAAAAAATGATTGAGAAATTCTTCAAAAATAGAAACAAGTTTAGAGCCCTCAAGACCGACTTAGATTAAGTCTAGGAGTATGTCCTTTGCTCAACTCGATCATGACAGTCCACGTCGCTCGAGATGCGCAAGCACCAGGTACGTGTACTCGATTTGTGATAGGGGACATCACTTAAGGAAATGTATGAAATCAGAGTACAATATTTGATGATTTGTTAATATTTGAGATTTTTAGGCTACGACCCTATCAGGATTTGTTTAAAATGATGTAGTTAAATCAAAAATGTAGTAAGGACATAATTTTATTTGTCCGATTGTTTAAAGGAGGAGGGGGAGGGACATATTTACGATATGATCAGATCATTCAGCTAATTCTTCTCTTTACCGATCTATAACCCCCACCCACCCCCACCCATCCCCCGTCCTCGATTATTTGATACGTACTTACTACAGATTATCTCCCCAGAGGGGTACTACAAAATGAATATTTAGCAATTACTACCACTGTTTTTAAATAACACTTTCGAATTCAAAACCGTGTATCCCCTCCTAAATATAGCAATCGTCATGTGACAGATGACGTCAAACCTTAGGCTCCTATCTATTACTTACGTACAAAATCAATACGTAATTGTGAAATATACATGTTCAGGTGTGATTGCAAGTTTATCAATAATCATCGATCCTTTGTTTACATATACTAGAGGCGGATCCAAAGGGTGGGTCGTCTGCAATTTATTACCCTTTGATCGTAAAATGATTTTTTTACTCCGCCATGCCAGTGGTTGTTTAGTTATTAACCTCCTCCCCCTCCTTGTTTTCTGTATTGAAATAATCTCACACAACCAAAAGCGGTTGAGTTCGGTTGCATGTTCTATCTGTGGTCCTCTTTGTCTCGTGTAGGTTCGTAACATAAGATCTACATTTCAGTGCAATGCATCAAACATGTCATCACCATATACTGCAAATGGAATATTACTGATGTACAATAAAACAAACGAAAAATCCCCTTTACCCAAAAACCAAATAGACAAAACAAAACAAAAAATAAAATAAATAAAAAATAATAATAAAAAAAAGAAGAAGAAAAATAAGACCCCCCCCCAAAAAAAAAACCCCACAAACAAACATTACAAATAAACAACAATAATAACAACAACAACAATGATGATGATGATAATGATGATGATGATGATGATGATGATGGTGATGGTGGTGATGATGATGATGATGATGATGATAAAAATAATAAAACAAAACAAAACAAAAAACACAAACAAACGAGCAAACAAACAACCTTCAAATTAAAAGAATCAATGAGTTATTTATTCCCGAGTTCGTCTCGTGAAAAAACAGACTGTATGAAGAAAACATCAAAAGAACTATTGACTTCTATGCATTCCTTCAACCAAATAGCTCATGATCATGTATACATGTATAGTATATATATGAGTTATAGCATTTAATGAGGCAATATATAAAATGGTCCATTTGATGTAAATTGTATCGCTTGTAACAATCAGTGGTGGAATTCATAGGGGTGGAGGGGACTTTCACCCATCCCCTTCACTTAAAAAAAAGAGGGGGAGAGAGAATGGGGAGGTGACAGACTACTACGATTATCCTATTATCCGATAATCGTACGTCTACTCAATTTCTCCGGTGAGAAAATTGCGGTTGTGAAGCTCGTGCCATTCGAGGAGGGTGGATACAAGGGGTTTGGGGAGGGGTGTAAGGGAAGATTGAAGCCCCCCCTTGTGACGTGTATGTCCCCTCATTGTTGGTGTAGGATCCATCAATCCGTAAACAATTTGTTTGTTATCGCTACTCCTCTGAGATTTGAATATGGGCTAGAAGTATTCCCTATATGATCTAGTGTATGTGTAATTTTGAACCTGAGTCCAGCCCTCGGGAGTGGAAGTAGGCGTGGTCGTGAAATACTGTTATGGCTTCTTTACCAATAAAGCCAAAATATCGTACGTATGATTCTTTGTGAAACGGCCCACTAATCGAGAAGCCGGGGTTCGAGTTCCACTCTGGTTATGCCGGTGTCCTGTCTTTCGGATGAGACAGTAAAAACCGAGGCCCCGTGTCGTGGTATGCATGGCACGTTAAAGATCCCTCACTGCTTCGGGTGGGTCCGCTGCAAAGATCAAAATTTGTATGCCCTGCATCGGGCAGATGCCGTCATCATATACGTGAAATATTCGTGGTGTGGTCCCGCCTATCCGTTTTATTCAAATTGATAAACTGGTAGTAGGCCGTAGTTGCAGGGTTACAACCCTTTAGGTCGAAAAATTTGCCCAGCAAAGGTCATTTTGGCTATGTTCTGGGATTCAACCCCAAACCCACTCTTTATTGACTGTAAAGCATTCATGGCAGATCGCAACCCCTTTTTCTAACATTTCTATATTCGTCCAGTATATAGAGATTGTTCGGTTCTATCTATCAAAGGAATGATGTTGGATTTTGCAATATAGCTGAATCAGATTTATCAGATCTGACTCAGCTGTTATGACAAAATCCACCACATGTATAATGAAAATAAAAAGGTATAAGCAAGACGTGAAAACATCACAAAAAGCTCCATTTACATGGCAGCTACCAAACTGCGGGAGTTTCCGGGGAGGGGATTGTCCCCCTGTTACCCCACCTTTTCTCTGCCGTGAACCTGTGCGGTCCAACGACTCCTCGCCTGACTTCGCCCCCAAATCCAAAACCTGGATCCGCCCCGGCAATATTGTACATTAAGTTTTTATAAATCTCCCTATTTACCGCGATGATTACCTGTTTTAAGCCATTTCGTTTTGTATATACCCTTTCTTTATGTTCTGGGAACTTCTCCGTGATCTTACGCAGACGATGTATTGTTGTATTTATGTTACGTAACTTCCGGCTTAGATTATGACGTTATGTTTGTAAACAAAAACAGCTGAGAACAAGCGCAACGGTGCGTATTATTTAAATTTGCATAATAGATTTTATGGCCAGCAGACGTTTTCATAGAAGTAGAATTTGTTTGGCATCACTAATATTTATTTGAACTTTGTAAATTACCTGACTGTTTATTTTTAAAAATCTTTGCACATAAATATAGGATAAATAGGATTTGTCGCCGTAACCTTAATTTTAAGTTATAAGTGGTACTGATTATGACGTCATAATGTCATTGTTCTTTAAGTCGCGTTTGGATGAATACTTTTTATTAACTTCATTAACTTCCTATATATATATGGACTGCAGTTAATACACCGATCCACTTTTCAGCATAGAAAGCGATGTTTGGCGGACTTATGATTGTTTTACTTATGACGTCATAGTCAAATGTCCGACTTGTCCAACCTTGCGTGACGTCATCACAGTCGTATTTTGCGCGAATATGCTTAACATTCGACGAAAGTGGATCGGTGTATGGCGACGAACCTAATTATTTACAGTCTTGAAACGTTATATCCTTTACGGCATTTGGTGGCAGGGGTAAAAAAAAATTGATTTTCAAAATTATTTTATGATCCTGAATTATAATATGCCTTCATAATTTCATAATTTACGATTTATTGAGAAGTGTGGATATCGATGAAAAGCTGACTAAACCTTTCATAATTGCATTACAATTTTGAATTTGTTATTTAAATTTTTGCAGAAATTTCGATTATTTAGGTAGATGCTGGGATAGATAAAAAGGTGACAAATCCTTTCTTCCTAGTCGTGTATAAAGACCAGGGGATTAATTATAAAAAGAGGACAAATCCTTTAACCCCAGGACGCGGAAATTTTGATAACTCTTCTGGGAGGATAAAATATATATCTTAAGAAATTAATAAAATAAATAAATGATAGATATATACATACAAATATATCTGCTGTTTCATCTATTCATTTATGTTTATCTATTCATTACAAATATTTCGTAAACAATTACACTCAGTACATGTCTTGTTAGCATGAATCAATTTTGATCAAGGCTTAAGTAGTTTTGAGAGGTCAATAAATTGTTTTGGCGGTGAGAATTATTGCAATCAAAAGTTGATTGCATTTATTGAATATGTAAATTTAAATTTAATTCAGATCCGTCGAAGGGTTTTAAATATTCCAGAAATTGATTCTTTCGTCTTCGAACAAAAAATAAATAAATAAATAAATAAATAAATAAATAAATAAATAAATAAAACAACAGCAACCCCCCCCCCCCCCAAAAAAAACCCACAAAAAAACCCCAAAAAACCAAAACAAAAAAACCCGTCAAAAAAAAAACAAAACAAAAAACAAAAAAAGAAACAAACAACAATTAATGCAAACATTGAAGTATGAAAAATCCTCCCCTGTCCAAAAAAAAAGAAAAAAACCCCAAACACAAAAAAAAAACATACAAACAAACAAACAACCCCCCCCCCCAAAAAAAACCCCGCAAAAACAAAACAACACCCCCACCCCCAAATAAACAAGTAAAATAAAAACAAATAAATAAAAAGCAGGTGTTCTAGAAAAAAATTGTCAATGAAAGATGAATTTTATTTTTTTATACCATAGTTTGCCTTGCGTAAAGAGAGGAGTGTTAGATAATTAATCTTAAAAACCATAAATCTGGTCGTTTTGATTGACTCCTACCCATTACTACATACAGCAATTTAATATAGTATGGATGTATGAAATGAGGGTACACATTCAATGGGTTTATGTATAAATGGCCATTTAAAGAAAGATTTACTCCATTGGTCTTTGCATGAAGAAACTTGTTTATGGAAACCCCATCTATGTGGGATGTAGATGTACGGCAAGGTCGTAGGAAGCATTTCAAAAGTGGGGGCCAAACCTTGAATTTCGTTTCATTTCGCAACGTAATTATATATATTCATGCTTCATAAAGTAAAATAAAATAATCGAAAAATATAATAGATCAAAAAATAAAAAATAAATATATATATAAAAAATAATAATAGAATAAAATTTAAATAATAAAAAAAAGAAAAGAAAAGAAATTAATATATTTATAAATAATTAAGAAAAAAGAACAAAATAGGTGTAAAAATGTGTGTATATACGTACCCACTCACACATAGTCGGGTACCTGGTACCCCTTTTGGCCTCTAATGGAATAAAAAGCCAAGCCCCCCCCCCCCCCCCCCCCCACCCCGGAACCATAGTAACCCGCATATAATCCGTCTTCTCTTAACTAATCCCTTCGGCGCCTCTTTGGAATCTACATGTAAAGCTACAAACGATTTCCCATATATTGGAAATACTTATTATTTGATCAAATCATAATTTCCCCATTTCCCTAATCTTTCTGAAAATACAGCCATGTGCACATGCATGTATTTATGTAATTTTACTTATTATTTAATTATTTTGATATCCGGGTAGAGCGCTTCATTTCATATCCCGTTGGAGTCCCAAGGGGATTTACCTGTAAACATGACGTCACGTGTTTTATTTTTGTAATTGTTGATTTCGAAATATTGTATTTAGATTTCTATGCAAGCTTTACTAACGAGGAAGAAGCAGTATATATAGAGGATTGAATCAAGTAATACTGATGTCAATTATGGATTTTAAAGCAGTGTGTTTCATTGTGATTGTTCTATTATGTAAGTATACCTCTCTGTTTGATTTGGTCGACAATCGCCGCGGCCTATTTTAATTTCACCTTTGATATAAATATGTGTTTTCTACATACATAATGGGGTTTCATGACAAATGGCATTCAATCTATGAAGAGAGGTAATTGCTGCTACACAGGTAGTCCAATTACAGTGCACGTTTGTAAACAAAGCAATGGATTTGTAACCAGGTTTGAGACTCTCCCAATACCCGGACAGTGTTCCATTTAAATTTTCTTCACTTCTTTTCATATTCTATGTCGCTCACTTGTCAAAAAACGAAAAAAAAAAAAGGGTCACAAGAAAATTCAGGGTTAAAAAAAAAAAAAGGGGGGGGGTTATTTCTATACTTAGGCTTATGCTGCGCGTTTGAGAATCACATTGCATGTATGTTTCAAGGTACAGGTAATAAGTCGGGACAATTCGTAATTAAACCTGTGGCATGTGAATGCTCTATTTCTCAAGGGGATTAGACATTCCATGTACACACATACCTACATATGTACAAATAAAACCTATGGTAGTCAGGTATTGACCGATTGACCTACTGTGATAAAACATGTTTGTCTTAAAAAAAAAGAAAGATAGATAAATCGACATGCGTGTTGCCTAAATATTGTATTCAACGCTTAAGTAATTTTTTTTCTATATCTGAAGCTCAAAAACAAGAATAGAAACATGTAGGGTGAATTCATTCTATCGATTATCTATCTCATGTGTTTATCTCATTGTATGTATACAAATATGTGCAAAATTTAGGCCACAACAAGTTACATCTTTGTGTAAAGTCATGTTGATATATTTGTGTTCATAAGAAAAAAAAGACCTACAAGAAGACACATGTGTATACATGTTTAAGGCCTGAAATAAATAGAATATGAAACCACAGATATATAAATAATTGATGCAGATATAAGTACAAAAAGCTGGCGGTCTTTGATAAAATTTGAGCGTCTCGGGTTGTTGGAAATATCAGAGACTTATAACACAAACATGTACATGTATGTTATATATGAAGGTGTACATGTATTTACTGAATATTTCTGTGTTACTTTTATCCTGTGCAATGTGATTTAGTCCCAAGAAATATCTGGTCAAATACCTCATATTTGACATATATTCGAACACACGGTTGCAGCCGGGTTTCGCTCAGAATGCAAACTTTTTGAAAATTTGGATTTTATGCGAGCATTTTCATAGTAAGCGAACTTGAGACCTGTTTCTAACTAAGTTTTTTTTTATCAACCTGACTTTTTACATAAATCCCACCATCAGCCATTCAAATAGTCGAGAAAATGGGTGGGTGGGGGGAGGGGGGTGTTTAGATCTGTACTTCAGTTTACTCCACCACTAACACGTGGCTGCCAACATACATGTCCTGATATAAAGATTTGAGTGGGAATGGAAATTGTGACATAAACATGACAAGAAAATGGAAAATATAATCACAGATGCAAGGTAGGCGCAGCCGCAGATCAAAGAGGGAAGTATTTTCTTTTCGAAAGAAACATGTTCTTATTGTTTATTGGCCCGTAAACCGGTTAACCACACCAATTGGTTGGTTACTGTCATATCAATTGGCCGTCCTAAGTCTGTATCGAAAATGCACTTTAATCGAAAAGGTCTTTTTTATGTTCTTATGTGACAATACCTATGTCTTGCTTTATTTTCCATTTAATTTTTTTTTATTACATTATGAAAAGGGCATTTCCATGGTGACTTCTATCATACGACTGATGCATAATTATTTTTTCCTTGGAATTACGATCACATATTCTACCTGCCGGTTGACACGTACAAAAAAAAACGACTTGGTTTGATCTAAGGGTGTGACCAAGTGCCAGACTCTTCTATTACATTGTTCAGTGGCGAGGCGTAGCAAACACGAATGTCAGTCTGCTGCAAAAACATTTCACGTCGTTTTAGCAACGGATTTTATACCAGACATTGAAATGAGTAATGCAACAGAATGCCAATACGGAAAATCATATTTTTTTTTTCAGGTGTAGCCTCTCTCTGTTATGTTTACTGTTCCATTCTGAAAGTCGTCTCGGAGGAAAAATTTATATTAACTCTCATTTTCGTTATCTCAGTTGACGCCTGTGTGGGAAATAGACACGTATAAGTTGATGGCACCCCATGTAGTAATGTATACCTCGAAGGCGATTTTCAAATCGTGATCTACCGAGCACCACTGTTACTGTCAACTAAGGGTCGTTTTTACTAGAAGACTTAATATTCCACACAGCCTCTGTCTTGTTTCCTTTGCTTTGGATGGGATGTATTTTCGATATGACAAGGACATAGGGCGTGGTTCGAACTCAAAACTCGCCAAATACGAAGGGGAGCGCACTACAATAAGATATTCTTGTCTTGATATGAAAATAAATGATTGAATAAATAAAAAACATAAAATGTAAAAAAAAGGAAATAAATGAATACATAGATAAATAAAAAATAGATAAATAAGTAAATGAATAAATGAGATGAAAATTTTAAAAAATGAAATGAAATAAAACATTTCTTACAAGACAAATATGTCCCCACACCCTTTATCACAACAAAGCCTTACAACAAAAAATAGCACCTTTGCCTTGGAGATATGGGAACTTTGGTCAATATCGTGTCACATTTTTATTACATTCACGGCTAAGAATTATGTGCGAGATACTAATCACTTTTGTATTTATAAGGAATAGCATATTTCATACTTCTAAATCAAAAAGACGACAGGACGTACAGTCGGACATTGTAACCCTCTTCGCCCCCATCTCCTTCCTATTAAAAACCCCAAAACAACAAATAGAATAGATAGAATAAAAAAGAACAAGCTGTGTTTGTGACACGCTAATGCCCCCGGCGGCAACGAAGTCCAATAAGTTATTTTTAGCGTGAAGGTCATTGTTAAAGTCAAAAGGTCATCGACCTTGGTGTCACTTGAAAGGGTTTCATTAGATGAGTATACAAGTCAAATATGAAGTCTCTATTCCTCACGGTTCAAAAGTTATAGCCAAGGTTAAAGTTGACAGACAAACAGACAGGACAAAAACAATATGCCGCGATCTATCGATCCGGGGGGTATAAAAAGGAATACTTTGTTTCATTTTATAAAAATGGTATTACGAGTGTCACGTTTTCATTCTTGTATTTACCACCCCCAATTATATTCAAGATTTTTATTGCTTCATTTTTCATGGTAAACTGAGTAATGAAAAATTACAAAAGTTTGTGATATACTTAGTTTACCATCAACAATAAAATGATAAAAATTTTGAATTTACTTTGGGGATGGTTTTAAATTTTGTTACACATTTACTAGCATCCGGACAAATTTGCTTATACTTTAGTCGGAGTTTATCTGCACGCAAGATAAAACCTCGACCAGGGGTTTTCAAAATAGTTGCTATGCAGTACATGTATATCTTCCATCCCGCATACATGTAACTTGGTCACAGTTTTAAACTGAGGTCAAAAAATAAGACGAGGTGCTCTGGAATATTTCCAAATATGAAATGCAGAACCCCGTGCGGTACGAATTAAATGGACATGATAGGTATCATTATAAAGGGTTTTTCGAAGTGTATACGACCTTTATGTGAAGTAAATTTACAGATGTATGGAATAATGACAAAGTGAAATAAGACAGTGTCAGCTCATATTGTATTTGATTGAAGATTCTCAACCAACTGTAAAAAATAAAAGTAGGACAGTGACGGATCCAGGATTTCCCAAAATAGTTGGGGGTTCCACATGTGAAAATCAAGTATTACCCAAAAAACTCAGCCATTTTGGGTGCAAAATCTGAAGTTTTTCTCATACTTGTGGCGAAAAAGGGAGAGGGGACGAGCCCTCTGGGACCCTTTCTAAATCCGCCACTGTAGGACGATTTAGATGAGCTTCTTCTTCTTCCTCCTCTTGTCATAAACGAAGTTTGGACGGTCGATATAGTAATCGCCCATCTGTATGTCCGTCTGTCCGACTAAGAGTTTTAACAAAGCAAAAATAGTTCGTTTGACATCCATTACAATTCTACCAGGGATGTATCTTGGGACGAAGTAATGAATTATTGTATGTTTCAACCTTGTTGTCGCCGGAGAAGGGAGGGGGACATCTGTCCCGTTCAGACAGTTCTTGTTTTTATTATTATTAATTTTTTCTCGAGGTCCTGAGATTCAACTCCAAAGTTGACTTTCAATTAAAAACTAAGTGTGAAACGTATTGTGTAATGCAGCTTTGATATATAGACACAACTTAGTTTGTTGTGTAAGCATGACTGTGCTCTATTCGGAATTAAAATTCAGGGCGGGGGCTGGATTTGGGGGAGGGGAAGCGGGAATAACTACCTACAAATACACTTGTAGACGCGAATCCAGAAATTTTGTCGAGAGGGTATACGCACCAATGATTTTTTTCGAGAAGGCGTCCAATCATTTTTGTTTGTAAAATTACTTATTTTACATGGAAAAATAATGGGCAGGGTAATTTTCGCCGAAATCAGGTTGGTACCCCCCCTCTGGATCCGTGCATGACTTGATCATATCATACATGTATACAATTGATCTATGTCACTGTACCATTGACAATTTTTAAGGACAGGTATTTTATCTACATGTTCCATTTTTTACTAGCTGTTGAAAATTATCGCTCGATTTAACTAGTTACTAGTTCCTAAAGCAAATAAGAAACCCCACTGTTACAAATACCTTCTCACTTGCCATTTTAACCGAGGCAATTGAACCCTGCAGTCCCAGATCCACAAATTTTGACACACACACGAAAAAGAAAAGTTTATACTTTAGTATTGTCTTTCAACGTATTTTCTCAATCCAATCCATTCGCTTTAATTTTATGTAACTGTTGTATGTTAGATTAGTAGTATTGAAAAATAAATAGAATGTTAAAACTAATCGTGTATGCATAATATTAATTACAAAACACTGTGTTATTTCCATCATATATATGTATCTATGAAGGTTTCCTTGATGAAACTCTGCCACCTCCTTCCCCCCTTCCCCAAAAAAGAAGAATAATAACAATACAACACCCAAAGCATCCTCCTCTACCCAAATCTTTCCACTGCCATGTAGATGAAGTACATATAATTCTGGTGTGGGGTAATCTTCCCCCCACCTAACACTGGCCGCCACCGTGTACGCGATGTCATCCCGGTGTGGTCCTACACTAACACTGGTCCCCACCATTTACACGAAGTAATCCTGGTGTGGTATTATCGTCCACCACCATGAAAGTGAAGTAATCCTGCTGTCGAGTTATCTGCCACCACATAACACTGGTCACCACCATGCAGGTGAAGTAATCCTGGTGTGGTGTTATCCTCCACCACCTAACACCGACCACCACAATGTAGGTGATGTAATCCTGGTGTGGTGTTATCCTCCACCACCTAACACCAGACACCACCATATAGGTGAAATAATCCTGGTGTGATGTTATCTTCCACCACCTTACTTTGGTCGCCACCAAATAGGCCGGACGTGGTGCTCCCAAAAATAAACAAAGTAGAGAAATATAGACAAATCTTTGGTATTGCGTTTACGAAAAGATACTGCTAATAAAGGAATTATTTAATTTTACATGTAACACGCATTTTGATTGGTTTGAAAATTAGGGGTGTTTTCTCATCCGTGAATTTTTTCCTCGGACGATGTAATTTTCTGCGTTTTCATAATTGTGACGTCAATATTGACACCACCGCGGCAAAAGGTTAGAGATGTTGAGAATTAGTGCAGACATAACTTGCCAATTTCTGAGAATATGAAACATGTTTGAAAGGAATTAAATGATAAAGAACTAATCTAATTTGTTTTTTGTTGGATGGAGGTATATCCCCCCCCCCCAAAAAAAGAAAAAAAATCGTAAAACTTATGCATTATGTGCTACGTGCAGTGATGTAATTTTCCGTCATTTTTTCATGGTATAATTCCATCAATCGAAAAACAAATTTGATTCATTCCTTAAGTGATACACATTCTATTGTTACGAAATATCCGTTTTACTTCTTCCTGGTGTAGATCAAGCTTTCATTCGTTACAAACTGCGACATGGGATGGAAAGAAACCACTAATTGTATATGCACGTGTATGCGAAGGATAATAATAGCGATATCACGTTACCTATGTCCCTGATTGCAGCCTTGTGCACCTTTGTCTAGTCGGTGTTTTGGTGGATCTGTAGAAATGAAATACAATATGGAAGTTTTAGTCGTGTAAGGACGTTTGGACTTGAAACCTTTTTACTATCTTTACTAGTTGAATGACTGGAAGAACAAATTAAAAAAAGTTGACTTGCCAAATTGATGTTATATGGACTTGTTGGAAGTTTATATCGACTTGTAGCATTATGTCTACTTGCCAGAAAACAGTGTTCTTTATTATTATTATTTATTCTTTTTTCAAAGCTGCCTATACGTTTTCTTCGGATATTTTCTCCCGTTTCCATATAATACTAAAAAATCAATGTTTGGGAAAATTTTAACAAATTTTGGGAAAAAATAATGAAATTTCCATTGGAATGGATCCTTATAACGGACATGATTTGAAGAAGAACCCCTCCCCCCCAATAAAAACCAAACAAACAAAATACAAAAAAATAAAAACAAACAAACAAACAACAACAACAACACCACCAACAACAACAACAAAAAACAAACAAACAAACAAAAAAACCACACACACTGGCAATGTATGTTGACCTGTCAGATATTGATGTTTACTTATAACAAATTTATGTTGACTTGTCAGAAAGTATGTCAGATTTGTCAGAAAAGTATTAACCGTCGTCAGATTTTATGTAGGTACATGTCAGAAAATGTCGGATTTTATGTCGATTTGTGGATAATTATATCGACTTGGCATATATCATATCGACTTTATTTGCGATATCGACTCGTAAATTAAATGGCATATCGACTTGATAGACGTCTTGCTGATATACAAGGGTATACGAGATAAAGGGGGGGGGGGGCACTACTTTTGGAAAGGGGGGGGGGCATAAGTGGGTTCCCCTCCACTTTTTGACTTTTTTTTCACATAGCTGCAAAAATGCAAAATACTTTAATACAGTGCAACATGTTTACTTTAGCATAAGCTATGATAAGTTTAATTTCATGGAACAGTGGAAAATGTTTTCGCGGCCTTTTTAATTCTTTTTCATACATTCTTTATTTTTCTTTCTTTTCTTTTTTCTTCAATATTCTGATTCTTTTTCTTGTTTATTGTTTTTCTTTGTTTTTGCTTTTAGATATTCTGAAATGTTATGCACCCTCACTCTTCTTTACCACTCTACTCATATATGACGAGACATGTTTTTTTTTTCTGATTTAGCAGTATCATTACCCATAAACTGTAGTACAGGTATATATCACCATAGAATACTTTTTGTTGGTGGAAATAACAGAAACTGAAAAATGAAGGGTTTTCGCACTGCCGTGTTTTAGTTCATTGTTATGAGAAATTCCACACGGTTGATTTTTTTTAAATGCCTACTCTTTCCTAAACCTCATGTAAATGAGTTTCAATTCAAATCGGATATATTATTTGAATAATTAGACTTCCTGCTTCTTTTGTCTTTCAAACCATACGGAAGAGGTTTGACTGAAAGATACTTTATCTTCACAATGTTAAGCGGTTGTGATTTCGTCCTTCACACAAGTCAGAGAGAGAGAGAGAGAGAGAGAGAGAGAGAGAGAGATTGGGGAAGGGGACATTTTATGACAAATGTAAATGCGCAGTTATCTCCACTGAATGGGGTTCCGTTTGTCCAGAATGTGTATTGTTTTTGTATGCGGTTCACAAAAGTCTTACTGCGACCCCCCTCCCTTTCCCCCTTAAAAATCAAATGGCCAAACAGATTTTGAGACATCGTGTGGATATTGAGCAAATTATGGAGAGGCCGCACGTTAAGGTCACAGCATTCAGACTTTTAATATTGATGCTTGAAATTTCTCCCACAACAATTAAAGAAGACACTCCCTTTGATCTTCTAAAAGGAGAATGTAATTAGTACACATTGGAATCCCAGTAATTTGTTGATAAATAATTTATATTTTGCCCATAATTACATGCATTGTCCACCGGAAAACTACGATCTGTCCATTTAGCTGGCAAGTAAGTAGAGACTATTGTGTGTGTGTGTGTGTGTGTGTGTGTGTAGGTGTGTGTGTAGGTGTGTGTGGTGGTGTGTATGTGTAGTGGTGTGTGGTGGTGGTGGTGGTGTGTGTGTGTGTGTATCAGGGGTATGATTAAAAAATAGGAAAAAACTTAATGAAATTGTATATAAATAAATGACTAATACGCTTCTGTTAAAAGCAGAATGACAATTTAATCGACATTTTCAGGTCTCCATACGGTTGCTGGTCGAGGGGGCAGGGGAGGAGGCAGAGGAGGGTATCGTGGAGGACGTTCCTCCTACAGGTCTAGCAGGAGCTACAGGTCAGCATACAGTGGCCACCGTATCAGCTCGTCCTCCAGCGTACGCAGTGCTCTTCTCCTGGGAACAGTTTATGGTGCCACCAGATGGCGTGTCAGAAGGCCGAATTACTACCACAGTGATGGCGATTGTAAGTGGTTTTATATACAGATGCTTAAATTGTTTTCTAAATCAAGAAAAAAGGGGGCCGGGCCCACTGCCTTTCCTCCTCTAAATCCACCACTGCCTTAAATCGGGGGTGGGGGGGGGGGGCAGGTTTAGTGTAGTGGTAAAGCGCTTTGATTGTGGCGCCGACGATCCGGGTTCGATTCCCGGGTTACGTCACTATGTTTAAGAGGTTGGTCACCTCCTGCTCCCATGTCGCGATATAACTGAAAAATTGTTGAAAGTGACTTAAAACACTAATCAACCAACCAACCAACCAGCCTAAAATCTGAAACAATGATAACTTCATTGTCCATTTATCTTCGATAGAGGAACATATCAAGCATAGAAATGTGTACCCACGGCGGAATCGAACCCGATACCTCTCGACCACGAGCCGAGCACCACAAGGCTACACCGGCTTCACCTGGAGCAGTGAAAGATAATTTACTTGTCAATGTACGGTTTTATGGGAAGGACAGATAGGTAGGCAGGAGATGATAAATTGATTTAGAACATTTTGAGCTGACATCTAGAATCGAACCCGCGGCCTCGGATTTGAAATTGAAGCCGGTGCGATTCGTAAAACTGAAACTTGAAATTGACATTGAATCTTGAAATTGAACCTTGAAAATGAAATTGAAGTTGAAGCAAGTGCGATTGTCCACGCATGTGCGGATCTAAAGAACGGAGCCCACCCCCTGGAATTTGCAAAATATATATACCATGATTTATGGCAGTGGTTGACATACGCTCATTTTAAGGGGTTTGGGGGGGGGGTGCCAAAAGTTTGAATTCGGCCCTTGAAAAAATGTTCATGTAATGAGAGATAAGTTTAACATGAGAAGGGTTTCTTTTCAGTGCCTACGATATGCTACAATGACAAGTACGTGTCCAACGTGTATAAAAACGTGTCATACTACGGTCGGTTCGTATGTCCTATGGATTACGAAGATGATGACAAGAACTACTGCTGCGGAGAGGAAGGTTTACAGACATGCTGCGGATTCTGGGATGAGTAAGTTGTCATTGTCATGGTTACAAGTAATTATGGTTTTATCTCTGTGTGTATATCATTTAACTTTATATGTAACACGCATTTTGATTGGTTTAAAAATCAGTGGTTTATCTCATCCGTGAAATTTATTAGATCTACTCTGACGACGTAATCTCCTGTGTTTTCGTAACTGTGACGTCAATATTTACACCACCGCGGCAGAAATGGAGATGCTGAGAAATAGTGCAGATATAACTTATCGATTTCTGAGAATATGAAACATGTTTGAAAGGATTTTTCCGTCTTTTTTTTCGTAGTATACCTCCATCCAAGGAAAAAAAAATTAGATTCACTCATTAAATACTAGTAGCATTGCATCCATCTCTGCCCATACAAAACTGATTGATTTAAGCTAACTTTACAGTGGCGGATTTATAGCCCCCCCCCCCCCCTTTGGCCACATATTTACTAGTCAAAATCCAGATTTTGCACCAAAAATGGCTGAGAAGTTTGGCTAACACACATGTGGGGCCCCCTTTTCGGAAATCTTTGGATCCGCCACTGCTTTATAATATAATCGTATTGTATATCTAAATGTTTTATTGAAAATTGCCAACTGATTGATTATATTTGCTGATTAATTGAGACTGAAGTCATGAAGTTTGCCTTGATAGATAGTAAATTTCTCAAAACATTTATGAAGCTTATGAAGTTTACATGGTAGCAATGGGAAAAGGCCGAGAGACTTACTCCAATATGGCTGCTAATGTTAGTAGTGTGACATCACATGGGAAATCTCTAAACCAAATCAGAGGAAGTGTTTATAAATAAATATATGAATAATTCAAAAAATAAATGAATCGTTTTACATTTATATGCATTTCTCTCTATGTCTTTTTGTGTAATTACTGTCATAAAATGGGAGCAGATCGCCTCGAAAATTCGACATTCCTTTTTATCCTCCCCCATTATTTTTCTAATTATTATTATTATTTTTTTTTATTGTTCGAGTGTTGATGTCACTTTGTGTGCTCTTACTTTTGACCATCATTTTCAAAGTGACTTGCATCAAACTTCGGTTGATCCGACATTCTTGAAGAGCGAACGTTGTTGTAATGTTTTTCTTAATGCGTAAAATTACGTTACGTGCACAATATTTCGGGTGACTGCATTTTCGCCCGAACCTTTTTCGTATATTTATGGGACATAATTTTCACTGGATGCAATATACCTGATATATGCCTACATTCAAGTCAAAGAAAGAGTATATGGGGGCCAGGTAGCGCAGTCGGTAGCGCGCTCGCTTTTCACCAGTGCGACCCGGGTTCGATTCCCGGTGTGGTACGTGAGATGGTGAGGTGTTACCAACCTGGCTTTGTGGGTTTTCTCCGGGTACTCCGGTTTCCTCCCAAACAAAACGACACCCTTACGCCAAGATCTGTGCCAACGAGCAAGATTTATATAAGTTGTTAACTTGTCTCTGAATCGCTGTAAAATAAATAAAGTTTAAATTTAAAAAAAAAGAAAGAGAAGACTTATTTTTCTTTTCTTGATGTCATACTCCCAACGTAAAGCAAAAGCCCTCCCGATCAAAAGTAATTCGCAGTATTTGATTAATGCTGCGCATGAATTATTCCACCTGCATGTGCGCGTGCAGGTAGGTTAATAACTGCAAACATTCTTCCTTGACGACAACATACATGTAGCATAGAACAATAGAGTATATTTTTGCATATAAACATGAAACACAATGGGTCAGATTTTATCAGTATCTTTTTTCTTTCCACAGTGGTGGCAGAATTGCTGGTGTTGTAATTGGAATTATCATAGGGGTAGCTGGTTTATTTACAGTGGTCATTTGCCTTTGCTGCTATTTTAAGAAACGAAATGCCAGGCAGTCATCGCGTACCCCAGCTATGTCTTGGAATGTCAATCAGAATCGAAGCGGTAAATATATATTTAAAAGAAAAACAGCTTCAAATGTTACATATTTTTCTTACCACATATGCATTTTTATCACTTTAAGACAGGGTATTAGTGTTTTAATCTCAAATATGAAAAGAGTGAAGGAGTTCAGTAGAGGCTTTTCTAAAATATGCATGATTGATCTCCTTTTGAACTTGCAAGGGAAGAAGAAGAAGATTTCAATCCCCGGTGCTCTTTTCCAGCATCAGTTAATTATGTGATTGATCACTTATTAATGTGGTGATTAAAAGCATTATTCAGACTGATACTTCTATATGCAGTTCAGGATTAAGGCTCTTATATTCATTCCTTTTCTTTCCAAACCCAACAATTTTATCTCGAGTTTTTGTGTTATTGAGTCTTTTCGTTAAGATAGTTATTTCCATTTGACACGGTATATGACGTAAAAGAATTATGACGTCATAAATTTTCTATGGGAGCGTCATTTTTTGAACCATCATTTCTCTGAGTTTACAGACAGGTTTCCATAGAATTTGATGACGTCATAATTATAGAGATTCCAAGTAGTCCTCCAAAGGGAAGTCTGGTACAGGAAAAGTAAAGCAACACAAACACTCTATATTGCAAATTTTCAGCCTCAAGACCTTTATCAAGCGATTTAAGAGATGACATTTCTTAAATTGCTTGATAAAGATCGTGAGGCCGAAAATTTGCAATATAGAGTGTTTGTGTTCTTTCATTTTTCATGTAACAATTATGTCAGATACCATCCGAAATGGGAAGTAACTCTTTGTAACGAAAAGACTGAATATGGTAAAGTTACGTCACGTGTGAACTACGTCACATGAGAGTCAGGGTTTTGCCTTAAATATATTGCAATGTCTTTTAATAAGATATACACAGTAGTAACAGATTGTCGGGCAAAAGGTCACACACTGAGTTTGCTGGTGTGATAAATCAAATTAAGTATTTTATGTAAACTGTCGTGGAATGTATAAAGAAAGAATTATAATTCTTTTCCTATTTCCTTTAAAAATAGATGTGTATAAAGGCTCGATGAAAGCAGAAGACACCAACAATGTAAATGGTAATCTGGGATATAATTCACCCATGTATGGTGTACAGCCACCTGCATATACACCATGTAAGTAAACATATATTAAAATACCTTCATTGTTTACATTCTATCAAGTTCAATTCCGAAAGGTCGTCACTTATATGGGATTTACTGGCAATTAACATAACACATACATGGTCACATAAATTAGAAACTGCATGTATCTCAAATCTGTATGTAGCATCTCAGTATCTCAGATCTGTATTGCAGCATCTCACATTTGTTTTGTAGCTGCCCCACAAGAAAATGGCTACCCTGTGCAACCAGGAAACGAGTATAGTGCACCATATCCTACGGGACCTGCCAACGGCTACAGCGCCCCCTATGCAACCCAGTTTTCAGACAACTCGTATCCAACAAAATAATCAACCGAACAGCAACCAAATTTTTTTTTTATTTTTCTGGGGCCAGTCGTTTGATTGTTCGAAACTTTAACCACTGGTTAAAATAACCACAGAAATTTTACCATTGGTTAACTTAACCAGTGGTTAAAATTTCGAACAACTGGCCCCTGTAGGTCATTTCACAAAAGTTCTAACGAAATTTTAAAGGATGTTTAGTATTTAACTTTCAACCTCAGATTTTGCCAATAGAGAGAAACCAGAACGGGAAAGTATTGAATTTGTGACGAAATTTTCATCCCAAAATACACCAAAGCATTTCATATTCTGCATTCTGAAGACTGAAATCATATTCTATCTAGGTAAAAATTAAGAAAAATCCTTAAAAATTCTGTAAACACTTTTGTGAAATGGACTTTGCAATTTTTGCAAAGCTCTTTAGTACTGTAGGCAAACAGCCCAGCTATGAGGAATGTATTTTCATTTCACCCTACATATTAATATTTTAACTGTGAAATATATAACTTGTTTTATTGTTTACAATGATTCCAGATTTGATGTTGAGAAATGTTAAGTATATTTATATGTATTGTAGCATAGCCACTAACATTCTGTTTACTGGAACATATTTTTAATGAAATTTTAACAATTATTTTAATTGATGTAGATTTAAACGCAAAATCATGCATGTTTTCATTCCATATCCTTAAAATCAAAGCTACCTAAACAATGTCAAAACAGATAAGTATATACATGTGTATACAAATAAATAAATAAATAAACAGATAAATAAATGAATGATTACATGGAAAAGTAAATTACATTTTTTGAAGATCAATCAGCTTCTGATATCTTTATGTATTAAAATTTGACATTTTTTTCTTTTTTTTTTTTTACATTTATCCACAGACTTAATCTCTACTATCAAGATTTAACTAGTTATGACCTTTTCCTCATGAGGGAGGTGACTTTTGCACATAATGTTTTGTTTTGTTTTGTTTTTTTTTTTTTTATTTTTTTTGTTTTGTTTATTTGGTTTTTTTTGTTTATTTTTGAGAGTATCTCTCCCTATTCATGCATTTTACTATAATATTGCATGGACTATATTTGTATGAAATCATGTTTTATATGTAAATGTATAAGTTGATTTGTCTGCCCTTGATAAGAACTCTTCACTGTCTGCATATCAAGGGAGGTACATAAAGATGACTGGTACTTGAGTGACAGAAACTCACCATAGTCAATTTACCATACAAATGAGAAAGGTAAATTGAATGAGCAGTTATTGTGCAACTTTTATACCACACCTTCACCACTTCTACCTTAATAAACTTAGAAAGATAACTCTTATTGAAAAGACCTCCATTTACATGTTCTCACTGTATTTTGATATTTTAAGACTTATCAGTGTCATATATTGTAATCCAATACTGAACTTGGATTACCCAGCACCTTATCATTTCTTTTTCTGTAAAAAAAATGGGACTGTCCCCAAAATGCCATATCAACATGATAAAAGTGTTTCCATGACAACTGAGCTTTTTAAGACAATATACTGTTTATTATTGTTCTTGCAAAGTTGGTTATGCAGAATGGAAATTTTGTCCAATGGAAGTTTTAGTTCCAGCGTTTTTTTTCTTTGCATTATCATTGTCGTTTACATTCTCATTGATATATCTTACAATAGTACTGTCCTATGACATATTTGAAATATTCTGATATTTAGATATGCATAATGACTACTAGTCATTATGCATAAAAATATCAGAATAGTACGATCTGTACTGTATACCATAAATCACTTCTAATTCGCGAGGACTTTATTTTTGCGTAAACTGGGAGAAAGGGGGGTTAACTCGTCGAAAAAGTACTCTCTGTTGATTTGACCATTCGAATAAAACAAATATATACTTTTATCGAAAATTATGCCTAGAAAGCCTATCCAAAATGAGACCCTCGTGAAAATATAGTTTTACAATATACATAAATGATATATATGTTTTATAGTATATTCATGTGATATTAAAGCAGTTAATATAGTCATTCGTTTGTCTTTCAGTTATAGTTGAATTCGACTATTTCCGACACATTTCGTTTGTTGAGTTGCAATGATTTGAGACGTGCTCATGTATATGAATATATTACGTTAAACAAGAGAAACTAAAGATTTATACAATTGGTTTCTTACTGGAATCAGTAGAAGAGAATCATTTTCTGTCATGTAGAGCTAGATCTACATTCATGTATTTGCAGACAAGCGCATATCAATCTGTTTCGTTTTTGTAGATTTGGGAAACTCTATGAGGTCATTTCCTAAAGGCATTACACTTTGTTCAATGTGTCTTCCGTGTTTCATATATTATATTTGTTCTGTATCAACATATTCTTACTTTTTAAGACGCTTTCTTCAAATAAACAAGATGACAAATATTATGCTTTTGATTTTATTTTGGATTGTTACATTTCAAAGAAATATTGACTTCAGTTAAGGTCAATATGATGATTTGCAGACCTGGTACATGTTTACACTGAGTATTCACCAAAAAGTTTGTTTCATGTATCTTTTGTCATGCCCCCCCCCCCCCCCCCCCAGAATAAAAGAATCGGTACATCAATTTTTGGAGCATCCGTCTGTTTTGTCCATTTGTCCATCTGTGGCAAAGAAAACCCCTTTAATATTGGTTATAATTTTTGAATCGTGAGCGGTAGGGCTTTCATGTTCCACATGTATATTTCTTGTGACAAAATTTTTCGTCGGTACCATAATTTTGACTTTATGACCTTGCCTGGGACCCACATTTCAAAATCTTTAACATTGGTTGCAACTTTTGAATAATAAGAGATATGGTTTTTATATTTCACATGCGTATTCCTTGTGACAAGATCTTTCAACCAATACAATAAATTTTGACGTTGTGACCTGTGACCTACATTTAAAAATTTGTCTTATTTGGACTTTTTTCACAAACACGTCTTGCTTAAAACTACCAATAGTAAGTAGAATGTAGATGAAATTACAAGGATTCGAACCCGATCCATATAGAAGTGTGTAACACTGTAGCGCTCAAGATAACTTGATTATTCAGGCCACCTAAATGAACTATTTGTTTGCTGTTTTACCTCAATTTAAATTATCTCTTTTATATGGTGACGGCATCTGTTGGATCAATTCATCCTTCCACGGTTCGTAAAGAACGTGACATTCGTTCTTTTTTTTAAATTGTTCTATCTATGACGTCATAAACAAATTCGTTGTTTGTCGGACCTCACATGAAGTCATCACAATTGCGTTTTGTGGAAGGGTTTATTGACTTATCGTGAAGTGCCTGACATCGCACCTTTCGGCACAATTTTTCATTATGACGTTATAAATAAATGGTCTGTGTTTGACTTTAACTGTGACGTCACAATAAAACTACTCGAAATTGAGGCGATCCTTCAATTGAGGGATCGCCAGATCCAACTTTAACCACGCCCAATACGTAGTTTCATTGTGACGTCACAGTTAAAACTATCTTTGACGGGCCATTTATTTATGACGCCATAATGAAAAAGTGTGCCAAAAGGTTGACGATCATTCAATTGCACGGAAATTTTGACCTATGAAGTTGGATCTTTTCGTAATACAAAGTTATTTCCCATATGAGCAGGGATCTGACGTCATACCATATATCATTTCCCGTAATTTAAGACGGTAACCGGTTTCTATAAAACTTATTGACATTGTATTGGTTTGAAGTAAAATACTTGCTCAAATGGGAAAAATACTCTGTGTAATGAAAGATCTATTGGACCAACATGAAGCAGTGAAGACTGCTTTATATGGCTAGAGATCTCGGTTTTACACTGTTTCAGAGACACGACTATAATCAGCCGCTTCTGGGACTTAAATCCGGAACCTCTCGGCCCAATTCAAGCACGCTACACTTTGAGCTACGTCAGCTCTCAGATGTAACGAATATGTAATGGATAACATGGGGTGCATCCTGGTTTTGGAGTTAGTGACGAAAAAGGGGTGAAATCAGGCTAGGGGGTTTGGGATTGGATAAAGTATTCAAATTTGGTTAAAGTGAATACACACTATGTGCATGCATGTGTTAAATGTGAAATACAAAATAAATGATACGGTGCTTCTGTCCCACTACGACAACTCACTATGATGGACATTAATGGACCACAGGAGACCAGAGTTTAGACCTGGGAGAAGCAAAAGCGTCTCCTGTTTGGCTAACCTAATACTGTATTCTACACCAACAACAAAAAATAATAATAATAAAAAAAATAAATAAATAAATAAATAAATAAATAAATAAATAAATAAATAAATAAATAAATGAATAAATAAATAAACAAATGACGATAAAAGATTTGAAAAGCACGTTTTTGATACATTAACCGTTTTAGGTAAGGACTGCACCCAACTGTACATTTCAGCAACTCGAAACTGCGAACACTCTGTGAAGAGGTGCGAACATTGTTACTGTCTCTTAGTTCATAATGCAATAAGGATTCTCAGAACTCTTTTAAATGTTAGCTATATAAGTTGAACTTTTTGTTCGAGTTCACAATTATTGAATAACGGTATATCATCAAATCGTATTTCGTAAATATGCAAAGGAACAGACACAAAAAGGGAAAGATATTGTTTTACATTTTGCACTTTACATATTTCGATTCAATACAAATCTGAAATCGGTGTCTATTTAAGTATCATATATTGCATATATATATATAAATCACATGGTGACCATTGACGTCAGCCATATTTATTTCATAACTGGGGTAGTTTTGAGAATATATAAACAGATTTTGCGAATATAGTTATAGTTTGGATCAACGCTATGGATGTCAGCGATGCAGAATTACAGGTGAGATATTTCCTGTATTATCTATTAAAATCTATGTATGCGGAATTAACGTGTTAGGAAAATCGTTTGGTAACGGAATAACTCTTTTTCATGTTAAAGTTGTATACCCTACAATTCGGTATAATTTTAAAAATTACGGCATGTAAAACAAAAACTGTATTTTTCTTGTGTGGCTAAAGTTATTAACTTTGCGTTAATAACATTTTTTGTTGCTTCAAACCCGAAGAGATCTCAAAACAAAAATAAAATACTTTGTAAATTTAGTGGGTATTCCATATATACAGCCATAACCTGACTTCGCGCATGCGCAGTTTAGTTAAAACAAATATGATGAAGGGAAACTCCAAAAGAAAACGATTACAGTAAATACCAACTTTAGCAGACCTGGATGCAGATTATTAAAGTTACTCCTCAAGTTTATCTACCTCACCCTCCATCAGTGTCCACGATGTGAGTTAGATCGCGTGAAAAGTTAGTTGTAAACATTCTGTTTACAGACATCGTGTTTTAGACAGCCATACCTCACTTAATACGACGAATTTGATCACAACATTTGCAAGGGTCCTTTTTAAATATGTTTTAGGCTTATATATATAATCAAAATGATTTAGAATAAATTAACCTATAATATGCACTGTACTGACAAACTTAGGATATATATTGATTGATTGATTTTTGTTTAACGTCACACCACGAATATTTCACGTATATGGTGACGGCATACAAATTTTGACCTTTGCAACGGACCCACCCGAAGCAGTGAGGGATCTTTAACGTGCCATGCATACCACGACACGGGGCCTCGGTTTTTACTGTCTCATCCGAAAGACAGGACACTGGCATGACCAGAGCGGGAATCGAACCCCGGCCTCCCGATCAGGAGTCCAGCGCGATACTACTAGGCCACGCCGGCTTTCATAGGATATATAGCTTGAAGGCATTGACGTTATAATGAAAAATCAGACAAAACCTAGTTTGTCGGGCATGAGGTCCCTTACATTGTGTAAAATATGAACTCGTGTATTACTCGAACTTTAAGATTAAACATAATTTAAAAAAAAAAAAGTGGCTATCTCAGACACCTGTAAGAAACAGAAGTGGTATCAAGTACCATGATTGATCGAGAAAGCGTTCCCTCCTGATCGACCACACACGCCGTAATATTGTCGTAAGTTATACATGAAAAACATCAAGAAAGTAAGAAATTATCCAAAAAGGAAAAAAAAATAATGATAATAATAATAATAAATAAATAAAATAGATAAAAAAAAAAAAAACTAAAAAAATAAAAATTGCGCTGTATTTTACAAAAGTTTATAGTTACGGTTGTACTCTATTTATATTGTGCCGGTTAATGCCGAACATTTCACGAAAAGTATGTAAATTTCGAAGCGGACGCGTATCTCGGAAGTTCCGTATTAGCAGGCATTCCTGCAATTTTTGTTAAAGACATTAATGTATAAAGTACTACAAACACACATTTAAGGATACTTTTTCAACGGTATTTGTGCAAACTGAAAACAACAATGCGTGTAAAATAAATGTTTATGTTGTACATCAAATTACACTTGTGCATGCATGTATTATTAATTTAAAATGATAACATTACCTAATAGGCATTTTTATCTGCAACTGAAGATTAACAGCTATATGTTGAAACAAGGGTAACAATATTTGCAAAATACGAAAGTAACTGGTGTCAAGTGACTATGACACTAACAACAATATACCACAGCGGGCATTCATGCATCTCTAAAACTAGGAGTTGAGGCCAGGTGCCCGGGAGGAGTAAGCATCTCCTGTCAGTGGTGAGACCAGGTACCTGGGAGGAGTAAGCATCTCCTGTCAGTGGTGAGACCAGGTGCCCTGGAGGAGTAAGCATCTCCTGTCAGTGGTGAGACCAGGTGCTCGGGAGGAGTAAGCATCTCCTGTCAGTGGTAAGACCAGTGGGCCGTTTCACAAAGAATCATACGTACGATATTTTACGTACGTACAAAAAATTCCTTAAGTCTTGTGGATTTTTTTTTGTACTTACGTAAAATATCGTACGTATGATTCTTTGTGAAACGGCCCACAGGTACCTGGGAGGAGTAAGCATCTCCTATCAGTGGTGAGACCAGGTGCCCGGGAGGAGTAAGCATCTCCTGTCAGAGATGTTACTGGGTATCCGAGAGGCGAAAGTGTCTCCTGTCAGAGGTGGGACCAGGTACTCCTCGATTTTCATGTGTAATTTATGTTATTTTGACGTAAATTTCAGTATATATGATATACAGTATAATACATGCATGCCAGAAAATTTTACTTTCTCTTACATTTGTACTTTTCTTTAAAGATGCCCAACTCTTCGTATTTAGAATGATATGTTCGTCAATCCAGTTCACCGACTATATACATATCTACTTCGAGCTTTACGTGGTGCCCATCTCTTAAATGAAAAGTGATTCGAAACATTCCAAATGTAATGACCTTTTTTTTTTTAATTTTGCTTTATCGTTAAGGAATGAATCTATTTTTACTTTTCGTTGGATGGATGTATACCCAATTAAAAGACAGAAAACTACATCATTGCGCGTAGCACATGTCTCAACATCTCTAAACTTTGGCCGCGTTTGTGTCAATATATTGACGTCACATTTACGAAAACACAGGATATTGCGTCGTCAGAGAAAAAAAAATCTTGGATAAAATATACCACTAATATTTAAACTAATCAAAATGTGTGTTACATGTAAAAATAAATGATTAAGCCATAATGCAAATTTTCAGTGATACAATACTACTATTATTGCATATAGTCCAGCATTTGAATTCACTGGAGAAGCACACATAGATGAAATAGTCTCAATTATTTTCTCTTTTTAGGCAATAGTCAATGTAAAACAAAAGACCGAAAAATATGATTTTACATAAAAACTGAAGATAAATCACGAGGGGTATACCCTATGCAAAGTCATTTGTCTAGATCATCGCAGCGTTTGAGAAAGAACCCCCATTTACCATCAGTAAAGGGACGCTTATACTTTACTACGTGTTACGGCCTCTGTGTCATGCAGGTATCTGTAATTTTCGACTTTTTATCAGTTTTATATAGAAGTAGCTTCTGCTTATTGCTCAAGTCCTAAGGTCCATAGATTACAATAATATTAGTAATATTAGACAGAAAATTTGCATTATCATTTACGATAAAACCAAAGTCACATCCAATAATACATTCGGGAAGTTTCGGATCTTTTCTCTTTATAGAATCGGGCGTTATGTAAAACTCGAAACGGATGCGTAAAAGAATGCTTCTTATTTCAGGGGTCACAGAGTTTTATATCATGAGTATCAGTATGTTTAGCATAAAAAAAACCCAGTCGTAACTGCAATATTTTGTAAGGTAAAATTCAGTAATGTCTTCAATACATAGCATGAAAGATTATTCATTTTACCTTATTCATGCTTTTCTTTATTTTCAAGATGGCCGACACGCCGGATTTAGAATCATATATACGTCAGCTAACGAAATCTATGTACAAACGCTTACACGACGATGATGTGAAAATGATGTCGCTCTCTAAGATGAGTTCACCTGTCTCGTTCTTTTACGTTGCATATATACAAATATGTATACATTTTGCATCAGTTTCCCTGCTTGTTACTCTTATATCTGTGTTGGTTAAAGAGAAAATCTTTAGTTTTATGTCAACAGTTCTCATCACTGCAAATTGCTTTGAAACTGTACCCGTGCTACTGACGTCATCACTGACCACCATCTTCTACCAAATAAGCAATCCGGAACTCCCGATGCCGTACCCTTGGTGTGCCATTTTCATGTCCCTGCAAGGACCAATCTTCACCATTGGACATATAACATCCTTACATCTGAAATTTTTACTCGCCTTCCACCGATTTTCTACAGTGTACTACCCGTTCAAAACAAAAATATGGTTTTCTAAAACAAAGAAGCGTTCTTATTTTATAACAGTCCTTGTTTCGTCGATTGTTACTAACTGCATATTGGAAGGGCTCACCCTTGATTTGAAAACTGAGATATTTGTCGGAGACGTATGGAACACAGGAGAATACAACGTTTACACCATATGTTCATATGATGGATTTTTCGGCGCAGTTCCGGGAGACATGTTAACATATGTAAAAATCATACAACTCTTCATGATTATTGTTCCTACTTTAATTATGTTATTCTTGGATATAGTTATTCTTGTAAAATTATATAAAGATAGAAGCGAAAGAAGGCAACTAAGAGATGTTTCTCCTCGAATACTCCAGCTCGATAAGCAACTTAATAATATGAACCGAATTTCCTCGTGGATAATCATGTCTTTTGTTTTTACTGAAATTCCAATGTTATATTTATACTGCAGAGGGGTATATACTCTTATAACTTTCACTGCATTTGGCTATTTAAGAAACACAAACAGTTCACTGGAGTTGATAAGTTTGATTCTGTTTGATACTTTTAATCTGATGGACATTTCACTTTATATGTTCTTAAGTAAAAGAATAAAATCAGTATTGAAAAACATGTGCATAAAAACGTAACGGGAAGCACAAAAAAAGTCAATGACTATGTGTGTGTTCGTTCGTTTCGTTTGTGTTTTGTTTAAGGAACTGTTCTGATGGTATTGTTTTGTTTGTTTATTTGTTTGCTTTCCGTTTTGTTTGTTTTGGTTTTTTTCATCTATCTATTTATTTATTTAGTTATTTTTGTTTCTGTCTGATACCTTTTTACGGGGGTTTATTTGTTTGGTTTGCTTTTCGCTTTTTGGTTTTACGTCATAAAGTATTTCACTCACATTGTGATGTCATCTGCTTGAAGCATTGTCTATAGATTCCAATCTGTGCAACGGATCCATCTGAAACAACGACAAATCTTTTACATACATGCACCAAAATATACCAATACAAGTGATCTCCGGCTTTACTGACACATCCGACAGATCAGACATTTACAAGCCGCCTTTGTGTCTGGAACACAAGATCTCTTGACCCCAGCAAAACAAGAAACTAGTTAAAATATGCCGGTTCAATTATTTGAAATATATTGATTGATTGATTGATTGATCGATTGATTACTGTTAAACGTCACACCACGAATATTTCACGTATATGGTAACGACATCTGCCTGACGCGGGGCATACAAATTTTAATCTTTGCACGGACCCACCCGAAGCAGTGAGGGATCTTTAACGTGCCATGCATACCACGACACGGGGTCTCGGTTTTTACTGTCTCATCCGAAAGACAGGACACTGGCATGGCCAGAGCGAGACTCGAACCCCGGCCTCCCGATCTAGGCCACGCCGGCTTTATTTGAAATATAAAATAAAGCTAAGACCAAACATCTGACATATTTCTTTTGGTTTGGTTTGGTATTGGTCATCACTACCTATACATACTAGTAATTTGCTACCTTGTGATATCATATATTATTAAAAAACATTATGTATATATGAAATAAACTGTATTCAAATTGTTGCAGTTGAGTTTGTCATCCTATTTTCAACATTTGGTTCTCTCAAACCTGGTTTCAATCCCCTTGTTTAGAATTTGAAACAAGTATGAGATTTTGCCAATGTACATGTTTTGATAGTTATCTCAGGCATTTCTTCTTCAATACTTCACACTGGCCGCCATGTTACAGCTCAGATAACCCCAGTGTATATATCATATATTCATAGCCTTACTGATGAGGGATTTACACAGTATATTATAGTGTTTAGTCCGTCTTCAGTAACTGCATTATAGACTCTTTTAATGGGTTTGTATTTCGTACATGCCTATGAATACTTCTAGGTTGTTTATTACAAAACCTGTAGCAGAACTTTTCCCTTATGGCAAATCAATATAATTTTTGAAGTGCTATTCCTAACCATTCGAAAGTTTTGTTGCGCAAGAGCGCAGTACAAGACCTTCATTATGTTCAATTGATGTAATGATATTTCATACTTAAGTTTGAGGGGTTTTTTTTTTCAATTTATTTTGTAATGACAACAGACTGATACATAGCATAGATGTTCAGGCCTTTGTATCGGATCCATTCGAAGAATTCTGACGTCTACCGTGACAGGGAACCGAGATTTCATTGTCTCTATAATGAGAGTGGGATTTGAAGCTGCAACCTCTGAAGCCAAGCATACATCCTTCTGAATTATGATGTCTTCAATGTATAAATAATATTTAAAACTTGTTGATTTAACGTCATTCTTTTATCTTTTAATAAACAACATATGAGAGGGTGGAGAGTTTTTTTTTTTTGGGGGGGGGGGGGGGGTTTTTTATTTTTTTTTGTTTTATTTTGTTTTGGTTTTTTTTAACCAGATAAGGGATGTCAGAGAAAAAACTTTTCAACTGTTAAGCATTAGAGATGTACATATATAAACTACTGTAACTTAAATTATATCAGGCGAAATGAAAAAAATAATAATATAATAGAAAAGAACATAGATAAATCCACCCCCCCCCCCAATAAAAAAGAAAAAAGAAAGAAAGGTTAAAAAAAAAAGAAAAAATAGACTACTACTACTACTACTACTACTACTACTACTACTACATGTATTACTTCCAACACCACCACTACTACTACTACTGCTGCTACTACTACTACTACTACTTCTACTTTCTACTACTACTACTACTACTACTACTAAAAGTAATATTGATAATAAATTAAGTCATCAAATAAAGAAAATGCAATCCTCGCGAGACCCGTATCAATATCATTACCTAACGCAGAGTCTACGCTACGAGAGGAGGTTATTGCTAACATTGGAATTCTGTATGTTACTATCGAGGGTCTTTCTCCATAAAGATTTAACAAAAAATCAAGACGGAATTACCAATTCCATATGTTAAGCCAGAGACATAGATTACTTTCAAGTAGTCTATGTCCCTTGTTAAACTGTAGATAGGGGAAGGGTTGATAGGACCATGATGATATATAAGTTTTATGAAACTTTGGTATGGAAAGTTGTGCAATTTTTGCTGGATGTTGATAGTTTGGATATTAAATCCCATGAAGCAGGAATTCCCGGAGTTTTACCTAGTACATTCAAGTTTGAGTCTAGTTACCGGTACGTAGTATTAAAGTGCCTCTTTGAATTATTGTTGAAATGAGTTGTCTTTCTTACACCGACTTATAATGCAATAATAATACGAGTTGTCTTTCTTACTACTTGCACGATTGGTCTGACTATAAAAATAGAAACAACTGATATTTCATTTATATAATGAGGGAGTCAACTGGTTCAAGTTACAAGATTAAAAACATTACAAAATATAAATAAAAGACGTGAGTTTAACCGCCCCCTTTCTTTTCTCTCGAAATTTAGCATTATGCTCTTCGCTTACCCCTCCCTCTCTCCTCCTCTCGTTTTGTAAAGCTTATAAAACTGCAGTCACTCCCCTGAAGCATTCTTAAATGCTTAATTTAGATTCTGATGTAAGCTTTAAAAGAAGTTTATCTACACTAAAAATAAATCAAACAATTCTATTTAAACAAACCTTTCGCGTGAAAGTCAACATACGATGGGGAGACTCTCCATTTTCTTGAAGAAAATCGGTTTATGAATTTGTTTGATCACTGACGTTTCTAAAGTTTCCTCCCCCTTTCTTTAGATATAATTTAAATGGCATTCCCGCTACGACATAGGTGGATTCACCGGACGCTATCATGTGATCTTGAACACCCCTCCCAAGCTTATTCTACTCCTTCGCTTTAGAATTAAAAAACACAGGCCTTTGGCGTTAGTTTTTGCTTTAAGAAAGTGCATTTCTAAAATGAATTTGTCCTATGCAACGGACCCAGGCAGAATGCAGTGAGGAATCTTTTATGTAATAACGTATATCGTGACATGGGGCCTCGGTTTATACCATGACACGGGGCCTCGGTTTATACCGTGGTATGGGACCCGGTTGATACACTGGTACTGGACCTCGGATTTTCCTGGACACAGTTCTCGGTTTATGACACCGGGCTCAGTTTTATAGAGACACTGGGCCTCGGTTTATACAGTGGTGCTAGCTTCGGTTTATACCGTGACACGGGACCTCGGTTTATACCGTGACACGGGGCCTCAGTTTATACCGTGGCACGGGGCCTCAGTTTATACCGTGACACGGGACCTCGGTTTATACTGTCTCATCCAAAAGACCGATAGGGAAGCAGAAGATGGTAATTCACCTTGGAAAAGCCCCAGTCGGCAGTCGGAGTCGAACCCGAGATTCCCAGACCCGAAGTTCCTTTTGTAAATGTGGCTTGGATTGACCCAATCTCTGCAAAAATTCTAAATCCGGGTCCATACAATGTACCTTATCATGTTCTGTATAAATATGCACTCTTCGGCTCATATTTCTAATCAAAACTGAATTTGTAATATGAACCTCGCCTACCATATCAATGATTTCTATTCTGGGTTGAATTATTAATTTTTCATTTTGAAAGATGTTTGCTGTTGAGTGTAATGTAAATATTTACCATTGCCAGAGACTGTATGATTCCTTAGACTCCAGATCAATGGCAGTAATGTATCGCAAGACAGGATCGGAAGTCTTTGAGACAGAATGATAAAAAGCGATACAAGTATTGAGGAATTATATCACAGATGTAAGTAATAATTAGAAGTGTAAAAGAAGCGGACGGACAGACAGATAGATAGAGAGACAGACAGATATACAAATAGGTAGCCAGGCAGGCAGACATACAGACAAAAACAAAAAGAGACAAAAATGTAACCAGATAGACAGATAAACAGACAGACGGACGGACGGACAAACAGACAGGTACGTAGACAAACAAACCAGCCGACCGACCCACACAGACAGACAGACATCTAAGCAGAAAGAAAATAAAAGCACTGGAGAGATATCATCAAGAATTTTATATGTGTCCAGGAAAAGCAGTAAAAATGATAATAGAAGAAAAAATATATTGAAGGAATGGGGTGTCAGTCGACAGCAAGCCATCTATCTATTCATCCATCCTGACGGATAGACAGACATGGATTGGATATTGAAAAAAACAGATTAACACTCAATGTTTTTACCAATGACTGTTAGGTAGATTTATGAAATTCTTGTTTGATCTTTCAAACCATTATGCTTAAACATAAAAAATCACACTTATGATACTAGGTTGTGGCTTGTCATTGGCCCAAAGATATACCTCCAAGGTCAAAGTCCAAGGTCAAGGTTACGTTTAGCTTTTGACTTAAATACCTGTAAGATCCATGAAACCTTTTTGCTCAATTTGATCCGATTCAGAATTTAACACACATGACAAATTTGCATATCTTAATCTTCTCTGATATATTCCAGTTTATCATATGCGGATATAGAATTTATGAAAAGGGGGTTGGGGTTTGCAGCCCCACATAATTAACGTTTTGCACCATTTATTCTGGAAAGGGGTGGGTTGCAACCCTAAATATGGTTGAAAATGACCTTTTTCAGAAAAAAAAAGTTTTCGACCAAATGGGGGTGGGTGGGGTTGCAACCCCTCACTTAATCTGCCAATGGTGTTTATACCGACAACCTCATTTCACAAACAAATCGAAGTCTAAGTTGAAAGAAGACATTTCTTTTCACTGCAGCAAAGAATCAAAATGCGTACATCACAAACGCAATTAATTCTGGGTAACATCATTAGTGGGAGGTAACCATTAAGTCAATATGGATTCCTCCAGTATTTCAATATCATGTGTCTTTTTCTAACTTTAAATTTTTGTTATTTAAAGTGAGCACATGACTATCAAAAAGACACATGTATAATAATAAAGCAAAGTCTTATCTATTTATATGCAACCTACATAGCAACGGTCTTAAATTGGAAAAACTGTTTAGTCCTTTAAAACTGAAACATGAAATAGAAACAACCCCCCACCCCCCACCCCCCTTTTTTTTTTCTTTCCTTTTGAATTTGCATGTGTCACCTTTATCTTGAAATTTGGTGTCAAGGTTTGTAAATATAATGTTTCTACAATTACTTCCTGAATCGTATGAACATTATGTGGTTATAAAGATAAATTCAACTGTTTCTTTATCAATAAGAAGCGGAGGGGTATAAAGGTCCCAAGTAAAAAGGAACATAAATACAAGTATAAAGTTTTACGTGGTAAGTGACTGTAGTATGACTTTGGGGTAAGTAAACGTGTAAGCAAGTAATTCTTAATGCTCTTCTTATGTTACAAAGAATAAGTCATAGAAACGAATTTAAATGTTCATTGGTTGACTGAAAGGTTGATTGTCAACTTCCGCTTTTGACCTTTAAATTGTTCGGTTTTTTTATTGGAAAAACGAAGGGGGGGGGGGGGGAGTTGGATGATCATGAATGTATGAATGTTTGAATTAATGGATACTTATTTGGTTCGTTGATTGATTGATTGATTGATTGATTGATTGATTGATGTTTTACGTCACTCCACAATTATTTCACGTATATTGTGACGGCATCTGCCTGATGCATTGCATACAAATTTATACCTTTGCAACGGACCCACCCGATGCAGTGAGGGATCTTAAACGCGACACGGGACCTCGGTTTTTACTGTCTCGTTCAAAAGACAGAACGCCGGTGTGCCCACGGAGGGAATCGAACCCGGGACCTTTCCGTCATAAGGGTAGCACATCATCCACTGGGCCACACAAGCTTTGGTTCGCTGACAGGTTTACTGGTTGTGAATCGCTTGGTTGTTATATAGGTTGGCTGGTTGTCTGATTTGCTGATAGACTGGATAAAAGAATTGTGGATTGATGGACGGCAAGTTAGACAGTTATTTGGTATTTTTCGTGGAGAATAAATGAACTTGCAATTTAACAACAAAAACAACAACAACAGGGGAGATGGGAAGGAAAACATAGAATGGAAAGAGGGATACAGTGAGAACACATAGGGTGGGGAAAAAAGAAGGGGTTTCGCCAAATTGAAAAAGCAAAATACAAAAAGAAAATGGAATATTGATATTTGTTGGTGCAAAAGAGGCATCTCTGTCTGTAAATTCACATCTGAACGAGTCTGGTATGTTAATGTCTTCGCTACACCATTACATTTATAAGAAATGTTACCACTAGAATGACTTCTTTCTTTTCTCTAACTCTCTTACTGGCCCCCTGACTTCCCTCTAAAACTGCTACTAACAAGGGTGGTTTCGATTCCATCTAACTCTGCTACTAGGGATTGGACGGGCGAAACCGAGATTTTGTAAAAATTAGAGCGGTTTCAAGAACTTTAGACAGGAAAATTGTGGTTTGACTTCTGGCCTGGTCGATCCACCTCTAACTTAGAGCTCTAAGGTCTCCAGCACTGTTGTTTCAGTGGCATTGAATCGAACGTTTAAAAGAAAAGTGTAAGTGTTTAATTCTAGAAAGGTTAATCCCCATTAAAAAGTAAGTGGGAATTTTCACGACAAATGCGATTTAAAAATCGATTTGATTCTCGGTATATACTTATTTTCACTTTTGAAAATTATTAGACTTTGAAAGTTAGCAAAAGACAATATGTTTGCCCCCCCCCCCCCCCATAGAACGGATCCAGCATTGTGTACGTACATGTAGATCCAAATTCCCATGGTTCAATTGCATAATGGCTGGAAAGTGCAATGGAATTCATGTGCCCTTTCAATTTGAGACCCTTGTAGTTGGGACCTCAGTTAAAAACATTTGGTCCTTCAAAATGGGCACATTGGCGTTCTGTCTTTCAGATGAGACAGTAAAAACCGAGTTTCCGTGTCACGGTCGGCGTGGCATGTAAAAGATCCCTCACTCCTTCGGGCAGGTCCGCTGCAAAGGTCAAAATGTCATAGCGATGCATCAGGCAGATGCCGTGAAATGATTGTGCTCGAATTCCGTCTTGGGCTAACCGGTGTTATACAGTATCCCCCCCCCCCCCAGGAAAATGGATATTTATATATTTCTCGCACCGGAGATCGACTAATCCCGTTTTTCATCAGTGCTCGAAAATTCTATCCGGAACACTTTGTATCCTTCCGCGCGTCGTCTGCATTGTTTACAAATAAATGAAACATGGAGACTCAGGATTATTTGTGTCGGAGAGATAGTCAACATTGTGCGTTAGCGTTAAGTTTAATGTTGAAAAATCCTATCAAAATATAAAGTTTCTTTATGCATATCATGGTGTTTTATTTTATTGCGGCGGACTATCTTTTTATTAAATCAGTGATTCGGCCATCAAAGGAAGTAAACAAAAACATTGAAAATATCTATAGCCTACATCGAGCTGCTGAGGTGCGAGAAAAATAATCAAGCACTAGTTTGAGTTCCAGATAGAAAAAGATCAGTCGAGGGTTGGATGAATCAACAAATCTCAACCGAGGCGTTAGCCCGAGACTGATCTTTTTCTATCTGGAACTCAAACTAGTGCTAGATTCTATTAATATATATATATATATATATATATACACTGTAAGGCGTTGGAACTTCACATATAGATTCCTTGTGAAGAGACCTATCATTTGTGACCTTGCCCTTGGAGTTTGACCTACTTTTTAAAAACTTTAACATTGGCCATATCTTTCCAACCCTTACATGTAGGGCTTTCATATTTCACATATATATTCCTTAAGATGAGCCCTTCAGGCGATCAGGCGATACCAAAATTTTTGACATAATGACGTCCAACGCGACCTTTGGCCAACATTTATGGAAACTTTAACATTAGCCATAACTTTCCAACCATTGCAGGTAGGCTTTTATATTTCACATGTGTACTCCCTATGATGCGCCTAATCGGTTTCGTTTGGCCCACTGGAGACATGTTGTTCACAGACGAGTCTCGCTCCTCGGTCAGATGACGTCGTGCCGAGCGATATTCTGACGCTTGCAAAGTGGAAAGCTACATACTCTGGGGGGGGGGGGGGTATTGAGGTCTGTTATGGTATAGCCGGGGATATCTCATGGTGTGTAAACACTTTTCGTGGTTTTCCATGACAATCTTACAGCAATAAGATATCGGGATCAGTCTTGGACCCACACGTTCTTCCTCTTATCCATGAATGTAACTTAACGTTGCAGCAGGACAACGCAGGGCCCCATGTTGCTAGGATTTGTCGCAATTTTCTGATTCAAAACAACGCCTCAGTTCTTAACAGAATTGTCGCCAATGATTCCATGCAACGGATTCAAGGGAGAAGTCGAAATTCCAATTGCAATGAAGTAATAGGGAAAAAACCATACTATGGTAAATACATGTTTATAAAGAGAAAGACATAAATACATTTACAACAAAACACTTAACAGTATATAGAAACCTCTTAATCAAAACACCTTCCACAAGCTATTACGATACCACATTTGTTATCTAATTTATACAATAAGAACGAACGCGTATAATTTCCAAACCGTTACGTAAAGGGGGAAAACTACTATGGGGGAAAGACTACTACAAGTATATAGCAGTTTTTCCGCCATGGGGAAAAACTACTACATAGCACTTTTTTCTAAGAGGAAAAACTACTATATAACACCGGTCGTCTGTAATTAGGATGGGACTGTAATAACCCTTTCGCTTCAACACTGCTCTTCAAATATTTATATATTTTGAGAATTCCAACCATTCGGCCACGAGCATCACTGAAGAGACGTAACTTGTCGAAATGCGCATATGGTGCACAAAATTAAAAGGTATATATGTTCTATATTTAATAAAGCAAATTCTATCACCATATACGTCATACCAATTACGTAGATAAAAAAAAAGAGATATACATAATGCATGTCATGAATATGCCATATCGAAAACTACAAGCATGAATTTCATCACTTGCAGGTAATTATACCGTTACAGAAAATATTAATAAATGATATAAGGGATCCCATGGTGTTAAGGTATTTACAAATGACACAAGGGGTTCCGCGGAGCATGAAAGTTATGGAATGAGTTCTTTTATATATAACATGTAGTGTTCAATAGAAAATTGTGACAGAAATGTTAGCGATGATTAATTTTTACGTCTAGTTACATGTAGATTGAGAAATTATTTTACATTTTGAATCCAACTCACGACTTCTAAATATGGAATTATTCAGTTCGAAAACATTGCACAATTGCATTACTTCCGGGACCAATCGCTTATCGATAACGAAATGCAAAGAGACACGTTTGGAGAACCAAATTAATGAAATGTTTTTGCAGTTGAAAGCTGCTTATATATTAAGCTGCAATAATAGATCAACTTAAAGACTTATTTTTCCTTTAATCTGAAGGGCAAATTTGTAAAATAAGAACTTATTTTTCTTGTAGAGAACTTTTGACGTGCTGTAAAATTTGTACTTCTAATATTTTTTAGACAAAAAACATTGGTATTTTTGACAGTTTTGTTTTATTTGGTTGCTCTTTTTAGGTAGTTTGTTGGATTTTTGGGGGGGGGGGTTGTTTCGTATTTTTTTTGGGGGGGGGGGGGTTTTTTTATATTTTATCTTTATTTATTTATTTATTTATTTATTTATTTATTATTATTATTATTATTATTATTATTATTATTATTATTATTATTATTATTATTATTATTATATTAAATGGATATTTCTTAAAAGTCAATTTTGTCATTTTTTTCAAATTTGTCTGCATTGCCTAAATTCAAAATCGCCTCAGTATTATTAATGAGAAATTACGAATGCCTACATGTATGCCAAATGAGACTATGGTTTGACACACAAAATGGCCGACAACGGGAAGTAACTCTAACGGTTTGCAGCCTATTGAAAACTATATTTTAGTAATTTTATTATTTTTATAATCATGAGCATGACCTTTCAGATTTTCTCGAATATTTCCGTTCTATTTTCGGGAAAGGCCGAAAATGTGCAATTAGAACACTTGGGTACTTATGAAAAAAAAAAGTTTTTCAAATAACATTCAAACGATCTTATCATTTTTAGTTGGTTCAGACTATTACAATGTTCGCAATCTTATCTTTTTTTTAAAGCCAAGGTTGTATAATGTACGATTATATTGCCATGTTAAAGGTCAAATCATAGAAATCCTTCTTCCTATACGGTCTAATGTTAAATTTGCAAAATTCTGCCAAGACTTACACAACTTTTTTGTCTCTTAACTTTAACTTTAATCCACATATCAAAACGTCTGTCACTCCCTCCTCTATAATTTTTTTTTACAGATTACAATAGGTAATCCACCTTAATTTTGAGAAATTCTTGCAGAAAGAGGGACATCCCCCAAAAATTGCAAAATAATTTTATCCAATCAGAGCCCCCGATACATTGGGAAAGTAGTCCAGCTCTCCATAGAAGCTCAGCCAATCAGATGATCTGACCATTGTAGTTGTTATATGCCATTCAACATATAGATACATAGTACATGTACATCAATGACAATGTAGAGGAGAATGTATAAAATAATTATGATAATACAATACAATAATGCAAGTTACCTTATACTCAAATAAACAAACTTTAAGTGGAGATACAATGTACGAAGTAATCAAATTAATATAAATTAGCGCAATAAATTAGTTCGTAGATTAAATGCATCACGTAAATATTTTCCCAGAGAGCATAATTCTTTCACATTATTTACACTAAGTAGTTTAAAAAGTTTAAAAACTGACGCTCTAACCCAATAGTATTTCTTAATATATTTCTTACGAAGATCAGCGTAAGACGGGCATTTAAGTACGAAGTGAAACTCATCCTCGACTTCAGTATTACAAATAAAGCATGTGCGATCTGCCTTAAGGGTATTCTTAAACCTGCCCGTTTCAATGTGCAACATATGAGATGATAATCTGATTTTTGCGATATATTTTTTAAATTGAAAATAAAACTGTAAAGACACATGGTCAGTAAGATGTTTGTACAAAACACATTTTTGCGAATTATGAATTTCAGCCAACAAATTGTGAGAAAAATTATCTCGGTCACTAAAATATTGAATTATATTCAAATGTCAGTAGACAAATCTAAATAGCTGACAGGCTATTGGATGGTTTGCGTGAAAATTATCTTGTTATAAGTAAGATGTTTTCGACACCGATGTTAAATATCTTAATAAAGTTGATATGATTAAATCTAACTTCATTAAAGGAACGAAATTAACCAGACCGTTGCGCATGCGCAATTGACACACCATTGCATAAGTATTGGAAAACTTAATCACTTTATTATACTACGACAGCTGATTCTGTTGTATGATTTCCAATACTTAAATGTCATTTTATTTACAATATTACGTCTCGTGCTTTTAACATGGTCTCATTAATGATATAATTTTTATAATGGGCATGAGAGAAAGAGAATCAAGAGTCAAAACAAATATAATTATTTTTGTGAAAAATTACCTGGACTACATCTAAGACTTTGATTACTCGACTGTACAGTATGACATCAGAAGTATTTACAAAAATCGCCCTTGAGACCCTTGTGTAAGCTGTGTATTTTTTGTTTCACAATATTTTCAGGTTTAGTTTAGTTTGCTTTGTTGGCGTTTTACGTCGTTTTTGATTTTTTTTCTTGAACTCTATGCTGACTGGCTGTCGGGGGAAATTGCAGCCGATTTCTTTCGGTGATATAGACACTATAGCGAATTCATACGTCACCGGTTGATATGATCGCAAAGTAACCAGCACAGTTAATACCGACGATCGATCGGTAAGACATTCCCACGGCCGAAAAATGGCTGCCGCCTGGCAGGATAATATACACAGTTTCGCAAACAATTTTTCGTGCGACCAATAATCCCTTCGTCTATTGCATCTTGTCTGTAACAATCGATTTCATTGGTTGACCGAATTTTAAAATTGCATGACGTCCAACAAGCTTGAACACATTTAGTTCCACTCGTTATTTCAGTCGAAAAAAGAGTTTCCATGCGCGTGTTTTTCAAAACCTGACAATGTATTAGTGAATCTGATTAGCCAAAACGCTAAAGGCGAAATAATCTATACTACACCATACTCTAGTCAAAAATGTCTGACGGGAAATCGCCGATACCCTGTCAGTTTTGTAAGCACGCATATGGTAACCCCTTAATGTAACCCCGATGTTAAACATCATAAGAAATAATCCTCATAAATTTTTATTTTCTTTTCGGTTTCATTCTGCTGCTGAGTACCCAAGTTTATCAGAGCCAATGTATGTACATTTTGTACAATGGCAAATACACGAAATTCGGCCGATATAAAGCAGTCCTCGCCCTCCTGTTTGACCTAACGGGGACTGTGATCTTTGTACACAGACATTAGAAATTTCCGTGAGTGGAAATAATAATTTCTTGTGGTTTTACAGTTTCATGTAAGTTTGGACAATTTACGAGACTTCGGGTGAAGTCCAACCTTGGACTTTTCGATAAATGACACATAGTAGAAGCGGTCTCGATCCAATGACTATTCGGCCCGAAGCATGAAACCGACAAAATATATTATTTTGAATATTGTTTTTCACTAAAACTTTGAATATTCCTTCACGTGCATGTTATACTTTCATAATCAGAAAAGATTATTGCTTCAAACAAATTATTATTTTAAATATTTTTCATTCAAACATGCAATCATTTTGTGTATATTGTATACTTTTGTAGTAAATTATAACGACTGAGCTCTTTAATGAAGATAAAATGACTCTTTTTCCTGAGTGACACTTTATAGCTTTATTTTGACGTGAAAGTAACTCAATTCGCATGGATTATTTTCTGTCAATTCATTTTCAGAATCGGCTTCAGAATCACATTCTTTTGACGCGGCAGGATATATTTCACGTGTAGGCGACGCGTCAGCTATCGTTTTCTTTTCATTCAATACATAAATACGAATACAATGGCGGAAGGAAAATTCTTCGATTTTTATATTCATAGTCTAAATGAAAAGGGATCACTTTATAAATAGGGAGTCCATGCAAATATTCCAGGAGTCGGCGAGAAACGGAGAGGTAGAATTAATGGTCAATTCTCACGCTCTCGTAAGTTTCGTTTATGGGAGTATTCCATCGATTTAAATAAAATTCCAGTCGAATCAAGACGTGGAAACGGTGCATTACTGAACTCTATTATGATAAAGCGCAAACTTGAAATGGACCCCAAATTGTTCGCCAGTGCCTCAAGTTTGACTTCAATAATATACATTTGTTTTTTATTTGTCGATATATGTATATAACGTCGATTTCAACTTTTTTTTACCCCGTATAGATATAAAAAGCTACCTCCCTTAAAGACCCGCGAATCGAACCAGGGTCCCAGAGCACCGCAAGTCTAGCAATGGGGTTTGCTATCTATATGCGTCCGCTTCGAGTTTTATATAATGCCCGATTCTTTAATGAGAAGAGATCCGAAACATTCCGAATGTATTATGGGGGTATGACTTTGGTTTTATCGTAGGTGATAATGCAAATCTTCTGTCATATATTTCTAATATCATTTTAGATATATGAATTTCAGCATTTGAAGTAACTAGATAAGTATACATAGATGAAATATTTTAAATTATTTTCTCACTTTAGGCGATTCAATGGTAGAAAAATAGAAGATCGAAAAATAAGATTTACGTAGGATCTGAGGATAAATCCCGAGGGAAATACCTCATGCAAAGTCGCTAGTTTGAATCACCTAAGCGTCTAAGAATGAACCCTATTCACCGCTTTTTTCGATTTTTAGAAGGGCACAAACTTTTGTCCACGTCTTTTGCAATATGGTCGTATGGATGTTGACCTGATAGTCTCTCTACCTTCAAATCCACGCCAAGATATAGTACGGAAAATGCATCTTATTTTTCGCCCAATACCATCGCAGAAGAAGAAATTTCGATTCAAATACATGTAGTAACTATTTCTTTACGAACGCATTTTCTATGATCTAATGATGTATTCAAAACGATGTACATATGGAGTCTACACAAGATTACAATTCTGTGTAAGAATACACAATATGTATTCGTTACGTAAACAGCCAAGTATTTACGACTAAGCAATCTTAGCCAGGGTGGACCTGTCCATCTTTTTACAGTCTGCGATGTGAATGCTATTTATAGATTGGGCCTGCTATAAATAACAAATTTCAGCCAGATAGTGTAAGCTCATTTCAATACTTTAGGATATCGTTTAGGTCTATCAGTCTATTGTCCAGTTGCGCAATAATGTTTTGTTTTCAGACGTACGGGGTTTGAGGTACATTTTTGTCTGACAATGTGGTGAACAATTAAATCCTGATATTCTACTATACATGTAGATATGATGATATGTGTTACACTAACAGTTCAATGATTTATTATATTTAAATTTAGACCAATATTTGTAAATGTCCCTGTCTATCTGTACTTTAAGTACTTTGATTAACATACGGTCTTGGTAAGACCCGAAACACATGTCACAATGAAGGACTCCTCACTCAGGTCAAAATTTCCGGGCATTGAATCGGACAGATGCCGTCGCCCTGAAACTGCGCGCATCTTGGTGTGACGTACGGTAAAATACGACGAGTATTTTATCTGATTGATGACAGCCATAAGTTGGATTTCATAATATCATACTAAAACCAAGACATATTTCAAGTCCTATGGTTACCAGGATTAGATAATAAGCGTAATGATACATGGCCACTTTTTAAACTTTCCGAGTGTTTTTTCCCAAGTCACTACAGCTCGATTGTAGTGTGGTCTGTTTAGGTTACAAGGGTTGCTGGTACCAATACCTTCAACATTTCGTCGTTATCGTGAATCTTAGATGAAAAAAGGTGCCCTGAATAAAGTTTTCCTTTCCGAATTAGTAAAGAATTTCTTTTTAAAACTCCAGAATAAGTGCAGTTTTCGCGAAAACCCAGCATAATAATAATAAAAATAATAATAATAATAATAATAATAATAATAATAATAATAATAATAATAACAAAATCCAAGCAGAGAATGTGTCATCTCTGCAATATATCTACGTTTTAGGTGTCGTTTAAAGTGCCGTAAGTAAAACGGGTCCATGAAAATAAGTTATAGTTACATGCCATTGGAAAAAAATCTTCAAATATTATTTTCACAGTATGGGGATGAATTATACCTATAAATTTTAAAGCAAAGAATTCCAGACAATAATCTACGAAAACGAGGCTGGATGAACAATACAAATGGCAAATCACTCATCATGTCTTCCTGTCCTTGAAATAAGTCATCGACTCTTTTCCATCCTTTGAATAGAATTATCAGAGTAATGCAGCAAAATCAATCAAATGCGATCGAGGTGCGCTTCTGCTTTTATTAATGGCCCTAACATAACTGAGGAATCTTTAGGACAGTTTGATTTGCTTTGCTGTAGCCAAAGTCGTGTTCAATAATCTTTTAGTTAGACCGAGACATTGAAACACGAGGTTACTAGCCCATCAAATTATATGGCCCTACCAATTTTCAAAACAATGTCGTCTGCAGAATGGTCGAAGCCATTACCGCGCGTCTGCCCTCCATTTTAGATAAACACATGTAACTACAGATGTCTTTTATATTATAGAAACTGATTTTATGTTAAGTGGGAATATTGGTCTGGGTATTCTTTTGAGTTTTTAATCTGTCTGTTTTCTCTTCTTTTCTTTGTGCCCTATGCGCAATCAGGGAATCAGACCTGGATCGCCTGTATCACATAATCAAGTGATTCGCTTCTAAGAAGAAGAAGAAGAAAAAAATCATAAGCAAAACAAATCAAAAGAAAAAAAAACCCGAAGCAAATTTTATTCGACGAAACAATAGCAAATGAATATTCAAAGCAAACTTGAAATTAAGCGTTGTATAATATATATATATATATATATATATATATATATATATATATATATATATAATATATATATATATATATATATATATATATATATATATATATATATATATATATATATTTATTTGTTTGTTTATTATTTTAAGCTACACCTAGATTATTTAATGTATCTGGTGGCGGCACCTGTCTGTCGCTTGATCAAATTATGACGCATTAAGCAACTGACCCACCCTCATTAGAGAGCCAACGTGTCATGGTTTACAAGGTCTCAGGCTGAGTCAGACGAATGGCAGAGACAGAAAATGTATGTATAAAATGCATGTTATACACACATATACATATATACATAAAGGTGTTCATTTATTTATATTCAGATATTTGATTATCTTCATACAAATATATACGTCAGTTTTGCATTAAAAATATTCAACTGCTAAATAAAACTGATCAAAACATTTAAAGTCTTGTAATCAGAATCATCATTATGCAAGACTATCAACCGCAATATGCTATTAAAATTCCTATCTTAAATATTACGACATTTTGTCACAGAGGACCTTAATAATCGTATGTCTGGGTATCGTTTCCTTCTATTGTGGAACCGTCTTAGCTTGTTGATAGCGAGCTTGGCTAAATGCCAAGAGGTCACAGGTTCAAGTCTTTCGGGTGAGAGGTCATGAGTCACAGTATACGTTGATATGTAAAAGATTCCTCACTGCTTCGGGTGGGTCCGTTATTTAGGTCGAAATTTCTGTACAAAGCATCAAGCAAATGTCGTCATCTTATATATCTTCACAATAAACAAACAGGAAACAAAACCACAAACCCATCTGCTGCGAGAAACGATGCACTTTTTATAGAAGTAAAATGCATATGAACATACAAAAACAGTGCACTGAAACCCCCCCCCCCCCCCCCCTGAAAACCGAAACGCACAACAATCCAAATATCGTAACCCTCACAGTACACAAAGATGCAAATCATGAGGGCCATGGCATCAAATGTAACATGTAGGAGAAAAATATGTCGCCGGACCCGGGAATCGAACCAAGAACCTTTCGCTATTAAGACGGACGCTCTTACCATTGAACTATCTGGGTCGATACCCCTCCGTCACAGTAAGATCTCACATCGAATTTTAATTTGGAATAGCCCCGGTCTTCCTTCCATTGACAATGTCGGTTGGATTCGAACTCTGGATCTTTCGGCCTAAGCCGATTGAGTTTTGCCGTTCCCTTTTTACATGTATGTTGTAAATGCATGCATGAAAAACTACAAACAGGTGAACATATGGCTATTAAACAGACGGAGAAATTGGCTGCCGGACAGACAGACAGACCGGCCGACATACAGACAAGGATTTTATGTATCTAATTCTACACTAGTACCGTAGAGGATAAATTCACAGGGAACAAATACTTACATTTTAAATTAAATAGATCAAACAACTTCTTACAGCTTTAAAACAACGTCAAAAAAAAATGGATTATCAGATATTCGAGGGAGGGGGAGGGGGTACATGTAGGGATATAGGGAACGACTTTATGATTTATTTTTTACTTCTTTTGTTGAATATGTCCTAATCCCATCACAAACCAAGTTAAGCTCGCAGCTCATTTTCAGCGAGAGAAGCCATTAGGTGTTTTACTTGCAGATAATTGTATACACGTGTTATTTTACGTCTACAGTAAAGTAGTATTGGATTTTGCGTCCCACATTGTGCATTAATGATGATTCTGCGTACAGAAGGCTTGCGCCAGTGTATGCTAACATCTGCTTTAGTATTCTCGATTTTTTACTTAGCTTTTTGAAGCAATGTTCACACCAAGCAGTTCTACACAATACGGGATATTAAACGTATATATGTATTTTTGCTAAGACACTGTGATGTATCCGGAACGGTTTGTGTATTAGTATTCGAAATCGGATATTAATTCACGATTGTAAGGTTCTTAAATATTCTGTCGGACCTGGATCCGATTAATGAACACTAATATTTACGTTCTTGTGTTTTTCTTTTTGGAACGATTGTAAAAAATTCGTGTTTGATCCGAAAAACATTTTTTTTTCCGATTTATAAGACCGTGTTCCAACAGGAGTAAATCAGTTCGGAATGTAGCAAATATGGTTATAGTATACTCGATTGATATGTCATGGTAGTTTTAAATCATCGAGATATCAGGGGATCTAACCCTCCGATTCTTTCATAGTGTTGTTGCCGCTGTAAAAGACGTAACGCGATCTGCATGATCTTTCCTTAGATACAGTGTGCCTTTTAATCGAGCAAAATGTTTCAAGAGTCTTGATGAAATATGTGTTCCCTTATCGGAATTATATGCGTGGTGAAGAGCTCTCTAAAGCTGTACAATGTGGATAATTTTCGGGTTCATGATTTTGAATAATTCGTTACAAGATAGATTTAAAGATTGATCCCGAAATCACTGATCTAATTTCCAATAAAGTGTATATGGATGTAATTGATCATATTTGATTGAAATGATTATTTGTATTGAAATTTTAAAATCCAGAGCGAGTATGGTCTAAAGACTAGATATGACAATACCGAATCCTGTGTAGCGTGGACTAATGCCAAACTTGGTTTTAAACATTTAACTGAAATGCATACTTGATTTATCTGTACGCCTCCGAAGGTTTTCATGTGAATAGTATTTTAAATTATTACAAGACATTGGATTTTCCATTCAGTTGATTACTAAACACGGGGGTCTATGATCAGTAATTGGAACCGTTTTGTCTTCGAATCCAGTACATAGGAACATAGATTCTCTTTGTTATTTACAGGTTGTCGCTGCCATTTTGAAAATAACGTTTTGAGAATTAGACAGGGGATAGCGTTTTAATAAAAGGAACACGAAAACCAGCAAAGAAAAGTGAATGTTTTCTTGATGTGAATTAAGACCCGTGAAACGATGGGTGAAATTTCGAATTTTTGACGAAGCCGTGATATCCAATATCTGAACCTTGGAAGTAAACAAAGTGACATTCGCTCTATATGGAAACATAACTACAAAATGTATGAACCAATATATGCATATAAAACTTGAGAAACATAACAGGAAATTTCATGTGGAAATTTCAATATGGTGAAATTGAAGCATTAAAAATCAAAATTAGAAGAGGAGGAGTGTGGTAAACAGGAAATTAAGGAATTTTGTATACTTTCTAACTAAAGTTCAACATGGGAAACGGACTGTGTGTAGAGACGGGCAGTTCCATGACAGTTTTTGACTGGTAAGATTTGCATGATATGGTTGATTGTCAGCACTGTTAGTTTTGTTTGCATTATTACTAGATACAATTAAAAACCTTGTACATGTACCATATGTACACTGCCATGTTACTTATGAAATACCTGTACAGGTGAATGTTTGATTTCTATGTTGCCTTGAGTGAAACTAAAACTAAAATTTAAACCTTTTTTTAACGCCTTTATTAGTTTTATATATAGAATCTTAAATTAAAACACATTTCGAGTTTTTACTTAGCTCAGATATGACTGTTTTTAAAAGCTAATATTTTTTTTCAGACTTTATAAAATGTAAAGAGTGACCTGTGTTTAATAATCCAAATGTTTAAAAACTTTTTTTTATCTTTAAACATCTACCTTGTATTGACAATATCATAACCGTTAGTAATTCGGATATTTGAAAGGGGCATCATCCATAAAAATACGCTGCTTTCTAACCTAGTAAAGTTGAGTCTTATTTCAAAAGTAATTTTCCCCCAATAAAAGCAGTAACCTATTTTCTCGTCTGATGTTCGGCTAGAGAAAACAGAATTACAAAAAGCTTATCGTTTATTTATGTCTTCATCAGACTAATATCAATTAGAATTTTCGGGCTCGGAATTCGCATTATTACATCATGTCAAACAATATAACAAATGGTCGCATAATTCAGTTCCAGAATGACGTAATAACGAGATTTCGACGAGAAACAAATTATCGCTTTGTCAATTTCTGCAAGTGAATATGTCTTTCCAATTTTATGACCAGTAATTGCATTCTTGGCAGATGCAGAACATGTTTTTAATCAGCAATTCCGGGTATTTCTGTTATTCTAAAGAGAGCCATAGATAAAGCTTCCTCTATAAAAATCGCATAAATGCTCTTGAAAAACAAGATTACTTAATTAAGAATACATTTAGCGAGCGACTGTAAATAAACATCAAAAGATTATTTGCGAATTTGTTTACATACTGAAATTTTCTAAAAGAATTTTTTTTCTCAAAGTAGACTTGATCTTGATAAATTGTAGAAATCCATTCTATTAAATTTTAAATGTGTTTCCTCTTTTCTTTTTCCTCATCTTTGCTTAGTACTAGTTCTGTATCATATTTTCTTTTTCACACATGCACACTGACACACCACCCACATACATATCGCAACACAGAAAACCCCCTCCTAGAAGAAACGATAAATAAATAAAAAAAAAACCCACGTGAAATCAGTTCCAGTGCGGTGCAGTGTAAATCGGTGTTTGATTTGATTCTTGCGTAACTTTATCTTCAGTGACAGAAACGTAGAAGAAAAATCGAAATAAGGCCGAAGATCTGAGATTTTATCACTTGAGAGTGCTTTACTGAGGGTGTTTAGAATGATAGATTTTATTCACGATGTCTACATTTGTTCAGCAATTTCGTTACTTAGGAATACAACATAAATCCAAAACATCAGCCAAATGTTTTATCGTCACACCAGTTCTGCTGTCTGATCCCCTCGAATAAAGGCTCACTCGGCAGAGATACATGAAAAGTGGATTTCAGCGGGTTTTAAGAGAAATTACGTGGATAACTTTTATGTTAGAGGTTTCCTTCTGTAGATCTCTATCTATTGCTCCCAACACCCCCAACACCCCCCCCCCCCTCTCTCTCTCTCTCTCTAAAAGAACAACAAACTGGAAGTATTACCTAAACAAAATTAACAACATTGTTAAAAGTTCAAGCCAAAAAATGAGAACAAAATAGATAAATAGAGGAAAGGTTTGATATATTTTGGTCCGCCAGAATAAATGATTCTATAAACACACATTCCGTTCCTGTTGTTATGTATGTGAAAAAATAGCTTTACGTATTACGTCATAAAACACTGCACAGTACAGGTGCCGCCATCACATGACGTAGTAGGTGATATTTAGCATAAGTGATTCGAATCTCAAATGACCATCTTGTGGAATAAAAGAAAAGACAGACAGAAAGAAAGAGAAGTTGTCCTCGTGATTTTTATATGATGTCATTTCATTTTTCTTTCTCTTCCTATAAGAAAGAAAAGGTCAAGGCCCCATAGGTCCAACACTTCTCCTATTCTATTTACCGATTTATCAATATATCTATTCTCTACAGTGTAGAACTTATTCTATAAGGAGCAAAAAGGATTCCTTCACTTGAATTCTTTCATAAATAAGCGCGTTTTCTTTTTTTGTCCATAATTAAATGAACCACCTCTGACATTTCCTTCTATTCATGCCTTATCTTGTTCTCGCATGATTGGACCATGGTAAGAAAACAAATATCGTACCGAAAGAGAAAAAATAATCATTTAACTAAACAGTACAGAATAGCGGTAAGAATTAAAACTCAGAATTTGCCTTGTCACTTTAAGGTCAGAGCTAAATGAAACGAAAGGACAATTTTAATCATTCTCTGGCAAGACTTTAGAACAATATACACTGGAACTCTAATATATCATGGAAGAACTAGAACTCTCATAACGACCGTATGAGGCATTGACCTGTATGAGGCAACCATCTATATTTGTACACACACACACACACACACACACACACCTATCCTTTGACGGACACTGAAATAATATTCTGATATCAAAATGCATCAACTGTTTACCAAACGCTGTCGAAGATTTGACCGTTATGGATTCGTTCTAATGGATTTTTGGAATTTTACCCGGGTACCACAATAAATATTTGAGTTGTCCATACAAAACGGATGGGAAACAAATATAAACCACTTTAGTGGACAATAGACGAAAACAGGTAAAAAGTGCATGAAAAAGGGCGCCCCCTCCTGGAAGGTACTCCAATGTGAGAAAATTTCGTAATCACATGACATCAAATACAAATCTGACACTTATTTATATGAAGTCAAGTTACACTTATTTTCTCTCCGTAGCAACTTTTCATGATATCATTTCTCCATGGACTTCAATCATTCCCTTCACATTCAAATCACATATTCAATAAGCGAAATGCCATTTGCAACAAAAACAAAACAATTCCAAAATTTTATCTATTTGACAAACTAGGCATAAAACAAATACGAAATACGTAGAATCGATGTTTCATAGAAAGGAGAAGGTAAATAAAACGTCAATTTATGAACTATTATCCTTTGGACAAAATAAACACCATTCATTTTACGATAAGCAAATACTATTAGCAATGTTATTTTCAAACAATGTTATAAAGACAATTAGACTTTTTAGTAATCTATACAGCACATCGGTCGTATTTACCATCTGTTGTTCTCATGTTTGATCCGCTTTGGGAACACGAGGTCATTCTCTGACCACTAAAGGCCGATTGTATACTTATTGCCCACTGAATTATTTATATCATTGTTGATTGCGAAGGTACGTCGGGTGGTTGTCTTCAGAACTAGAGTACAGTATATAAATATCATGAACAGTGGCGGATCCAGGATCTCCGAAAAAAGAAGGGGCACATATGAAAGTGAAGAATAACCCAAAGTACCTAGCCATTTCGGGTGCCAAAATCTGGAGTTTTACTCATATTATTGAATCGTTTTCAACCTTACTACCTATATAAGTCTTGTGACGAAAAAGGGAGGGGTAAAGGGGGGGGGGGCTCTAAATCCGCCACTGACGAGAACGTACATTACGAATGATGATTCACGTTTCAATATCAAATTGATTAATTTATTGATGAATTAGTTTATATTTTACAACGCTTCAGGATTAGTCATTTCCCGATATCGCTTTTTAGACTTGTCATTTCTATTTTACAGCACTATTACGACAACCGAACACAATTACAATCTAGATGTAGTAGTATTATAATTCATGATCTTAAATATCCGGCATCGCTATTATTGTTCTTTACACCTTACAACGTATATACGTTAATTAATAATAAGATTCGAACTCATATCCCTCCGATTCCACTTCCAAATTCTTCTGATGACATTTAACATTAATTAATGAATCCGCGAGACTTAGTCAGTAAAATATGAGATCATAGGACCAAATCTCACCGTGACATGAAATCATTCTCTTTAAGTTACAGTGATGTCGAAATACTCTGAAGGTTTGTCAGACGTCGGTCTGACAAAATTCCAGCTTTTGTCAGACCGTAAAAGTTTTGTCAGATCGAACTTTTTTTGTTTGATAAAGTCCACTGTTAAAATATTTTTGGCGTTAATTGCGTATACATGTAGTGATCAAAGCTTATAGACAATAGGCCTTTCTAAAATCTATGCAATGTAGATTTTTTGAAAAATGCTAATGCATCAGAGCACAATTACATTTCCAGCGTGTTAAAAACTATACTAGTTTCGCAATTCAGTGCAATCACATAAAACAATGACATAATCTAACAACTTCAATAATTGATCAATTCTTTAATTGAGTTCTCTTTCAATTTGTGCATCCCGTAAGGAGTTTCTGGGTTTTTTTAACTGCCGTGCATGTAGTTTTGTTTACCTTGGCACCGTTCTATAAAGGAGATACAACAAGTGCACGTCATCTCGCCCTTTTCGAAAGCGAGCCACGGCCGGCCATATTTTCATCTGAGTTGGAAAGTCCTCTTTGTCCAGTTTGCTTCGTATAATTTAGATTTTTGTTAATTGATCACATGAGAATCGCCTTTGCGTTCGTTTTTATTTTTGTTTTGCTAAGTAATTGGCCAGGGCGCGGCCAATTTGATTCATGCGACGAGTTCTTTTCGTTCACCGAATCTGATATTCTTTTTTTTAACAATCGGACAATTTTGTCCGACATTTAGTCGGGCAGTTCGGTGGTGGCTCAGCATATAAGGTGTGTAGTTTATGACCGAGAATTCTCGGTTTCCCGCCGGGGGCTCCTCGTTCTCCTGGTTTTCGAACGAGACACCCATACCATAGAAGGCGGCCACACGTAAAAGACCCCTCACTCCGTCGGGTGTGTCCGTTACAAAAGCTATTTCTGTGTAATGCATCAGACACCATACAGATTGATTGATTGATTGAATATTGTTTTACGTCACTCCACGAGTATTTCACGTATATGGTGACGGCATCTGCCTGATGCATTGCATAAAAATTTAGACCTTTACAATGGATCCATCCGAAGCTGTGAGGGATCTTTTACGTGCCACTACTACCGCGACACGGGACCTCGGTTTTTACTGTCTCATCCGAAAGACAGAACACCGGTGCGCCCAGGGCAGGAGTCGAACCCGGGACCTCTCGATCACGAGCCGAGCACCTTATCCACTATGCAACACCGCCTTGACACTATATAGAACAATCCTGGTGTGCTTTATAAGACAAATATACACGTATCAGTGTTTTATATAAAAGATAGATTATAAACCGGACGATGTAAACATACCTTGAAGGTATGAACCTAACATTAATTTGTGAATTCATATTTGCTTTTCCTACAAAGACATCATGAATCATCTTCCAGATATTCTCTTCTTGATGTAAAAAAAAAACGTGTTTTGCGTAACATAGAGACCTCCCAACTTTCCGTTCCCCTAATCAAAACGTCTATCACAGAGCACAAGATTTGCTTACAAACGAAAACGAAAATAAACGTCTGCTGCCGCCGATTGCCTATTTAGACCATCTGTGAAAACATCTGGGGAGGCGTGTAGTAAGGTTCGGGTACGGTATGTCGTGAACACTCATTACTCATGTGCGTCTTATGTATGAAATGCTGTGGAATGGATTCGAGAAGAAAAGATGAATTCAAGAGGGGGAGGGGGGTTTGTTTGTTCTTTGGTTGATAAAGATGTACGCGATGTAGGTGATATATATGTGACCTCTTCTCAGGAGCAAGACTTGGCTTTCTGTAATCTCCTGATATGGATTCTCTCTCTCTCTCTCTCTTCCTCCTAAGTCTCCGTCGAACAATTTTTATCTCTTTCTGTTTGCTTTTATCTGTTTGCCTTGTCTGTCCTTTTACTCCTCACTCCCTCTCTGTCGGTCTCTGTCTGTCTAGTTTTTGTTTCTATCCAGTCTGTCTGTTTCACTGTTTACATTCTCTCTCTCTCTCTCTCTCTCTCTCTCTCTCTCTCTCTCCGAAAAGCACTACTGAAAGACACATTTTAAGAGGCCACCAAAAGAAAGATGGAATAGTGATCACTTTAAGAGGCGACCTCTCAATTCAGTTTGATTTATGTAGCAAATATTAGAAAGGCAGTATTAGAATATTAGAAAAAGGTGGTCGTTAAAGACAAGTGACTGATTCATACAGGTGGCCTTCAAATCAGGTTTGACCGTACTTCGGAAATAGATGTCCTTCTTTAGCAGTAGTACGGAAATATGTTTTCAATTAAGTATGTGCCCATTTCACAAAGGCGATGCGAATTTCTTTCTGTTTCATCAACTCTAGGTCGTTCTTCGATCATGCCTTCTTGAATAATTAATAAGCATAGATATCGATGCGAGTTCCATGGCGCGGACATGATCACCTAACTGATTTTATTCAGTGCCCTCCATTAACCCCATTCCTATTGTTTTCTATTTACAATATGGTTCTCGCAAAGTATTACAGAATAAGGTAATATGAAGATGATATAACACTATTGACCGAGGCGATATCGCTCTTATCGACCGTATAGTTTCAATTTCATACGGAATGAGTTAATATAATTTCATGAGATTTTATCGACAAAACAATATATTTTTCCCCCGATATAGAGCAAGATAATACTTTTATTAACTCGATGTGGTATTTTTTTCTGATTGTTTTTATTAATTCGTAGCGAAGAGATGATGTACATCTTCAGGTATTCGTTTGACGAGATATGCTTACATGTTGATACTGTGATTTTACCATTTCGACCTCGAGTTCACTACTGATACAACGATTTTACCATTCCTTTATCCCTATCATTTCCACCGATTCTACGATTTTACCATTGTATCACCTCTGTTTCCATTACCGATACAACGATTTTACCATTGTTCATCCTCTATTCATCATTGATACTACCACTTTACCATTCTGCCATTCCGTCATCCACCCAAGATACCACGATTTCACCACCCTTTCTCCTCATCCATTACTACTACTACAATCACACCATTTATACAATTCTGCAATTCCTTTATGCGACCTAGATACTACGATTTTACCATACTATTCTCCCTATTCATCTTTGAATCTACGACTATACCATTTCAGTAATCTCCTTTATCCAACTGTACTACTACGATTTCACCATTCTATCATTCATATCTCCATATTACGATTTTCCCAAATTATGCCCTCTCTATCTCCGCCACTGTCGCGTTGACTCCTTTTGCTGCTAGCATTTTAAGATTGACTTTGGCAGGTACCATGTGTTTCAATATACTCAACAAATAGATACGCTATCAATATCGCTCCCATTACTCTATCTGTCTTCTCCACGATACAGATTTGATACAGACAATGGAAATGATGCTAACCCTCTTTCTGTTTAATTGAAAGATTGGGGAGTGTGTGCAAGTAACTCTTTCACTCAGTATACTATACCCGAAATGAAGAACGATCTGAAACACAAGCTAATTAAGAAATCTGCTTTGGAATGGGAGCCTAAATGTTCTCTTCGGACAATGTTTTTTTTTTCTTTTTTTTTCTTTCCTTCCTTTTTTCTTTTTTTTTTTTGGGAGGGGGGGGGGGGGGGGGGGGATAAAACTCTGCAATTGTAACTGCAAACAAAGAGTGGATGTAGTTTTTGTGATACAATAGGAGACAAAGGGCGTTCCAGATTTAAATGCGGTTTAGGTCAAATTCGTCGAACAAAAGAGAGGATCTTTTGAGTTGGTACTTGTCAATGTATATTTCATTATTTAATAGATCGGGTATGGTATGTAACAATTTTTTGGTTGCAAATTTTTCTCAGTCATATCGCAATAGAAACATATTTTAACCCCCCACAAAAAACAACCAAAAACAAACCAGGCAATCGACCCCTGATCGGCGCGCGCCGCCACCATTGGATACCTAACAATCGATATATCATGAAATCAGATAACACATTCGTTTCATTCATTGTTTAAAAATACACAGCTCATATATATCCCATATATACCTTAACAAGCAAACCCTAACTATGGTATCTGTGCTCTACTATCAAATTAATGGATCTCATCCACTGTTCATTACAGAAAGTTTGTTCTTCAAGGTACATTTACTTATCATCAATTTACTGTAGCAGACCTAATTAGCGTCAGGCATTACTATTAGTCACTCATCAGAAACTAAGGTTTTCTGCCCCTGTGCCCATACATCAAGAAAAAAGCGCTCTAGCATCGTGTAACCAGAGAAACAAGCGCCTTTGCAACGTGTATCCAAAAGCTTTCATATATTCAGAACAAACGTCTTGTGAACGTGCAACTTCCATTGTATGTAATCTTACATCAGTCCCCCAAGTGCAGGCGCTCAAATATCATGTAGGCAGTGCTTTCTGTATGTGTTTTCTTTCAAGAATAAGCGCACTTTTCTCGTGTGACCAGAGCTTTTGGTCGTCCTTCCTAGCCCCTTCGTGTCGTGTATCTATCTCAGATTTCATATATAGGAACCATGCGCGGATACAGAAATTTTTGTCAGAGGGGGTCCAACCAAAAAAGGTAATTTTTTTTTCTCTTAGACAAGGGGGGTCCAACCCCCAAAATGCCCAAATATTACCTTTTTTGGTAAAATTTTCGGATTCCAGGGAAGTCCAGACACCCCCCCTACCCCCTCTGTATCCGCGCATGGGAACCAATGCCGAGTAAACGTTTTGTAACAGGATCATCTGTTATTGTACTCATTCATAGGTGCAAGCTTTCTCACGTTGTGTACTTATCTCATTTTGTCCTTTTATTCATACAAGAACATAGGTTCCAGAACTTATCTTGTGTACCAAGATCATTTTGTCATTGTGCTCAATCATAGGTTCAAGCGTTCCCACGTCTGTGTAACCAGTTTTCCGTGTTCGTAGGCGGATTTAGAAATTAAAAAAAAAAGGGGGGGGGTGCAGTCTTTCATGACTATGTATTGCACTGTTTTGTATGGAAAGGGGTATTGTAGCCCTAAATATGATCGAAAATGACCGTTTTGGTAAAAGTTTTCGATTAAAAGGGGGAGGGTGTGTGAAACCCCTACCATCCCCTCTAAATCCGCCAATGGTGTTATATATATATTGAAAACATGTTTTTGTCTGTGTATTCATAGGAATCGCAGGTTTGTCACGTCATTAACTAAACTTTTCATCATTACATGCACACATCCTGAAAGAACAGTTTTGTGTAGCCATAGTTTTTGATGCATTAATACATGTGCATCTAGAGCAAGCATTTATTTTTCAAGAACGGGGGGGGGGGGTAGGGGGTTGATGAGACCCTCATCTATGCAAACTTTCGGATAAACAAGCAATAAGCCTATACAATAATAGAGTTGCCCTTATATTTATCTTAACTAAGTATATTTCTGTATTTACTCATGTGACTATCATGTGATCGATACATCATAATCTTTATTGATAAGACTTAGTACACGAGTATTGATACATTAACCATAAAACTGTCTGATAAAGCTAAGAAACGTTTGACATATGGATTACTTCTTGGAAAAAAATATCACGAAAACGGCGATGACGTAATTTGTGACGTCAATGTAATGCATTTCTAGATTTTATCATGATTCTTTTAAATAAAAGTGAAGGGAAATCAATTTTATTTTTTTTCTAGTACCTTTTCAGTGTGTTGAGCAGTGAAGTCTGAATTAAATTATTATTAGGTTTGTTTTCCTAATTCCCGACAGACGCTACTCAAATATGAACATAAATGCATATATGTTTTGAGAATTTGGAAACCATTGCTAGTATTCTCTTATTTTTGACACATTCACACAAACCCTTTCTTTATTGCATATAAACTGAAATCATACATGTATATTTAATAGAAAATAGTTGGTGCTGATCAAACGAGCGTCCATGTAAATGCAGCCATACGATATTTTTCTAATGTCACATAGGCCAATCTGATAATGTTCTTACCTTACTACCTGCCTAAAACTTATCATGGTGAGTCGTGTTCGTATTCACAAACAATTATCAATTTTAATTCAAGTATGGTTTAGGGAGCAACCATTTGATTTTTATCAATAAATAAATAAAATAAAATAAATAATCCGGCTCTGAAATTGGGCAAAAAAATATTCAGGCCGGTGAAAGTCTTCCTCCCCCCCCCCCCCTAAAAATCAAATGGTTGCTCCCTTAATTTTGAAAGCTACAAAACCATAGGGTTTCCACGATACATGGGGTCCGTACCATTACTCGAAATCCTCCAGTACATTCCGTCGATTCTGCATTGGAACGTTTCCATTCCATCCGGATCGATTGCTGGGTCATATATATGTACAGTGGTCCGACTGGAAACATGATGGCGGCACCCGTTAAAATGTGGTTTTTGAGTAAAATAAAAACAAAATTAAAGAAAACATTGCTTGGAATAATGGTATTTTAGTCCATAATTTTAAAATACTTAACTATTTCGATCGTCTTTTGAACTGTTTTTATTATTTTGAATTTAGGTATTCGCTGATTGGGAAGGGTAAAAAGGTTGCCATGAAAATAATTCATTATATGAACTGTCAATTCAGTCCTGTAGAAAGCTATATTGATTTTGGCAAAGGAAAATGGGATTGGGGAGAAATCATCAAAATGATCTGATTCGACTTAAACACTGCCCCCAAAATACGGTTCTAAGTAAATATAATTGTACAGTGAAAAAGGAAAATGCATGCAGTGACAATTTCGTAGTGGTAGAGCCATCATTTGCCTACGAATAGCTATAACAGATAGTTTCCTCTTGTCGTCCAAATTTCCTCTGACTCTTAATATGACGTCACCATAGAAATGAAAGAAAACCGTCTGTGACTCTAAATACTAGAGAGCAAACAAGCTATCGATCATTGTGTCAAACTTAAATTCTTTGATGCATATTTTGAGGAATTTCCTAGAAACAAGAATTCCACGATGCAAAATGATTAAGCCACAAGTAATAGACCATGGCGTTGACGTAGGCGGAGGGGCATGCACAGATAATATATTCCTGATTCGAAAATAGAAAGGTCTGAATGTTCTCTTTTATTCATCAGTGGCAGATTTAGAGCCCCCTCCCTTTTCGCCACATATTTGCCAGTAAAAATCCAGATTTAGCACCAAAAATGGCTGAGTAGTTTGGCTAATACACATGTTGGCCCCCCTCTCCAGAAATTCTTAGTTTGCCACTGCTCACTACTGTAGACCCCTTATTCACCTTTGTGAAAATTTACACATATCCACATAAGGTATCAATCTCCCGATAACACTAATTGGAGTCATGTAAACGTTTTGGCTACCCTAAGTCCCGTTCGGGATAAAAAATCCCAGGCTCTTGGATTGAAATCCTGTTTAAAGAGTATCGGTTGAAAACAATATTACAATTTAGTCATTGAGTCATTATTTTTCACATCAAGGGTTGAAGCATTTTCAGCGAGCACATTTTCTGCAGATTGAGGGCGAGTTCAAACAAGGCAAAATTGGAAAATGAAAAGCCGCGGTGGGGTATGTTTTTTTTTTTTTTTTTTTGTTTTTTTGTTTTTAACTGTTCCTGCAAAATGACGTCAAAGACGTCAATTGTTTATTATGACGTCAAATTTTTTTACGGGAAACGTTATCATTTGCCGACTAAAAAATTAGTCCCGCAGTATAGGTGAAAGGGTCCATTGCTAAATGTACTTTGATACTATAAAGTGGAACATGTTTAAAAGCTCAAAGAGTTAAAGTTTCATCATAAGGGGTTCGACAGGTCAATTATTTGTGTATTTGAATCTGAGCGAGACGAAACTTTAAACATACATGTATATACCCCTATTATTTAATGATAAGTTGTTTTGTTTTCGTTTTTGACAAGGCCCGGATGCGACTCTCTATTTCGGCTGAACAATAGTGCAACTGCCATGTAAACAAACAAAAACGTTTTAATGTATAGCGATTAATTTTCATAATCCGGAGATATAAAAGTAATGTCATTTAATGCCTTCATATTCTTCTATTAGCTGCAATTATAATTGAATAATTGATTTTGAAATAGGAACAGATACTGTCAGTTTATATGTTTAAAAGTGAAAACCGTTCTCGTTTTCGGCTTAAATTTCCAACAAATTGACAAGAGAAATTGTACAATGAATACTTATTGTCTGTTCGTTCGTCAATATTCTTCCTATACACCATTATTAACAATGTACACGGTCACATCTTGGTATTTGCATGAATTTCAAAGTCAATATTTTTTCACCAAGTTGCACTAAAAGATAGAATATAAAACTTTTTTTAATCTTCGTGGTGTATATTGAATTCAAGTTCCTTTCCGCCTCTTTTAGACCTTACAATGAAATCTTAAATCGATAAATAAACATACCCGCAGACCTGCGTTTGTTTTCTTATTGAATTTTTCTTCAAACGTCATTATAGAAGTTTCAATTGAATGTGTCAAGCTTTTTCCAAGTAGGTATAAAATCATGTATTGTTATATATGTTGAACAGCTACTTGAAAACGTCTATATCCCTTGAGAAAACACACAAAACTGGAAGGTGGTATTTGAAAAGTTAGCACTTCCGTTGCTGTTAATGGAAACCTTTTTTTACGCCATTTCATGTTTATTCACTTACCACAATTAGTGAAAACACAGGGATGGATCCAACAATTTTTTAGGAAAAAAAAGGGGGGGGGGTGTTCTGTCCTTTGGTAATAAGAATTTTATCAAGGAAGCGGGACTTTCAAAAATAGTTAAAATGATATCTTTCGCAATTGTTTCAAACGAAGATGGTGCAAAGTGCAACCCACCAACCCCAAACCCCACACCACTTTGGAATCCACCTGATATAATGCTGAAAATGGTGACCATTGCATCGCATCTACTCGATGGATTGACCAATCTCTTAGCATCAACGTTCACCGGGACAGGTGAACTTTACTGTGTGATCCGAAAAATAGAACACTGACGAGTATCCGAATGGGTCTCACGCTCGGAACCTCTCTGCCAGCATCGATTACTCTCCTCTGAGGAACACTGACTGTAATTGAGAATGTATTTAATGATTTCTTTGTTTTGTTTTGTTTGTTTGTTTGGTTGGTTGGGGTTTTTTAGGGGGGGGGGTTGTTATAGTTTTATTTTGTTATTTTGGTCTTTTTTTTTTTTTAAAGATTCTTTACTCCTCTGGGGGTGATGTGGGGGACTTTTTGATAAAATTTCCCTAATCATAATTTCAAAGGGCATAACGAGAGTTTCAGTTTCAGAGGTCTAAAAGATTATCCGATTCTATCGTATTCTTCCCAAAACCAGGAACTGTAAACAATTTTCAATGCAAAACAAATTTCATACATTACTCTTTTGTTCAACCTTATGAAAAACCCTTATTCATCTATTTCTTAACATTTACTAATCATCTGCCGAAAAAAAAATACGTTATCAACCAAATAAACGTTTCTTACATTTAAGAGAGCCTTTACTTCATACATTTCTAAAACATCCATTTAAAGCTAGTTTCAGCTCTAATTACACACAGACGTTTAAGAATACACGAACGCTATATAATAGAAAGAAAAATAAAACGAAAATTTCTTTCAATACACTTTTGATTATTTAAACTGTCAAATCTTTCAAGGACAGAAATGCTGTTCTTTGCGTTATATGGCACTATAATTACAAGCCACTTAATTGCTTAAATTGCACTTCAATGAAAACTATCCAACACAAAACATTTATTATTAGTTATATCGCACACGTGACAACCGAGGCTTGAACCAACATTATAGTGTCAAACTTCGAGGGGGTCTTGTTAACCTACTGGGTTAAAGCGCTGTTTTTGTACAATTTGTCTTGGGGTTAGAATCCCTTTAAAGTCACTTCAAACAGTCCCGCCATCGTCCCATGTCGGTGGCTTAAATCCTGTTCAGGACCAGCGGGAAGGGACCGTCACTGTCAAATGTCGGTGTTTTAAATTTTACACTTTCATTATACAGAATTATTTCTCATTTGGGTAGGTATCTGACGTCACACTGTTATGACGTAAAGAAGTTCAATGGAAACAGATGTAAAATAACGGGTAATCTAGACCGTAAATTCATGTTTCGACTAAAAATCCCTTATCAGTAATTTTAAGTCAATAGAGTATAAACTAAAACAGTGAATGCAGTGACCAAAAATAAGAAAAAATAGCGATGGCGGTTACAAAAGGACCCACAATAATACAAAGTATCAAAAGTAATAATACATTTTATAGGATAATGATAATACATGTAGCAGCACTGAGTGGGAAAGCTCCCGGGTCTAGTCTCCAATGGAGGTCCATTAATCCCCTATTATGACAATATATCCCATGCCAATGCCGTTCTTAAATAAACATTGAACAAACAATGTTCCAACTTCAGATCTTTCTGTAAACAGAACTATTCAATACATTAACCTGACTCACCCAATCGAGGCCACGGTATGATTAATAATGAAGCACTCGTTTTATGATTTCAGATTATCCCTTCATGGCTTCTCCGATAGTATGCCCCATAGAAATTGCATTGATTTTAATGGTAATTTCTCACACGCTGTCTTAAATATTTCGTAAGATCTAACATTTTCTGGTCCATTACATACAATAAGTGGAAATGTTCCCATTACAATCCATGAACTTTTTTCAATAATTGAGAAGTAAATTAATTGTTTTACGCTGTATTTAGTTAGTCGGTCTGTGAGATAGTTGGCTAGACATTAAGTCTATCAGTTGCGTTTTGGTTAATGTTTTAATTGATTAATATTGTTTCCATTGGGAAAGAAAAAAAAAGGGGGGGGGTTTAGGATTAGTCGGTATTTATTCACGTATTTATGATTGGTTGGGCTTGGGTAGGTTGAAAGCTGGCGTGGCCTAGTGGTATCGCGCTGGCCTCCTGATCGGGAGGCCGGGGTTCGAATCCCGCTCTGGTCATGCCAGTGTCCTGTCTTTCGGATGAGACAGTGAAAACCGAGGCCCCGTGTCGTGGTATGCCTGGCACGTTAAAGATCTCTCACTGCTTCGGGTGGGTCCGTTGCAAAGGTCGAAATTTGTATGCCCCGCATCAGGCAGATGTTGTCACCGTGGAATATTCGTAGTGTGACGTTAAACAAAAATCAATCAATCAATTGGGTAGGTTGAACTTTTATTGTTCAGCTTATTGATGACTCTTTTTTTTTTTTTTGGCATACTGGCTATTCGATGTATCAATCGGTTGTTACGTTTGCATAATGTTTGGTTATTGTTTGATTGATAGCGGTCAGTTGGCTGACATAAATGTGGTTGACTGATCGTTCTTTAGGGCAGATCGATGAATGTTCACGTCCTTCCGAGGGCAATTGTTTTGATATGCTTGTTTAAGCGATGTCACAACACTCCCCCAAGTACCTCTTTGATGCAAAATGAGATATTCTAAATTAAAAAAAAGTCAAATGGTTCACTTGCCATTTTTTTTTTGGATTTTTTTTTTGTATGTCTGTTTGTATTTTGTTCATCTGGTGGACTGTAAATTGTTTTATATGCCAATCAATTAAATATGATGAGTGATGAGAATTATTTGGTGTAGACATTCGCGGCAAGGGTGGTTGGGCAACGAAAGACGCAGACTCCTTCAGGGAGACATTATCTCACCTTTGATTTTAGAAGGTCGATGCAATATTATAGACACAAATACCATCGCCTTTTCATAAAATTCTCTACTGCAAAAATAATCAGAATTGATTTTCTATTTGCATTAATTTGATTTTATGTCAGTCATGCTTAATGTAAAATAAAACAAATTAAATTTCACCACAACTGAATTTTTCGTTTAGCTCAATGGATTTTTCAGGATCGGTACCTTAATTCACTCAGAAGGTCGTACTGTATGCAGGAAATAAGATCATCCCACTTCGTAGATCAGTGGCATGGAATGTAATGTCTTTATTGTATACAGCTCAATTATACCTCTAGCTGAAAAAGCATCGGTAATCCCTACATGGAAAGCAGAAATCATTAAAATAAATCTTTTACGGATAAAAATGGCATTTTAATCAAAAACAGTTCCTGAACGAAATTGATGTCCTCGTTTTTCAAGGACATTACAGCTTTCATACACTTGAAATTTATTTTAAGTGACAACGAAACAGGAGGTGGAAAAGTGACCGCTTAGCCACTTTTAACATAGGTTGAACCTGAATGGAAAATTGTAATAAGGGAGAGAATGATGGTCGTTTAAGACAAGTGGATGCTTAATACAGGTATTATTTAAAGCAGAATTTACAGCATCGTGAATTTAAAAAAAAGTAGAATATACATCTAAAAAGAGAAAGTACATGTATATTTCACTTGCATTCTTTTATAAACCGCAGGGTGGGCAAATGTTTACAGAATTTGACGTTTGAAAATCGAGATTCGACGCTTAATGCTAAGGCGCAAATCCAAATTTCAACCATGCACTTTTTTGTTATACACTGACTTTCTAAATGCTCCGGAGCAGTTTTCATCTTCAACTTCTATAGAAAATGATATAATTATGACACAGTTAAGAAAGTTTAGTCCGAAAATATTGAGATTAAATTCCTTAATAATCAAGTATTTTCATTTACTTCATACCTCTTAGAGAAACGGGTTATGGTATGTGTTATATCCGACGAATTTATTAACTTAATACCATGCTTTAAGAAATACATAAACGAACACAAACAGTAGCTCTGCTTTTTAGGAGTCACAATATACAATATAAGTATGAAAACTGATGTCGCTGTTAACCGACTTGCGGTGCTCCGCGGCACCCTTTAGTTGTTAATATTAACAAATCTGCATATTCATTCAACTACATTGGTGGATCCAAAAGAGGAGGGGGTATTGCCCAGCTCTCCTTCCGATGGCCAAAGGAGGATTTAAACGCACCTCCCCTTTCCCACCAAAAAATCAAATGGCTATTTCAGCGTAGCAAAAAAAACTTCCACATACGTTGGAATTCCCTTCCTCTGTTGAATATCTCCCAATCTTTGCCTAATCGACTCGGGAATTCTAAAATTTTATGTACCATTTAATCACATGATATCAATTACATTTACTCCTGAATAAAAATTAACTTCCCGAAAATTTTTGGTTTCTCTTAAATGTGGTTTGATGGTATCATTACTGGGGAAAAGATTCTGACACCATTTCTTATAAAAATTCCTCTCGGTGCATCTTATTTGATCTTTAAGAGCATATGTCGGTGGCTTTGAAGTTCGTTACATCGCAGGGATCTGTTTGTTTATATAATTACTTACATCATAAGTATATCTTAACGTTGATGGGGGAAGTTAGGCATCAGAATAAGCACAGATTTTGCTATGAAATGAGAATAAAATCAGAATTGCGCACGTTGATATAGATTTTGTATAAGACGTCGACGGAGAGCTGTGTGTTCAAGTCAGTCAGAGGGGAATAAGAAAAGATAGAACAGTTTTGGGGTTTTTGTTTGTTAGTTTTTTTTCCTTGAAGGAGAATGGATCCTGGTACGATACCCGTTTTATGCCATTTTTATATCAGACAGTGAATACTATAGACCATCTTATGAATGACAAATTGTTGAAAGTCTGTCCTTCAGAAATTAACAAATAAGGAAGTTCAAGTTTTAATGGGACGAAGAACGAAAAACTATAGTTTAGGGAGCAACCGTTTGATTATTATGGGGGGGGGGCTCAAATTTTGGGGAAAAAATAATCCGGCTCTGAAATTGGGCAAAAAAAATATTCAGGCCGATGAAAGTCTTCCTGTCCCCCCCCCCCCCCCCATAAAAATCAAATGGTTGCTCCCTTATAAAATGCAGTTCTGTAATGTGAGAAATAAGGGAAGGGGGAGGAGTTGATTTGTTTTGGGGGGTTTTTTTTGGGAGGGGGGGGGTTGGAAAGGGGTGGTTAATACTGAAAAAAGAATTTTTCTGAAAAACGGAAAGTTCTAACCTTTATTTTTACAGATTTCCTTGGGCAACATTAATGAAAGAATTCATGAGAATAAGGGCAAGACATATAGTACAACCTAAGGTCGTATTTCAAAATCAAATCTCAAGAGCATAAAACCAATACCACCACCTCTGATAAAATGGTAATACACAATAAACATAACGATTAAAACTCAAGGCTAAATGACCCATACAATGTTTTCATGGAACGTTAGAAGAGGCAGTTCGTATAGTTCAAAAGTTGCTTTTAAGTCGAGCGAGGATGCAATATAATTGAAAACTAGAATGCATCAAATCGACCATACCTGTACTCAGTTTACTAGGATAAAATTAGCTCACCTTTTATCTAATCGCCATTTGTGTTTGCCATAAAGCACACTGTTCCACTTGTAAATAAAAAAAATATCATTGTGTGAAGCGTTTCAATCAACCTGAAATTATATCAAGAACGATAACTTTATATCTTCTCCTTTTACTGGCTTATCTCCCCTTGGTGTCATCATTAAATCTGGCGGTTACAGTTCACTGTTGTAGCAGCCTCGAGAGAGTCGTTATCTATTCTCTTATCGCACCTGCTGTAACTCTTCAGGAAAAGTATGGAAGCTTCAATGCGTCATCAACATTGAGAAAAGATTTGTTTGTTCGATTCTACATTGTTTGAACTGATGTGGCGTCGGAATGCGCTTAATGCAATGCACAGAAATTTAGACCCACCAAGAGCACCGATGGAGTTTGGCCCTCTCGGTAGTGAGATAAACGCCTAACCGATTTGTCTATGTCGGCTCCAATACGAAAAGTAAGAGTCCAAATACAGTTAAATATGTGTGCTAGGGTTTTTTTTCAAAACACATTAAGGAGTATAGACCCTTTCACATTAAATGCGGCATTGAAGTTTTGGGTGGAAAAAGTAATGTTTCCCATGAAATTCATGACGTCGTAATACAGTATTAATTGTGTCTTGCGTTACTTTGCAGGAACAATGATATTTTTGCCACTTAAAATGTCCGTCCCGCAGTTAACATGAAAGGGTCTATTGTACTTTATCTTTGCTATGAATCTCTCTCTCTCTCTCTCTCTCTCTCTCTCTCTCTCTCTCTCTCTCTCTCTCTCAGAGCATATACACAACATGATCCACCGGTCGAATTTCAAATCCGCATTCAGATACATGTATACAAATACTCTAGCATTTCATATATCATGTAGCTTATCTCAATTTCGCTAAACGCTCAAAACACGCAAATAATATTGGAATTGTTCTCCATACTTTGACACTGAGTTATTATCGTTTTCAGAAAACTCTTGACGTCACACATATGAAGAACTGACAATCACATCACACAAATAAAAACAAACATTAGGTCAAATAAATCAAAGGAATAAGCTACATTTTCAATTCAAAATATCTCGTAATACAATGATGACGGGTCCGTGTTTCCATATTTTACATGCTATTGTATCTGGCTTGTACATTTGTTCATTATTTCCTCAGTTTATGTTTATTTCCGGTGCTTTCAAGCAATTGACATTTCAATTATCTTTATTTCTGTGAAAATGTAGAATTCATGCAGGTTTTCTTTCATATTGAACTAATAATTGCTATAAATGACGTCATATTAACATTAAAACAAAATGCTTTATCTTTAAATACGCGAAAAAAAAATTAAAAAAAGAAAAAAAAAACAACAACAAAAACCAGCGACCTCCCCCCCCCCCCCAAAAAAAAAAAGACCACCATCACCGTGTCCTGGGAGATAAACGTAATTTTATTCTTGTGCCGGCATATGCCAAACATGCAAATCACTTGGCAATTGCCGTAGCATTGCATTATGTTTTCTTGAATTCACTTTTATTTTTTCTGTCCCTCTTGCTCAGACTATTGTAGATATATAGCAGGTCACTAATGACTGAAATTTCTGAGCTGACAGCAACTGGGCTGAAATTCGGTCTTCAAAGCATTTAGAGCCAATGCCAAGCGACAAATTCGATCCTGCACCCTCTGTGTGATTTGGCTTCAATTCTCTGTGACATAAATATGATTATGAAATAGTCTAGACTTGTTCCTCGGCACTGTATCCTTGACAACAGGCTAATTTCGCATCCATTTTCATCTAAGTTATCTCGTACTACTGACAAATCGGTCTCTAACATTTCGCTCCAGAATTAGTCACCTATGCTGGATTGAATGAATGGTTTTCTCTTTAACAAGAAAACAGAATATGATTCATGATAACAGAGGGAAACTATTACCGGGATGTTTATTATGACAAAACTTTTACATCATGTTCATTAAACTCGGAGGAACTCTCATTATGAAGTTAGGAAAACATGCCTCTTCGGGCTAATAAATGAGTAATGAACCCTTTGATGTATGGACTTCCAGTAAAAACTTAGTAAATGGCCATTTGTTTTCTAGAAGTATGGAAATGAATAAATAAGTAATTCAGTGACATGGTTTGAGATATTCAAACTAGCAGCAAGAGACTGTCTTAATTATAGCTGGATGTATATGATCACCAAGGGAATAATTTCTTTGTTAAAAAATATAAACCATTTTTTCTTGTCGTATAAATTACAAAATATGCATTCAGTGCAAGCCTGTCATCCTATGATTCTAAAGCTATTGATTTCCCGCAATGCACATAAAACTCGTATATTGATTGGTGGATTCTAAGCGATTCGTTGCATTTTCTTCTAAGTGTTTGCAGAACACAGATCGATTACAAAGCAGTTTTACTCTATGGGCCCCAATAACTTCATCAAATCTGAACCCTCAAAGGTCTTTTATATTCTGCTCTTTGATGCATACTAACTTTTGTTTTCTCCGAAATCTCGATCCCGATAAATTTATATCTGCATTCCCGTCCGGACCTCAATCCCGATCATTTTCTATCGTGGCGTAAGTTTCACATTCCCGCTTTCATCTCTAGGGGAATTAGCAACATTGAAATCAATTTTTGCAATAATTGAATCTTATTGAAGGTCTAAGGTAAACAATATTTATTTCTTTGAATATCACAAAGCTCAGCGTGATAGTGGGTTGATACATACCACCGTATTAGTTATTTGCATTTTGTAATTATCAAACTTCATGAGCGAACCTAGGCATACCGGTGTTGGAGTCAGATCAGGAATTTCTAACCTTTGATAATTTTATGTATATCTTAACAATGCGACGAAGTCTTTGACGGTGTCGGTGTAATCACGTGATTAACAGATCAGACCAGTAGAATATGAAGGCCACGGGATTGTCAGGTCGGGTGGGTTGAGACATTGGGTCGAAGATCGAAATAAGAGGTATCTATGAGCGTTATAGATCAATCATTTACCAGTGACGAATCCAGAGAAAATGGTTGAAAAGGGGGCGGGATGGTGTATTTGGAAGAATCCATTCAGATTGAAAACAGTTTAAATAGATACCTAGTATTTATAATTATTAAAGTTATTATTATTAATGTTATTATTATTATTATTATTATTAATAATAATGATAATAATAATAATAATAATAATAATAATAATAATAATAATAATATTATTATTATTATTATTATCATCATCATCATTATTATTATTATTATTATTATTATTATTATTATTATTATTATTATTATTATTATTATTATTATTATTATGGTGATAGACAAAACTCTTTTATCACACTAAACCTGCCAGAGAGAGAAACAAAGCAAGAAAAACGAAAACGTTTTACTCAAGTGTAAAAAAAACCTCAATAAAACCAAACAAAGAAAAAAAAACCCCCCCCCCCCCCAAAAAAAAAATCGAAATAGTCATAATTTTTTTATATCAATATACATATCACAGCAAGTGATTTTGTAACATTTCTTTCACTAAATTCCCTCCTAATATTGGAATTATCAATAATCTTAAAATCGAAATCATAGATTACACCACAGCATTTTGTCAAAATACTGTTTACTATCACAAAACTGGTCCGACACCTTTGGATATAGCAACACTCTTGTTGAGATGTAAAGGACAAAACATTTAAGTCATCAAAACTTTGATCCCAATACTCGCTTTGTTTCTGTCTAGAAAACATCCTTTCATTCTCGGATTTGATATTGGCACTGAAATCACGAGAAGGCACTACCACCCATTCAGTCATAAGAATGAACCATTTTACCGCCATCCATATCTCCCTGTCATATTAACCCTGTAACCATCCCTGTTTATTGGTTTCATATGCTCGAAGAACCCAAATTGGATCAGCCTCTTATCTCAAGAACCATATTATTTTCAATATGATAAACAAGTAGGCAGAAAAGCTTTGGTCTGATGCTTTTGTCCGTTCTATGGGGACCGACGGCAGCTTTCAGTGTTTTGTATTTCACCTTTGAGCGAATATTTGAAAATAGCTAAATGTACTTTTAATTCTTATTTTAATATATATTTGCCTTGTAAAGTGTATTCCCATGAGAGATTTGGCTGATCAAATCGTGATAGGGTGGTAGGTACGGCTGTTTTTCCTTATCTAAGAAATAAAATTGCTCTGCACTGATCCAGATGGTGCTGTACTTTTATTAAATAAAAAAGTAAATAAAAGAAGGCAGGTAGAAATACCGTTTACATATTATTCAAAAAGGATTAAATATAAATTAAACTATAAGGCACTATTATATCTAATACAAGATTTAAGGGTATTTGGTCCCAAGTCACTATGACACTGACAACCTCGGTGGATATTCATGGATCCTTTGAAATCAGAGGTCTCCCGTTTGGTTCGCTACATTCACCACAAATGCCATGTTCATGACGTATAGGATACGGATTTACTCCCATGTCTTTGAGCTGTAAAAATGTAAAACTTAAATGAAATCAAATTCATCCCCTTCTTTTTTTAGCAAAGAGGGGGGGGGGGGGGGGATGGGCGCTTCTTTATTTTTGCGCAGACCTAATTTCGCTCCTGCATCTATGCACGATCCACTACATTCATTGATAGCACAATAAATGAGGATCTAATCAAGTTTTCTATAATGCACTGAAATGTCAAATTAAAATATCTGATTTTGCAATTAGGACGTGATTAATAGCTACAATAATGATCGATGATGGGCAATCAATATAGATTGCAACGATAAGTGATAAAAATGTAATTTACACCGAAGCCCAGGCATGCGCGGATCAAGATTTCGTCAGTATTGAAAGAGTAACAATGAAAATGAAGAGATGAACCGATGCGTCATGGTGTTATATCCAAGGTCACGGGTATTGTAATGTTGTTAAATTTATACTTACTGTTATTCGACGAGTTTATCGATTATAAGGGAGCAATTATTTAATTTTTAGGGGGGGGGGGGGGGGGAGGCGGACTTTGCAAAAAAATCTCCGGCTCAAACCATGGGGGAAAATTAATCCGGCCCGAAGGGCCGACAAAAAAAAAAACAATAAAAAAAATAATTCGGCTTTGAAATTGGGCAAAAATAAAATTATCAGGCCGGTGAAAGTCTTCTTGCCACCCCCCCCCCCCCGCCCCCCCCCATTAAAATCAAATGATTGCTCCCTTAGTGATCATTAGCAATATCCGGATAAGACAACAATGCGAGGACCCTTATCCAGATTGAGGTCGATAAAGATATATGTATATATATATATATAATGAATAGTGTGTGATGATCATGGCAACATACAACCCCCCCCCCCCCCCCCCCTTTCCCCACCAATCTTAAATAGAGGGTGAGTCTTCTGTGATTTGATTTGTTTCATCAATTCAAATTTATGTTGAATACCTACTGAAAATTCTAAACATCAAGTCTTCCTGGCTAAAACATAATTATTCTGTCACGGGATATGTACATTTGAAGTATTTGGAAATAAAAAAAAAAAAAAGAAAACATCCATGATGGAAAACTCGGAGGAGAATAAAGAATATTTTAATCGACCAGTCTGTTTAGTACATCAATCCAATATCATCTTCCAGACCCGCGTATGTTGGCTGTCAATATTTTTGGTTGGCTGGTCTGGTCGAACACTCCGGTTTCTCGGGGGTTAATCGAACATTCTCACGAAATAATTAATGCCCTGCTTCCTGAACGTAAGCTGCAATTCCGAATTCAAATAGCACCGTAATTGACTGTAATTGTTTATAGTACAGATTTATTTTCTCTGCAATTTTATTGATTGCAACACACACGAACCAAAAATACCTTCACGGTATGATGAAATTGTAACACTGTCTCTGTATTCATTGTTACTTAATTTCAAAGCTATATTCGTTTTAATTGATAATTAATATTTAAAAGCTGTTCTGTGTTTTATAGAAATCAATTATGCATTTCAGCCATTTGAGTCCGTAGTTTATGAAATATACATGTTTAATTTAAAATGAATCATTCTATATGTCTTTTAATAAATATGATGCACGTGGGGCATGGCTACACTTCATATTGTCTAGGGTAAAGAATCGACGTTTTGCCCCATCTTCTTCGCTATCGTTTCGCAAGAATTGTACTTCTCTGCGTTTATACTCTCTCACACAGCCTATGTCAGTGGAGACCGCAACGTTCCCATCCGATCCAGCTGACCTTCATGTTTATATCTCAAGTTCAAATCCACTGTGGAACTTTGTGACGGGTCTTTCCAATGGGTCCCTTTAAACTGGCATCATATAATGAACTTGGGGTTCCATAACGCTTCAAAAGCCTTGATTACAAAAGAATTACTCTTCACAGGCAATATAATATAATATAATATAATATAATATAATATAGTCAAACGAGACTATAGCTCTTGATATTTATAGTAGAATTAAACGGGAAATAACTATATATTTTCCATGTTAATTATATGTACAAAACAAAACTACAAAAAATGATAGGTATATAGTCCAACCTACTAAAGCGCATTCCACCCCCCCCCCCCCCCCCCCCCACACTTTGCAAATGGGAGGGTTGTTAAGTGGACTCTTAGCACAGATTAATTTTGTATAAATAGTACTAAGCAACAGTAAACGGTGGGCACTAATACAGGCGATTACTTAATACAGATGGTCTTTAAAGCAGGTCCGACTTTATAATTCATATGATATGGGAAGACAATCATTAATTCTTTTTAATTAAACGTCAGAATGTACAGGTGTGTAAAGGTAGAGTCATGCTATCTAGATTTCGTTTTCAATTGTGGGGATTATTTCATTAAATGATGACTATTTCGCTACCTCCGCTAGTTCATATTATTTGTGCTACAGACAGATATGGCTTCAGAGTTGTTCATTTATATAGACCAAACAAAACATTTCTTCTCTCATTATCTTTTCTTCTTCTTCTTCTTCTTCTTCTTTTTCTTCCAAACAGTGCACCTCCTGTGTTAGTTTCTAGATATCAATATATTCGACATATATATGATAATTTTCTATTATAGAATACATATTAGACTAGCGGTTGTTATTTCTTATTTGCACGTTGGTAAGTTTGCCTGTTTTTTCCCTTCTTTTTTCTTTTCGAAATATCGATGTGAACAGAAATTTAAAAGATTTAGATTTTAAATTATGTTCTTATTAAATGTTTATAATAATATAAGTATGAAAACAGAATGTTTGTAAAGATTTTGAACTCTATGTCTCTACTTATAAGATCCTCATTTAGACTGGGGAAAAAGAGGAAGGGTGGTCAAAACGGAGGAAATGTGGGATAAACACGTTCAACGATTATCTAAGATTATCTTAATTGTCCTCTTTTACATATAAAATCGACCAACATCTTCTTTGCCAAGTTTAACCCCCCCCCTTTTTTTTTGGTTTTGGTTTTTGTTTTTGTTTTTCTTTTTAATCATAATTAAATACATGAATGACGGTACAAATTTGGCACTAAAATTGAAATAAGGTTTCCAATAGAAACGTATGTCATTTTGTATCTCCAGTTAAATGAGAGAAAGGGACCAAATGAATAATAGCGTTCAAATGTACTTATATCGCTTCAGGAGACAGAGGGATTCGATCATTATAGGAAAACCGGATATTCAATTAGGAAATAGTTATTTTCATTTATTTAATTGCTAAATTTCTTTTCGTTGGCAAAAAAAAAGACCCAATAGCGATAGAATTGCAATATTTTTAAAAGCACCTTTCAAACTCATTAATTCATTATGAAGTATGCTTATTGTTTCTTCGCACAAAAGCATAGTGACAAGTTTATTCCTGCTTTGTCATTAATTGCAGTGATGTATTGTTCCGCTTCATATCATAGGGAAGATCTTAATTTGCGCAATATCTAAGTTGATGCATTTTACGGCCGATCTGATCTGTCACTCGCATAATAAATCCCCATCGAACTTGTCTTAAAATAAAGATAATTTGCAAGAGACAAAGGTCATATCGGCTACAATTCAATTCGTCCTAAAACCACTTCACGATAAGGTTATATCGAATTCTATAACTTTGTATCTTAATGAAGTCTGTGAAGATAAGCAGCTAGATCTATATCAAGGTGAAGAGATGAATAAAAATCTAGACACTTTATCAAGCATAGTTTATGGGTTTACACCATAGCGGATCAGCTTTTAAAAGAGAACAGAGGGGTTGCCCATAAAATTTATCTGATTTCCGAGACAAAACCAAAATACACAACTTCTTTTATGTAATAATTCTATAAGACACCGAATCTCCTTTCTATGTATAAGTCTGTTAAGTAAAAAAGAATATGTTTTAAATGCGGGAATATTTCAAAGGTAATGAAATATAAAGAAGGGGTAGATGCATCTCCAAACGGATTGTACCCGGTATGACATTTATAGAGTGCTAACCAAAATAAATTATCTCACGTCCCGATCAGAGCTGTTCAAAGGGCTACCGTCATACGCCACACAGAATGTAAAGAACTGCTATAAACATCCCCTCACCTTGGGTCATACAATCGTACATCCCATCTCTACATCTATCTCGATAATCTATTATTTAATTTGTAATCAACCGTCGTCGATGCGGATTCCATAAACACAAATGTATTTCTACCACTGGGCAACATGAAATCTCACTGTGTGTAAATTATGTAGGATATACAATGTCGACTTTTATCATCGGTAAGAAATATTCTTTTATTGGAAAATTTTAAAGACTTTCTTTGATTTGTAATTGGATGTTCGCGAAAAAACATCAGCTTGATCACGTGATGTTTTGAAAATATTTAAATGCTCAAGAAACATGTAAACGTATCACGTGTTGCTGAATTATTACAAATATTGATTTGGTAATTTTCATTCTGTATGTTAAATTTAGAAAACATCTAAATTTGTAGCAAAAAAAAAATATTAGTAAAATGAAACATAATCCTAAATAACTATTTGTCAAGAGGAGGGGTACGCTATTTTCATCTCGTGGATATTTGTGGAAGACGGCATTTTTAATATATTATTTTGTTTCTTAATGAAGATCTTACTGTGTGCAATGTCTAAGTTGTTGCATTTTACAGCCGAGTAATTTGCCACTTTTATTACAAGTCCTCATCGAACTTGTTTCAAAACGGAGACAATTTGCAAAATACAGAAGGTCATATCAGTCACAATTTAATTCATCCTAAAACATCTCTATGATAAGACATTTCGTTTTATTATATTTCGTTTCATAAAAAGGACATGTAGTAACAAAATTGAAAATCCTTCTCAACAGATGAATATAAGGATGAATGTGGATACTTCAGTTTAATTTAGGTCGTCAAGTGGTTTCACCCTAGAAAATTTTACCTTTGAATAAAGAAAGAAAGAAAGTGAAAAAAAAATCAGCATCATGATGCTTCAGACGACAATTTCAAAAACATGTTTTCCTCCTTTATGAGTACCCCTCCTCTAAACATATGATTTACTTCTAAATGTGTTTTCCGAATTTCCTTTGCAAAACGAATTTGTGATATCTAAACAAATGAAATGTCACATTCGTTTTCATACATGTGCATTAATAACAAATGTGAAATGACAAGTTTAAAAACTCGTTGTTTTGCATATGTTAAACACATATCTTAAGTAGTTCTCTTTCGTTAATTATCAAGTTAAAATTTTGGATGAAAAAAAATGTGTATATGACGTCATCGCTTGCTTATTCCGACCTGAGATGCATGGAATCGTCATCTATGATTATAACTTAATAATTAACGAAAAAGATGTATGATGCATTTTTTTCCTATGGTAACTTATTCCAAATTACCTCCTTTCCAGTTAAGCATGACAACCGCACCACTTATTTTGGACAAATTTTTGGGGAGGAAGCATCCTCCCCTACAACACCCCCAACCATCATCATCAAACCCTTCCTCCCAGGATCCGAATCGGATCACAACGGACCCTCTTCAACCATTGGATCCCAACCATCCACATCCGCCGTACGTGTCACGTGATCTAGACATAGTTTAATCTCGTCTTTCTTTCCTATCGCTTATCTTTTTGAATTACACTCTTTATCAATCAGTTGCCATCGTGTGTCGTCATCCGCTATGATTATCTATATGGTTGACGTTGTTCTGTGATTGTGGTTATTTTTTTCAATACAATGTCGGGATCGGAATGTAGATTAATTTAGAAACGGAAAGGGTAAACTGTCACTATTTAGACTTTTCCATTTCACTTCCGGTTCCGACCTCATCTTATCATTTATTCTCTTGTCTCTCTTTTTAATTGATTGTCTATAATTTACTAATTGGTCTCTGTTCATCAACATTTTTAGAAATATTATGAAAATGCAATATGATGAATATTAAAACGTTAAATTCAAGAGAGCCATAGAAGATTGTCCAAGTCTGTCACTCAAATTATTTTTGTTTTATTATTTAATTTGTTTAAATAATTTCTAGGATTTTTTTATTCAGAGTGCCGTTATCTAGATGTAAATGAACTATAGATATTTAGATTGTCATGGAAAACAGTTAGAATTTCCAATTTAGAATTTCATTTAAAGACATTACGAATAGCAACATGGCGTTAATTAGAAGTACAAATCCTGCATGTATGATTGTTTCGCGATTCGATGTAACATTACCATAAAACAAACAAGACGGAACAAACAAAAGATTTAATCATTATTATTCAATTCTGAATTTTAAACTGGCCATACCAAACGTTGAAAATAATCTTCATTTGCAGAAGTTGACAAACATGCTTTAATTTGTTATTTTTCGTGTTTGATCGTTAAAAGGCAAATCAAAATGAATATTTGTTTCAGAATTAAATTGTGGAAAGTCCGTGCCAAACTCAGCTTCCCAAAAGTAATATAGATTTTGTTGGTTCAAGCCATGTCATGTATTTGAAAATAATAGAGAAAAACCGAAAACTTGTCATAATATTTCATTTATTATTAAGAATGTGAAAATACACTCTATCAATGCTAGTTATTATATTGGTTTTGCCATTATCATTCTGAAATTCCTTCCATCATAGCTAAGAGCACATCGTTTCTAGTAAATTCTACCTTTCCTCCTTTGGGTGACATGGTAAATATCAATCGACCTCTCCTCATATTTTCGAATTCAGCAACTTTCACTTTCACTTTTCTTGAAATGGGTAGCTTCAAAGCGTGGGACATCAAGGATGTAAATTCCTTATGATATTAACCATATATGAAGTATTTAGATGAAATATTTTCAACAAATATTCTATATACTATGAAGGACAAAGATTAGTTTCTATATTGATTAACTTTCTCCCTTTTAAAACCAAACGAAACAAATAGTATTTCTAAGAATTTGTTTGCAAAAGTACACATATTACAAGGATAAGTTCAGCAACTGCTTATTATAAAAGGTTTTCATTTATAAGTTTAATTCACAAAAAAACTCTCTGTAAGTAATGTATGCATTTATATGTAGCGTCCCTTTAAAACTACAGAAGATTTTTATGATTATTGTTTGTTTTTCCTTTATTCAATTGAAAGCTATTTATTGCATTAGAATTAGATGATTTGAGGGAATTCCACATGAATTTCGGTACAGAAAAGAATTCCCAAAATCTCTAGTTTCATTTTAAAAAAGAAACTAGAGTTATCGTTCTTATCTAAATATCCCAGCGTCACAAATCACAAATTTTTGGTTTTTCTTTAAGGGATGTTTACACCAACTGAATGTTATATCATTGCAAAATCACAATAACAATAAATGAGTAAATAAATAAATAAATAAAAATGGAAATAAAGGATACCATGTGGAATCCCTTTGAGTGAGCTTATTGGACATGTATATTTTCAGTGTGGACTGTTAGTGAATGTAGAAATATTTTGTCATTTTTATGCGTGATAATCACATGTGTGGCTTTTGTCTTTTCTTGGATTTCTTGTTACATAATATCGTTATTAATTTTCTTTAAGGCCAATCAAATAATCAATCGGTCTATTTTCTGGATACATATCTGAATAAATACATTATGGACAAAAAATTACATACTGATCGTATTTATTTATAAAAATATATATATATAGTTACGAAGAGCATTTAGGTTTATTATAAAATTAATAGAAAATCTTTATGATTAAAAATTTGGAAACATACATACAAACAATATCAACTTGTAAACTATTGCGGTCATGTCAAAGTTGAAAAGGTACATGTACGAAGAATTCGGAAAATGTACATAAAATGGAAGATTCGTGCTACTTCCATATAATTTTTGAAGCTCTAAGTAATAGGAAGATAATGATATTTTTAATATATAGGGGCCAAGTCAAAGCATTTAGTCTAGCAGATCCTCTTATAGACGCTTAATCACTAAATAACTTAAAGCCCCTAGCATACAAACACACAAAGTATAATTCTTGTTTGAAAGTTTGGTATGCTTTATATAGCAGGAAACATGCAGTCACTTCGTGCATAACTATTGTTGCAATTAGGATGAAATAGAATAAAATGAGTAATGCATTAGAGACACAAGTTACCTCAATGGTAGCTCGTTTAGTAAAAGCAAATACATATCTAAGGAAACTCTCAAAATATTATTTGATTGGCTTTAAACTTTGTGGAAAACATGTGTTACGTAATTGGTAAATACACAATTAGAAAAGCGAATGGAGGCCATGACGTCATGGGTGAGTATGGTTACCTAGATACAATATGGAAGACTTTCATTATTTTATTGGATATATTTTTGTTCATAATATTTTGTAAGTGTCAACATGTGCAAACTGTTCTTGGCGCCGTAGCAGGTTGGATATTGAAATGTTGATAAATGATGTAGACTTAAAGCTTTATCGAAACTGAAAAAAAGTCAAAGATCAAATGCATTTAGATCACACAGCATTCATTTTATCGTTAAGGTTCATATTATAAGCGAATCTAAAAAGAAGACATGTGGTAGATTTTATCCTGTTCAAACATTTTACCAGCGAACGGCAAAACATCTTGCTAAACTGAGATTAATTTTCATCATTTCACTTTTGTTGATAAGATAATTAATTATTTTGCCTTTGCATATCTTTTAAGTTGACGTCATGTTAACAAATGGGGTTAGCTAAAACATAAAAAAACTAAAAACAACAACAAAAAACCCCAAAACAAAACATAAAACAAAAAAAAAAACAAAAAAGGGGAGGGGAGTGTTGGGTTGGGTTGAGGGGGTTAAAGGGGAGTTCAGAAAAACAACCAGCAAACATCTTTCAACACAACATATGTAATCCAAAACCCCTCCACTAATTTAAAACTTCACTATATACACATCTATGCCCGCAGTTTAATTAAAGTTCCTTCATCTTTCGAATTGTTTTGGCTTTGATTGCCTCTCCAGAATTTTTTTAATGACAGATAGCCGCATTCTGTGCACATATAATATATACAGCATATATATTCTTTATATACAATTTACATAACAAGTTTCAAACTTTTTTGGCATTTTAAAAACTGCGCTCTTTCATGAAGTATACAAATTGTAGATCATTTATTGAGATACCATTCTAAAATTAGCTTTCAACACGAAAAAAAAATCTGATTGATCATGTACACATCCTTCGAAAATGGCATGTTTACAAATTATTTTCCAAACTTCTAAACAGCATGAAATAATGCAAAGGCAAAGAATGGACACACTACTTTTAGAGAGAATTAGGCCAAAAATACCTCGTTTCTGTTGGTATTCAGATTTTAGAGCTTTGTCTATATGGTGCTTCTAAACCCCCCCCCCCCAAAAAAAAAGAGTAAGAGAAGAGGGGGGGGGGCAATATCAATTTTCCTTACACTTCACAAAATACCGAGGTGCACTTTGAACAGTTTGTGGATGTTGTCCTACATGAACATTCGTACGATTCTTCCATCGGATACATTATACACATGGTCCAACCTGTCTTTAACGGTCATCTTGGTCAGGGAAAAAGTATTTACTTATATTAAGACCTTCATCGTATAAATAACCTTATAAACTGATGGTACGACGATAAATCCCATATAGTACCTATCAATTAAAAACATAACAGCATATTGAACTTTGCGAATGTTCAAGCTCTTGTAAAAGCTTGTTTTATACCAGTGACCGTACTGACAGGTTGTAATATCTGATAATATAGATTTTCTCTATCTTCTTTTTAAATCAATACTTTCTGACATTGTAAGAAGCGTAATGGCATTTCTGATTTGATATAGACTTGTTTGATTTGTATGTAAACTGAATTCCAAACACGTTATGATTTATTTTCGCTAAAATCAATTTTACAAAATATAATTTACATTAATAGTGCAGTGTAAATATATATTTTGTTTAACTTGTGGAAATTATATTTGTCTTTATTGTTTTATGCGCTTTGCTTGCGAAGTGAGAAAACGATGTTGAAAGCCAAGTTTTAATAAAGGAAATTCCAGGGGGTGGGTTATCGGAAACTTTTGATTCCGTGTGTTGAATAAGTCGAGTTAATTACCGAGTGTTCGATTGATTGCTTTTCAATGATAGATTTCACCTGTTAAAACGTAAAATATAGAATCGTATGCACAATTTTCGATCACCCTACAGTGAAACGCGAAGAACAGAAATAGAACGTCAAATACTTATTATTCATATCTATATATTTTGGCTGTGAAAATTATGTACCAAAAATTGCATTATAACGAGGTACGAGATATTTATTGTTAATAATTAATTTTTCCTTAGATTCGGTAATTTACAGCGTGGTGGGAAACATGTAGCTTAATGCTATAATAAAGAAATCATCGCGAAAAACTAATCCGCGAATGAATAATATAACACCATATACAATGTATAGTCTACATGTTGGTAGTGATATTTGCTCCAACACATAAAGAGAAGACCATTCAAAATATTCTTGAAAGTAAAAATGTTCGACCCGGTACCGATTTATATCACAGAGTAGGTTAAAAAAAAATGGCGCGAAATTCGAATTCGGAGTCTTGTAATAAGGAGTATGACTCGCTCGTAGCTCATTTATTTTGTGATTTTAAGACCGAAAGAGCTTTGTATACAACTCAAAATAATCATGTTTTGAATACACAGAAATGCCGTTATGCTCCTTACAGTTTCCTATATACAATGTTTTCTCAGTTTCTTGAATAAAATGTTTATATACATGTACAACATTTATCCTCCATGATTGTTGTCTTAACAATTCTAGCAAATATCAAATTATCTTATCTTATCCTATACGTAATTTTTATGTCAAATATTTTTATAATGACAACATTTCTTGATATCTAATACAATTTCTTTCCGTTTTCTTCCGACTTCAATTTTTCCATAAATTATTTCCAGGATGGACCATGTCCTCGGCACAGTTCAAGCACAGGTAGGACTTCGAACTATTTATGACGATGATTTTATAGACCGTCTGAACCACTATTACACCGTCATAATGCTAATAGTGTTCACTGTGATAGTGAGTACAAATCAATACGTGGGTGATCCCATCCAATGTTGGTGTCCGGCGGACTTTACGGAAAATCGGTGGGAATATACAAACTTTGTCTGTTGGGTCAGCAACACTTATTATATACCTATGAGCAATCAAATTCCGACCAACATCGGAGAAAGGCGCCAAAAGGAATTGACCTACTACCAGTGGGTTCCCCTTATATTACTCATTCTAGCGCTGTTGTTTAAACTTCCCCGTATGTTATGGAGGGTGTTAGTGGCATCCTCTGGAATCAGTATGGACAAATTGGGAAGCTTGGCAAAGGAGACGCAGTACGTCTCTCCGGACGAGAGGAAAAAGAAACTAGAACATATTGCGCAATATATAGACCAATGGGTAGGCGGAGTCCAGCATTACCGTGCTGGAATGTGCGTGCGCATCAGAGAACGTATCAGCGTAGTCTGCTGCATATTATGTGGTCGTCACTATGGAAACTATCTCGTGACTTGCGTCATGGTCATCAAAGCGATTTACCTCGCGAACGCCGTATGCCAACTGTATCTCTTGAACGCTTTTCTAGGCACAGAGTTCAATGTATATGGATTTGAGGTGTTGGATGCCCTTTACAAAGGGGAGGATTGGACATATTCCCCGAGATTTCCTCGCGTGACTTTGTGTGATTTTGAAATCCGCCAAATGACCAACCTCCACAGATGGACCGTGCAGTGTGTCTTACCGATTAACCTTTTTAATGAGAAAATTTTCATTTTCATTTGGTTTTGGTTGGTTTTTATCGCGTTTCTAAGTGCGTTTAGCCTCGTGATCAGCGTGTACGCCTTCATGTTCCCGCAACACCGGAAGTCATACATTCGGAAGTACCTCCTGCTCAACAAATTGTACAGTAAAAAAGAAAACGAAAAAATTATGGCGCGAAGATTCGTCGACAAATATCTACGTCAGGACGGGTGTTACGTATTACGCGTGTTTAGTAACAATGCAAATGACGTCATTACTTCCGATATTATTAAATATCTATATATGGACTTCAAAACGAAGGAAGAGAACAAGAAGAAAAATGGCCATGTCGAAGAGCACCAATCATAGCAAAACGTCACTTCCGGTTACATTGACGACTCTGTGTTATGTTAACACGTCATTTCCGGTATCTCATTTTAAGCAGCTTGAATTTATTGTATCACTTTGAGTGAAATTTAGAAAGCTACATATTATAAGATTTTAATAACCTTTAATGAACTTAATTAATATGGAAGTCTGATGTATAAACAGTTATGTTTATCCACTTATGACGGAAATATCATACCGTTTTTGGTTTTGACTATTTAGGAATGAGAAGATATGTATATGGTAGATGTTACACTTATATATAAAATGTAAGATTGCTTTGTGGTCCTCTGATATATTTTATGGAGCGCATTAAGACTTCTAGTCCCGCTCCTTCTATGTCCATCCACCTGATATGTATATATGGTTTACCAAAGAGTTACATTTTAATCAACCAATATTATCTCAGCGAATCCAGAACTTTAGAAAGGTGGGGGAGGGGGGTATTACAATAAAATACTTAATAAATGATTGTGCCGAATTAACTTTCCTTCAAAAATTCATTGAAAAGATAAAAAATCAGCCGAATGTTTTTATGTAGATTCTTTACAATAGTATGAACAGAATCCACCATCTCAATCAACTACGGATAAAACACACCCCGTAATGTACTGTTTGATCTTTATATTTGTTGCTTTTTCCAAAGTCGAACTTTCCTTTTACAAACCCCTTTTAATAAAAAAAACTTTCAGTTCAACCTTTTTCTTTGTTTTTAGAATTGATACGAAAAACAGAAATGAAATAGCCTTACTATCCAATGTGCAGTTTTCTTATCGAACATTGCCCTGTCTGTAGGGTTTTATTATAGAGATTCTGACCTTCATAAGAGTAACATATGGGACGGTATATATGAAATGCATGATAAATCTATATCATTTAAGTGCTTCGAACAGCTCGGGAGTTCTCCAATCTGTAACAGTTCGGATGAAGAGATTAAATCCATCGGTTTGGGATCGGGAAGGCTTCAGTGATTATCAGAAAAGAAAGAGGGGGGGGGGGTTGTTCGGCAATTAGAATTCGTAAGAGACTTGTAGGAAAGTATGATTCGTTCCTAACCTTTAGAAAATAATTTACATATGGAGAACTTAAATGTTACTCGATTTGTTGAACTTCTAACATATTATATTTTCCCAAAACAGTTTCAACTCTCCCCCTCCCCTCTCCACCAATTCCCTGAAAATTTCTTCATAGAGTTTAATCACACAGGCTCTTTATGTACCTTGTATTTGGGGGTTCTGCGTGCTTATGTCTATTAAAAACAATATTTGATCATAATTATTGTTATTTTTATTGCTAAAACCTAAAACAGCGGAGTAATACCCGTTGCAGTGGATTCTAAACGCTGATTCACCTCACTAATTACAACCCCGTCATGCCAAATCCGCGACTGGATTGAGTGCGAAGTCTATTTATGTATTTTGGACTGTCTCAATAACCAAGAATCCATCAAAGTGAGATTTTATTCACTAGCCTATTCCCCAAATCGATATTTTCTCAGATACCGTTGCGCACGTACCTTTCTTCCGCAGCACACGGATGAACAGGCGCGGAACCATAAATTTTGTTGAGAAGGGGTCCATCCCAGTTAAATTTTCCGAGAGGAGGTCCAACTGCGTTTTCGTATGTAAAATTACTTATTCAAAATCGAAAAATATCAAGTAAAGTCATTTTTCCCAATCTTAAAATGGATCCAGATCCCCGGTCCACCCCTCTGGATCCGCGCATGATAATGTCTAGGAATGCATCTTATACAGAAGTGTGGGACGGGCAGATGTACTTAATCACTTTTCATTGACCGAAGTGCTATCGTTTCCTAGTGATTTTGTACACTCTCATTGATCACTCTTCCTATAACTTTGGGCGCATAAGGCAACTGTTACTGCGTCTATGACTCAGTCGATGAAAAAAAAAAATCAAATCTCATTCTTTGAACAACGGCAAAGTGCCTTTTACACAAAAACGCAAATAAATACACGGTATTTTGTAAAGCATGCTGTAAGTCTTTAATGTATTATTAATATCTGTAAGAGCATACAGTTTTTATAATAAATAATTTGAAGTTTGCATTCTTTTATAGGTATAATTCTCGCTTTTCACAAACTCCCCCCCCCTTTTTTTTCTATTTTGAATACACGAAAATTTAAACTAACTGTTGAAGCATAAAATTTCCAGGTGCAGATACCGGTAAAAGCACTACATAAATGGAACCGTTAAATGATACGGCAAAAGTGTTGAACACAGATCATATCAGAAACTATCTCAATACAATAAGTATAGTATATAAATTATATAATAAAATAATATGATAAAATATAATATATTATACAATATCATTATATTTGGTTTCACGTGAATCGTCGCTTGGTCCTTTGGTATAAACTTTAGTCAAAAGATGATTATATCGGAGGACCTGCATTTCTTCGGGTTTTTTTCCCTTTTGTTGGTTGGGGGGGGGGGGGGGGGCTGACAATCCCTTTCTAATCTTCTGGATTCGCCAATTATTTACCAGGCTATTTACATTATATCAGAATACATTACCTTACTCTGTTTACAGCAGTTATTTTGTTTCATTATATGAAATCTCTCTTTCACGACGTCATGCAGGGAGCATAAATATAGTCCTTGGATAAAATAACAAAAATGCAATAATCTATGCAAACTACAAAATTCTCTTCATTACTATAGTTAAATCTGATCGCTGGTCATATAAGAGCAATAAACGCTTTATGATCTATATATTTTATGGTCCACAATTTAATTAAAGGAAAGCTATCGAGAAAACATTATGGATTTATGTAAATCTACTTTCTGAAGTATGGCGTGCCAAACGTGGTGAAAAATGTCTTCATAACATGTACAAGTCGTGCTTCCTATACAAATAAGATGGGGAGTATTGTGTCAAAATTCATCAAACATCTTCAAAAGCATAGACTTTAGTTTGAATGGTTTTGATTTTAATCCCATAGGGAAAATTTTCGAGATCGGTGTTACTGAATATCTAAACCCTGATAAGAAATCATCATGAACGTATATCAAAAATCTTCTTAAAGAAGTTTTATTTGATAAATACTAATTTACGGATATATTTAATTTATTCTGGATTTTAATAATACATGTCTTGGTTACAAAGTCTCGCGAGATTTTGTGTGTGTTGATCTTCATGATTTAAACTTAAATAAAAAAATTACATTGTTTGGACCACACATCAGATTTTTCGTGACGCTATTGTTGAGAAGATTGCGTATTAATATATCATGTAAGGTTGCAATACGTGATTTATTGCAATATCATGTGACTAGTTGCTTCACAAAGTGTATTTTGATACTTATAAATGTATGTGCAGCACTTTTAAAATAATATATTCCCATGCACATCTGAAAATATATATCATCGATTTAATTCATGCATTATTCAAAATTTAGTGATATTGTTTAAGATTTGATGTCATCCATGTTTCATACTAAAAGAAATCATATATGAAGTTTAGCTTTGGTGCATTTATTTTGTATTAAGATATAATGTTGAAAAAAAAATAGGATAATGATGGTGCTATGTGCATCATTATTCTTCCTATCCTATTTTATGTAAAATATTCCCATATTATTGGAATGTTGAATTTAGTTATCTTATTCTACATTTTTTAAATACAAAAAAATGAAATAACGAAAAGTATTCATTTTAGCGCGAAAATTTATTTTGAAGAAAATACTTTTAAAGACAAAAGGATAACAATTTTGACTGCAAAACTAGAAACAAAGTAACAATAAAAATCAAATAAACAATGAGTGATCTATATTAAAATATAATCATAAGAGTTTTCTTTCAGAAATTTGAATAAAGTTTGAAAAAAAAACCCAAATGCACAGAATGGTTGCTTTTCGGTAGTTCTAATGTAGGTTGCCTGAAGTCTGTATCTGTTTTCCGGTTAATTACCCACAATGCATCTTCATATCTGTTACTTCATCTCTTTTATGTCTTTTGAAACAGTGATGTACTCCTTTGCTTTTGTTTTCAAAATTTCATAGATAAATAGATGATAAATATGTTTGTGTTTAAACACACACACACAAAAACTATCAACAGCTAAGCTGATAAATCACTGCAAGATGTTCGTCCGCTATCGTTATTCTAAGTTATGAAGAAGCTGTTGTTTTATAGCGAAAAGTGCGTATTTCATGACCTAATTCAAAAGATGATATTTCATTTCATCTGTACAGGTAGAATACCATATTGGCCTCTTTTTCTCTTATGAAAAGAATTTCTTCATAGATATATTTATGAGTTTTGAATTAGTTTATCTCTTCTGTAAATCCGGAACTCTATACTGTTTCGGGTTTTACCTATGCATAAATTAATTTCATTAGGAGACACTGAAATCCATATCCGTTTGTTTATCTTGCTTTAAAAAGTTTTGTTTCATTTTATGGCATACATTCATTGTATATTGTGTATGTCGTACATTTCATTTATTTTGGATCGGTTGTGCTCTGTTTCCATGGCAACGTGGATGTCTTTGTGTATTTATTTTTAGTTAATGTGATAGAAACGTTTAAGAAAGATTTATTTTGAGTTTTATGTTTTATATTAGTGTGATACAATACATCTTTCTCTGGAGGCCATCACCGGCAAAGGTCAAAGGTCATAAGCTGTGTCCATTCGATTTTCAAATTGAAATTTCATCGAATAATACAGTTACATGCATAGATTTTTACTTCTTCGAGCATTTATCTGAGCGAGTTACTAATACAATATTCAGGATTTAAAAACAATCATCGTACATTTGTTTAAAACTTCAGTTGCAAGTAATTCCATACTCAGAGCCAAAAAAAAATAAAATAAATAAAAATAAGTCGTTTCTTCTCTACTGTAACAAATGTAAGCGACCAGTGATATGCCGGTGTTGATTTCTGTGTAGAAATAATTTTTTATCATTCCTCGTTATCGTTTTGTATATTAGAAACTCCCATATATTTCCGTTATCATTTTGTATAATAGTCTATTCGTTTATTGTTTTAGTGTTATACTAAAACAATCGTACATTTCCGTAGCACTTGTATTCGTCGAAATTACACGCTGTTACACGGTTGAAAATTTAGGTCACATGATTCATACGTCAGTATCACGTGTTTGTGAACTCATACTACACCACATGTTTCTACTTTCGTTTTCAGTGGTGTATTCATTACTACTTAAATTGATTCATGTATAATTTTAATAATCATTCACAACACGTTAAGTCACACTTAATACTGAATTACAATGCATTAAATCATACTTAATAATCAATTATAATTGTTCATTACATGCCTATAATTAATCTCAATTTTAAACATCGAAGGGTTGTGCTATTTTTTTACATTAAAATAGAAACGTGATGTGTTTACTTTCTTTTCTTTCTAAGGCGATGACAAGTATATATATATTTTTTCAATTATAGAAGCAATTATGACGGGATTTAGTTGATAGCTGAAAGTTTAAGAAGATTCGAACTTATGTTGAAGGAGAAGATGCATGAGGGTCCGTGTCAAGGACTGAGATAGACGATAAGAGATATCCAGTTGAGATATCGGTTTAGTATTAGGTGCGAACAGCATGAGATAGTTTATCGTCCAGGATATCTCTGTTTTTGAGATATTAAGCTATACTGCAAAAGCTGGGCGTTTAAGATAAGTTAACAGCTAAACTGCTAACCAGGTGATTACCCGTAAATATCCTAGCTATAGCTGTCAATGCAGACGGTTGAGCCATTTTATGAAGTATCACCGTTGACATCATTGACAGCGCATGCGCAGTTGGTTACACTGTATTATAGTTGATGTTGTACCACTATATACAGTATTCATCTCAAACCTGCAATCTCAAAAAGAATGTACGATAGGTATGTTTTGGGGCATTTAAGACGGATGTGGCTAGCAAAACAGGAGACGACCACTCCTCCTGGCTTTTTGCTTTTGGTTTCCAGGGGTGGATAAATGCTCACCGTGGTTGGCTGTTGTGAGTGCAAGAGTGGTATAGCCTTAGTAATTTTAAATTGAATAATTTTACTTAGTTTTTTTAAACCTGGAAACCAAAGAAAATTCAAATGCTTTCTATACAAATTATCCAAAGAAACTTAATTTCAATCAATTGCAAAAGCAGATTTTAAAAATGGCTATAAAATTATCTGCAGTCAATATATTTGCCCATAGATTCATCTGCAGTCAAAATTTTATTCCAAACTACATTCCCATTCCCTTGTGTAGACGAGATATTGGGCGCTACATTGCATGTGTTACTTAAGCGTACATAAATATGTACATGAAAGTACATGTAACACATGCAATGTAGCGCAGTCAAAGCTGTTCTCAGCAACCACTTTAAGGAATATGAAGAAGTGGCTTCTTAAGGCAGGGGACCTCTCAATACAGGGTCCGGCGCCATAAACTGAGAAAATACTTCAGTCATAATTTCATATTCTTCTGTTCAACAATGAATTAGTAACTGGAATATGGATTTTATTGAGTTTTATTCTATCAATAAATAGAATTAAATCATTCTGCATGACACTTTATTTGAACGTTTGATAAGGGAATATATTAAAATGAAATATTTGACTTAAGTATATTCTCAGTTTATGGCGCCGGAACCAGGTAGATTTTGTGAAAAGAAGTTCCTATTAAGGAACACAGAAAAGTGGTTGTTTAAAACAGATGAGTGCTTTAAACAGGTGGTTTTTACAGCAGGTTAGATAGTACATGTACTATGTATAAATGGTTGATTGGTGTTTTACGTTGTTTTAAACAATTTTAGTAATATAACGACACGGATTCACGGGGTCATAATCTGAAAAAATACTTTAATTCAATGTTTTCAAATTCTTAACGATTAAACGATACATAAATAACTGGTATTTGGACTCAATGGAGTTAATTCTATTCATAATAAAATTAAACCGTCGAGCGTAACGATTCTTTAACGTTTGACAATTTAATAAATTAAAATGAAATGATTGACTTAAGTATTTTCTCAGTTTATGGCTGAACAATGGATGCAGGAGTCAACCAACCTCTTAAACAGGGGGACACAATGCAGGAATCGAACTCGGATCCTATAATATAAATAGAAAAGGTAAAAGTATTTCTGATTAATAACTCGGTCTACAGCGAAAATGGTCGAACTCTGATCTCTGGTTGGTCCACGGTTTTCAAGTGGTTGGCAACGTCAACATACCATGTTTCTATTTGAGGATGGACACATAGAAAGGATAATCACTATTGAAAATTACCCCCTTCCCCATCCTAAATCCTCCTTCCCCCCCACGTTTTTTTACTCATCGTTCTGCGTCAATCGCTTCTGGTAACACATAAACAATGTTGCCATCGAGATTATCTTTTATTCATCAGTAAGTAATGTGATCAATTTTGAGATTGTGTTTGAAAGATGATTATGTATTTAAACTAATGGAAAAATATCACCACATGGTGAAACAAATCATCAAAAAGAAGTAGAAATGACATTGGTGAATCTATTGTTTTGTGAAGGCATTTTAAACTGATTGATGTGTGTTCAAGTGTTTTATTTATTCATGTATGTTTAACTTTTTAATTAGATATAACAAGGGTTGACCCAGGAATTTTGTCTAAAGGGGGTCCATATCAGGATCGAAACGTACCAATGAGTGTAAAATTACTGATTTTGAAATATAAGATACCAAAGGAGGTTACTTTTATCGAATTCCAGGGAGAAAGAAGGAAACCACTCCCGGGGTAGTAGTCCTTCACTTGTATATTATGGCAGTGAGTCCAGGATGTTAGAGGGGGGTAGAAGTGGTGTAGTGGTTAAGCCCTTGGCTTGCGGCACCGACGATCCGGGTTCGATTCCCGGGTTGCGCCACTATGTTTAAGAGGTTGGTAACCTCCTGCTTCCATGTCGTGATATAACTGAAATAATGTTGAAAGCGACGTAAAACACCAATCAACCAACCAACCAACCAGGATGTTAGAAAAGGGGGGGGGGACTGGTCCGTATATTTCAGAGCAAAAACCTAGAGGATTTACGATAACTATGATTCAACTAACATGTAATTACAAATCAAGAAAAGACATTTGGTGAAAAAGGGGATCGGATACACCGCCCATATCACTTTGCTAATGCGCATGCCCCCAGAAATGTTCACAACTACATTGTATATGCAAATAAGGTTCATTTCAGACAAGAAAGCGAATGTCGCGTCCTTTGTACCTCTTGTTGATTTACAATGGGCAAATTTTAATAAAGTGAAAACTATGAAATCATGTACCTAGGAAAATGTATCAATATTTAACACTACTTCAATTAGTGCAATAATTTGTATAAAACATAATTCATAAAGTAAACTGTGATTAAGTTCATGTATATTTATAGAAAAATCATTGCCCCATGAGTCTCATTTTCATGTGAATCGAAGCACTGAAATCTCTCCAGAAAGCAAGGATGTCGTCATGTTTATGTTCGATTTATGATTTTTTCTTTGAATAATACAGAAATTCAATATAACATGGATTTATTTATTCAAGTATCGTAATGGTTAACCATGCTGTTGGCAGCATATATTCAATAAATTATACATTTAGGATAAAGCTTTCATTCAGACCAGAAATCTCTTTAGAAATCTTTCTTTTTCAAATTAGATATTGACTTTTGCGTTTACATATACGTTTACGAGTTTAGATTTAAAGGAATCGAAACTGAGATAAGTTTCTGCGTACTTATCAATCGTTAAAGGTGGATCCAAAAGTGTTTTAAATTGAAATAAGGGTTAAAATCTTACTTGTTTGTCAACAAGGGAAGCACAGCAATGATAAATAGTAAAAGTTACTTTTTGTAATTTTTTTAACGATAAGGAATCACTAAAGCATGGATCTACAAGCAGACGCTCCAATAAGTTGAGTTGTCTGCCCTTGACTATTAATGCATTTGGTAGAAATGGAAAGTTGAGAAATGCCTGATTCTAGAGTGTACATTTTACTTATCATTGTGGTCAATTCACCAATGATTAGACATGGTCTGTCAAGTATCTGCCACCTCTGTCAAGGGTAGATAAATCTACTTCTTGGAATCTTCCCAAGTCATGGTGTTAAAAGCCACCCCCCCCCCCCCCCCAAAAAAAAAAAAAAAAAAAAAAAAGCATCGTCTCTTTTATCTTGAATATATTCATAATGAAAACATTATCTATTCCTTCATGTTTGATGAATGACTAATCTGCAATCTTTTAGTGAAGCAACACAACATTTCCTGTATAAGGATCAGAATTCCTGCTTTATTGCAGTAAGAAAATCAATCTTACATAATGCATGAATAACATCCGCGAGCACTAGCGAATGCAGGGACTGGAAATAGTAACGATCAGCTTCAAAGATCAAGAAATCCGCCGGAAGTCCCGTTATCTATCTTCATGACAACAAATGTAAACACGTGTATATGTGTTATTAACCGTTAGCAATTTGGAATGACACATAAGATAGAGGATCTGGCACGGGCGCGGGTCCAGAAATTTTGTGGACGAAAAAGTTCCAGATGAAATTTCCGACTGCCGAAACGACCTTATCTTGGAATTTGAATTGACCTATTTTACAACACAGTGGCGGATTTAGAGCCCCCCCCCCCTTTTTGTCCACATATTTACTAGTAAAAATCCAGATTTTGCACCAAAAATGGCTGAGAAATTTGGCTTATACACGTGCCCCCCCCTTTTCAGAAATCCTGGATCCGCCAATGCAACACCCAATTTTTATCCTGTTTCTTAGGATGAGTTTGGAGCTAGATCTTAACACCTTCATCCCTAAATCTACACTACATGTAAATATATTACTGTTAACAATGTTTATCAAGGAATTTGATGTTGTAATCGCACAGATTTTGTCTTTTGGTGTAACAGTTTCCGGGAACCTCAATCTGATCAAAACCTAGCCGCAAGTAGTGGCCCTAAATGAATGATATAATTCATTAAGGGCCACTACTTGCGGCTAATCTAAACCATATCCTGTATCGATAGATCGGGGGCATATTGTTTTTGCCCACTGTTTGTTTTGGGTTTTTTTTTTTTTTGCTTTCAACTTTAACCTTGGCCATAACTTTTGAGCCGTGAGCGATAAAGACTTCATATTTCGCATTTCATATTTTACTCAACCAATGAAACCCTTTCAAATGACCCAAGGTCGGTTACCTTTTGGCCTTGACAATGACCTTCACGATAAAAGTAACTTTTTGGACTTTGATGCCGCCGGGGGCATTAGTGTTTCACAAACCTAGCTTGTTTTAAATGGTCTTATTTTTATTTTCATTTATTAATTTTATCACATGTTTGGGGGTGTTAAGAGTTACCTGCCCATGATTTGTTTTTTTTTCTCTAATTATAGCTAAATATAAACTACATGTCCCAGAAATGAAATTCTACATTAAATCCAATCCCAGATTAGATCGTCCAATGATTTAGCGTGAAAATTGAACTATATTACTATAACACGAAAACAATTACTATTATCAATAGCTTTACGAAGAACAAATAAACGACCAACAAAACATAAAACGAAAGATATGGCACCCCTGGCAGAACTTCAAAGCAACCCGTTTCGGCTTAAAATTGACCCAGATGTCTGAATCTCACGCCTTTACAGTCAGTCGTCAGGAATTATTACTCACCTCGACTTGTCGTGACGTCATAAAAAATATTGCAGACCTGACTCCCACATCTTTTCCTGTTCAATCCAATCAAGATAATGTCATACTGACGAAGGTCGTGCGATGAGGATGTGAATAATAAAGTAGATTAGCCTCCCCTTCCACTCCCTTGCTCACTCCTTCTGCTAGATTTAATGTGTATCTGACAATAATTTTATCTCATGAGATTGTTCTGATTCCTTTCTATACCTTTGTATTTTTGGTGTAAGAATGGAGAGACGATGAGAACTATATCAGTGGTGAAACGGTTGCTGTTGGGTATTTTACAATTAAAAATACAATAAATAAGGTAAAACAAAACAGAGCAAAACGAAAGAAATATTCAAAACATGCATAAGTTAAGATAAATCAATCAATCAATCCAATTGTCAATCAATCAATAAATGAATCAATCAATTAATTATTGATCAGTCAATTATAAAACTCGAAAACGGGTTGCTTCTAACGTTTTACAAAACTGAAGGTATTCATACTAAATGTCGTGTCATGAGCTCTGATTGAACGAAACAGTCGAAAATTTTATTTCAAGATTTTGGATTAACATTGATATTGATGTGAAATTGTATATTTTGATATCACAACCCTAATTTCAAGAATTTATAGTATAGCAAAAATCTATTGCTTTACCGAAGGTGACGTCCCTACAGCAAAAGCGTTGTGCTTTTTTTTTCTAAAATTAAGGTGGATACCCTACCTTAACTGTATAATGTTCATGGAGGTGGGGTTGTCAAAAATTTCGAAATATCACTTTTATATAGCTAAGGTCAAAATGAAGTGCAATAGACGTTTTTCCAATTTAATATGATGTAAGAGGCTTTATGGCAGACATGCTACTTTTTGCTGGGATTTTCATTATGACGTTAATGCTATCATAGTGACGTCAGAGTGAAATGATGCAAATTTTACTGCAAATTATGTTTTGCATGGAATGGAATATAAGACCAATAGGAAAAAGGTCTATTCCATTTGGAAAAATTTAACATAGGCTTTTATGGGAAAGGAATTAGCATGCTCTGACCTAAGGAATCAAACGAATGGAAACAAGACACTAAATAGATTTAAAAAAAAAAAGAGGAAATACTCAAAAGTAACAAAATTTAGCTCACCCATTATTTTACAGGACTGGTTGTGAATATCTCTCACATAACACTCTCTGCGATTAGTATATTATGACATTAATTAGCAAAGAACAGACACGTTGTTTTCAATTATTTAAGACTTGTGTGGAAGTCGTTCGTAAATCGATCACTCTTTGCCAAGGATGTCGATTTCAGACCATTCTTACGGTTGTAAAACCGCGAAAAGCGCGCGTAACCCGCTGATCACGTGATAATAAGTCTTGGGTGCCAGATGTTTTATTAGGTTATTTCTTTTAAGGACAATTGACCAAATCGACCTATGTTTTAGTGGTAGATGGATTAGAAGGAAAAAATAGGGCAAACAAGATGAGCAGAATACCTCAGAGCAGGGAGACGGAAACAATTAAAAGGAGGCCTGGACTGGAGGGCAAGAAATGAGCAGTCTTACGCGTGCGCGGCAGAAAAAAAGGGGGGAGGGGGCTCTATTTTTAGTTCTGCGGAGCCGTTCGAGCACAATACTTTGCGTGCTTGGCTCAGAGCTGGGAGGTCCAGGCACGATAGTGTTCTGTCTGTCGGACTAGACAGTGAAAACCTAGTTCCTTCGTCACGGCACATTTTGGCACGGCACATTTTAGCACGTAATCGATCCCTCACTACTTTAGGTGGGTCCAATGCGCAGGGACGGATTTCTCCGCAATGAAACAATAACTGAAATAATCTTCCCATGACGTAAGACAAGGTACAAACAAACTATACAAGTGTCGCCACTCTATAAATGAGATATTGTTTCAATGTCGTAAAACAAAAGACGAACAATTGCGACATTGAATACGAAAAGAGTTTTTTTTTAACCTCACAAGAATTCGAAAGAAAACACCAATCTTTTCAAGTGTCGTAAAGGATTCAATTTAAAGGGCTGATATTTACCCTTTTTCAATTTGATATGCATGTTTATTGACATTAGGGTGTGGGAGGGGTCGCAAAATGACCTTTCATCTTTACCTCTAAAACATATCATTTACACGCTTCGATCTTGATATTTTACACGCATCTTCTAAACGTTTCGGTTTTAATCCTTTTAATGTATACAACGTTTTTCTCTTTGTTGTACAGAAATAAAAAATTGAAATAGACCATTTATAGATTCTTAGGCTATCTTGACCATTCAATACTTCACATAGTGTCAGCCCATTGTTATTGGCCACCGCGAGCACACGCTAGCGTGTAAATTCAAACATTATACTAAAAGCGCACGAAATAGCGAGATAATAGAGGGTTCCCCTATACAAAGGCTGTATAAAATCCTACAACATTTAATTCCAGCTTTTCCATTCGGCTTTTGTCGAAATAAATATCAATTTCCCCATATATCAATAAATTCTTTGTCTTTAGTTGGAATATTGAGTCGTTTCTTCTAACGCTATATGATTGCTTAAGTTATGAATAAATAAGGTTTGTCAGTGGCGTACCCAGGGAGATGAAAAGGAGTAGATTTGGTACGCGTTGTTGTTGGAGAAAAAGTTTTATCTAACGCATAAAAACGAAAGTAAACTATGTTAAGTCATTATGGCACTAACAATAATGTGCGACGGTAACCATTCTATGGATCTCTGAATATCAAAGGCGACACCTGGTGACCCGGATGGTGAATTTTCTCCTGTTCACCTTACAATAAATACAGAAGCATACATATACAGATATATAGCTGATTTTACACAAAGTAGCGAGGAACGCAGAAAGCTGATGGTCGCTTAATACATGCGACCTTTAAAGCAGGGTCCGGCGCCATAAACTGAGAAAATACTGAAGTCAATTATTTCATTTTAATTTATTCCTTTATCAAACGTTCAAATAAATTGTCATGCACAATGGTTTAATTCAGTTTATTGATAGAATAAAACTCAATAACATTCAAATCCCAGTTATTAATTCATTGTTAAATAGAAGAATGTGAAATTATGACATGTATTTTCTGAGTTTATAGCGCCGAACCCTAGTTGAATGTACAGTGGAAAATGTCCTTACAGCATGCAGAGAAAACAAAGCTATTGCTTTAATTATGACATACACGTCTTATAAATCATACTTGTTTTGAAGTATATAAAACTGTTTCATATACTACCGTATCTTAAGCCACAGTTAAAGAGACAAATCCTTTTATTCTATATCATGAAAAGAAGAAAACAGACACTGCTTGTGTTTCTTACATTTTCAAAGGTGTAACATTTACTTTAAGACCAAGAACAAGAAAATTAAGCCATAACGCACCTGCATCAAAATTATTTCTAAAATACAGCTACAGAAAAGCTTTGATCTTTCCGCCCGTAGGTGATGCCACAGCAAATAATACCAGGAAATTTCACCTTTGTCCATAGAAATAAGGAAAAAACGTATTAAACCTGCACTTCGTCTGGTTATTTTATTGGTTCTATGAGTAAGTTAATAATGATGGACTTGAAAACCAATCATTTTATGCACTGTCTCGTCTCCTGTAGAACGTCACGTAAGCATTGTCTGAAAGCTCTTGGGCAAGCCTAAAATGAGATAACCGCTCCCGGAACAAAAAATCCTTGATATTGTTTCGAATAACAGTATTTACATTAGACCATGGAATTAACAAGGTAACATTGAATGTGAGAAGTATAAACTTATATAATTTAAAGTGTTTGTATGCTGCCATAGAAACATCTTTTGATGTAAAATGTAAGGGGAGGGGGGGTTTGGGGGTTAATTATCTAACTTAAAGAGAAATGTACTCTTAAGAATTTGAATTATTTACAAACTTTGATTACAGTACGTTTTAAAGCACACACAAGTACGCACACAAGCTTCAACAAACCTCTCTCTCTCTCTCTCTCTCTCTCTCTCTCTCTCTATATATATATATATATATATATATATATATATATACAAAAAATTTGTACCCCCTGGATACCTCACTTGATATATTTGTATGAGTACCAAAGCTTATTGTCTCTCTGTTGACAGCTTCGGATTACATTTGCCTTTGTTCATTACTCCGAAATGTCAGACACGATCAAGTAATATTTCTGAAACCCAAGATGACATGTCCCATCCTTTTTTTGTCCCTTGAGCTAACACAGTTAAAATGCTCTATTTGAATATCTTCTCAGACGATATCAAACATTCTAAGTTCAACAGCCTATGTTTTATATCGAGCATCGTTGATGGCATGTTTTGCATGTTAGCGATTCCAGCCATGAGAGTATGGCAGTAAAGTTTGGGGGTTTTTTTTATTGTGTGGAATGTTTTGATAATCGTAGCTTGAAATCAATCAACCACATGGATCTGTCTTATCTAACTACCATAGTTCTTCATGGAAATAGTTGGATTATATAACAAAAAAGATATGTTTGACATTTTTTAAGCAATGGAAATAGCTGTCATAAAATATGTTTGATCATCTTTTTTTACGTCACACTAAGAGCATTTCACTGATATGATGACGTCATTTACCTGACGTAATACACTAAAATAAACCTTTTTCTTATCTTATATGATGTAAGGGGCCCAATATCAGATTGAGCGCTTTTTGTTGGAATTTTACTATGATGTTAAGTGGGCTTTTAAAGGGTCGTTGTAAGTTGCAGTAAAAGTTGACACTTTCTCTTGCTTCTTGTGTTCTTGGTTGCTTTGATTCCCTCAAAGATGGCGTCTTTGGCCAACTTTCCGAGGAAGGAGGTGTTAGTGCTGGGATTGTGACGTCACAGTAGCGGTTCCTTACATCATTTTTAAAAGATCTGAAAAAGGTATATTTTGTGAATAGGACTCGCCACCTAAACTTGTCCGCTTCAAGTTTTACATAATGCCCAATTCTTTTATGAGAAAAGATCCGAAGCATTCCGGATATATAATTGCTTATGACTGGTTTTATCGTAAGCGATCATGCAATTTTTCAGTCATACATGTATATTACCAATGTTTAATGTTGGTTGGTTGGTTGATTGGTATTTTACGTCGCTTTCAACAATTTTTCAGTTATATTGGAAGCAGGAGGTAACCAACCTCTTAAACATAGTAGCGCAACCCGGGAATCGAACCCGGATCGTCGGCGCCGCAAGCCAAGCGCTTAACCATTACACCAAGCCTGTCCCAATATTTAATGTTTGTTTGTTTGTTTGATTATTTCACGTATATGGTGACGGCATCTGCCTGATGCATTGCATACAAATTTAGACCTTTGCAACGGACCCACCCGAAGCAGTGAGGGATCTTTTACGTGCCACGCCTACCGTGACACGGGACCTCGGTTTTTACTGTCTCATCCGAAAGACAGAACACCGGTGTGCCCCGGGCGGGAGTCGAACCCGCGACCTCTCGATCACGAGCCGAGCACCTTATCCACTAGGCCACACCGGCTTAATATTTAATGTAAATATATGAATATAAGCATTTGGATTCACTAGTGAAGCATACATAGATAAAGGATTCTTAATCATTTTCTCAATATACGCAATAATCATAGTAAAACGAAGGACCAAAAACAATAAGATTTTACTAAGAAACTGAAGATAAATCCCGAGGGGTATCACTCATGCACAGTCATTTGTCTCGATCATCTCATTTTGTGTGAATGGACCCTATTAGGAATTAATATTCTTTTGTAATAAATATATTTATGCTGGTAATGTGAAGGCAATGGTTATTTTGGGTAGTCAGGGATCAATATCCTGAAGGTCTCAAGTGTGTCATGCGTCTGTTAATGTCTGTGGGGTATGACTTTCATTTTGCTACCACGGTTTCCGCTCGAATTAGGTATATGCAGCGTTTAATGTAATAATACTTACACCATTCAGATCAGATGGTCTTCAAATACGAAAATATATAGTGAAAACTGTGTTTAGCGGCCACAAAAGAGAAGAATAGTGGTCACTTCAGGCAGGTTGTCTCTTCATACAGGTTGACTTTGTATTGAATTGTAGTAGTAAAGAAAATAAGGCGGTCTTTATAGACAGGTGATTGGTTGGTCGTTACAGACAGGTAACTGTTTAATACTAGTTGCCTTTTAAACAGGGTTGACTGTACCTTTATGCAGTCTATTCCCAGATCGTGTAAATATACAAGAGAAACAGACGTGTTGACACGTTAGAAGGCCGCAGTGCTTTGTTCGTGTTAAACATTCGGACCAGACGGCGACTCTAGACTTTACCCTTTCATGACCCATCCTCTTTAAATTGGTCGTCGGCGCGTGTTGAGGCATACGAAGTATCACTCAATTGTTTTGCTGCAGAATTCCTTTTTATTATGTATTATTTTGTTTACTTGATTGCATCAAGCACGAATGGTGTTCGGCAGTAACAAATAACAAATCTACACAGAGAAGAAATCAATTAATGATAGATAGCAGTCTCGCAGACATATTGAATGGCGATGAATTCAGCAGTGAATGAAATATTCGGGATCGAATAATTTATTCGACATCGTGTGATATATTCGGCAGAAAACGGGTTCGGGATGTAATTTAAAGTAATCTACAGTCCAATGAGGAAGCCCACTGTAACCTGGCGCCTTTGTTGGATCTGGGTTCGAATTCCACTTGGGACAATTTGGAATGACTTGTGTTGTAAAGGTACCTACCAAATGTCGGTGATTTTCTTGGAGTACTCTGCTGTCCTCACCACCTCACTGTCAGAAATGTGGAAAGTTCCGAGTGTGGTATCTAACAACAAACGCTTTTCTAGTTGTTATTTATAGTTTACGTCACTCGAAAATTATTTTCCTTCTTATACGACAACTCCAGAGTTATACAATGCAAAGACATTTATACCTATGCAACGTACCCATTCAAACCTTTGAGTAATATTTCACGTGCCAAAGTTTATCATGACACGACCCCTGAGTTTCCCCCGTCTTATCCGAAAGACAGGACGCCGATGAGCTGTCGGTTTGATTCGAACTCAAGACCTTTCGTCCAGGAGAGCAGTACGCTACAAAGAACAACCTTTTTTTCGTATTCTACATCCACCAACTAATAATGTATAGTAAGGAAAATGATCTAGTTATACAGCTCTCGTAAAGTATTCGGACTAGACACGGCCTCTAGAGTTTTCCATGACATGACCTATCTTCATCTTTACTGCTTCACCGTAGGGCATTCCGGCAAATAAAAAATAACTCGATTATGATACTGCTGTAATTTGTTATGATTATGCATTATTTATTTTTCTTTTATTATATCAAGCACGAAAATCTTTTCCGTAAGAAAATCCATATACTGCTATGCAAGAACGATTTTAGACCAATATAGAGTCCACAATAGGCAAATCGGCAGTGTTATTTACCCAGACCGAAAATCCCGGGCCCCACCTCTACCGGAAACTCGCTGATGTCCTGTCTTTCTGATAAGACTGTAAAAAAACGGAGCTTACAGTATACAGCAAACGTCGATACTTGAAATATCTCTTTCTGTTTTGCCTGTGTCCGTTACATAAGTCAAAATGTTCGAACATGTATAAAGCAGACTCTCTAATTATATACATGGAAACCTGATTTAAAAGACCACCTGTATTTTACAAACACCTGTCTTAAACGACCACTTCTATTTTTTCCTTAATACTAAATATTTAAGCAAAATTAACCTATGTTAAGCGGCAATTTGCATCATGTGGCATATTTTGCTCCTTCTCATTGGTGACCGCTTAATACAGGTTTGATAGCACTAGTAAACGTTATCATCGTCTACGTACACATATCATCGTAAAAAGAAACCAGTGTGTACTAGGGTCACGGTAGTGGGCATTAACATCGGGTAAAAACTGAAGCGTCATTTTACTGTGACGTCACAATGCAAACATTAACGTCATAATGAAAACCCAGGGAAAGGTAGCATTTGTACAACTTCTGACGTCACATATTATGGAGATTAACGACTGAAAAAATCCACCGAGCTGTTTATGGATCATTGTATATATCATGTAATTGGAGTCATGCAGCAGTGCATCTGGGTCCGATTCCCGGACGGAGCAGGAATTGAAAATGGGAAAAAGTACTCGCTGAAGGTCGCTATTTTCCACCGACTCAGAACACCGGCCGCTATGCAATGAAATTTCTGCCAATATAATCATTACGTGGCATTAAACCGTGTGTATCAATCAATGTCATGTATAACAAATATTGAAGGAAGACGTACGTGACATTGAAGGACAGGGGCAGACTTGGAGTATTGGATAAGCGCTTTGCTTTCGGTTTAGGCCACCTAAAACCACAACCAACCAACTAAACAACTCACCTACAGTAAGGTTGTTCAGCAACAAGAAAGAAATCAAAATGTTTCTTACTCAGTCGGAAGACAAAATACTTAGAATGCACTTTTAATATACATGAAAAACCTCTGAAAATCAATTAAAACGAACAAAATATGGAATGCGACAAAGCTCTAAATTGTTTCTAAGATTCGACCTTGACCCATCATTACCATATATGATGCATCGAGATATGATATTATCTTAAATACATTAGAGTTAATTCACTTTATATAACAAATTACTAGATAGGAAATCTCAGCGCGAGAAAGACATTAAATGCCACATGTTATTCATCGTACGAGAATATTACACAGTATGGAATTGATGTGGTATTATCTATGGAAACCCATCGGTGTCATGTTTGTAAATTGATTTTTGGTTTGATGTGTGTTTAAGACACCTGCAATGATAATGAGAATTTTATTGGCGATTACTGGTGTCTTTTTTCTGCCTGTGTGTAATTATTTAGTTTGTAAGTATTGAATCGCCAATTGCTCTTGTGCTTTAATTGCCTACTTGAATAAAGATAATTTGAGTATATGTACGAATGCAGTATTTTGGCACAGCTTAATAAAGTGAATTATCTGTCCTTGATTAACTTGTTCTTCCCTGAAACTAAAAAAGAAATGGTCATAGCAGCCACTTCTTTTATCTTTTGCACATTGATATGTAGAGGGTTAAGTTCCTATCAAGGGAAGATAACTCTCTTCATGGAATGATCTTTAAGTGAAATCGTAACTGAAAATATTTTGCATATTTAGAATTAAAATTATGTTGCAAATGTTTTATGTATCATGATATAAAAATATCACACTAATGCTGATTTCATTTTTCTTCTAGATATTATAAATTTTAAAAATATTTTGTATACACTTATTATATCTAAAAACAGAGAGAAAGGGGGGGGGAGAATGAGAGAAGGAAAAAAAAAGATTTATCAAAGGTGATCAAACATTATAGAAATGAAGTTAAAAATTAAAACAGAAAAAGATTCATGAATAATACGATGTTCCTATTTACCATCTTGATGATGAAATGAAGGTGAAAAAGGGGTCGGGGTGGGAAGTTTCCCGGTTTCCCAAAAATATTCCGCTCAAATATGAAAAACATAAACAGTTATAAAGATTAGGGTTAAAATACATGAATATGTAATAAATAAGGCCAATCCCCTTTACTTCCATTAGATTAACTTCGAATATCGGGGTTATAAAAAGGCTAAGGAAGAATTTTATTGACGCTCTACGTCTAGCCGAAACACATGAAATTGATATCAGATGCTGTAAGAAAATACCACCTTATATCTTATTTCATTGCCGTATGGATTTGTATTAATGGGAAAGAGAATGTAAAACGGAGAGGATGACAGTCTATATTCTTCCCGAAGCTAGCATCCGATCGACGCAAGGTCCTGTTTCTGATATTAAGTGATAGAATAAAATTGGTATTTGGGAAGAGAAGGAAGAGTACGTCCATTTAATATGTTTATCATATCCAATTCCTGCATTTACTCGTCTTTTTCATGAAGCATAACTTTATCGCAACTCCCACCACCCAATGAAAGACAATTAAGAAGAAGAAGAAGAGGAAGAAGAGAGAGATGTTAAACTTTGTTGGCTGGTAAGAAACAAACTCTAACATCTCTCTCTCTCTCTCTCTCTCTCTCTCTCCTCAACGGTTCCTTGAATAAGAAGATGAAAATAAGACGAGGAAAATTTACCAGAAGTAAAAATTATTTCCAGTGAACGAAGACAAAAGAAGGACGTAATAGCATTTTCATTAGGAACATGTGCTATTGTATTTTTGTTGTTATCAGCTACTTAAGTGCTGCATATTGCCTGGAACCAGTAATGTACGTATATACAGGTACTTCATACCATGCGTAGTTCCGTCGGGGAAAAAGTGCATGTAACCTACAGGTCTTTTTTCCTGAAAAAAAATCCAGCTGTTAAAATAATAATAAATAAATAAATCAATTAATTAATATATAAAAATAGATAAATAATAATATAATAATAGTAATAAGAAAGTTGATATTTCTTCGACAAAAAAGACACATCACCTACCTACCTACCTGATTTGTATCAAAATCGGATTTCTCACGCAGAATATCTTGGTTCTGATGAATATAACTATGATTAAAACAATACAAATTATCGAGATCAAAGGTTTTCGCTTTTCTTTTGAGATATTTGTTTCTTTTTGGGTTTTTTTTTTGTTTGGGGGGGGGGGGGGTTGTTTGGTGGGGGGGGGTTTGTTTGTTGGGGGGTTGTTTTCGTTTTTGTGTTTTATTTTTGAAGGGGGTGAAGTTTGTTTTTGGAAGTCAGAGGAAAACTCTGTTTTCTTTTAATCAGTTGGTTTCTTTCATAATCTCATAATCAAGGCACATCGTCTGTTCTATTGCCGCGCCTGTGACGTTATAGATTTTTTTTATTCAGACGCTGTGTAAAAGATACTGGAAATTAATGCATGTTACGGAGTTCACATTTCATTATTTAATTATCTCTCACTCCATAACAATATCGTTTTATTAGCACATTGAGCATTTATTGAGATAACCATATGTGAGAAACGGAATGTGCCCTTTTTAATTACCAAGTTCGTCCGCGCTGAAAAATAGTTCATTACCTTAAAGAAGAACCAATATATTTTGATAGCATGTCTTCATGTCATTACATAGGAACATCAAAAAAATTTTTTTATGTCCTTTTCCTTTTCGCTGAAAATCTTTCAAACGGAGCTTGATAAAGTGAGAGCCTTTAGCGAGTTTCATCAGAAGTGTTTTATCTAGAATAGTACCCGAGGCCTTCAGATGTGCACGTGTTTTAAACCACTCGAACTTTAAGATCCTCATTGAATATTGTACGATTACACCAAGATCCTTTACATTTAAGTGGTAAAATATCTCCTACTTTCAGAGGGCATTTTGCATTATATCTAATAAGGAAGTATTTGAGAGAGGTGCAGAGAGTGGACCAATCGTTAAACGCTTAAAACGAAATAACAGGTAATATATTATACGTGATAACCACTGACCATCATAGCTGAATCGCTTAATAATTGATCGCGTGATTGGAAAGTGGTCAGTTCGCAGATCATCAGATTATTAATGTCAGGTGTATTTCTCGTAAAGCAGAGGAGATAGCCTCGGAAGGAGGACAGAATCCATGTAAGCTGCTGTACTGGTCCGATATGATCAGCATTGACATGTAAAGAACATGCTTATCAGCAGGTATATTTGGCGACATCAAAACTTGTACTGCCATTTGTTACAAAATCATGGTCGTTTCACTTAATAAATTTGAAAATTAACTATGTCGACAGAAATGATGGGTTTAGATAACTTGCTTTACTACCTATGCAAAATTGAATTTTCTTTTATTACAAACGCTTAATCATCCCGAGTATCAGGTCCCGCATCTGATTTTCTACAACTAATGTGTGACCACTTTGATATATTGTTTTATTGCCACAGTGCCATAGAACCAATTATTTTTGTATTTCACCTGAAACTATCAAACCACTGTCATTTTCATTTTTAAATGATCTGTTTTCTTCTCTAGTTTCGCCATTGAGTACCCTTGATGTTGTGCGAAGTTGGAACTCACGTAAACCTGAAACAATATCAATGCATTAACACAGCATATGCATTAAGGTCCAGGTAACATGGTGCAGTCGTGGGGTGTCACCGGATGTTAACTGTATGGCTTTTTCTTGATTTTTCTATCCATTAAACTCCTTGAGTCTGTTTTGATTCCATAATATAATCAATAATGACAATAAAGGTGCTTTTCCATGCGTGAGACATTGTTGCAACATATCCGTTGAGGCGGACCATCCCATTACTAGTTGAAATACGAGTTATTTGTGTATTTCCACCTTAGCAGGACGAGTCTATATCGTAAAGGTATTAGGGGAGTGAGTTGAGATATTAATAATAAAAAATAAACGTGTTCATTTATACTGACCTGATCATCGCTATCATTCAACAATAAACTACACGATAATTTTATGGAGTCAGGTTAAGTCGCTCAAAATTTAAGTCGACCCAAAGTAAAGTCGCCCTATATTCGCTTAGACGCCCCACAATGTCAAGCTGAGTCCCCCCCTCCCCATGTGAATGGTTTAATAATGATTTGCCTGCTCTCTCATAAATGTACTAATTAAAATTTGTATTAGAGATGTGGGAAATAATGGAGTTGAAGATGAAGTAGAAAAGAAGACAATTAGAGAAGAGAATGTATTGAAAATCATACATAAAGATTAACTTTTGCTTTTATTCCATCAACTGTTTTTTCGATTATATACCATAAATATAAGTTAAAATCATATATAATACTTTATTGCTATTATTATAATACAAATCATTTCAATCATTCGTACTTAAAACATATCACAGGTGAATCTCTATATGGTGCGACTTGACTTGACATCGCCTTGCGATTTAACCGATATAGGGCGACTTTACTTTGGGGCGACTGAACTTTGGAGCGAATTAACCGTAGACCAATGTTATCTAATATGAGTGGTATGGGTGAACGTTTGATCAATGTATTTGTGTACCACTATTACATGCATTTACTAGTTGACTGCGTACAGAATGAGTATATGTAACCCGGATGTAGAGATTTATTGTGGTGTAACCATAGAGATATACATTTCTTGATTCGAACAATTCAATTGTCTACTTTAAACTTTCATGACTTAAACAACAACAGAGCTCAAATCTGTAATAAGTCACCTAATTTTGTCATGTTGTTGGGTGTTTTATTTTTTTTTTTCTCTCATACCCTTTTCCGTTTTTTTTAAAATTATCATTAACCATTTCATTCGCGTACATTCATTTCATTTGGTACATTCGCGAGTGCGTTTCGACGCAAAAATAATGATATCGTCAATTACACATCATCCTTGACTGAAGCCGGCGTGGCCTAGTGGTATCGCGCTCGTCTCCTGATCGGGAGGCCGGGGTTCGAGTCCCGCTCAGGTCATGCCGGTGTTCTGTCTTTTGGATGAGACTAAAAACCGAAGCCCCTTGTCGTGATATGCATGGCACTTTAATGATCCCTCACTGCTTTGGGTGGGTCTGTTGCAAAGGTCAAAACTTGTATACCCCGCATCAGGCAGATGCCGTCACCATGTACGTGAAATATTCGTGGTGTGACGTTAAGCAAAAATCAGTCAATTAATCCTTGACTGAACTATTAAAATGACAAATTGTAAATCATGTATATAAGAATTTTCGCGGAAGTAAGGTCTTGTGAATAAACAGAATTGAAAACAGCGCGAATATAAAATTACGCGAAATATGAATGATTTACGGTAACTGTATCACGTATTACACTTATGTAGAGAAAACGTATACAAATCCCATATTCACCAGATGCGGCGCATTTTTATTGTACGATATTGATTGATTGATTGAATATTGTTTTACGTCACTACACATTATTTCACGTATATGGTGACGGCATCTGCCTGATGCATTGCATAGAAATTTAGATCTTTGCAACGGACCCATCCGAAGCAGTGGGGGATCTTTTACGCGCCACGCCTACCGTGACACGGGATCTAAGTTTTTACTGTCTCATCCGAAATACAGAAAACCGGTACGCCGAGGGCAAGAGTCGAACCCGGGATCTCTCGATCACAAGCAGAACACCTTACCCACTAGGCCACACCGGTTTTATTGTACGATATTAGATGTATGATATTACATTTATGATACAAAAATAGCATACATGTACAAAGAAACCTTATTGAATTTAACTGCATAAGCATCGATTTTGGCGTGTTGGACTTGTAAGATAGAGATGTTTAAGTCGTTCGTCTTGGTTTAAACTGCATGAGGAACATGGCACCAATCTCTTTCACAGTAGCTGGCAGAAATTTAGATTTAATGGTTCTTTGAACTTTACAGAACCCTGCAGTTAAATGCCAACGGATCAATTCAGCTTATTTATTTTGATGGATGAGATTTGATGGGGTACACTTAATATGGTCCATAGAAATAACTTTAGATCATACCTCCATTTCTAATCCCGTAAGAAAATTATTTAATGTCAGGTGTTCTCAACCCACTTGTCACCAAAATATTATATTTCTAGTAATAAAATAATTAAAGAAAATTGATTCTGTGTACGAAAGACTTTATAGATTTATTTTATCTACTGACTTCTTTTTTAATTTCCAAGTTTGTTTCAATAATTTCGACAACTTGAGTATACATCGAACTTCTTTTAGAAACTGCAATGCTGAGTTCAGATCTTAGTTGGCTTATTCTAGAACGACACCGGATAAATAAATAAATTGATAAATAAAAAGAAAAAAGAATTCGAAAAAAGCAAATTATTTGTGTGGTTCTTTTGTCGAACTATTTGTAAGGAAGCCGTAAACGGAAGTACCAGTCGTCATGTAACTGTGGCTCTTGCAGAAATGTATCACGGTGGTCTTAACGAAATCATAAAAATCAGATGTGTTAGCAGGTGGTCGGGAAGAAGTGAGCGTCTTCCGATTGACTATCACAGTGGCCATAGATTCCCAAAATATACAAAAATATTTCAACACCGATACAATATAGAGAGTGCAACAGCCATACAATATAGGAACAAGGAATATAATAATTTATACAGTAATATAATATACTACTATTTTTTCCGGAGATCCACACTACAAAAAAGGTATGATAATAATAAACTTTTTCACATTAACTGCGGGATTAACACCATGAGGGAAAAATTCCGTTTTCAGTAAAAAATTTTTGACGTCATAATCAGATATTCATTATTCTTACATCATTTTGCGGAAACATTGATGACTTCTTCCTCCAAAACTTCAGTGCCGAAGTTGAGGTGAAAAGGTATATATTTGGAAGTAATTGGTGTGATGTAACTGTGCCACTAACGTCATTGACAAAAATAAAATAGTAACACGTTCTATTTCAGACCGAAAAAAAAACTTAAAAAAAACCCCAATTTTTTTTACTTAGTCTCCTTCCTCCGTTTTCTTTGACTTTTGTTCATATATTGCAATACTCAAATGCACATTTAGAAAATCAATATTTATAGTTTATTATTATTATTATTATTTCAATATCAATGAAAAATTTACAACCTTTATCTGTCATATATATACGTGCAGTGATTTTATTCAAAAACATTATTTAAAAAAGTAAACATAATCCACTGAAATAGTTGCCTTGTTCCATAATGCACTCACAGTTCAAGTTTCCATGTTCTGAACAATTCAACAAAGATATGAATTCGACCGTTCCATTACATGTTTCAAATTTAGAAATCAAATCCAAAATTAAATGTACCAGCTCTATAGTTTTTGTATTCTTTCTATAGATTTGATACTTTTCTACCATTATTAAAATTCCTGAGGGCTTGTACATTTTGTGAATTGCAGTGATATCAATATTTATATTTCCCATTTCATAAAAGATGCACAAATATTCACATAAAACATGTCAGGTAGCTATTTCGTGACTGCACATTTGTACATAAACAATTGCACACAGTGTAGATCTAGGAATGAAATAAGAGAGCTGAAAGGGGAAAGGGGGGGGGGTAATAATGAAACTCTTCCCACGAGAACAGAGAGTCGATTCTGACCTAAAATAATGAGCAATTTATATATTCCTCCTAAAGCCTGCAACAAAATGAAAGGGTCAATGTTGAGCAGATCTAACACAGTCGAGAGTATGCTTGGTTTGGACCAAGAGGTCACTAGTTTGAAACCTCTAGCTATCGGAATCTTTCGGTTGAGACAGCAAAACGAAACCTTTACAATAAAGCTATTGTTTTATCCCTGTTTTACGTCACATCAACATTACTGCAAGTATATGGTGACGTCATCTGCTTGATGTACCGGTAATGCAAAGAAATTAAGAAATGCATCCACCGAAGGAGTGGACTTCTACGACGACTAAGGACCTTGGATTTTACTGTCTCAACAATGATGAGCCACCGACATGAGTCAAATACGGGACCTCTCGGTCACGACCCAAGCCCCCAACCGATTGAGCAATGTTTATTCTAAAAAGAACTTAAAATTATATAAATGGGAAACTTGGCATGTTGGCACTGCTCTTGGTAGGTCACATTGGCGGATCCAGGATTTCCAAAAGGGGTGGGGTGGGAGTTACATACGAAAGTCTAGTGTCCTATGACATATTTGAAATATTCTGATATTTAAATATGCATAATGACTACTATTTTTAATATCAGAATATTTCAAATATGTCATAGGACACTAGTATAAGCCAAATTACATGTACTTATCCAATTTGGGTATGGTGTTACGCTCGACCACTAAACACTGGGCGCCACCATTCAGGTGAAATATCCTGGTGTGGCCCCATCATCCAACACATCACACTGGTACCACTACATAGTAGAAATAAACTAAATGTGGCCTACGAATATTGAACAAAGGATTGGTTTCGCAATCTTATTTCAATTTCCACACAAATATACCTGTAATGCAGTGGATAACCATCACAGATCTTATCCTTTCCCCACACTAATTTGCCGGATACAAATCGCACGTTCTCAATCTAAATCTAGAAATTTATATCGTGCAACATCTCTTAACAAGGATAGGTGGGATGATAAATTAATCAATTTGTCATTTATTATAGGAATATTGTCATATCGGAACAGAAATGAAATGATTCATCGGATGGGGGGAAATGCTATTTTGGTTTCAAGTTTGTTTACTAGGTATTTCAGTTAGATTGTTCAGTTATATTGTTAACTTTATTATAGCTGTTAACTTTATTTCTCCGCCAATTTTTACGTTCTTCGTCTTTTTATTAGTTACATTTTTCGCAAATTTTCAGATGTTTAATACATTTTTCTACGATTTGGTTTATACCATGAATCCTTTTTATTGTTTAAGAGGGAAAAAGAGGAAGGGGCGTTATTGGTGTATATCTTGATTACATTGTGCTGGTGTTGAAAGTCGATGAAAGCTATCGTCCATTCACTGCCTCATCCGAAAGATAAGTCACAGAAAAATGGCCGTCCGGGTTCGAACTCAGAATCTCTCGGCCATCTAATACCGACAAGTCTACGAATGATCGGTAAAAATCTAATATCAGATCTTAAGCAGTGGTACATTTAGGGCATTGTCTTTCATAAGGCATTTTCTTTGTAATGTATCTGAATTTACAGGGAGGGTTAATAATTCATGAATAGTGTTATAATTTCAATGGACAAAATATTCATAAGAAAGGAAAATCAATTTACAATCACTGAATCTATAGACTTTCAGTAATCTTTTCCTTTTTGTCTTTTTGGCCGATATTACAGAATTTATATGAATTCATTATGCCAGTATTACGAAGTTCAATACTATACATTTTGTTGCCAACTTGTAAATGAATGGTACGCAAACATGTGTAATATAAGCTAGGGAATGAGAACGGACAGCAAGTCTTTACAGAGCGCATTGCACCCCCCCCCTTTTTCCCCCCAAAAAAATCGGGTTCAGGGGTTTCTTAAGGTCATATGCATACATACTTTTTATCATCAGATAACTGATTAATTCGCATTAGTAAAAAAATATTTTTGCAACGATGAAGGTACTGTTCAAGCACTTGAAAGATAATGCTGTGACGTGTCATATTCGCTTGCTATGATAGGAGAGCGAGGAGTGATGGGAGGGAAATCAGCCGACGAAACGATAATATTGTCTAAGTAGGTTATGTGTTGATCTACATTATAAACTTTTCTTTAAATATTTCTCAGATTAAATCAAGATATGAAATCATCACAATTTTAATCCATACCGATGACATAATATAAAGAAATGTTATGTATATAACTATGATTTGAAATTGATTGGAAAATGTCTTCATGAAACGTTTCATGAATTACGGAACTGAATAAATAGATAAATTACCTTCCATGTGCGGATCCAGAAATTTTTGTCAGAGGGGGTCCAACCAAAAAAGGTAAATTTTTCTCTTAGACGAGGGGGGGGGGGGGGGGGGGGCCCAACCCCAAAAATGCCCAAATATTACCTTTTTTTGGTAAAATTTTCGGATTCCAGGGTTTCAGACCCTCCCCCCCCCCTCTGTATCCGCGCATGTCTTCCATGTTTTTTTTTTATATATAATCAAGTGAAATTTTTGTTTTTCTTTCATAATAGCTAAAAATAGCAGTGTGTGTGTTTTGTTTTGTTTTGTTTTGGTTTTTTTTTTTCGGGGGGGGGGGGTGTTGTTAAACCTTTATGCACATATCTAGTGACAAAAGCCATCCAGGCAGATACAAGACTTAGTACCTTCCTTGTGTATATACATAAATGTGGTGGTCACACAGGGACCCTTCATCCGCTCATGCATATGAATAATGAATGCTAGGCCAATTGTATTCCATATATTCGGACTCCAGAGGTCGTCAATCAACCTACCTCGTCTTTTATACGCTTTCGAAAACAACCAGGAGTCAGACTGTTTTCGACTATTTACTCACGAGATTGTAGATATAGATATTTAAAAAAGCAACTACTTACCTATAGAAATGAAGTTCAAAGGACGAATGTAATGTTTAAAGTAAAATTTAAAACTTAGGGATTTAAAATCGTGGAGACAAGTGAAAACAGACTTGACATATATTTCCTTGTGTTATCAATACCCATGTGAGATTCCGAAAATATGTACAAGTGTGAAATGGTCAGTATGGCTTGATGTTTTACGGATTAATTTGAATTTTCTAGTGAGTGCGACGTGTATAGAATATTTTATGTATGGATTCAACTGTTTACATAATTAGCTAAGAACAATATTTTGCAAAGTTCCTTAGTGTTTGAAACATAGAAGTGATCCGAAAATCGCAGTCACATCGAAGAAAATTAAGACAAGTTTTGAACGGAAAAAGTGAATTTTAAATGTCACAAGGGATGTAAATCCTGGCAATTCTTTGGAATCTTGCACACTAAAGAAAAAACCCGAATGTAAAGAGAAGATATAGAATAAAGTGGCATTCGTTTTCTTTCAAAACACAACCGAATGTAAACGAAAACTGAAAGACCATCTCACCTATCAAGTAACCTACTTTCTGGGTTGCCATCACATTCAAAAATAAACCAGGAAGAAATTCACAGCGGGAAAGATGTTATACATATAACATTAAGGTCGGGTGAAAATGTAATAATTCATTTGTAAAGGAAAAGTAATCAAGTCACGTGATATTGCGCAATAAGCGAAGAAAAAACAAGAAACTGAAACGAGATCTATGTCTGGATGAGTTTACCACAAGGGAACCGTATTGCAAATACATCAAGGCAAAAAATGCCTTTACATAAAAACTTGAGATAGAGTTCGAGAAATTAATTAAAGAAAGGAGAGAGAAACATATGTTTTTCATATCAGGAAGGCTCTGAGGTTCATTTAGGGACGATCTTTCTGGCAAAAAGATGGTTTTTGAATTAACGTAAACTAGGAAATAATTCAAAATATAAACAGAAAGGGAAACTTTTGAAGGAGATTCGTCAACGATTGTCAAAAATAATTGAAGGACAATTTTTAGACAGGACAATAAAAAAGAAGCGATTTAAAATTTAAATACTTGAAAAGAAAAAGGGACTTTATTAAACACAGTCAACTCCAAAACGCTTTGGAAGACAGGCAAGTGTGGAAGCGATTAGCAGCGAAGGTGTACATGTGTTGTTCTAAACAACCGCAAGAAGATAGAGAAGCCTGTGTGTCCCGAATATTCCAGGAAATATATACAAAGATGGCGCTGTGCTGATCAACTCTGCCAGCAATGTTGTCCTTCAAAATGTAAGTTACGACAAATTTATGAATCCTTTGCAGGTGTTGAAATTCTTTACATTTGTTGAATTGTATTCTGATAAGATAAAACAGGAAGATCTTTTGTTTTTTGTTTTAGAGATAACTTTGAAGTGGATTATTGTAAACATTATGTGTGGTAATGGAAATATGTACGGGAGGGGTATTATAACATGGGCTAAAGTTTTCGTAGGTAGTCAGATAAACTGTTTAGTCCTAGTCTATACATAGCGGGGTTAAACTTGTTGAAACTCGGGACAAGATGAAGAAAAAAAAAGGGGGGGGGGTAGTGGCTTTTGTTAACGTTTTAACGTACGTGGCATTACCTGTATTTTGTTTTTGATTAAACAAAGGTGGCTCAGAAGAGGTACCTGCAATGGGAATTATCCTCTTTGCTTCTTTAAATCAATCTTTTAGAGAGGGGGGGAGGGGGGTTACCGATATTTCCTGCAACATATTTGTTGATGAACTGAGTCCAATCTGACGTGCTGTAACTTTGGGGGTTTTTTTTACTTAACATGAACTCTTCGTAAATTTTCGGTAGAAGCCATATTTCATAACTTTTGAAACAAAAACATCCATTTCACAACTTTTCGGTCCCTTGTCGATTTTCAAATGAAAATAACGACATCATTATTTTCTCATGAAAATGCGGCGCCGACGATCAGGGTTCGATTCCCGGATTACGTCACTATGCCTTAGAGGTTGGTAACCTCCTGCTTCCATGTCGCGATATAACTGAAAAATTGTTGAAAGCGACTTAAAACACCAATCAACCAACCAGAGACAAGTGGCCTCAAATTCGTGGAAGAGCGTTCAGTCTTCTTATTTGTAAATCGACTTCCTCTTAAAATTTATGCTTTACATTTAAGATGTTTTCCTACGTTTACATTTTTTTGTGATCATTATCTTTGTCACTGACTTCCATAATCAACTATGATTAAAGCGTTTGTGAAGGCATCATGTTCTGCATTTAAAATTCAACACATATCATTTAAAGTTATAGTTATGTACAGGACCATCTCTATGGTATTACATAACAAGAATTCAAAATACAATATGTATAGGACGTTACCATATATAAATGTTCAATATTGTTTCGAATAAATAATTAAATATGTAATAACAATTATCTTATATCGCTAGCTATTTTATGACAATATTTAGTATCATAAAAATTGAAATAGAATATTGAAACACAAACATTATGCTGCAATAGTAGTATACAATATACTGAAAAGAAACAAATAATATGAAGCAGTACTAGAATATATCTAGAGTATAGAATTCAAATAAATTCGTAGAATTAGAATGACATTATTGAATATGACAGAATACAATAGTAATAACCTATTATAACATATCATATGCCATCTTAATATAGTGAAATGCATAACCCAGCATATTCAGCCAGTACGACTAATAATGGGTGGGTAGGGAGTTCGAATACGTTTTGAGCCATTTCGAATACAAGTAGACTTTACTTGGTGATTGGGATGTTAATGCGGGCTACGTGAGTAGCAACCCCCAAGTTTTTCCCCTTTTCGGAAATTCTGGATCCGCTACTCAAACAGATTGGGGTGAGATCTAAACAGTATATGTAATATTTTCTAAATAAAAAATTCTCTTTTTATATATAATTGGCCGGATTGCGAAGCAAAATCCTGTCTATGAAATGGCACTGTCAGTCTGTCTGTTTCGTTGTCCGTCCGTTCGTTCATCTGTCTGTCCGTCTGCGTCGACAATTTAGTTTAGCTCATACGTTTAGGTTCATTGCAGAAAGACCATCGACAATACCTCTTTCAAACTTCACATGCAGATAGACCTTAATGACTTCTATCTATTGCGACCTTGTTTGCAACTTTGACATGGAATGTTCCCACTTTCAAGGTCAAATGTGTTATTGACTTCAGTTCAATTACAGAAAACCCGTGAGAGTCATGTGTTTCAAACTTCACTCGTAGATAGACCTTGATGACTTCTATCTGTTGTGACCTTTGTTCGTGACATTGAACATGAATGTTCCCAGCTTCAAGGTCAAATGTATAATTGACTTTAGTTCAAGTACAGAAACACCATGAGAGTTATGTCTTTCAAACTTCACATGTAGATAGACCTTTATGACTTCTGTCCATTGCTACTTTTGTTTGTGACTTTGAATGTGTAATTGACTTTATTTCAAATACAGAAATACCGTGAGTGTTATGTCTTTCAAACTTCACATGTAGATAGACCTTGATGACTTCTGTCCATTGCGACTTTTGTTTGTGACCTTGACCTTGAAGGTTCTAACTTTCTATGTCAAATGTGTAATTGAATTTAGTTCAATTACAGAAACACCATGAGAGTTATGTTTTTCAAACTTCACATGTAGATAGACCTTGATGACCTCTATCCCTTGCGACCTTTGTTTGTGACCTTGACCTTGAAGGTTCCCACTTTCTAGGTCAAATTGCAATCGACTTTAGTTCAGTTACAGAAATACCGCGAGCGTTATGTTTTTTTCAAACTTTACATGTAAATAGACATTTTTACCAGTCTGTTCACATGTATGTGTGTCTTGTCCATCTTATTTGTAATATTTTCACCACGAGGCCTACCGACTTCTATTCGACATGCTATATTCCACCAATCAAGTTATTGTACATATTACTTATGTCAATGACATGTGAATTTGATCTTTCTACTGTCTGTTGTTGCTATAGGCATAGTGTTTCAAAAGACATTCTACATTTAATAATTGTCAGCCCTTCACAATCCGGCCATACCACATTTATCGGTTTCTTGTTATATTTAAACACCGCTGTACACCTCTTTTGATTTTAAATGCCGGTGATTTGTGAACTCAAGTCTCAATTGTGAATCGTTCTGTCTTTTGCTGCTAGTTAAGTAAAAAATGTCATTCGAGTTAGAATTTGCCATTTGAAGTCCCTTATTACCTCAAAATATCCTGCTGCGATATAATTTTATGCTTTAAAAAGGTCTTTTATTATTCATGCCTTGACAGAAACCATGTTTTTGTATACCTAACATTTCGGTATATATAGACATATTCAAGAGGAATTACTTAGATGAAGGAAATAAATTCTGCAGTGATTTCGAAGGAAAGTAAAGAGAGAGAGAGAGAGAGAGGGAAAGAGAGAGAGAGAGAGAGAGAGAGAGAGAGAGAGAGAGAGACAAGCAAGCGAGCGAGCGAACAAACGACCAAAGAAACAAACACCCCCATCTTAAAAGTACAAAAGAAGAAACGAACAAAAGAAAAAGAAAAGGGAAAACCAAAAACCAAACATAGTATCCCTATTCCCCCTCCCATCACCACCAACAACAAAAAGTCAAAATAAATCAAAAGCAAGGACAAAAACAAACACTCCCCCACTCGGGCATATTCATTAGAAATGAACTAGTTGATATGGCCCTCATCAACGGCGTAAAAAGCCAAGACGAGAAGGTTGGGGATAGACGTGTTAATGAAACAAAATATTGCCCTGCTATACAAGGTTTTTATTTTTAAAAACTTTGAAAGTCATATCTTTATTGAATATATCTCTGTCAATACTTAATACCATGATCGTCATACTCTATTACAGAATAGATAATTTGTAAGTAATAAGTCGAAAATCACGTCTTCTTAAATTGTTTCATAGAAGTTTTGCAAAAGCTTAAGAAAAAAGGACGCTTGTTTAGTCCTTATAGATTTGTAAAGTAGAATTAATGCTTAATTTTCGAATATGGTTTTTCAGACCATATTTCTATAATTTATTGTGCTAAAAAGCTAAGCATCACCGGATATATATCATCAGCCATGCACATGCGCATTCACATAAATTAATCGCCGAATTCACCAAATACCACACGTTCCGTGCATTGTTTTGGAGTTTTCAGACATATTTTCAAATGAAATTTGCGTCTATTATAAATGTTTTAACCATGATAAGAGCAATGATTTTAAAAAAATAAAATAGAACCATACCAGCTTATTTTCTTCTCATTTAGCTTGTATAGTTATAATTTTATTCTATTTTGAGTTTGTTTTATCTTTAGTAGGTTTTAGATTTTGCTTATAATATAATATGCTGTACTTTTGTTTGCAAACATTCGTATTGCATTACTTTATAATAAAGTATCCATTCTAGTTTTTACGATATCGACAGAAGTAAGCAGAAATATGTGAAAAAAGTAACAAACAAAATCAAACGAAACACACACACACACACACACCTACACACACACACACACGCACACATACACACAATACATTTCATATCCACTATAGGTGCTTCGTTTTTATTTTTTATTTTGCAGTATATTTTTGTCTGTTTTGTTTGTTTTCTTTTGTTATTGTTTAATACCACTCTGAAATAATTGCACTTATACAGTGGCGACATCTTGTCGGGGCATTAATTTAAACTTTTTGTGCTGAGCCACGAACCTACAGAACTATCTTTAACATGTCAATGTATACCATGGCACGGAGCCGCGATTCAGATTCTCATCCAAAAGACAGATATGGAGGTAGAAGATGATAAATCACCTACAGCCGGAATCGAACCCGGGCCCTCAAGTTTAATGTCCAATGTGACACCACTTGACGAACCTGCCCAAAGTTTTGTCTATCTACCTTGCTGTATGTGTCCGTATTTAGCACATGCTCGTTGTTGTGGTTAAGCGCTTAAGTTGCGGTATAGGCGGTCAGGGTTCGATTCTTGGATTTCGCCTCTGTGTATTGGGGGTTGGTTATCTCGTGCCTGTTGTTGCGATGACTAAAAGTCATATGGAAAGGGACGTAAAACCCGATCAACCAACCAACCAACCAAAAGCAACCAAATCTTAACGTAAAATGTGGAAATTTGTAAGATAGCTTGATTTTGAACTGTCCCTCATACGTATCTTGAAACCAGTATGGCCAAAAGGATGAATCCCGCTAAAATAGATACTAATACCGTGTATTACATTGTGAGCATTGCTCGCCATAGTCTAGCGATTAGCGAATTCGGAATTTGCGTATTCGGGTGTTATATGTGCACATTAATGTTAGAGTCATGAAATGGTGTTAGTGTTCTAGTACATCCCATTCTTCGAACACTCCCTAATCCCAGTAATACTATAATCGATCTCATTAATATAACACGATTACTTTATATTCTCGCCTTCTAATCAGACAATAGGCTTGGCAAATTAAGTATTTCAACACATAGCTGTCCGCATTAAGCCAGGTTTATCGTCAGCAGGTCAGAATATGAACAATGCATTGTTAATGGCGCCATAATTGGAATCTATTTGCTCAGATCTTGGTCACATGACGCCGTGAAAATTGTCGGGTTCGAGTTGCCGCCATAATTCCTAAGCTATAAGTCGTATGATAAAAGCCCCTACATAGATTTGAATGTGTTCGACGTGATAAATTCGTTACACACAGTTAGTATCATGGATTATTATGATAATAACGTGTTTCTCACGTGTCGGATATCGACGTGTTTTTGGTGAGACTCGAAGCCAGGACCTTTGGATACGGAAAAATACATGGTGTGAAAAGAAAACCTATATCGGGCTCGGCTTGGCTTCGCCTGATACGGGTTTTCTTTCCACGTCTTGTATTTTACCGTTTCAGGTCACTAACTAACTGTGTGACTAATATCATTACACTTAAGTGATGACCGCAGATGCGTGATACATTTCACCGAAATTTCGGCTCAGTTCCACGTATGCTGTGGGCACACCTGAATCAATGAGATTTCTTACGTGTCGGATACCGACGTGCTTTTGGTGAGACTGGAAGCCAGGACCTTTGGATCATGACCCAAGGACCTTACTGACTACATCACCCCGGCTACCATCCCAGTATGAATGAGAAGAATTCTTGACAATATTATTTTCAATTTTTCGCATTTTTCATTTTCAGTCAAACTATTATTATAATCCATGATATTTCAAATCATACAGGAGAGCCAGCGGAGCACAATCAATAGGTGCTTGGCTCCTAACTGAGTACGTAGTCCCGGGGTCGAATTCCACTTGATACTCAATGGTGTCCTGTTTTTCGTAAGAGACAATAAAAACCGAGGTCACGTGTTACGTTAGACGTAACACGTGATAGATCCATCACTGCTTCGAAGGGTCCGTTGCAAAAGTCTAAATGCCTGTGCAGTGCACCAGACAGGTGCCGTCGCTATTTAAGTACAGTAATCTTAGTAATCAATATTAGAACATATATGTGTGAATTAATTTAGTGCGCCATTATGCGCCTGTTGATAACTTGTATCTCTTCGGTAATGCTCAACACCTAAACTGTGAAAATCGAAAGAATAAATATTTGAACAGCAACCTCATTAACCAATCGACGTGAATGTGAAAGCTAAAGAACCCAACTAAGGACAGGGCTATGCTATGAGGGAGAGACTCCTTACTTTTAGAATGATTACAATATTTTTTGCACAGTAAATTTGAAATATATATTTCGGGTTAGTACAAAGGTACTAAAAATTCTAACAGTCCACCAGCTGTGGCGTGAGGTATTGCAAGATTCAGACAAAGACAGATGAATCATACAGGAATGTTTGTATGGAGGATGTGCAAAGTAGCATCAATGATGTAGTCGAAAATATGTTGTTGCCCCTCCCCCTTCCCCTATTCTTGAATCAGATGACGTCACAATAGTTCACATCTCGGTCATACCTTGGAAAATATTCTGTGAAAGCGAAAGGTCAATTTATTAGTTTTCGTAGGTAATGGCCTTTTTGCAATTTTTCTTCCCTATTTTAATTTAAACAAATTTGATCTGCGGACAGATAAAAAGAATTCATTACATAAAAAAGAAAGAAAAAGAAAACCTAATCACAAATTAAACTCCGTTTCAGAACATGCTATGCAAGATTTCCAGAGCAAAAGTACTCTGGTGGATTTGCAGCAAAGTATGACATTATGATTACCGCCATAACCTGCATCACTTACATGCTGCCAACACTTATCAATAGCGAATAATGCTGTTTACAGTACATCACCTAATTACCCTCTATCATCGAGTCGAATAATCATTTTAACTAATTTCCCGAGTTAGAAAACAATTGGATTGCTAAAAGTATACCAGAACGCATCCTTTAAAATGGTTTTAGATTAGGTTAAAGCTCTTTTATTGTTTCCTTTATCTAATCGTGGCATGCAGGAAACTGATGGATATGGGAAAATGTTGCAAAAACTTAAACGGGGTAACTGAAATCATCAGTGACTTAGTTTTCAAAAGTACACTCAGATGAGAGCGCTATTGTGTTGAAAGATGTTCACCAATACACACACTGAAACATGACGGAGGCAGTTCGGAAACAATTTAATCATAATTATACATCTATGAATTATGTTCAGCCAAAAATGAATTAAAGATTAGATTAGATTTTCTTGTTGCCCTAACGACCCAGTAGGTTTGTCTAAGTGCCTGTTTGTAAACTGGAGACGTATCGATTATATATTTTTATACAGCGCATGCGCATGTGATGGTTATATTCATCACACACGAGAAAGAAGAATTATTATGTGAATAATTTAATGCAAAACAAAATTATTGATACTAGCATATTATTGAACTAAATATATTATCCATATAACAAACAAGATGGATGATTGGTGTTTTACGTCGCTTTCAACAATTTTTCAGTTATATCGCGACATGGAAGCAGGAGGTAACAAACCTCTTTAAAAAGTGGCGCAATCCGGGAATCGAACCCGGATCGTCGGTGCAGCAAGCCAAGCGATTAACTACACCAAGCCTGCCCCTAACAATCAAGATACTCTCAGTGGTATGTTCTCATCACAATATCATTGAGCATGCATTGGGACATTTATCTTGAGTGTGACCTTGACCTTTTGCATTGAGAAATGAAGACACTTGAATGAGATATATTTGGTAATTTGTAAGAATTAGTTTATCTTTAATCCGGCTTTTAAAATAAGGCACAAAAAGATCTTAATCTGGACAGTACATCAAGTAAAGTTTGACCTTTGAAAGTATGACCTTGTTGTGAACTTGGTTCAGAAAATATTTCGAATACCACTCCAGAGTTTGATCAGTTACGGACCAAATCCAAATATTGATTTGACAGATATGATAGCGGTACGTCATTTGATTTGAAAATATCTTAAAGTTTGAGACATGGCCTTAAAAGTCGACGTCCTTGACCCAAAGGTTTAGGTAATAATTCAGAGCTGTATAGATTATATAATCCCATGTATTGAAAGGTAAGTTGCTATGATTTTTTAGTTTGGTTTAAATAAGTGAGTAGGATTCAACATACCAATAAAAATCAGATAAAAGTCAAGTATGACATTTAAACCATGGGCCTTGAGTATATAAGGTTTCACACGAAAGTCATGTTTTGGGAGTAAATCTGTTCCCGAGGTTATTAAATTTCTTGAGACCAATCTCAAGGTTCAGAACGTGATCAAAATCCTGTAGCGAACTCAAAATGGAGGTAGAATTGAAAAGCCTGTAATATCATGCTCAGATTTGAACTCTAATATTCTTGATATTGGTATCAACTTTGTTCAGATGCAAAAAAAAAAAGAAAGGAAATTATAAGCGGGAGCAGAAGGAAAGGAGGAAGGGGGGAGGGGGGCGCTAGCATCCTACCGATCGATTCATAGGCTCAAATCTCAAATCCTGTCACTATAAACTCATTGAATTCACGTTCTAAGATCGGCCTCACTTAGCGATCTCAGCTGAGCACGATCTCAAATCCTGTCGTTATGAACTCACTGAACTCACGTTCTAAGATCAACCGCAAGTAGCGATCTCAGCTGAGCACGATCTCAAATCCTGTCGTTATGAACTCACTGAACTCACGTTCTAAGATCGACCGTAAATAGCCATCTCCGCTGGACTCGGATCTCGGGGTTTGAGTCTTACTCGGGAGTTGAGCAAGATAAAGTTTTTATAACCTCGAGAACCCAACTTTGACTTGTGAATATAAATTCTCATTAACAATAAGCCATTTACAGTATTTACCTGTATCTTATTTAAAAAGACAAATTGTTGGAATGTTGAGATATGACCTTGAGTGATATGGCCTTGACCTGGTCTGTAAGTATGGGAATCAGAGTTTTGAAAAGAGTGCTTTTCATCCAGTTTCTCAACATTATTGATTAACTAAACCTATTACCATCAGTGGCACATCTTTATTTTTTTCTCTCTTTAAAAAGTTTAATCGTGCAGAGATGATGGTTTGCTCTCCAATATGCATTTGATCTTAAAGCGTCGCTTCAAATACAATTCTCTCATTATTCAACATTGCCTGACACTGCGTAATACCAGCGTGCTAACAGTCAATTTACTTGACTAAGATAACAACATTGCAGCGATGCGCGCATCTAGGGGGAAGTTGGGGAGGGGGTTGTTCGGTGTTAAGGCCTGGTGTCAGGAACCACCCTCAGATTCGGGTAAAGTAACTTTTCATTGTACGTTTTCTTTTTCTTTTTTTATATATATTTTTCCTTAATTCTTTTCTATTTTTATTTGGGGGGGGGGGGGACAGTTTAAATTGATAATTTTTAATCTAGCATGGTTAGATCCTCTATCTGATTCTTTTGTCTTCTGGGGAACATTCCTTGACAAATGTCTAGAACCGTGCCTGATGGGATCTTCTTTAACTTCAGAAAAACAGGTTCATTAAAAAGTTATCTTGTTCTCTCTATGGCGCATTAAATTGTTACATGTTATCATAAAATGAGCTTTTAAACAAACATAAAGAAATATGCGGAGGCGACTATCTACAATACAATTACTTTACTATGAGAGCTGCCATAGCTTATTCGGTCAACTGGACCAAAAAGTCCTAGGTTCGATTCTCTCTCGGATAAGACAGATAAAACCTCAACGGCCAAAGTCTGTGGTACATCAAAGATTCTTAACCATCCCGAATACAAGATTCCTGCATAAGGCAGATGCTGTTAGCATTTATAAGTGAAATATATTTGGTGTGACGTAAAACAAGGATGAATGAATAAAAAGATAAATAAATAAATAAATAACTTGTATTTTCTCAAACAATACACTTCGGCTACAGTCACTATTCAAAAGCAGTTCTTGCGATAAGCGCTACCTAATATTTAAGGATTATCCTGGTGGATTATGAAGTGTGCACCGCGTCAAACCATATAATTTCTCCGTAAGTTGATAAATTGTTAACGTTAATCATTATGATTTAATTCTATGCAAGAATAACTAGGTTTCACAGTTTAATTTTCAAAAATAAATTCATTTCAAACGTGAACTGAACATCACATTGAAAGCGGAAAAATATGTCTGGTTACATTTCCGGAAGTGGGCGTGTCCGAGGAACCTAACCAATTTATGGAGTATACAATGAAAAGGACGGCCAATCACATTTGTTGTCTTGTACAAAATTAAATAGTTAATAAATAAGTTAAGCGATATAATACATATAACACAAGACAAAGAGGGAGGTTTCGGCAATCAACACCCTTCGCAGGCTATGGATTAAACGAATACAGTAGATGTGTAAAATTACGAGAAAAATATGTAAACGATTCCATTCTTACAGATAATCAGTGCAATACTATTCTTTAAGTGAGGACATGACTACTTAGACTCACTTAAAAATGAGTAAAATTTGAAATTTAGCAAATGACTCAGTACACAGTAAAAGAGGGATTTATTTTCAGTCTCATCGTGTTGTTCTGTGAAAACTGTTTCCTTCTAGTACTGGGGCAAACCTGGTGTAGTGGTTAATCGCATAGTTTGCGGCGCCAACAATCCGGGTACGATTTCCTGATTGCGCAGTTGTGTTTAAGAGGTTAATTACCTCAAGGGGTCAGACTTGATGTAGTGGTTAATATAAAGCGATTTGCTTGCGGCACCGGTACCGACGATCCGGGTTCGATTCCCGGATTGCGACCTTCAGTTTAAAAGGTGAGTTACCTCCTGTTTACCAAGTCGCGATATATCTGAAAAATTGCTGAAAGCATCGTAAAACACCAATCAACCAGCCAACCGTGTTGGATCCAGGTATCTTTCAGGGAACTTATCAAATGTTGATTCTCGAGCCCGACATTTTCAAAATACTTTTGTTTAGTGTTTGTGTCACGGATTTAATCACAAAGTCCTGGCATTCAGGATATGTTAGGAGAACACCTTTGATACATGTACTTAAAATTCAGAAAACGGGCAAGAAGTCACCCTGGATACTTGTTTTAATATTTAATTCATCCTCATAGTTGACATTTTTTCTTGTGACGTTAATGTCAAAATGACGACGGTGACTAATAAATCAATGTCTGGAATTTACACAGTGCTAATTTGTCGATATCAAAGTCAAATAAAGGCAGGTTGTGCGCGTGGTATCTCATTCCTCTCTGATCTGACGACACAGGTGCCATTCCGATTGTCAACTTGGATTTTTTTTTTCCGAGGTGATTTATCATGCTCTGTCTTCCTGTCTGTTCTTCTCGTGAAACAGTAGAAATCATTGATTGATTGATTGAACTAATGATGATTGTTTTACGTCACTCCGCCATTGTTTCACGTGTATGGTGACAGCATTTGCCTGATGGGTTGCATAGAAATTTATTCCTTTTTAACGAACCCACCCGAAGCGGCGAGGGATGTTTTACGTTAGACAGACACGCCCATCGTGACACGATACTTCGAAAGACAGTAAACTGTGACCGATGTGCCCAAGAAGGGAGTCGAACCCGGGACCTTTCGGTCACACGCTGAGCACTGAGCCACACAGGTTTATCAATATAAACCAAAGCGTATGCAAACATGTAAAAAAATCCTTCACCACTGTGGGCGAGTTTGTTACAAAGGTAAATTTAAGAGATTTGGGACTGGAAAGTGGCGCCACCTTACTGAAATAATCTTAGACTTGCCACATGCATATTAAATGAAATTCCACAAATATTGAAATAATGATTCCCTTGTGAAAATTTTCAACGTGCCCGAGACAACTTATTTAACAAGTAAAGGGAAGAAAGGTAACTCGTATACAAGTTGAGCCCAACCTACAGATGAAATGGTTTAATATAATAATCAAAATATCAATCGGGGGAGGGGGGGATTTGAAGGAGGTTTTTCAAGCAAGTAGAAGTGGGGGGGGGGGGGGGGGGGGGGTTGCAATGAACAGACAAAAGAGAAAATAAAATAAACGAAAATATGATAATAGATTGATAAATTAAAATGAAAAAAAGTAGACCAATGGAATATGAAATAAGTAAATAAAATAAAATATTTAATAAATAAATAAAGATATTTTTCAATTGGTATCAAAAGAGGCGTCGAAATGCACATCACGTCACTTGGAAATAAGTGACGCGGATAGCGTTGTGGGCAACAATTTTACTTATTGTACATACTACTTCCGGATGCGTTTTTAATCGATTCCCCCTTTTTTCTGGACAATTTGCAAATGTTTAAATACACCACCAAACTTCCAGTATAAAGAGTGATGTTTTATTTTGAATACTCAATTATTGTTGGCATTTTGATAAATATTTATCACTGTTGTGTAAAACAGAACCGTGCAGACAGAAAATAAAATTCTAACTGAATGATTCATTGAAGTGCAAAGTAATTCAGTATTATAATAAGAAAATCAAGAAGACATACAAATCTGAAATAAATATGCAATCACGATCCCTAACTTTCAGTGTAGAATCAGGAATATGCATCACGGAGAAAAAAAATTCATGTTTACCGGTTTGGGCTTGTATTCCACGTCGGTACTATTCAAGCTTCATGAAGAAGCATATCTGCTATATTTCATGAAATTGAATGATTAAATGATCGAAGAGATGTGTATGAGAGGAAGCAGATATACTAAAAATCATTCCAGTGAATTAACAAACATACATACATGTATACTCCTTTGAAGTTTGATACAATTACGCAAAATACTACACTATATAGTGCATTCCAAATTTCGTGTTTATCTTGTAATTTAAACAAATAAAAACACAAATTCGAATATATTGATATTACATGTAGTAGCAAACGTTTCATGTTATGTAATTATGATTAATGAAATCGTCTTCAAATCTATTTGATCGTCTGCTGAGGTCAGTCCGCCATATTGTTTCCCGAATGTCCTCTGACCTTTCTGTTCCAGATATCGGTGGGATCATTAATGCTGGGGACAGATAATTATCGCACCTGTAAAACGATTAAAGTAACTGAAATAGAGGATACGATAAGGGGTAACGGGAAACCCAGTGTCAGCACCCTCTTAAATAGAAAACTTGTTTTATGAGCTACTTATTACTCATGTGCTATCGTTGTAGTATATTCTATTAATGAAGATAAGAATAAGCTGACTGATTTATTGCCCCTTTGAGAATATTAAATTAATAATATGATAGGTGCAGAGGGTTGAATTATAATTAATTTAAATGTCATCGGGTGGATCATTACATTCAATTCAGGGTACCTCATACGTCATCTCAGTATTATTAAAACACTACGATGTTTCTGCATTTAATTTTATAAAACTGTGACCGATAGATACCTATTTTCTTATCTATATGGAATGAGTATTAAGGATTTGATCTGTATGATGATGAAGTGCTCGGCTTGCGGTGTAGGAAATCTGGGTTCGAGTTTATAATTATGCTAGTAACAGAGATACCAATCCAATTTCCGTGTATATAATACAAGCAAGCATGGACCCTTGTTAAAACAGAGGAGGGACCAGGTGTCATGGGGGAGAAAGCATCCCCTGCCGACAGATAATACCCGCTATAAACATTCTTTATACAGTTTTTATGGACGGAGTAAATAAACTAATCAAGCACTTATGGAAATTCGATCTATTAAATGATTGGTTGATTATTGTTTACGTCACTCCACGGATATATCACCTATATTGTGACGTCATCTGCCTGATGCTTTGCATAGAATTTTATACTTTTGCAACGGACCCTCCCGAAGCAGTGAGGGATCTTTTACGTGCCAATCCTACCCTGACACGGGACCTCGGTTTTTACTGTCTCATCCGAAAGACAGGACACCGGTGCACCCATGGTGGGGTCGAATCCGGTCATCCTAGTCAAAAGCCGAGCACCTCATCCACTGGGCTACACCGGCTTAGGTTCGATCACCAGGTGGCGCTACTATGTTGAAAAACTAGCATATTGATCCGAAATCGTAAAACCCTAACCCTAACGTTTTCGAGATATAACAAACTCCATCCAAACAGTTCTTTTAGCTGGTAACTTAATTGTAGTTGTAAAGAATTTTGATTTATAATATTCAGTTTTTGATCATTCTGATATATAATTATAAGATCAGTGCAGTGGTGGATTTAAAGGGGGGGGGGCTGCCCCCACCCCTTTTGGCCACACATTTACTACTAAAAATCCAGATTTTGCACCAAAAATGGCTGAGTAGTTTAGCAAATACACATGTCCCCCCCTTTTCAGGAAATCCTGGATCCGCCACTGCAGTAATTGGCTAGTTTTGAAGTAAAAGGAAAGCCGCTGACCCCCAAGATCGAGGTTCGCCAGATAACGGCGGATGACCTTTTCTCCAACCCGGTGTGACATCATATTATGATCTAGATTACGATGATCCATGAAACATTCCGAAGATGACATGGGGGATACGCTCGGTGTTTATCGTAGACTATAATGCAACTTTGCTGAGCTACATGCATCATAAAACACCTTGAATTCTTTGAGGAAGCGTGTCAGAATTGGCCGCCTTTTTCTTCTTTATATTTTTATGACAGCATTTTGAAAAAAAAAATATGACAGCATTTTGCAAAAATGAGGTTTTAAAATATCGGATTCTTTGTAGAAAATGATGATAAATCCCGAGACTTATCCCCCAACAAATATGGCCCATATTGGGTCATAGAAAAAAGCAGCAGCTACTGTAAATGATCTTGGTGTATCAATCAAATATCCAAGCTACCATGTATCGATACGGAAAGTGACTTATTAAAATGTGAACCGTAGAGCAGTCGAGGTTCCAGGATTTCAGAAAAAGGTGGTGGGGGGGGGGGTGTACTCGAAGGAAGTAGATTAAAGGAAAAGGGTCCGCTCGGTATCGAAATGCCGTCGTAACAAACCGATCATTGATGTTCAATAATAGTTCACTTTAATGGATATTTTTTGTGCCAACAAGTGGTGTGTGTGGGGGTTGGGGGAGATGGGATATCAGTTTGGCATAGGTGAATAAATGTCAATGTAGGAATGTCTCAGAGGATTAGTGGTACAGACAAATAAATTTCTATTTCAAAGTGATCGTCAGCCAGTTAGTAATTAAATTGTAATTTAAAATTAACTAAAATATCCACTAATCCAAAAAAAAAAAAAAAAAAAAAAAAAAAAAAAAAAAAACCCAATCCACCCACATCTATGAGTAAGCTTCCTAATTTAATTTTGTTTCTTTCAGAGCGATATAATGTGTTCTCCCACATCGGTTTCGGGTTTAAATCTCAACAACAAAACCTAAAATGGACACAGGAATCCGACCGTGACATACTTGATTACCCGAGTCTATAGATTTAAATTGTTACATTGAATTCTTCAGCCTACGTTGAAATATTTAAATTTAGTGATTAATAATTTGATAGATGCACATCAATAATTGCTGTGAGTTTGATATAGCCGAAATATAGAGGTTCGGTATGGGTCCCAAATGTTCGTGTAAAATTAATATAGCAAAAAAAAAAAAAAAAAAAAAGGGGGGGGGGGTTGGAGGGTTGAATTTTACTTTCTTTAATAGGGCAAATGCATCGCTGACTGTGGTTTCATGTACTTTTAAACTATGTAGATAGTTTTTTCTTTTTTACGTGTATATGAACAACATAGAAATACGATACTGATTAATTGATTTAACTCTTCTTCTTCTTCTTCTTTATCATCATCATCATCATCATCATCATCATCATCATCATCATAATCATCATCATCATCATCACCATCACCATCATCACCATTTATTTATTTATTTATTTTTATTTATTTATTTGCAGAATCATAAGATGATACCATATACAAAATGCTAGTATTCTGTAATAATAATGATGATGATGATGATGATAATAATAAATACATAAATCAAATCACTCGCTTCATTGTCAGTTCCGTTTTACATTTTCTCTCTCCATTCAGTCCTAAAAATTGTCTTCACCAGAAATCATGTTTTCCTATAGCTTAATTTAAGAAAACCGATTGTCGTCACTTTCTTTTAGCCTATATCACACTATCCCCTCCCATCTTAGATTCCCCTTTCTATCTGCCGCTGACATAATCGATCACAAACACTATACCCATCTAGGTGTTTGTTCTATTCGCTTTAGCTATGCTAGAGTCTCCGATCGATTCCTGTTCATTATCCTGTCATAAAATGCACGCTGGTGCTTTCCACAGACCTAATGCTATTCCTTTAAAGCTGAAATAACCTATATAGTACCTAACTCGAACAGAGGCAGTGGATCCTATCAAAATAGGGGCAGATATTTGAAGATTATATCTCTCTCAGATTTTGTGTTCATTACGCGGTGCTATTGTTGGTCAAAATCTAAACCGTTCTTTGGAGCATTTCAAAATCAAAATGGCGCGACACATCAATGTAGAGTAAAGGAATACAATGCCTCTCGTAACACTGTAAGTATAAGAGAATTTCTAATGAAATATATGAATTCTAAGACTTAAGTAGTGCATGATTTGTTATGCTGAGTCATTTGTAAAATTAAAGGAAGGTAAAAGGTAGTAATTGATTTGATGTTTACATTTAATGAAAGATAAGCTTGCTATTGCTGAAACTAAGTTCAATACTTTTGGTATTTTAACGTAGAGGGTAAAGAATGCTAATTTTTTATGAGTGGAGCTTTAGAAATGAAAAATATTTAATCATGATTAATGATTAAATTTTGTATTTTGTAATATTTGTCATTCAATTACTAAAAATTAGTGTAAAATCAATATTTGCTTACAGTTGTGTAACGCTTGAATTTTTGTTTCTCGTTTTAATATTATTTTCGTTTATTTATTTATTTATCTATCTATCTATCAATTTATTTATACATTCATTGATTTATTTAATATGATTCTTCTTATTGTTTTTTCGTTAACTGTATTATTTATTGTTTATTAAACGAAGAATTGTAGAAATAAGACAATACTGTACTTTTCAAGTAGGAATCTCAAATACGCGTGTGTGATTATGTATGTGTGTGTTTGGGTGTGTGTGTAGGTGTGTATGTGTCAGAGAGAGAGAGAGAGAGAGAGAGAGAGAGAGAGAGAGAGAGAGAGAGAGAGAGAGAAAGAGACTCTACCCCTTCTTAACTAACTAACACTTATACCAATAAATTTAACCGCTCCGAAATAAGAAAGTGCCAGATGTCAGGTGAATGAAAATATAAATGAAAATTAAGGTAACTGGATAAGGTATTTGGAACGAAAACCGCCATAATGGCATTTTATATCCTCCGACAATAATCTTTACACTCTTAAGGGCGAGGGGGCTTGAGTCAGGTTTCCATCTCACACTTTCACTATAAACAGTGGCGGATTTAGAAAGGGCGGGGACCGTGTCCCCTTTTTTCGTCACAAATTTACAAGGCATATGTAGCTAATAATGTTGAATATGACTAAAACTCCAGATTTGCCCTCCAAAATGGCCGATTATTTTGGTTAATACTTGACTTTCACATGTGCCTCTCCCCCCTCCTCGCGCCATTTCGAAAATCCTAGATCCGCCACTGATAATACCAAATATTCTCGACTATTAAGCCTTCATTCTAGTAAAAGATATGGGTTATATTAACGAGTACATATACCCTAGTGTGAACTTTCCTCGTGTCTAGGTCAAATTATGATTAATTATCCACCTCTGTAACAATGTCTGCAACTTTTAAACAAGATTGGTAAGGGAGCAAGCATTTGAGTTTTAGGGAGGGGGGGGGGAGGAAGACTTTCACCGGCCTGAATAAATTTTTTGCCCAATTTCTGAGCCGGATTATTTTTTTGTTTTTATTAAATGTTTTTTTTTTTTTTGCCGGATTATTTTTTCCCCAAAATTTGAGCCGGACTTTTTTTTGGCAAAGTTTTCCGGCCCCCCCCCCCCCCCTAAAAATCAAATGGTTGCTCCCTAAATAGGTGTGGAATGTTTTGTAATATGTATCGACTGCTGTACTTTGTATACTATACTTACGATCCATACGAAGTCTACAATGTGTTATTTAATGTGCAAATAGACGCCCTACAATATCTTTTTACAAGTTTCATCAGAAACAATTAAGTAATGGCGAGAAAACAATTTCGGTTAAACACCACTGCGCAAGGGAAGTCGATATCACTTGAGGCTCTAGCACTGAAACCTTCGGGATATGGCACTTACATAAAACATCAAAGCAATATTTGGTTTAAACTATAGACAGTTTACGATATAAGAGGTAATTAGACTGGGTGCTCCATCACCCTTCCTCCCCCTCCCTATAGCCCGAATGTGATCAGATGACACATTTTTAACGGTGAGAATTTTCGTGAAATTATTGGAAACAATAGACAGGCACCCCTCCACAGCCATCAAAGTAATATAGTCCAAGGAAGCAGAATTACAAATGCAATAATTACTTCTTATACCACCGCCGCACAGGGATGAAGGATATCATTGCCTCACTCCACGGTTTTATTTCAATTGGATGCGATGCTGCTGTAACGCCTATACACAATCCACATTCATCTGTCGAGTGAAATATTGAAATATGTCTTTGAGTTGTCTCAATCTGATTAAAACCATATCTTTATTCCGCCTCACTATTTGTCCCATTGCGGATAAAGATTTGGCGAAACCCCGTAAGGTGTCATGTAATTGTTCTGGTGAACTCTGATGACGTTTCAGTCACCGAAACCGTTATTTCCCATAGCCAATCAATGACTCGGCTAGGCACGTGATAGTGACACAAAATGTAATAAACACTGTTCAAAAACCACCTTGTTGGTCTGGCACTCTGTGGATGTTAATTTCATTCCTAGGAATTTGTAACCGATCCACTGATTGGCTGGAAATCAGAGTTCAACAGAACATGACCCCTTACGGAGTTTCGCCGGATCTTTATCCGCAGTGGGACAAATAGAGAAGCGGAATAAAGATATGGTTTTAATCAGATTGCATGTTGTCTACTCTAGGCATCGCGCGTGTGGCTAGCCATACAGGAAGTATTCACTTCGAATTCCAAATTTTCAACAAATCACAATGTTCACTGTATGACATTGCCCGTGCAACAGTTACTTAGCATCACGTATTTTACATTAATTATGTTTACGGCACATTCATTAAAATATACTGGCGACTCGATTGCATTTGCAACCTTTCAACATACCATACGTCACACCCTCCCTAAAACCCTTAGTCAATGTTGTGTACCATGGAAGACCAGGGGGATTTGAATCCAAACCATCTGTTCTACGTCTACTTCGGAGACTAGCATTGTTTCAATATCACTAATTCATCGGTAAATATCATTGTTTACAGAAGAGATCGATTTGATCAACTTGTCCTGTATTACATATGTTATATATACACTCCGTGCGCCACCAATTTAAATGAGGAGGACCAGTATATTTGTTGAATAGTATAAGTAATATAACATTTAAGCACTTCAATTCTAGCTCGAATACGTAGATAATCTGCTCTTGAGTGACTTTTGTTACTTTAATGGACCGTCCTAAGTCGGTATCGTAACAGTAATACCACCACATATTTTCGTATTCTCGTTTTCTCGTGTTTATATGGCTATCATCATGTTGTTTGTGTATGTCCTTGGTGCTTTGTGTCATACAGCTTGGTCAGATGTCTTCCGTCTTCTTTTGTACAATGTCGACAAATATTCTGTCTAAATAGAAAACATGTAACTGTTACGTATCTCTTATTCGCTTAAAATGACTTTGCATCCAAACGGGCTTATCTACCGGACGTCACCGTGGCTGCTCACCTCTGTCAAACCTGAGTTTGAATTCTCTTCGTGGCGATTGGTAATATCTGCTAGTGTGTGTAGGGGGAAGGTAATTTTTGTTCTAAGCACAGGTCATTCACCATGTAAGTGAAACCACTGTGTCACATGTGGTGCTAGCAATATAAAATTTGAAGTATCAGATTCTAGTGTTATATCATTGTGGTACATAGAATCACATCTGCAAACTTGAAGAAGTCAGAGGTGAGATCTGATTTCTGGGAGGAGTAATCGTCTTCTGTCAGAGGTGATGCTAGGTACCTCGGAGGAGTAAGCATCTCCTGTGGCGGTGAGACCTGGTACCTGGGAGGGGTAAGCGCACCTTGTCAGAGGTGAGACTAGGTGCCTTGGAGGAGTAAGCATCTTCTGTCAGAGGTGAGGCCAGGTACCTGGGAGGAGTAAGCATCTCCTGTCAGAGGTCAGACCAGGTACATGGGAGGAGTAAGCATCTTCTGTCAGAGGTGAGACTAGGTGTCCGGGAGGAGTAAGCATCTCCTGTCAGAGGTGAGACCAGGGGCCAGTCGTTCGACAGCTTAATTACCCAAGAGATATGCATTTTTTTTCGATAAAATCTAGTACATATTCAAGGGGAGTTTTGATTGGTTGTTTGAGTTTGACCTCTTTCTACCTTGGAAGAAATATTTGGTATTAAATAAATGACATTTCAGGGATAATATACTTTTCAAAGTTTTATTTCCTTCGAGATGTGAAATTAATTGATATTACCAGTGCTTTTTATTTTCTTTAAATCAGGTCCCTTATAAGGACTCTTCCCAATGGAAACATAGATTTTTCCTTAATTTTGTCTAAATTTTTCGCAAACATTGATCTTTCAGCATTAATCAAATAGGACAGAAAATTACCAAACGCAACGGTACAGGCACCTTTGAAAAAAAAAGAAAAAAGAAAAAAAAAAAACCAAAACAAAACAAATAACAAATAAACAAAAATACCCTCTCAAAATATAAAGAAAACAAACGCAAAAAGCAACCCCCCAAAAACAAAAACAAACCCCTCTCCCCCCCCCCCAAAAAAAAACTAACCCCCCAAACCCCCCCCCCCCCAAAAAAAAAACCAAAAACAAAAAACCCCAAAAAACTCAAAAACAAAACAAAACAAACAACAACAAAATAAACAAAAACCACCAAAAGCAAAAACAAAAAAACCCACTGAATACTTTTATGATTATTTTGTTTATAATACGCGCTTATTGGCGGGGTAATTGGCATGCTGTTTGATCAAACTATATTGTAACGATATAAATTATGCATGTTATATACTTTGTCTCGCCACAAGAAGATAAGATTTGCCAAGTCTGACTTCATTATATACTCAAGTCCGTCGGATACTTACTGTATCAGCAGTCCTGTTTTGAGCCCATCAAATGGTGATCAATAAGTGGCCGTTTAAGATGGGTGACCTTTGAATACAAGTTGAATTTATTGATTGGTGAATGATCACGTATAGGGAGGATAAGAAGAATATAGTCTGAGATTATCTGCCCATAAACCCATGTTTTATGTTGTGTGGAGTGTAGTAAGAACGAATTCATTAACAACTCAAACCTCCGCTCCCTCCCCCGAAAAAAAACCCCAAAGAAACAAACAAAACAAGAAACAAATCAAAAGAAAAGAAAGTGGGATTATTCCAACAAGGCCTAAAATGAATTTAATAATAATGAAAAAATAATCAGAATATCGGAAATATACAGGAAAATCGTTGTTGTTAACAATGTGAAATAAACTTAAAAAATTGTACCAGAATGTCAATGAAACGAACTATTTTGTGTACGACTATCAAGCGTCAAGATACAGATATAATCGGAATTTTGTTTTAATATCAAATACAGATTGCTGGATAAGAAAATAATAGAGTTGATATTGGGAAATAATTGATACGATTCTGTGGATAGATGGTCTCTTCATTGAATTTATGTCACATATTTGGTGTGCTAGCGTTTATTCATGGCTGTAAGCGGTTGAACGGCAACTCTGAGACGGTGTCGTAAAACCACAACATTTTAATGTATAAACGCTCTGACCAAGCAAAATCCTATTCAGCACCGATATATATATATGGGATTTATGGTCAGAGTATCTCGAGCTCAAAAAAAAAAAAAAAAAGCCAGAGTTCTGAGTTGACACAAGAGATTTTGTGACTGGTATAAGATTTTAACTTATTACAAAATTAACATAATGTCTGCAACAAACAGCAAAGAAAATAACTTTTTTCCCTCTTTTTCAGATTGGACCATATCCTTGGTCCAGTAGGTGCATACGAGGGTCTCCGGACTGTCTACGACGATAACTATATCGACCGTCTCAGCCACTACTACACTATTATCTTCCTCCTCTTCATTCAGATCACAGTCGTCACCAGCGAATTTGTCGGCGAACCTATCACGTGCTGGTGCCCTAGTGAGTTCACCGAAAACGAGGCTGAATATACTAATTATGTCTGCTGGGTCACCAATACTTACCATATACCCTTTTCAAAACCCATACCGGCGAACTATGAAGTGCGCAGAAAGGACGAAATCACTTATTACCAATGGGTGCCGCTTATTTTGTTGATGATGGCATTTTTATTTAAATTACCGAGATCGATGTGGAAATATCTTGCGTACACAAGTTCCGGTGTTGGCTTGAAGAGGATGTTAGACCTAACAAAAATGACACAAGGGGACTCGTCAGCAGACCGCGAAAAGAAACTGAAAAACGTAGCCGGTTTCATTGACCAATGGCTTACAAATATGGCACATCCACGTGCGGGGATGTTTCCGGGGCTGCGCGAGCGATTGGCTGAAAGAACGAACATAGGTATAGGAAAACATTATGGAAATTATTTAGTGTTTTTGTGTCTTTTTACTAAGTTTTTATATTTCTTCAACGCTATAGGACAGCTGTATTTTTTGAACGAGTTCTTGGGAGGGGAAGAGTTTTATGTATACGGATATGAAGTTTTATCGTCCATATTGAAAGACAATGATTGGTCGAGAACCAGACGTTTCCCGCGAGTGACGATTTGTGACTTTGATCTCCGCCAGCTTCAGAACGTGCAAAGATACTCCGTTCAGTGTATTCTACCCATCAACCTATTCAATGAAAAATTCTTTATTTTCTTGTGGTTTTGGATCACTATTGTGGCTGCTTTGAGTCTCATGAACTTTTTGTACTCATTATTGCTTATCATTTTTCCCCAGCCCCGAAAAAATTTTACGACAAAGTATTTGAAAATCCTTAAATTGCACGACAGCAATGAAACGGAAATGTTCTATAGAAAAATGACCAGACGATTCATCAAGAATTATTTGAAACAAGACGGTATATTTCTTTTAAAACTTATTTCATCAAATTCTAATACAGTTATGGTTACAGAAATTGTAAAGTTGCTGTGGGAAATTTTTAAAAAGCGGCGATTCCATGTGGAAAGTAACGGAAGTTTACACACAGTCCATCACCATGGTGAACCAGCGAACGAATCAAATTTGCGCTTTCATCCACCCAAGGGACGTGTCATTCATTTGCCGGACGACGATGACGACGACGATGACATGGTGCCGTTACAAGTGTTTCCCTCAGAGAGCTATGTATAAAAATAAAACTATAAATAAAAAGGGTGATCTTACAAAAAGATCAGTAGACAAAAATATCAGTGTTTCTGGAATGTACTCTTTAATTAACATTGCAATTAAGGATTAACGATAAAGAGATTGTTGTGAACGTGGAGATAAGTTCAACTCCCAGGAGAGTCAAAATGCACCAGTTCTAGAAACATTTACTATCATGCCTCGATATGCTCGGACTCATACGACATGGGTTTGGAGTCCAGCACTCAAGCCAGTAAGCTTTCTTTCGTGGGAGAGAGGGAGAGACAATTTGAGATATGACATACTAAGGGAGCAACCATTTCATTTTTAGGGGGGGGGGGAGGCAAGAAGACTTTCACCGGCCAGAATAATTTTTTTTGCCCAATTTCAGAGGCTGATTATTATTTTTGTTTATTTATTGTTATTTTTTTTCTGCCGGCCCTTCGGACCGGATTTTTTTTTTCCCCAAAATTTGATCCGGACTTTTTTTTTGCAAAGTTTTCCTGCCTCCCCCCATAAAAATCAAATGGTTTCTCCCTAAGAGAGTTATTCATCGCTAAAACATTTACAATTTAAAGCGTTTACAAGAAGATTCAAGATTTTCGCAAAGTATTGCGTCATTATTATTAATATGTGTATCTATTAAGGGGCATACTGTATTTAATGCACCAAGTACGTGTGACTTAAATATGACGAATTTGACATTCTTTAAGTCCATGCCGCGATATCACTGAAAAGGGGGGAATGGTGTTAACTCTAAAGAAGAAAAACATGTTTATATGAATTTTACACACACACACACACACACACACACACACACACACACACACACACACACACACATATATATATATATATATATATATATATATATATATATATATATATATATATATATATATATATATATATATATATATATCAGTGGTTTCAATTACACCGTGTGTTGGCAAAACCCCCAAACCTTATCCATTTAGTTACATGTACATCCATCAAAATCATTCTTCGCCGTCTATTTTTCCTTCATTGGAGGTCGCTTTTCCTTCTCACTTCCTAATGTCTTTCCTCTACAAGTTTTCCAGTTTGTACATGTACCTCACACCTGTGCACCATTCTCTCCAACACCATATTTATGAATGATAGGAAATTGACGACAAATTACCCATTGTTGTTTCAAACACCCGGCCCACCGTACAAATACCGACACGTCCAATCGGTTTTAAAAACATACAGTGTATATGCACCCTGTGCAACTCCATTTTTGAATTGAATGCTTTTCATATGCTCTTTTCCTGCCCATAACCCATTCAAGCGACGTGAGCAATGCTTGTAGATATTGTTGACTTAAATGATACATACAACAGACTAATATATTATGATATATATTCATTACCTTTTTACATACCTGGACAGTGGCGGATCCAGGATTTCCTAAAAGAGGGGGTCCACATGTGAAAGTCAAATTTTAGCCAAATTACTCAGCTAATGTGAGTGTCGAATCTTGAGTTTAACTCATTTTATTAAAGTGTTTTGAACCTTATCTATAAATGCCTTGTAAATGTGTTGCGAAAAAAGGAGGGCCCCGGTCACACACCAACCCCCTCATCTAAGTCAGCCACTGCTCCATCAATTTTAATATGAAAATTATACATGACTTTGAATAAAAGCTCTTTGTTGATTGAAGATCACCTCTATGGATGCTTTGTAGTTGTTCTTGATCATCTACTATGTGTATTTATTGATTGAATCATTTTCATTTTAAGTGTATGATATGGATTTTGAAAATGAAGAACTTGCAATATTTCACTGTGATATTCATGAATAAAAAGATAATTAATGAAAAGATGCTCTTGCTGTCTTCACTCTGTACATAATTTCAGACCCAAGCATTAAATATTGGTCCCAAGTACGTTGATTGCTTATTGTTTTACGTCACTCCACGGTTTTTCAGGTATATGGTGACGGCAATTGCCTGATACATTGCATAGAAATTTATACCTTTGTTACATACACAGTGAGGGATCTTTTACGTGGCACGTCTACCGTGACACGGGACCTCGGTTTATACCGTTTCATCCCAAAGACACATGTGTGCCCATGGCGAGAATCAAATCCATGACCTCTCGGTCAGGAGCCGAGCGCCTTATCCATTGAGCCAGACGGAGTTAGGGTTCCTGATAGGGAATCGACTAAGGTTGTAAAAAAAAAAAGAGAGAAAATAAAAATTCTTATCACAAATGTACCTTTTTGATATTCACCTTGTAAAGTTCCTCAAGAACTGTTATAAAAGACCAGTGGCAAACGCTTTTTAACATTTTAGTCAAGTGTACCATGACTTTAACTTTTAGTTAAGGGAAATTCCAATTTTACTGCAATATGACATATGGACGAAAATTTATAGCTTGCATGTAAATAAGTGATTGACAAATAGAAATTTTAAAATTCATTTTTTTCCGGTCTATATCATCTGTCCTTTCAGGAAGATTTTAGAATGAAGTTTTAAGTTTGAAAAAGAGGTTTCTTAGTCTAATAGAGTTTTTATCCATATTTCCGTTTCATATAAATGAAAAATGCGACAATGAAATTCGATGATCCATGTCGTCATGAAAGGCGTCTAGCTGAAAAAGAGTAATTCTTGCTTCAAGCAGTTTTTATTGTAAAGAGCAAAATTGATTAAGCAACGCTCCAGATTGGTGCCACCATCGTATAGGTGAAATACACGTGGTGTGACGGTGAACAATATGATGGTAAACGCTAGTGACTCAGTCAATTAATTCATGAGTCAATCATACCATAATGATAGTAAGCAAGAAACACCCAGTTGCCACACATTTTCATCCCCTTCACCTTGACCTTTGTAAGGTGGATAAACGGAAAGTGATTATTTGATGAAATCCTAATCTGCTAGTAAGATCAATGACGTTAAATTACGCTACCACTGTAGATCTCTCTCTCTCTCTCTCTCTCTCTCTTACGTTACCACTATAGATCGATATTTCTCCCTTATACTATCGGTCATTGGTGTTCAGTCTTTCAGAAGAGACAATATAAAATGAAGGCGTATGTCATGACAATCATAATGAGTAACTACTACTTCGGGAATTTGGTTAGTGCGCACTAATATAGGCATGAAACAGGAAAAGAGGGTTTATATTCTTTCTGATTATAATTTTAAACAGAAATCGTTCATTTGGAAAATGTATTTTTTCTTAAAGTAGGTGCACATGGAAACCCTTTTTTTGCCCCCCTCCCTTTTTCTCTCCCTCTTCTTACACTTTTGATTCGCTCCCTACAACACTGGCTAAGCGTTGGTCATGCACAGGAAGTCTTTTGTGAGCCGGATTTTTTTTTACCTATTTTCAGAGCCGCAAATTTCTTTTGCCAATATTCAGAGCCGGACTCTTATTATTATTATTACTATTATATTTTTTCCACTTATCCATGAAATTTAGTGTACGTAAAAGTTAAAGTAAAAAAAAAAAAAAAATTAAAAAAAAATCGACGGCCCTTCGGAAACCAAACAAGCCATATATTCAAATTTACAGATATCCAAAATTTCCAGCAGCCCTTCGGGCCTCTACCATATATTCTACACCTTTATTTTTACTCTGTCCTGATTAAGTTTTTACCGACCCTTCCAGCCGGAAAATTTATTTTTCCTATTTTGCTAGCCAGATTTTTGTGTGTGTGTGTGTAAAGTCTTCCTCCTGCTTCCATGTTGCGATGTGACTGAAAAATCGTTGAAAGCGACTTAAGTACCTACGACCGAAGATGGATAACTCGTATTAATGTTGCATTATATAGTAGTAAAAGAAAGACAACTCATTTCAACAAATCCCCTCGAACAGTATACGTTGGATCTAGAAAATTAAATTCTTATTCTACCGGGTTATAATTACTTATAATAGTAACTAGTTTTCAACATACTGCTTGAAAGGAACAGGTGAATCCAATGGTATCGAAATGGTCGATATGGTGGCGGAATTTCTGAAGACCTGGTTTCCTGTGTGGCTCTCAGATAAGGTACATTGTAGCATTAACCAGGGCTCCGTGTTGCGGTATACATTGATATGGGTGGGAGCATAGCATATTTTAAAATTTGACATTAAAATCAAGGTATATACTAACTTTGAAAGAGGAATTTCGATGAAAAAAATGAATTACTAATGTGATGGAGACACATAAGCGAGATTAACACCCTCGCTAGAGAGCTAGATTTTCTGGCGATTTGGTTTACCTCGCCCAGCTTTGTTGCAAAGTTGAGCAACATCGAGTGCGGTCATTGACTACTGTCCGCGCCACTCACATTGTAAACCGAAAAAACTGGAATTTCACTTATTTATCTTTAAAATAGTTTTACAAAATTAATATCAATCGACAGATCTTGTTTAGTCGTAACTTTTGATGTATGTTACATGTTTCTACGAAGAAGCATTCGTATTTTATAGGGAAAAAATCATTTTAGATAGGACGTTTTCTATTTTAATTTTGACGTGACGTCGCCGATGTTTAACATTGAGTCTATGGGAAACTTGGCGACGTCACGTCAAAATTTAACATGGAAATCGCCCTATCTAAAATTGATTTTTTTCTATGAAATATGAATGCTTCTTCATACAAACATATAGCATACACCAAAAGTTACGACTAAACAAGATCTATCGAATGGTTTTGCCTTTTTGAAATTATTCTGAAGATGAATAACTGAAAATCCCGATTTTCCAGTTTCCAGAGTGAGTGGCGCGGATAGTAGATAGGTGACCCACCGACATGTTACACTGAAATCGATTTTATATGTGGAAGCATTAAAGTTTTAACGTATAGAGCGAAACTACGTCAAAAACTTTGATCTATAAATTCCAGAGACATAGACTACTTTCATGAAAGTCATGAATGGTCTATGTTTCTGACAAATTCCAGTCGATTCCTTCTATAATAAGATCTCAGATCCAACATCTTTGACTAGGTCTGAATTTGGACTACTTAAGAACCTACCTGATGTAGGCGAGTGGTGCATGTACATGTATGTGTTAAAGTTCATCACCCTGTGGTCTAGAATTTGTATAAATATTAAATTTACTGTAGTGTCAACAGGAAGTGAAATTTCCTTATTCATGCTAACCCGCCTAAACATGAAAAGTGAAGGGGTTTGTTTAGTAAACCATTTCAGCATTTCAGCGGGTTTTTTTTTTGTTTTTGGGGGTTTTTTTTGGAAGGGGGGGGGGTTGTTAAGTTTGTTTTTGTTTTTTTTTTTTTTTGTTTTTGTTTTTGTTATTATTTTTTGTTGGATTTCGATTAGTATGCCAGATTTGCTTTTCCTATAGATGGTCCCTCTGCTCTGTAGTGAAAATATGTCCAGAGAATACTACCATAATTTATCTGTACACTGTCCTAAATTCCACTTTGCTCCGATCGATGTTTGTAACCACACATTAAAAATATCAAGTAAAAACCCAAACTGTGAAAACTTGAACTTTATTTCCAATGCACATGTTGTATAATCATTGATTAACTTTTTTTTATCCCACACTGCAATTTATTCCGTATATGCTGACAAAATCTGTCTGCATGCATTGCATAGACCGGATCCATTCAAACCATCGAGGGATATCTAACGTGCCATGGGGACCTCGGTTTTTTATTGTCTCGTTTGAAAGACTTTCAGAAGAGACAGTGAAATTCGAGGTAGGCGAGGCATGCAAAAGATCTTTCTATGCACCAGGTGGGTATAAATTTCTATGCAATGCATCAGGCAGATATTACCATATACATGGAATAATCGTGGAGCATGTATCAGTGTGAAGTCATGTGACAAATGTTAATTTGAATACAGAAATAAATATCTGTCAATAACACTTCAGCACCTTAGGGTCATTACATTACATTAACAATTAGCGCTAGATTCTTGCAGAAATTAACTTTTAACATTAGAATTGAAATTGATGTTGTTAACCATATCCAGAAGAAAATCTGATTGGAATGAGTATTATGTATTAATCTGATATCTTTTGTTTTCTTTTAAACCGAATGTGTGTTCACAAAGAAGCACTAATTGCATCGGCGTCATAACAAATAAGTCAAATGATGTCTTCCATGAAACAATTGAAAAGAATGTGGAAAATATTTATCCAGGCCTTACCCTTCTAGATGAACAAAGAGAGGCAGTTGTAGGTGCTGTCGAGGGACACGACACAATTGTAAATTTGCGTGTCGGTGGTGGGAAAAGTTTGATTTTTCACCTTCTTTCAGGTATGCACTCGGATCCCCTAATTCGCATTTCACACATCGTCACTTGAAATGAACCATTGGATCTGACATTTCGGACTAATCTGTACTTTGACGGCTGTATCATTGTAATCCACAGTATGAGGATACACCAAACCCATACTGCCATAGAAGATCATTTCAAAATGGATGAAGCAACCAAAACGATGTTCGTGTAGATCCTGTACAATGTACATACTGTACTTCCATGATCTTATACAGAGTAATGTACTGTAGTATGGACTCCTTTGGTCACAATGATTTCCCCCTCTTTTCGTACTTGGTGTTTTTTTTTCTTCAAATCAGGTCCGTTATATGGACCCTTCCCAATGGAAATTTCATTGATTTGTCCCAAAATTTGCCTACCTAATCTCCAGACATTGATGATTTAATGGAACAAAAATTCCGAAATGAAAAGGTACAGCCATATTTGGAAAAAATAACCACTTGTATTAGAATCACAGGAATTTCTGTAACTTTACACTTTTCGGGCACCCAATAGAACTCCAATAGTTCAGTTGGCTTTATTGAGAATTATAACAATAAGTATATAAGAAGTGTTTTAAGAGTACGATCCCGCCTCAAATACAATTATTTTTGAAAACTTTTCATAATCTTTTACAGTACAGCAGTTGATTTATTGTCATATTTTCAGATTAAAATTATCTATCTCTCGTTACTGTTCACATGAATGAATTACATGGATCAATTGATTATAATTACATCGAATGAAATGTATAAAAATAAACAATTAATGAAAAACCATTTTGCATAATTATAACAGTAATACTATTACAGCAATGACTCATTTAGCATGAATGTTTTAGGGGGGATTTCAGGAAAAGTTTTTTCCAAACTGGACTCTCTAAGGTCATACTTTCCTACAAGCCCTTCTTTTTTTGTTTGACTGGAGACTTCACAAGAGAACTCAAAAGAAATTTGCAAAAGATACTTGGGTTGAAATGGCCAAAAGTATTCTCGAGAATTCCAGATGTAAAAAATATTTTTTAGACGTCAAAGAAAAAGGCAATTCCGAAGAGATGAGGAAATTTTTCTAAAAAAATAATGTCTTTAAAATATCTAGGTAGGACCTTCCCTGTAACTGTGTTATATTTACCTCTGCAATATATGTTACATAACATGCGCTATGCATTTAGAGTATTTACAGATGCTAGCTTAGCTGATTCTGTCTTTGGGGCAGTATTCCCAAACCAAGATGCTGATGTTATGACCTTTCTGATCTAAAATGGAATCCCCACAATTAAGATTAAAATTTACTACATCAATTATTGTTATGGGTTATGACTCGACTTCTGTGAATAAGATTATTCATGCTAGACCTCCATAAATCGGTGAAAAATTATCTTACCTGCAAAGAGATTGGTCTGGCAGGAAGGAGAAGTCAGAATGCTAGTGCCATCCTTTATTTTAATGAGTCTGATATAACCTGCAACTTGCCAGGTATTGAAACAAATATTGTTGTCAGAGACATGCTGAAGGTCAAATCTGTTAAAGGTATTTTGCTATGAAAAGTCACAAGATTCCCTGGTGGGATGGAGATTTTGCAGTATTTGTAAGAGGAACTGTAACTGTCTACCTTGTCAGTGCACGCTAGGGACATATGTCAATAGGAAGAAAACATAATAAATGAAGGTCAAGGTAATAATCTGAATAGAAAGGTCATGAATACAGCAACATGAACACGAGTTAACCGTGATCTGTCAGTATAAAATCCAGCTAAGTTCTTTGCTTTGGAGGCATTCCGAATGAAAGGAGGTGGGGTTCAGGACTCTATCATCAATGAAAAGTTTAAGGCAAGGCTTGTCACCGTAGATCCAGACTGAGGGTTTTGTTCAATTGAGGGATCGCCAGATCCAACTTTAACCACGCCCACAACGTAGTTTCATTGTGACGTCACAGTGAAAGTCATGTTTGACGGGCCATTTATTTATGACGTCATAATTAAAAAGTGTGCCAAAAGTTGTGATGTCGGGCTTTTGACGATCAGTCAATTGTTATTATATTGAATATTCAACCCATCTACGTAATTCCTCTTCTTAGAATACCATACTGTTGTGTTACATACTATTTTTACTTTTCTATTCCAGAAGCCTGTGTTTTCCATCAAAGTTGAAATTATGTATATTCAAAACCTTACTAAGCTATTATTAAAACGTGCAATTTATTTTGTGATATTTGCTTTCATAGAAAATAATTCACTGCTTTGTGTTTTAGTTATGATTAAGATATCTAATGACATTCAGGATATAGTACCTATAGTTCAATCGAGCTTACAATGACTGATCAATCATTTTTAACTGATGTCGTAGGGCCTGTGCCTAGTGCTGCGACAGGATATATACAGACAGTGAGATATCATTATTTTTTCTGATCAGCCTTATTCAATTTACCCCATCCTCATTTGCCATATTCAGAAGATCGTATAAAGGTCGATATAAGGCAGAAAGTAAGAAAAATATGATAATAATAATAATAATAATAATAATAATTATTATAATAATAATAATAATAGTAATAATGATAATAAAGATGGGATTTGTTCGACCGTTTTGGCTGCTTTTGCAAAAGCTCATTCAGGAAAGTTTTGATGACTTGATTGGTTGATTGTTTTACGTATCTTTCAACAATTTTTCAGTTATATTGCGACATGGAAGCAGGAGGTAACCAACCTCTAAAACATAGTGGCGCAACCAGGGAATCGAACGGCGTCGCAAGCTAAGTGCTTAACAACTACACCAAGCCTGCCCCCGATATGACTAAATGATAAAAGATCACTCTATTGAATAATAGGTGCAAGCGCAAATGTGACAGCATTTATTTGTTGTCAGAAGCCATAGAATCCCAATTCATCGAGGATCGAGAATATTGGACGTCCTAGGATGACAGGTCCTTATCGGTATGTTATATTTCCCTTATATCAACATACACTTTTATGCATCAAAATAAAGAGTAGTCATTCTACTAATTTAATACTCCTTTATGGAGATTTGTTTTTCATTTGCAAAGTGTGATTTTTGACAAATATTAGGAGACTAATTTTATTCACTACTAATCTGATACAAAATTCATTGATGCAAGTGTGTATTTTAAGATTTTAAAACGTTTAAATGTAGCTATGGTCTTTGGCATATATTATAAAACAGATTGTAAACTGTTGAGATATTTCTAAAAATAAAAGCGAAAAATCTATTTTTCTTCTGTTGAATACAGCTTCAAAACATCGACTCTTATCACCAAATAATTTTAAACAATTCAATATTCAATGTACAATTCAACCACTTTTTCAGGAAAAAAAAATAAGAAAAAAATCCTCAATTCATAAATTCAGTTTGGCAAGAAAGTCGAATTGATCATTGCAATATCCTGATTATTTTGACAAGATTATGTATTGTTCTTTTTATTGTATTTTACATATAAAGAACATCTATGATATTAGACAAAAAGAGATGAAAGCTGTCACTGAACCCTCGAAGAAAGAAATCGGACTATGTGCCATGGAAGAATACGAATTCCATGCTGACCCTTCACATCCGCTGTGAAAAGACAAGAACTAAAAAACAAAAGTTAAAGTTAGACATTTTTTGTGATTTTCGTTTGTCATTCACTTGTTTACATCTACAATATAAGGCTTCCACATCGGAATGTTCGATGTAAGTCTGTAGCATGTGATTTCTAACACTCATTTTCAGTTTTTCTCCTATTTTACTAGTAAAAGTGTGTTCGATTCTCGTAAAATGTATTCGATTTTTCCTATGGAAGGATTTCAGACATGAGGATGGATAAAACCATTCGGTAAAGCCAAAAGAAAAAAATATGCATGTTTCCTGTAGCCCGACTGACCAAAGTTTTTGGGCCCCAACCCTATACTTTTTATTGGACTTTCAGTAGAAAATTATTCCAATATTGAATATTTGCCTTAAAATGTAGTTTTTGATATCCAGGAGATAAAATTTTGTAATTGTCACTTGACAGTGGTCCAAATGCATTCTTTTTGCCATCAAATATTGATTCAACAATAAGTAAAAATAAAAAATGATAATAATAAAACCGACCATAATATATTTCACCACAGGAAATACGCATTTTGTTTTTGTTTGGCCTACTCCAAAACTGATGAATCCGAAAGGAATACAAAATTAGCATAAATGGAAAAACAAACAGAAAGCAAACCAAAGAACACCCTCTTGGGAGCATGAGTAAAAACCATAAAGTGAATAAGATCAGCTGCCCGTAGAGAGGTCGCATCTCCAGCTTGGACAAGTGAAAAAGTGAAAATATTTAATGAAACATTTACAACAGATTTCCATACTTCATAACAATATGTACCTTGTTTAATGTATACCACCTGTCATCACCACATATCGTACATTAAATGTTAATTGTACTTCTAACTGGGTAACGATGTTACACGTGTCCCTGATTACAATTTACATGTTTAGATGTAGATATACTCAACATGTCCTAGGATACATCACAAAATGCCATTAGCCAAGTCAATACTCGTAACCATGTACATTCAGTTATATGCCTAACACAATTTAAAACGAAGCACCCCTCTGTCCAAATCTTACAAATAGAGCATACCATATTTGTAATTCCCTCTGGCTTTCATCAACATCGTGGTGTTACGTCTGATAGTTCATCGTATTTAGTAAAATGTAGGTAATTGATGACCCCTTTCATAATCACAATAATAGACATCTAAAAAGGTTACAACGAAAAGGTAAAACGATACAAAGCAAAGAAAAATTTATGATTTAAATTGAGTAAATAAGTTTCAAATCTGATTTAGACGCAATCGTAAATAAATTAGAATACGTATCTCTGGGATATTTATTGGTTTGTTGATTGATGTTTTACGTCGATTTCAACATTTAGTGGCGCAATTAGAGAATTGAACCCGGATCGTTTGCACCGCAATTCATGCACTTAACCATTATACCAAGCATGCCCCTCTTTCTGGAAAGAGGTAGAAAATATAAAAAATTACCGAATACCTCATTTATTAGTGTTACTGATTATTAAAGGTATTCGAATTGAAATCACAAACCAGGTATTAGATGTGTTATTCTTTCTTTTCTTTTCTTTTTTCTTTCTTCTTCTTTTTTTTTGTTTTGTTTTTTTTTTGTTTTGTTTTGTTTTGTTTCTTAACATGTTAGACACCAACGAGTTTTACTATTTTTCAACGAAATTTACATGGAATTGCGCAATAACTCAAAGCTGACAATAAAATTACGATTTATAGGAATTTGGTTGATAACTATATGATCAATGTCAATCTGGCAAATTGTGGCGTAAACAAGACGATATTTTACCGTTGTCGACAGATGATACACTTTCACGTTTTCTAGCGGTTAACAAATGGACAATTTATGGTTTGTTCATTTTATGATGAAATCTATGATGTAAGGGAAATACTTTGCCGATAGACACGTAATATGAACATTAGATCTAGGATTACCTGTAAACGCGGCAAACAAGACAGTGATATGTACTCTACCACAACTACAAAGTTTCGTACTTTGATTGTAACGAATGACATTCCATTACAGAAACGTCATTGTTTGTCGGCAGTCACGTGCGCTTTATGGTAATACTTTTTTGTAAAAAAGGGGTATATGTTAAGGTATACCGTTCTCTTTCATCGTCCAGTTCCTAGTAAGGACTACCTCCCTCATGAACAGTCCAGTATTTAAACAGCATGTAAGCCCCATGTTATGGTGGAGTTTAATAGCTTCAGTTCGTTTGAATATCACTGAAAAGTCATACTGTGTCGAAATGTGCATCAGGTGCACTTCATTTATACATGTTCCAATGTCCTTTAGTGATATTCTCATCTCGTTCATCGCTTTCACAGATGTATCTATCCTAGCATATAGGGTGTTATGGAAGTATATGTAAACTCTATTCGCTATGACCCAGTTGTTTTAAATGATAGCCAATTACAGTATTCTCAAAAATCATATGCCATACTTCTTACACATTGCAACAAATGCCGAATAAGACTATAAATACTTATAAACCAACAATTTACAAATACAATAAAACATGCCCATGCGTTTTGATTATCATTGAATTCACATCGACACAAATAGCAAGTCTTCATTTCTGTTTAGTTCACCAGCTTCTTTTGTTGGCCACCACGTAGAATCGTTTTGATGAGTTGACCTACTCCTAACATGTCTTCTGCAAGATCCACGTCATCTATGGCATTAGTAGGAGACATTTTCATCTTTACTTTCCAAATTGTCTGTAGATAAAAGATTATACGATCGGTAGGACATAACAAAGTGGAAAGGAAAGAAGGAAAGTGCTGTATTAGAATAGTTGTCACAGACATGCGCAAATAAATGACATTACAAAAACATACTTTACACTAACCTTAAGATATTTTTAATACATAAGGCATAGATATTTACATAAAAGGCTGTCATTTGTAAGATCTGACAAAGATAAAATCAGGGTTCCGTTGTAAACCAAACTCAAATATTTTATTGCTAAATGATACGAAATTTGTCCTAGACTATGACATAGTTTGTGTCATTAAAACGTCATAGGCACTTTAAAGCTTTAGGACAATAATTACATTTATTCTTACGGACATGATGACTTGGCGATATTTTAAAATCCGCGACAACCGTTCTATATCCTGATACTTTAATTTGAGTGTTGGATGAAACATATACCGTAAATCTCGTTATTTTTGCTGTCTATAAACTTTTAGCGTTTTTTGCGAGTCAGTTGAATTCGCAAAAATATTTTTCTTAAAATTAAATCTACCGCAAATAATGTCTAGATCCGCCAACGATAAAATAAGCTGGAATTGCAGACGCTGTGTATATTCAATTTAAATACCGTAAATGTTCGAAGATAATACGCACTTTTTAAGCCAATCTATCCGATCAGGTTTTGACTACGTATTATACATGGGAGTAGAAATCTGTAACATGTGTTAACTATGATTCGACAGCAATTTTTCGTCCGCTGACCCCTTTCATTGATTTTTCAACAGCCATGTAAACTTCCGCATCTCGACATTCCCTCATTAAATATTAACTACTTTATCAGTGATAAAGTAGTCTATATCTCTATTTATCACGACAATGGTTTCTGATTGTCAGATTGAACGGGTGATATAGTGTTCTAGCGTTAACTGGTTAATTGATTGTTACGTAATAGGCGAAATTACTTGACCGTAACGTCACGAGCATCGACAGCTTGGCCTATTATCATAAAAATGTTAGATTAAAAAGAATTGTACTGGTACAATAATTGTCTGAAGATAACACTCGATTAATTCATAAAGTTCACGTAATTTATGTGGACACGCACGTTCATTTTGACGAGAAAAAAATTTTGAAGCGGTCGTTTGGGATGAGGGCTAAACTACTAATACGGCCACAATAGTTAAGAAATTTGAAGTCTAGACGAGTTTGATTGTAAATGAAATGAACGAGAGAATGAGTGAAAAGCGTTGATATCACACGATGAATAAAGGCTGGTCGTTCCGTAATACGATCACATTGTAAAAGGTATGCGGCGGAGCAAATTTAATTTAATCAAGGATGAAATGACAGGTTAATTGATGATGTGCACAAACGAGGAATTACTAAACATAAATACAAAATCATATACATGTGCTGAAAACTCTCGATTGGGTCTCGCGGTCATGCTTTTCGCAACACGAAATTGAAATTATTTTATAGGGTTTTTCACCTGCGTAATATACACGGAGTTAGACGTTTTTCGTGATTTTCGAAGTCATTTTAGGTGCATATTATACTCGAGTGCGTATTATAGATAAGCAAAAGTAAGAAACACAAGAATAAATCTATAGGCATTTTGCTTAAATTTGCAAAAATGAATCAACGCCAAAATATCCAAATTTACGGTATGTCACTGTGTGATTCCTGCAGATGGCATGGACTCACAGATACCACATTAAACTGTGGTATATTTAGGCTATGGATAAATCTAACTGGGGATAAATTACCACAGAGTGATATTCTTCTAAACACACCGAGGAATACTGAGAAAAAATTACATCATTAGATGCTATAAAATATAAATGCATTGGTTTAGAGAAGTCATTGCCATTTTATCAAAATTGATCGGGTATTCAGTTTTAGTTATGAAGTAGATATTCAAGGCACATCTTGAAAAGATGGGGAAACACCGACATACGTGCAACTTCATAAATGTAAATCATGCATGGTGTATGTTCTACAAATGAGATTAAAGACAAGGATGTGGGACCTGTAAATCAGATTCCTAATGAGACGGGGGACGCAAACAAGAAGAGGACCTCTTCAAATTGTATACCAAAACTACTCTGTATCCGACAGTTTCATTCAATTTCATTACTATATATATATATATATATATATTCAGATGTGTTGAAATAAATATTCAAGCATTACAGATGGGTTTGAACCCAATAAAAAGGTAAGTGTGCATTATAATAAAAGCCATTTACACAGTTATTTATATCGATACTCCGTGTATTCAGGAATCAAAATGACATAATATCTTTTCGTCCGTTTGTTCTTTGATAAAGCGTCTGTTCGCAGTTATTTTTTTTTTTATCTTTTTTACGTCATCTCATTGATATAATAGTACTAAAATCCCTTAACCTGTTAGTCATAATCTGAGTGGCTTTAAAACACACTAATTGATTGTGTGACGATTATCATTTAGATAGACCATCTCAAATCGACACATATTACAACTCTTGTGACAGTCGTCTTGACTGTTTATTTATTTTTTCTCATGAAAACAAGTAGCAACGCACTTCTTATATAAATAAGAACAATGCAGAATTCATGTTTCAAAGTAGCACTGTCTGTTATAAAATATTACTTTGATACTTTTATGCAGCATGAGTAATGAGATATTCTTTTTTTTTTTCGTTTTTTGCTTTTTGTTTGTTTGTTTATTTTTTAAATTTTTTTATTATTAAAATGTTGCTCGTTTCATTAGTTTTAATACTATTTCACCCAACTGTGTGGAGTACAAAATAAGAGAAACTAATATGTGCATTATTTATGTCAATGAAAAGCTTTATACAATTCACAGGAGCATTTTATTGTTCTGACCAAGGGCAAAATCTCCATACCTCACCAAGATGTGACTTTTTCATATACATAAAATAAGTAGACGGTCGCTTACCCCTCCTGAGTATTCTAAGACAATGTCATCCGGTTCAAATGGTCCATGAATAATATCTCGTTCATGAAGAAATGCCACTTCAGATACGACAGCCTGCATTGTTGATATCATTTCCTCCACAGAAAATCTACCTTTTTCCAGGTGATCAGAAATTGTGTAGAATTTTTCACTCCGTTCTCCAAGAATGAATTTGTCATTGCGCATAAATTCCTCCCAGCCTCTTTGCGTAGGGGTCAAATTCGCTCCTGAATAATTTTCATTTTAAATTATAATGGATATTTCACAGAAATTTATATTGCAGAGTGAATCTTGAAAACTATATTAAAAGAATATTCCATATATTGTGTTGAGTAAAGATAAACAAATTTACTTAACACAGCATATACTGATGAAAGTAAATAAGGATCTTCCTGTCACAATACTTACTGTATTTAACATATTGGATAAACCAGTGTTAATTATACATACACTGTAAAACCTTGTGTGCGTCAATTCTAATTTTTCGTAGTTTTTTTCCCCATTATTTGTACAAAAGGATATCTAGTTATTTATCTATTTAATACCACATATATTTTTTAATTCCAAGCGTACAGTAAACAGACGGAAAGAAAATTGAAATCAGTCCTCGGGTAGGAAAATATTTCAACAAGGCCTTGTTTTTAAATGGGTGCTGTGTACCGAATATGAAGTATTTTCTATTTTTAAAGAACAAATTTGATTCTAAATGGCACATGGATGCTATACACCAAATATAAAACAATCTGACTTGTGGTCCTTGAAAGGAAACATTTTAAATATATTTCCCATGTAAAACTGTCGACCAATAGCACACAATCACCCATTGGAAAAAACCTTCTTGGTGTTAGTAAATGCTATAATTAAACTGATAACCAAACACCAATTACTTGTGACTTGATTATCAAAAATAAGAAATTTTATGATAAGGCCTAAATATTGTCTCCATCATAATTGCTCACTTGAGCTTTCGCCTTAAATTATTTAAAACGTATAATAAGTTATCTTAAGTAACACTTCAGTGTTACACTTATCTTCGTTGGATTAAGTGAACTTAATATGCTTAATCACGTACACTACTTACTGGATAATGATTTGTTCCCTTTGCTTTTTGATAGATGTCCAGCCTGTAAAATATAAAGCAAAGCAAAGTGTTGGAATGTGTTCCAAACTTTATAACATTTCTAAAGTTTTATAAGCTTAAGGGATTGCTTGCTCTACGTTTAATTTATTTGAGAATGCTACAAAATAGCAATTACCTTTCCCTTTTTTAGAGAAGAAAATGTATACAAGAAAGGATTGAGAGCCGAGTTAACAGGTAAAATGAACACTGTTGTAAATGCATACACTTCTCCTGGAACAAAGTTGCCGGATAGAGCCATCATACCTGCGATTAATATTGTACAATTTATAGGAGAAACATGTTATATTAATCAATATTAGAACATATATACGTTGTATAATTTTGTACACCAGAAGAGTATTTTGAAAATGTATGTCTCTTCAGTGTTTTTGAGTAATTTACAAAATTTCATCACTGAAAATGTTTGGTATTTTAGTATATATTCCACGTCAGTACAAAAACACTGAAAAGAAAACTAATAATGTCGTCGAGACTATTATTCCACCAGTAATGACAACAGCCTAGTGGTTATAATCAGTATTACAAAATATATACGTGTTATAATTTTGTGCACCTTATGAACATTTCGATAATTTATGTCTCTTCGGTGATGTTCATGGTCGAATGATTGGAATTCTAATAATATACAATATTTGAAGGGCAGAGTTAAAACCAAAGTGACCAAAACAGTGAGCCAAAGAATCAATCTAAGGACACAGCTATGAATGGAGGAGATACTCCTTACTTTTTGAGTGATTTACAATATTTCAAGACTGAAAATTTGAAGAATATATTTCAGGTCAGTGCAAAAGTACGGAAAGCTAATAAAATTTTCTAATGATATTTTATTACAAACTTTCAATAAGATTGAAAAAGTGATTACAGGTTAACTACAGTAAAGCTTGTATATTTGTGATACAATTTGAAATTTTGCCAGAAAACTTTTTGCATATTAAAAGATGTTAATATAGTTGTTGAATTAACGATATGATAGATGATGCACGCGATTATACAGGATCCTTTTAATATCGGGTTTACGTCTTAATACAGATGTAATATACGACAAAAAGTAAGATCTTACCCATAACTCCTACAGGGAACCAGCAAATAAAGTCTGTGAACATCACCAGGAATAACTGTCTAGCAATTACCAGATCTCGTTGTTTCCTATGTGTTTTAAATCTTGTATCGGCAGCAATGACTACTTCTCTGTAAATGACCAGTTGCCCAACTGCAATTACGATAAAAACTGCAAAATTGAAAAATATGAAGATTGTTGTTCCGTATTCCCAGCCCGGTGGTTTATCCCTAGTAAGAGGAAGGGCCAAACACACTGCAGACCGTGAGTAGAATTCATCATTGAAATAACCCTTCAGAAACAAAGGCGCAACTGCGATGAATGTTACAACAATCCATGCTATAATTGTTGCATATATGGTTTTCCTTTGAGAAAAGCGATACTCTCCGAAGGGAAACTTGACAACCAATATTCTATCAATGGTAATGAAACACAAAAATATTACAGAACACTCGCTCGATATTGTTGACATAACACCAGCAAATGTACATAAACTTCCTTGCCGCCATGCATGGTCGTTCCAGACGTAACGTCCTCTGAAGTACATATCAGCTGATGCGATAATAAGGGGGTATATACCCATACAAAAGTCAGAAATACTCAAATTTGTTATTAATAAACCATATCCTTTACTCAAACTCTGTCTGTCGAACACGAATCTATAAATGAGTACTGCTAAGTTACCCAGTAGAGCAAATATTCCTATGATCCACAAAAACCAGCGTAACATGTCATTTCTCATAAGATCATCGCATGAAGAAAATTCGTCCCGTTGGGGAAAACAGTTTTTAGATGATACCGAAGAAGGCCTTAGACAGCAAAAAACATAATCGTCGGTTTGCAGAATTTCTAAGGAATCTAATCCCCTGAATATTTGGCTGGAAAACTCTTTAATGTTATTATGTTTTAAATCAAGTTCCAATAAAGATCCTAAGGACATGAAAGCGTCGTTATCTACTTGCTGGATGTCATTGTTGCTTAGGTTGATAAGTTTTGCATTACTTAATCCATCGAATGTATTTTTCATTAGATGCCGCAACTTTGTATTAGTGATTTCTAAATTGGGCAATTTTTGTAAACCGAAAAATGCCACTGGTTCTATAGTGACGAGATTAATATTTCCATGTAGAAACAAATTTTGTAGGTTTTTCAATCCATAAAATGTATACGCGACCAGTGTTTCAAGCATGTTAAAACTCAAATCCAATGATAAAAGATTACCAAGACCTTGGAAGTGACCTGTTATAATTTTCCTAATTTTACAAAAGCTTATGTTAAGTTCCGCAAGTGTCGAAAAATTGTTAAAGTCAGGTAATTCATTTTCAAAATCCAATGAAGACAATTCAAGTTTTCTTGTATCTGCAGAGATATCACTTATATTGAATTGTTTGTTTCCAATACATTTAACTCTATTTTCGGTACAATTGCAGTTGAATGGGCATTGCTCGAAACAAAGGAGTTCATCGTCAAATGTCGGACAATCCGGGAATCCATCACACACTTTACTGGGTTCAAGACAGACGTTGCTTCCTCTGCATTTAAAGAGTCCTGGGCATGTTACATCATCTGCAAAATAATAAACTTATACACACATGATGGCATGTATGATAGTAAAATTCTGAATTCCTTTATCTGTTCGAATAGCAAATCATTATGTTTGGGCTCAAAGTTCAATTTACTTGCCAAATACAATACAAATCCACAGAATATACTATTCACCAGTATTTTGAAATAGTTTAACACGGTATACACTAATCACTTTAAACGATTATTTTAAAATAATATACTATGAAAATCACTGTGTAACGTACACTGTAGCAACAAGTAAACATCTATGTCAAGGCTCTTTGATAAACAACGAAGTTTAGATAATTTGTTTTCATGAAGTCAACATTTAACTAACTAACTGACTAACTAACTAATTACCTCTCACACACACATATATAAAGACACATCCAGTAATATTGATATTTATGATGAGGTTACTTTATGAAATAAATAAAATGTCTGATGAAAATAGAATAGGGATACGTTCACAATCATAATCTGCTAAACTCTTTTTTGATTCTATGCAAAATTAAAGTGTTTCAACTTCAACAACATGATAATACACATATAATGACATCAAGCGTCTTTATATATTCTCTCTCTCTGCTCTTTCAAGATATGTAGATGTGTGTTGTTTTTGTTTCGTTCTTGTTGTTTTGTTTTTCCTCTCTTTCCTTTTACGGGTTGGGGTACCTTGGTTTTTTAATATTATTTTTCATTTAATATTTAAAACTATACCACAATATTGTTCGTCTTCTCCCCTTGAACAATGAGTCGTAGAATCACACATCATGCGTATTGGGATACAAAAACTGTCCTTGCACTTCACAAATCCAAATGGGCATAAGAAGGTTTCTGTAGATAAACATATAATAGAATATCGTCAGAAAAGCGGAGGTTTGGTAATATTTTACATCAAAAATATCACAAAACAATAGATTTCAATTTTAAAAAATGATATTTTCTTAAATAGAGTACACCTAAAATTTATGTTACATCGATTTCAAACGTTAAGAAGGTTATATTGCAGTAAGATAAAACACAGTTCAATAAACCAATCAAACGTATCACAGAACATCAAGGATAAAGGCATCTGACTCAGGCACATGACTGGAGTCACACCGGAAATGCACCGTTAATAATTGTAATAATCTAAAAAAAATTATTAATTAAATAAATAAATACTCCCCAAAGCAAGAAATAAAAAAACAAAAACAAAAACAAAACAAAACCAAAAAAAAAAAAAAAAAAAAAAAAATAAAATAAAAATAAAAAAAAAAAAAAAAAAAAAATAAATAAAATAAAATAATAGAATAAATATAAAAAAGAGACCCCCCAAAACAAAAACAAAAGAAACCCCCAAAAGCACACAAGACCAAAAAAAAAAAAAAAAAAAAAAGAAAAAGAGTAACGCCTAGCGTGGCTTAATACGCCCGTCGCTTACCTTGGACGGGATCAATGTGAACGTATAGTTTTAATACCCCCAAACTTAGGTCTCTTTGGGTTTTTTTTTATTTAATATTGAAAGCCAAAAGTTGGCTTCCCCTGCACTATTTAAACATTATGTATAAGTTTCATGAAAAACAACTGACGTTTACTTAAGTTATCGCGTTACATAGCATCTTATCATAGTAAAACTCCAGGTTCCATAATTCCGTAACGACAAAACAGAATTTGCTCAAACTTTGCCGCTTCCCCTACCCTATTCTTATTTAGGCATTCTGTATTTGTTTCATGAAAAACAGTTGACATTTACTAAAGTTATTGCGTTCCATATCATCGTACTATAGCAAAAATAAGATCCAAGTCCCATAACTCTGGAACGACGAAACAGAAGTTGCTCAAAATCTAAAGGCGGCTTCCCCTACATTATCGAAGCATTCTGTATGAGTTTCATGAAAAACAACTGACATTTACTAAAGTTATCGCGTTACATAACATCTTTTCATAGTAAAAATTAAATCCAAAACCCATAACTCCGGAACGACAAAATGGAATTTGCTCAAAATCGAAAGGCGGCTTCCCCTACATTATCGAAGCATTCTGTATGAGTTTCATGAGAAACAACTGACGTTTACTTAAGTTAGTGCGTTCCATAGCATCTTTTCATAGTAAAAATATATCCAGGTCCCATAACTCCGGAACGACATAACGGAATTTGCTAAAAATCAAAAAGCGGCTTCCCCTACATTATCGAAGCATTCTGTATGAATTTTATGAGAAACAACTGACGTGTATTTAAGTTAGTGCGTTCCATAGCATCTTTTCATATTGAAAATAAAATCAAAGTCCCATAACTCTGGAACGACACAACTGGATTTGCTCAAAATCAAAAGGCGGCTTCCTCTACATTATCGAAGCATTCTGTTTGAGTTTCATGAAAAACAACTGACATTTACTAAAGTTATCGCTTTACATAGCATCTTTTCATAGTAAAAATTAAATCCAAGTCCCATAACTCCGGAACGACAAAACGGAATTTGCTCAAAATCGGAAGGCGGCTTCCTCTACACCATTTAGGCGTTCTTTGTGAGTTTCATGAAATACAGCTGACGTTTACTAAAGTTATTGCGTTCCATAGCGGACGGACATCGCCAAACCATAATACTTCCCGTCTTTCGACGGGCGTATAAAAAAGGAAAAAAATACCCCACCAACTTTCGATTATTCAAGCAAGTAAAATTAATATCTAATTCACAGATTACGGAGTTCATTCATTTTCAGTGTTTTTTTTAATTTACGTGTGAAATAAGCCGAGGAGATACACAATACGATTTAAGTATCTCGCAATGAGAGGAAAGTAAAAGCGAAAAGAAGTCCATACGATAAACAGACGCGCGAGAGACACATGTACTCTGCTTACTATGTTCATGAAACCTACTGTCTGTCTTTAGGAAATTGTGGTATATTTTGATTAGATAAATAATCTTACAAGTTTTAAGGCAAAACCACTTACTGAATTTTATTTGATGTTAGTCTGCTACATCTTTCGTAACTTTTGTTTTCGGTGAGCAGTATTCCTGTTTATTTATTGCCGAGGGATGAAGTTTTATATCAAACTCTGTTATATAACAACGCTCACACCAATATCGGGATGACTGGTGAGATATCTTTTTATATGTTTATATGTGCACATTTATGCCATTAAATAGGAGAACATATATATGTGTATCCATTTCGTACACCAGATGCGCATTTCGACATCTTATGTCTTTTCAGTGGTTCTCAATGCCCAAAACTGAGGAAATCTGAATTACTAATGTTTGAAGAGCAAACTTGTTACCAAATTGACCTTACATACCAGCCAATACACCAATCTAAGAACCAGATATACTTGTTAGTTTTTGAAAAACGTTTGATACAGTGAACTTAAAGTAAATATCACGAAATGAAGTATACTTTTGGTTAAACAAAAGCTCTAAAAGTAAATATTCAATATTTGTGTTTACCCTGGGCATGAAAATCATATACTTAGAAAAATATCTCAAAAGCCAACGCAATGATTTTGATAAACGATTATTCTGTTTAGTAAAGGAGCACACATATTCTGTATTGCAAATTTTCGGCCTCATGACCTTTATCAAACAATTTTTCAGATGACAAATCTGACAAATTGCTTGATAAAGGTCGTGAGGCCGAAAATTTGCAATACAGAGTGTTTGTGTTCCTTTACTTTTCATGTACCGGACTTCCTTTTGGAGGACTTCTTCGAATCTTTATTATTCTGTTATATTCACGACCGGTACCATACCTTTAGGATTAAAATGATATCTACATGTGTTTAAATCAAATTGAATTCCATTTTTGTTTTCGGGCTTTTTTCTATTTGATGACAAACTCCTATTAATCATACAGACGTGATTGTCATACAATATATTAAACAAAATGTGAAAAGAAGGCTATAATATGTAATCGCTACATGATCTATGATAGTAGACATTTTAAAAACCTAGGTAGTTGTCATTAGTAAGAGTCTTTATAAGCACAGACAGTGTAAATAAGCATAGAGTTTTCAGTGCAATAAGTTAAGCATCTACATGGTAAACTGATGTCAAGTGTATTAAATGTAATAGACTATACTTCTAAATTTTTCAATAAACGTTTAAACAAGAGAGTACTATAATTTTATATCGGTTTTTATGTTCCAATTATATTTCAGTTAAATTAAAATTAAATTCAAATTCAAATTATTTTTATAGATGACTAATTGATTTTGAAGAAATGTGCTCTACTGTAACATTTTGATACTTACCTTTACTAACTTAAAGTTTTGCCCTCTAGTTTGCAATAATTCATAAATAAACTGTGTGGCTGATTCAGTGTCTGTCGAATTTTGTAAGTCAACAAAAAGGTGTTCTTATATAAAATGACCTACGCTTATCACAATAAAATTGACAATAGCCCTATGACATGGAGGAAATGAAAGGAATTAAATTTATCAGTTAATGGAAATTTGTTCAATGAAAATATTACAGTTGAAATGATAAAAAGAAATGACTTGTATCTTTACAATAAGAATAGAAAGGGACATGACATCCGCATTTAGAGTATGCAGCTAAATATATTATACAGTAAATTTGCTTTTATCTACAGTATGTCATTTTGTGAATGCTTTAATTCATTTATATAATAACATAACAGAATGTTTATAAATATATAATCGAATATGGAGTTTAAGCAAAGTAATGTGTTTTAGAATTAAAGCCAGACTAAGTTGTACCTTGGGTAAATTCAGAATCATATTTAGTAGCACACTATGACACTAGTATATATATCAACTAAAGACGAGTTGATTCTGGCGTCACAATGTAAACTAGAAAATAAGTGAAAAAGTTAACATGGGGTGCAAGTAATGTCAAATATCTTGCATCCATGCAGGTTGTGGCTGGCAAATCAGAATTTTTGGACGGATTTAAAAAACAGAAGGTGATTACTTCTTGAAAGCACGGTACCTCTCATCTTTTTCACATGAGTTAACAGTTGCACAATGTGTTAGTGTCAAAACACCAAGAATCTTCGTATTATGCATTTCACTCCTTATTTCAGTACCTACCACAATCATCGAGATGAGACAAGTCTCGGCATCCAATGATCCCTCCATACCTATCGTAATCAAGTAGACATCGCATGGTCGCTGTAGTAGTTACACCATTTCTACAAAGGAAACTGACAGATTGTGCGGAGAGAGCTGCAAAAGAAAATAAAGTACAGCAGAATAATACCAAAATTTGAAATTCTATGTTCGTGGTGCAAATAATTTTATGCTTTGATGAAAATCTAAACAACAACCAATGAGTTCCCATTGTCCTCCCAGTTTTGGCAATTGCAATTGCTTTACGATCGAATAATTTTATGTCTATTCACGTGCTTATAATTCTTTGCATCTGGATTTGTTTTTCGAATTCCTTTGTCATATAGTTAAATCGATCGTTTATATCCGTGTTTCTACTTACCTCTAGGTCAAAAAGAGGAGGTGAGATGGCTTTTTTTAATATCATGATCTTATCCATCACCGGCAAAGTTTAAAAAACGTATGAATACAAACAGACACAGATCAAAATGAATATATTATATTGAAAGACAAAAACACCATCAACTTTAGAATGTTAAAGGACAGGTATTCTACAAATTCAATAAGCGAGTAGAAGAAACATGGAAACTACCAAAAAACGAAATCATCCATGTATCAGGAAACTAAACAAATTCTATAAAACAGAGACAATTCGGCAAGAAAAAACCGTTACTTTTACTTAAATAACAGTAATGATAAAGCCATAAAACCCAGATCAGGTTAATTAGATAGATGCTTCTGAAGGGTAAACATTTTATCACCCACTATATCTGATCCCAATATAGAAAAGTTCTAAGACACCGAGGCAATTGGGTCTTTTCGTTATACAGTTATTTCCCACATGAGCGGGTATCTGACGTTAAACATTGTGACGTCATACAATTTCTATATCATTTCCCGTAATTTTTCGCCGGTTTCCATAGAACTGGTTGACGCCAGAATGATTTGACTTAAAATACCCATTCAAATGGGAAATAACTCTGTATAATGAAAAGACCTAATTAGGAACATCTGTTGTACTAGCCAGAATGTAGTTATTGGCTATCACTGACCTCTAGAAGAACACGAGGTGGGATCAGGTACATTGTAGGAGTAAGCTATTCTTGCTGACAAGACACATCCACCGTGATGCAGTAAGATTATTTGAGGTAGTATAACTCGTAGTAATATTGGACGGTAACGGTATAACCGTAGTCATAGTCGATAAAACGTCATAATTAGAAAAGTATGTGTAATTTATCATCACAGTACAAACGGTTTTATACAGGACTACAATCAAATAAGGAAGTCTACGTATCAGACAATGAGTTGTGATAAGTGGAAAGATGTTTGTTATACAGTGTATTATGCGGAATGTAGACGTCATACGTAGATTTTTCGTATCTTTGTGATATGATCTTTTCACTACGTAGCTTGCCTGGGTATATAAAAGAAACGTAGTGAGAAGAAGCTCTTGCAGATTGTTTATTTCATTTCGAGTTCGTTATGATGAATTGCGTGTGCTTATGTGTCGGAGTTTTTTTATTTATTGACAATGAATCGTTAATATGTTTAATTCAAACCAACTTTTAATATTCTAAAGGTAAAACTCAATCTTTTAATTGTATTCCTCTTTTTTTGTAAAGTTGTCTGTCACATAATATTTTGTTATTTAACTTATCATCGCAGAATTATAAATATACATGGTTGTTACGATTTCTATGAGCGCCGATATTACTACACAGTTTTTCAAGATATCAGAGAAATGTTGGGGAAATACCTGTGCAAATCAAAAAAAAAAAAAATACGTTTTCAAAAAAGGCTATCCCTGATTGGACATATTCTTTCCATTAACAGTGTGTTATTAGATATATATAACTTACAAAAACGACTTTAAATCAAACTTGTCCAAAATTACTCGGATTAGTATGCGGTACTACTGCCCTCACGGACATTTGTATATACCGTTAAATAAATTGCGCCAATCAACACAAAGGTAACACATGATACTAGCAAATACGAATTATCTGCTCAAACAGCCGACTTTACATCCAGTAAGCAAAGTAAATAGTGCAATACAGACGGTAGTCTAAGGAATGTCGCATGGGAATATGGGAATGCAGGCAACAAACCGGCTTATCAACTGTCACAAAGTTTGGCAAAAACTATTTGACCCTCGAGCTAGCTAAATTCAGTACTTACATGCCCACTTGATTTTTATTGGAGCATGGGCAATCGGGCATCCTCTTATTTCAAACCCTGTACATGTATGTACTGGTATGTACAATATCACACAAGTATAGTATTGTGACCACGGCTATAGCGTTATCTTGCATAATGGATGTTCATTTTTGACTACCGCTCGGTGTCTTAGCACTTTACGTAACAATATATGTAGGATGATACTCAAACATCTTACTTTCCTTGCACTCTAATGATCCAATTTCTATTTTAAAATATTTATGTGGATCGCCTATCTGAGTCTGTACTGTATCTATTCGTCGTATTGGCAAGTGGGTTTCATTTGTTAGTATCCCACTGTCTTCTAATACGTCGGTGTCCTCTAATAGTTGCCAGTCCGACAGAGTGGTACTGCAGTTACAACTGAAAAAAAGATATTGTCTAGCTATACAATTGTCTATTGTTCAACTTTATATCATTCGACAGCCCTAGTCGAATAACCCTGTCAGTGATCATTTTGATTATCATATTATGTACTGAAAAAGGTCAGGGGTATCTAGTGTTGCAACGGACACTCACTACAGACTCTTGTATATGTCAAGTCTGGTACTTTACTTTTCTTGTTTAAGTTGAAAGATGCCGACTTGTGATTTTCTTTACATAAATTTCATATTTAATATGATGTCCCAGTTTCGACAAACTAAGGTGTGTCAGAACTGTTATTATGACGCAACTTTCGACAATAAAATAAAATGGGAAAGTTTAAAACCAAATATAGTGAGACCCAAGCCGTTCGTGAAAATTGCAGATTTATTCATTTTCATCAATTGATTCCGCAGTGAAAATATCACTTCAATATCAATATAAAATAATTTAGCAACGTGTCTTGTGTGTGTTCGACGGCAGAGCCTATACTGAAATACCTATTATAATTGAATACCTACTGTCGTACTCGATCTGAAAAAGAACAAGTATCATTTTCGATGTGCGTACAGATTTTAAATATTTTCCTGTCAAATGAGGTTAATAGACAGATATGACCTTTACCTGTTTACAGCTGGAAAATGAAGTCGCAGGTAAGTTTTATTTTTATTTTAATGCCTTTGATCTACACTTCTATAAACAATCGGCCCTCATACAAAAAGATATGAAGAGCCTGCATCGAATGATACCAGAATTGTTAAATTGGGTGACGTCATATATGTTCCGTCAGAAGGAAGGGTGAGGTAATAAAACTTTATTGATTTGTCGTCGTATAAGTAGCATGTATATCATAATAGTAACAAAAGAATGTAAAACTATAATATTATTATAAGTTACCAAATCATATATGTTATTTGCATCAATTTTGTGTCAAAATAAGAGGGCTGTGTTCTTATATTTTGCTTACTTTCAAATTTTGCATGGTTGGCATAAAATGTTTATGTTCGTAGAAACAACTGATATTGTAGAAAGAGTGCAGTGTAAAATTATGAACTATACAAAAAGTCATACAACTCATTTCTAAATGAGCTGCCCTCTCATTGTTTTTACAATGATTGGGGGACAAAATAAGGCGGTAGGGTAATAAAATCTTACTTTGCACGAAATCTAACCTGGATACATACAAATTTCTTTTGTTGATTAAGTATATATGGTATTGTAGCATGAAAACTATTAGTACTCTGAATATCACATTTTGATGCATATGTACGGGGGATAATTTAGCAACAAGTAACGTAAGACAGCCACTTCTCTCATTTCGCATATAAAATATTCTAAAATAGATACTGAACAATGAAGGTTAAGATATAATACTAGACCTAAGAAGTGTTGATAATCTGCGGATTTGCATAGGAGTGCCAATGCAACGCATTCTAATAGATGATATGTTTGATTCAGAATTTACCAAAATATGAATTAAGCATGGTAAGATTTCTAGCACAAACGAAAACAAATATGGGTAGGTAATATTTTAACGCCAACAATTTATTTATGTCTTATATGTTCCTTAAGTAAAAAGAATTTTTTTTAAAAAAAGCATGTATTTTTCACTAGAATTCTTCATAATGCTTTTTAGGCACAGAAGAATATATTCCGCCACTTTCAGTTTGCCTGTTGACCTAGATATTTATTAAATATCTTATAAACCAAGTGTGTATATCGTTTTAGAATCACCGATAAGACAATGTAGGGACAGTGCTGTTTTCGGGACTGCTTTCTTCATAAATATTCTTAACTATGAAAATAAGCATTTATTTCCCAACAACGCGATTTAGAGAGGGACTGTGTTGTTCGGTAAGAGGTTTTGACGATATAGAAAAAGAAAGTGGTTTTGCTTTGTGTATTTGGAAAAATCGATGCACATGAAAGTTGCCCTCTTATTAAGTTTGGGTCATATAGATCCAAGACTATAATAATAAATCCTGATATTAATAAAAAATAATCTTACCGATCAGAATCAGTTGCACACTTATCAACGAAAGGACATGAACAATTTACATCTGTTGATCGCAAATCAAATTTATCACCATTAAAAGCAGTCCAATATAATGACGTTTCCACGAAAATTTGCTGACATCGTATATGTAGAACTTGGGAGCAATCGGTGGATTCTTTCAGCGAAGTGATGATTGCATCATCAGCACTATAAACTAAGTCCATGTGTATGGTATTATCAGTGGTATCTATCATTTCCTCATTGAGATGGTGTACATGAGTTTTCACGATTACACTGTTCGTTAGTTGTTGAAATTCACATTCCACCACAGCAGGAGTGATGTCTGCAAAAACAAATAATCAGAAAAATCATCAATTTGTACATGAACATGAATATTGAGGAATTTGGGTATGATAAAGCTTGCCTTTCTCGCAGTGATCATAAACCCACTTCTTTTTTCGTGTCAAAGAGTGTAAAATAAGAGAAAACACATACCTCAAACACAATACTGACCTCTACAACTGTAACACACATACATGTATTCAAAGGATATATGTCAACTTAAAAAATGAGTAACTGCCTCTATGCAATATACAAAACTGCAAACTGGTGAAAGTAAACGACCTCCTAAAATCAAGAGGTGAGACAAAGAATGAATGAGGAATATACGTCGTTTTTTCTTCTGTCTAGCCCCACCAGCATTGAATTCCTGAAATCATGAATACAAAATATTTCAACATTTGTTCATGGAGTGGTAATGGAGGAACCCTGCATTAATGGGGTCGTTGTCAAAGAACATTAAACAAGTAAAATGCTAAGATACCGAGCGGATGTCAACAAGGAACTTTCATTCTACTAGATATAGGCTATAGAACCATAGTTAGAATTAGGTGCCAGGGAGGAGTAAGTATCCTTTGCTGACCAGTCACACAAGCTGCCATGCCATAAATAAGACTCAGTTCGAATCTTCGGCAGCAGCGTACGCCTAAGTTTCATATTGATGGAGTAAAGATTTGAACTTAATGTTTAATACGAAGTATACGCTATGTCTTCGTGACAATCGCATCAATGTACCGCGTTAGAATTTGTTGTACAACTGCGAACCAACCGTATAATCAACTTTAGTTATACATTAAAAATAAATACGAAATTAAAACATTATAACAAAACAACCACATTTCCACAACTTATGTCTCTTCAGTGATGTCTAGTTGCTGATAGTCTATACCGTGGAAATCCGGAATATTTGTAGGGTAGTATAGCAAATTTTTAATAACCAAATTGGCCTAAAATGAGGGGAGGGGGTGGGGCTTTGCATGAAGTGCATGAAATACTCCTTATTTTAGAGTAACTTACATACTATCATCGAAATTAATTTTAAAAGCGAAAGTACAGAAGATAAAATGTATCAGACAAGGAAGCTTAAATAGTATGTTTCTAATGTATTCCCAGAGGAGTTTTCAATAATTTATTGTACATTCACTTACTGCTCAAATGTTCTTAAAATATTTAGCAGCTAAGAAGCATGGCTTACTTGTATACATATATCCCTAGACGGTTATTTTCCTCCTCTTATCACGGTCCATTTTGTCATTATATTTTCTGAATTATTTTTTGAGCATTATTATTATTATAATCTAGGGTACCGAATTAATTGTAACGGAATAAAATTTCATACCAATCTAAAAGTGGATAAGTGTTCTATCTAAATAAATATTTTACCTACTTGACGCTTACGGGATTCGAACTGCTGTGTCGTGGATATACGTCGTTAACGGTTGATCTAGGAAACTTTTGATTTTTAGATTGGTGGCTTTATTTAATTCTAAGTAAATGCAATCTCATTTCTGACACCGGACTTTCTGTTCAACAGCAGTCACACCATGAATGGGATAATTTGATTTAGTTTTCTTGTCTCCTATTTGTGCTCATGAGTATATATATATATGTATTTACTTCATAAACCTGAATAGTTGTTGCAGGACTTTTGCAACAGGTGTTTTATGCCAGCAGAGGACGCTTACACCAATTTTATTGGGGTTTGTAAGACAATGTACACGATATTGTCCTTGTATTCCATGGACTTCAAGAAGTGATTAGCCCTTCCATACTTGTTTACATATTGTTAATTAATTATTTCCAAAACAGAATTGATTGATTGATTATTGATTTACGTCACTCCACGATTATTTCACGTATATGGTGACGGCATCTGCTTGATGCATTACATACAAATTTAAACCTTTGCGACGGACCCACCCGAAGCAGTGAGGGATCTTTTACATGCCACGCTTACCGTGACACGAGGCCTCGGTTTTCACTGTCTCATCCGAAAGACTGAACACCAGTGTGCAAAGGGCAGGAGTCGAACCGGGACCTCTCGATCACGAGCCGAGCAACTTATCCACTAGGCCACACCGGCTTATTCCAAAACAGAAACCCCACTATAACCAATAACCCCTAGACAACAATTGCTCTTTGGGTTGCATTTATGTATATTGTACAGAATAATTTTTTTTATTGTTTATATTTTTTATATATCTAAATTGTTATTGGTAAGTTGGTGAGATAGTTTATTGAATGCATTTTGTATCGGAAAGTCATCAAACAAGTCTTAGGAATTCAGAAAAATTTGATGTTGAATTGATGATTTCTTCGTTAATACCTGTAACTTATTGTAACCCCCATTCCCAAGCATTAATTAATATTGACATACCCTCTGTATCAATAAATGTTCATATTTTATGCTTTCTATAGTACAGTAGCTTTAGTACTCATTAAGACGCATGTGTATTTATGTGTGTGTACGTATATGTTTATTTACACACGAGTGAAATATACAGTGTTAAAATTTGATGATATATTGTTTTTATATGAAAGCATAGGACTTATTATTATTGGAAAACACATAGTTAAATCACAGTTCAATCACAGTAAGCTTTTCGTATCAGCGTCATTCTTCATATTTCACCATATTACGTGTTTGCGTAAATTTAATATGTTTGTACTACCAGTATGTCTTACCGCTTCGTCCACTATTAATGAGATATTCTCCATTTGTTCTTTTGCCAAGAGACCACCACTCCGAGCATGAACGTTGAACATTTTGCTGGCAGTTATTTCTCTCATCTTCATTAAATCTACCCAAACAGTCGGTAAAACCATCACAAACCAGAGAACGTGGCAGACATTGCTGATCATAACACTGGAAACTGTTCTCGTTACACTCGTCTAAATAGGAGAAAATAATGTTACACCATACATGTATTCTGTGTTTACTCAAAATGTAAAAATACAAAGGCAAGTGATGGAACGACACTGCGACACTCATCTCATCTGGTTTGATATTCTTTGACTCCTTGCCATTAAAGATAGTGTTACAAAATTCTCTTAAAGTACAATAAATAGAATACATATATCGAAAGTCTGAATTCTGAATTACATTTTTATTTACTATAGTGAATATACAGACCACAAAACTTCTCGTCACTTCCGTCCATACAGTTTCTTTGCAAGTCGCATCGTTGTTTGTTGGAAATACATTGTTTATTTGAGCATTGCCATTCATTTATGGAACAGGATGCCCGCACTGTAAAAGAAAAAAATATACTTGGATATAACTTCTCCACGGTCAAACAAAACCCATGAAGATAGAAAAAAAAATAAAATGGTCAAATGATAAGATACGTAAGATACTATAATTATTATTAATTATTTATTAAACTGGGCACCTGGTGTCACCTCAATCTCAATTGCGGTTCGCATTTGTTTGAATATAACACTGTACACGGTGTTGTCGCTTTTATTCCATCTACTTCGAGATATGGTTAGCCCTTTCTTCGTTGTTTACTTTACCCTTTTCTCAATCAATCAATTAATCGGTAATGTACTTGCGCTGTAACGAAAAAGTCTAGGGTTGGAGTGCCGCTGGTACTTCATATCTTTTGGATAAAACAGCAGAATCCGAGGTATCATTAAAGATGCCTAACTGCTTTGGAAGGCTTTCGTTTTATAAGTCTTCATGTTTGTGCAATGCTTCAGAATATTGCTCTCATAGAATAAGAAAAATAATCATGGTGGGAAAATGAAATTCGCATACTTACCTCAAGGGAAAATATTCGGGTGTTGTCGTGTGTTCATTTGTACTTAAAAAGTTTGTAACTCTGATAATGCAGTTTTAAAAATAATGTTTATATGGTGGTTGCCTCAAAAATTGAATTATTTTAAGATGTTATGACAGTTTATGTATTTTTAAAACCAACATACATCAGATTAATATATATTCGTTCCTTGAAAAATAGAATCGTCGCCAAATGCGACTTTAACGTCAAATGCATTTTGTGAAATAGGGGTGGAATTGATGTTGTCTGACTCTACAATGTACCAAAGTCTATTCACATGTTAAATTGGGTGCCAATTTGCAACGAGTACACACCACCATTCTGACCAACCGCACCGTTGAGAATTTCAAATCGTAGAGGATACAAAAACTCTCAACATTCGAACCCGTTCTAGTAGAAGAATCCAGGCTAAAAAGCGAATGAATGTAATATAGTCTGTTAACGAGCTTTATGTTAGAACACTTATTCAGGTTTTTATTTACATTGCATGAAATAAAGTATATTTTGGAAAGCTTATAGGTTTATTAATTTCCTTAGGGGTGAAGTCCTACCGGATTATGAATTTCACAAATTGTTGTAAAAAGCTTTATGCCTTTCTGACCAAGTATTCAGTTTTTCCTAACATAATATAATATTGGAAAAGATCATTTTCACATGGCATGTATTACTACAATATAATCATTCTCATCCCACCCTAATGACCGAGGTCCTGCCTCGATTAATGATGAATTTCACAGTTTTTATAAAGGATTTCATTCACTTCCTATTCATGTATTCAGCTTTATTTAGGCCTACATAAACAGAATTGGGAAGGTATTATCAAAGACCATGTTCATTATTTTTACATGTCTTATTTTGATGTGGGCTTTTCTGATGCATCACAAAATATTATTTCTGCCTTTAAAACGTAGCGAAGTAGAGAGAGGCAGACTGCTTTAGAGAGAATGGGCGGGCCCATTGGTTCTTGAATGTGATTTCTCAGCTAAAGACCAGAACTAATTCATGACAATTTTTAAATCCTGTAATGTGAGTTACCTTCTGTATTAAATCTATCTCTCGGATGAGACAGGGCATCCTTCAGAATATGCCACCCAATAATACATAATTAACGACATAAAAACTGTTCTTTCACCCAATATCTGCAAAATCTTACCACAGTGATATTCATCAGACCCGTCATCACAGTGTGGTACAAAGTCACAGTAAAGAGCCAAGCTTATACAGGCACCGTTACCACATTTAAACTGGTTCTCGTTACACTGTACATCTGCTTAAATAAAAAACAAATCAACTTATCCATCAGAGTAAAACATTTTAAAATACATACACAACATATAGCTATAGTATGGAACGAATTAATAACTAAATTACACAAGTGTAGATTCTTCATACACTCTGTTCGTTACACTTTTGATTTGAATCTACTGATTCATTATTTCTTCGTTTTTCATTACCTTCTTTATTGCTATGTAAAACAGTTATTTTGTTAAGGTTGGCCCGTAAACCGGTTAACCACACCATTTGTTTGGCTTTTGTCAAATTAAATGACCGTCCTAAGTCGGTATCGTAATTGCACTACAATCAAATATTTTTGTAATGTGTTATATGTGCTAGTATATTATTGATATTCATGAATTGAATAGCTCCATGGTGACTTCTGCCAAATAACTGAGCCAGCAACTCCTCTTTTTTCTTTTGAATAAATAGTATTGAATCCAATCATGTGTTACAAGGCTGAGGTCATGGGAGCATGCATTTGGTATGATTATCGGATTTCATGTCAAGATAATCGTTGTTTTTACTTGATTGATTTGATATAGGGCATAGATGAAAAATATATAAATATAAATAAACTCCTCTTTTTTCTTTGTAATTAATAATTTTACAAAGACATAGGTATATGTGTTTCATTTTCAAGTTCGAGAAGCATTCTCATTCATGGCGGAAACCCTGTGTTCTCACTCGACTATTTATACGGAATACTATTCTCAAAACTATAAATTCGAAAGAGTACCGTTACGGTGCTGAAATCAGACCTATAATTCACGGAAATCAAACTCGTAATCGTCTAGCATTTTCAGTTATGATTACATGATTGTTTCAAGGATTGGTTTTCTACTGCTTTCGCTATCAATTGAATAAAAATACCCTGATGAACCACTATGGGATTCTACAAATCATACGCTTCGTCTGTTGTGTCATCTACATCTGTCAAGAAATCACATACGATACAAATGTATATAATGTAGATTAACAATGTATACGAAAGGAATGTGGATTTATACTATAAAAAGTGTCAACACAACCTTAGGACAGGCTTATAATAGCATTTGCATTAAACTCTTGCGGGTAACATTAAAAAACTGGGTGTTACACGTACCGCAATAGAATTCATCACTTCCATCTCCACAGTCATTTTTTCCATCGCACATAAAAAGTCTTGATATAAGAATGTTATTTTCACATACGAAATGAATTCTGCTGTCTACGTTCTGTATACTATATATATCCACTAACTGATTATGCAAGTCTCCTATAATAAATAGACGATACTTATGGGTAAATAAATTATTTATGATAATATACAATGTCAACAATATACTAATACAATATGAACGCAAATTCGATATTCATAAGTTTTAAGCGAGTCGAATGAGACAATAAAAAAGCAATGCCTTGCGTCACGGTTGACGTGGTATTTTATTGATATCTTAAAGGAAAAAAATGTTCAGTATAATTTTTAAGCTGAAACCCATATGAATTAATTTGATACACTAAAGTAAAAGTTTTTTTTCTTAGAGAAAGATGGCGGGGTTGGGGTTTGGTTCCGTTCATTTCAGAAAATAGGATGAAAGACGATAGGAATCCTTAAGCCATCAAATGAACTAAAATAAGTACATTCGGGTTGATAAAATACTAGGTGAATGAATGGTGTCGGAAACTGTTGCTTTGGAGAATTAATTATAATAGAAATGTTATTGTGAAGAAGAAAAAACCTCTCGTTCTTTTATGTAATGCAAACAAATACTATATACTCGTGATGTACCTTCAACTAACGTTAGGATATTTTTCTCGCATATGTAGCTATAAATCTGGTCATGTGCACATGCAATGTCCTTCCAATTATCCGTTGCGTGTATACTTTCTAAAGTGAGGCTTGTACATCGTTCATTAGCAAAACCATCAGGTTGTGAAATCTTTGTATCTGGGTCTACGTACCTGTTAATAAAATAAATTGTTACTTTTTCTCATTGACTCTACAAATGCACATAGTCTCTCTAAGCATGTAGTATTTTGATTGAGTAATACCATTAATTTATTTTATATGATATCATTTTACTATCCATCAGTGCAAAATGAGTATTGAGTACATACACGCAATACAAGAATTGTTTATTCGTTCAGTGTAACATTCTTGGCAGGTCACTTAACGAAAGTTGGTTATATATCAGAGTCGTATTTCTAACAATTTCTTATTTCACGTTCCTATATCTATAGCATATTCTGTGTTGGTGTCCCTCGGGTTTTATAAGTAAGACATATAATTTATTGTACGCATATGATAAAAATGAATCATTTTAAATTAGAGATAGTATATGTATTTATCGTCTAAATATAATAAATTCCAGTAACATAGCAAACAAGTTTCAATAAGGATATGCTTTAAAGTGTTATCGTGATTATCGATCTGGAACACTTGATTAAAATGTAAAATGAGAAATATAATTAACACATGATATCGATATTAAATAATAATGGAATATTTTTTAATGTTTTGTCGTACAGTTTAGTCATACAGTTTCCTTTTTTCACATTATCAATTTGTTGGTTTGGTAATGACAATTGTAGAAAGATTTATATATATTTATATATGAAATTTTTATTACCTCTCGTCCTAATAATCCTGTTGACCCTTGATCTCTATGGAAGAACATTTATATTTTTAGATGTGTGTAATTTGATTATTCTGCTGTTGTGGCGAGTGAGGGGAAGGTTGGCCCGTATACCGTTTCACAACACCAATTGATTGACTTTTGTCAATTCAAATGACCGTCATAAGGCGGTATCGTAACTGCACTATAAATAATATTCGAGTATTTTTGTGATAACCTTATGTATTTTTTTCATATCATTACAGTAAATACTGTATATTACTCAGCCAGTAACTTTTCTTTCTTCTTTTATGTTTTTGCCTATTTATATTTAATTTGTAGTCTTAGTTGTTATGTGTGTCTTTTTTTCTCAAAAACTGTTTTTGAATACTTCACGAAACTATAATGGAAAATCATAAATCCGATTTCTTAATTAAACAATTGTATCGTGATATGTATCGTATCGTTGTTCTAGTATCGTGATACGTATCGTATCGTTGTTCTAGTATCGTGATATGTATCGTATCGTTGTTCTAGTATCGTGATATGTATCGTATCGTTGTTCTAGTATCGTGATATGTATCGTATCGTTGTTCTAGTATCGTGATATGTATCGTATCGTTGTTCTAGTATCGTGATATGTATCGTATCGTTGTTCTAGTATCGTGATATGTATCGTATCGTTGTTCTAGTATCGTGATATGTATCGTATCGTTGTTCTAGTATCGTGATACGTATCGTATCGTTGTTCTAGTATCGTGATATGTATCGTATCGTTGTTCTAGTATCGTGATACGTATCGTATCGTTGTTCTAGTATCGTGATATGTATCGTATCGTTGTTCTAGTATCGTGATACGTATCGTATCGTAAGCTGTATCACTGCATCTCGTATGTAAACACTTTTATTTGTATAAACCTTTATTTTACCACCTAAAATAGAGAAAGAAAATATATTTGCTGCTTTTTGTTGGTTTTATTTAAATTACATTTCTATTGATTAATATGGGAGGGGTTCTAGACCGGCAGAGAAAGTATACGAATGTGTGATATATTCAAAAGATAAATCTTATGCAAATACCACTGAATAATAGAATCAATATTCCTTTATTGTTAATTATTTTAAAAACACTAGAAACCCTTGTTAAAATTGAGAGAGAAGGGGGTTAGAAAATTGATGCTTTTTGTATCTACATTTTATTCTTAACGTATCGATAGATCGATTTACCTACCTACCTATTTATCTGTCTTTTTATTTTTCATTTTGTATATCAACATGCACTTATAAATATATTTATTTTAGCATGAATTTACATACATTTCGACATACATATCTGAAAATCGCAAACACACATTCCATTTTCGGAAAATGAGCTAAACTTGGTTTCTTCATCATCTAAATGTTTAATCATCAATGTGATTGCATATACATGTACAAGTAATATCGATCTATCTCTTGATTCCACCTTATAAAATTCTTTGACTTTTAATTTCAGTTGTTGGCAAACCAACCTTGCTGTATTGAGCGTTTACATGGCTTCAAGGCATCTTAACGCAGCTTCTAGTCAAATGGGGTGTCGCATTAACGCATTTGTTCAACAGAACACAATGCTATGTTGGAACTACGCCCAATTTGATAATGAACTATTCTTAACAACTGAGAGAACTACAGTTTTATGCTATTGAGATACTATTTCCAACAATTTTGATAGTATTACCATGCTGTGTAAGTCAACGGTGATTGATCCGTCCAGGTGAAAGTGCCATTTTCAATGTTCTTTTGCAAACCTGTGACAGTAAATAATGAAAGTTCTTGCTGATATATAATATAATAATATATATAATACTATACACGATATTGTCCTTCTATGCGATGGACGTCAAGATGTGGTTAACCCTTAGGTACACCTTAGTTGTTTACATTTGATAAAATCTGTATAAGAATATACATATAAATATTGATTTCGACATGAAATGCTCGAGAATGCCAATGTATGTCCAAAGTATTTCTAAAGCAAATTTATCACGGAAATCATCTAGTTGAAAGAGCCAAAATCCGTTTAAGGACAAAGTTATGCAAGAGTGGGATATTTGCGATTTTTGAATAATATTAATGAATATAAAGCAAAAACTTATGAAGCATGTATTTCAAAATATTATGCAATAATAATATTTCACTTAAAAGTAAAGACATATAAATTACTACCTATATAGAATTCAGTATTGTCTTTTAAATTCCAAGCAGTAGTCAACAGAGAATGGATTATGTTCATCTCATCGGGATCATTGATGCTAACAAGATGACTGCCTTGCTCTTTACACAATTTTTCAGATGTGACCCATGTTAGTCCGCTAGATAAGGTTTTATTATTATCGTCAGCGTATCCAAGTTTATAACAACTGTCTTCTCCTCTATACCAGCCAATTTCACACCCTTAAATAGAGGAAGAAGTAATCTGCATTACAACATTGTTAAGGAATTGAATTAGCCGCACAAAGCCTATCAAATTTCTTTGAACTGATTAAATGAAATCATCATTATTTGATTAAAACCCATGAATGCTTTGGGATGCTACAAAAGATCTCAAAATTATACAATTAGAATGTTCACGTTTTATAACTGTTATACTAGGGTTAAGAAGTAACAGGTTTGCGCCATTAAGTTTTGAATCACCATTTCGTTTTATGTTCCCGGACTACCGGGGATTTTTTCTGCCTTTGGGTCTCATGGTAATGACTACCGACTTGGTTTTATGTCTTTGGGTTTCATGATTTTTGGACTACTCAGATGGTGAATTTGTCATTGAGTTATCTGATTTTCAAAATACTGAGTAAGTTTCATGCTGTCGATGTCATGATGTTTTGGAATACTGCAGAGATAATGCCTTTTGGTTTTCTGGTTTTTTCTCATTTAGTAATATATTTATCCATTTCAAAAAATATATCGGGAAAAATGAAAAGACAAAAAAAAAAAAGAGAAGTAATTCTTGTATTTTTATTTCCTTTAATTAGCATAGTCGTTAAAGGAAAGCACCATTAAATGTAGACGTAATTCTTTAATTTTTGTTTTCACGGCGAGTGCTTCCAGCCAAACCGGAGACATTCACTTTTCCCGGACACCTGGTCTCACCTCTGAAATTCAGGGTCCGTGAATGTCCACTGTGGTACATTGTTGTTAGTGCCATAATCATGTGACACCAGTTACTTTCGTATTTTACATTACATAACACTTAAACATATTGTATATGTTAATTATACAACTTGTTCCTCTAGGCGAATTTTACAGAGTTTCAGTGTGTGTATCTGACTAAAGAAGTGGAACACGATCGCGTATAATGACGTCATATCACCAAACAAGATGTTTCTACAGAGCGTTTGCGACAGGTGCTTTAATAATGGCCCCTCAAAATATGGTCTGTGTAATTAATTTACTCAAGATGAGGTCATTAATAGCAAAATGAAAAACCTGTTGCGAATGGATGGCTTTAGCCATGGTCAGGTCAAACACCTCAAGCCAAACTTCCCTGGTAATTATTTTGGAAAAATGACTTCAGAGGATTTAACGGTATAATATTGCTGACACACAAAGGTTACCTATTATATACCTGCTACAGTCTTACCTTGAATGTCGATATTTTTATATCTGTTTGCGTAATCAATCAAAGAATATTTTCCTAGAAAACCATTCCCACGTTTGCTAGAATCTGACCTGAATTCGATACGCATTTTGTGCCATTTAGACAATATTCTAAAATAAGGTCTTTTCACGGTACAAAATCGTCCGATTAAATGTTCCTCCCCTTTAATATTTGTGTCGTAGACGGCGACATTTGATTTGCTACACATGTCATCTAAATCAACAACGTCCAGGTTGATGAACTCGAATTGGATATATTACTCCTTCGATTGTCCACATTTCCACGCTTTCTGTATATTTGACTGGAAATCCATTATTTGCTATATAGGCTGTGGGAGCCACACATCTGACAATGTATTCAGTGTCAACCATGCCGCATCCCGGAAGGTCTAATTTCAATTAAAATTTGCATATTAATATTTGTAGATGTAATTCCTTTGTCAAAGTTATTATATTTCAATTAATATGTACATGTATATTTTTTCTTGAGATAATGCACAACTAATTGCATTATGCCTTTGTTGTTTTTTGTGTGCAGGTCCTTGGTGATTTGTGTCATACAGCTTTGTCAGATGTCTTCTGTTTTCTCTTTAATACATTTGTTTCAAGTAGTACAAATCAGGAATTAATACTATATACTGGATTCCCTTAAACTGATTTCATTATACACGTAATAATAAGCACATTACTCAAAGAATTGATAATATTAGAATCATCTTTATAAATTGAATATACATACGTACCGGCAGAAGAAACTTTAATTTTGAAGTAATTTTGTTCCTGTGGAGATGACTGGAAACAGGAGAGAAAGTTTACCGCTAGTGTATTACTAGAAGAAATGAAAATGGAGTTCTCATTGTCTAGTTCCTCATTATCTGAAATCACTGCTTTTTTACCGAGCGATTTGTCCAAAATATTCAATGTATCATTGCATGTGCCGGGATTGACGTCGTAGAAACCCATCTACAAATAACAATAAAAAAAGACTTCCAGATATTTATACAACCAAACATGTCATAACAGTACATCTTTAAAATTCTGGAATGAAAATATCGATTGGAATAATGGATTTAACAGTACCGTAAATCTGGTTATTTTTCTGTCGATTAAGTTTTAGGGCTTTTGCGAGTCAGTTGGATTTTTTCCTAAAATTAAATCTACCGTAAAAACTGTTTAGATCCACAAACGATAAAATAAGCTAGAATTTTAGACGCTGTCGACTTTCAATTTAAGTACCGTATATACTCGAATATAATACACACTTTTTAAGCTAATTTGTCTTATCAGATTTCAACTGCGTATTAGATATAGGATTAGAAATCTGTAACATCTTTTTCCAGGCTCTTATCGACTTTGTATTACTATGATTTGACTACAATTTGTCGTCTGCTGACCCCTTTCTCTCATTTTTCAATGACCATGTAAATTTCGATATCTCGACATCCCCTCATTAAACATTCAACTACTTTATTTTTATTTTTAGTGTCTCTGTTTATCACGACAATGGTTTCTGATTGGTAGATTGTACGGGTGATATAGTGACCTAACCTTAATTGGTTAATTGATAGTTACGCAATAGGCATAATTACTTGACCGTAACGGCACGAGCATTGGCAGCTTGGCCTGTTATCATAAGAATGTTAGATTAAAAAGAATTATATTGGTGCTTAAATTGGACTCTGTCTGAAGATAGCATTCGATTAATTCATTCTTTGTTATTTCTTCACAAACATGGGCGAGCCCCGCGTAAAGTTCACGTAATTTATGTGAACAGGCACGTTCATTCTAACGGGAAAAATTTGAAGCGGTGGTTTGGGACGAGGGTAAACTACTAGTACGGCCGCAATTTGAAGACTAGGCGATTTTGATTGTAAATGTAATGAAGGAGAGAATGAGTGAGCTGGTATCACACGATGAATAAAGGCTGGTCGTTCCGTTCTGCTTTTGATGGTAATACACGAAACGCGATCACATTGTAAAAGGTATGCGGCAGAGCAAGTTCAATTGACAACATCAATGATGAAATGACAGGTGAATTGAGGAGGTACACAAAAACCGAATTACTAAACATAAAAACAAAATCATATACATGTACTGAAAAATCTCGATTGCGTCTCGCAGTCCTGCTGTTTCAACACGAAATTAACATTATATTTATGATTTCCCCTGTGTATTATACACGGAGTCAGACTTTTTTTTCATGATTTTCGAGGTCATTTTTAGGTGTGTATTATACTCTGGTGCGTATCATAGATTCGCAGAAGTAAGCAACACAAATAAATCTAAAGGCAATTTGCTTAAATTTGCAAAAATAAAACGACGCAAAATATCCAAATTTATGGTATTTATTTAAGGAATGAGTGTCTTATTTTTGTGTTCATGGAATATAATTCTGGTTCGTCACGTGCAAATGTCGTGAGGCGCGAAGCATCGAAAGATGTAAGGTATGTAACGTAAGAAGCCTGTGTTGTCTGCAGTAACACACGTACACACATACTGTAGTACAAGTGCAATTATCAAAAAAAAAAAAAAAAAAAAAAAAAAAATGATCGTGCTATGAAACCAAAGCTGGAATCAAAATTCGAAAGGTAATTCTGTTGATTCACTTTCCTGTGAATTGGTTCTTTTTTTATCTTATGAATCTTTATCAATTGAATTAGTCAATTACATAAAAATTCAAGATGTAACGTATGGTAACGTATGTAACGTAAGAAGCCTGTGTTGTCTGCAGTAACACACGTACACACATACTGTAGTACAAGTGCAATTATCAAAAAAAAAAAAAAAAAAAAAAAAAAAAAAAAAATGATCGTGCTATGAAACCAAAGCTGGAATCAAAATTCGAAAGGTAATTCTGTTGATTCACTTTCCTGTGAATTGGTTCTTTTTTATCTTATGAATCTTTATCAATTGAATTAGTCAATTACATAAAAATTCAAGATGTAACGTATGTAACGTAAGAAGCCTGTGTTGTCTGCAGTAACACACTTACACACATACTGTAGTACAAGTGCAATTATCAAATAAAAAAAAAAAAAAAAAAAAAAATGATCGTGCTATGAAACCAAAGCTGGAATCAAAATTCGAAAGGTAATTCTGTTGAATCACTTTCCTGTGAATTGGTTCTTTTTTATCTTATGAATCTTTATCATTTGAATTAGTCAATTACATAAAAATTCAAGATGTAACGTATGTAACGGAAGAAGTGACCTACCATATGCACATATGACTGCTGTCTGCATGCAGTAGTACATGCACACGTACAGTTTGTCGTCTCATATATTTAAAAAATTGAAAGTGCAATTTTCAAATTTTGATCTTGCCATGAAGCCAAATAGAAACTGCGAAACAGTAATTATGCAGTTCTGTTGATTCCCTTTCCCGTTAATTGATTCTGTCAGCTGTCTACGTTTTGGGTTGCGTTCTAATTTGGAGCATTTTCTATTTGTCTGTGATTTGTATTTTATATTGTCAGCTTAAAGTTATTATCGATGTATATGCATATATGTTTTGTGTAATGCTTGAAATGGCCCTAATTTGAAAATAAAAGATCTTGTATTCTTGTAAACAGTAGTACACATCCCGATTAGCTTATCTAGCCATTCAAGGAAAGCTCCGCCCATTAAAATATTAATGCTCGCTTTCTGATGTAATCCGGTACAACAAGAATTATTAAAATATAAATCGGATAGGGTGACGGGCGTTTAATATGGGGAGTCATTATAAACCATAAAAAAAAGCTATAATGTAAAGATTTTATGACATAAAAGGGGGTGGTTGTTTACATTACAATTAGAATTTTGGAAAACGTTTTGGGGGTGACCCCCTTCCAGCAAGATTTTCTCGAGATTAAGTGGATGACCTATGGTAAACTGTTTAGCTTCTGATGGAATAGGGTGTGGCAAACATTTTGTTATATGGGTTATATAAAGCTAAGAAGTAGAAATTTGGTCATTTAACATGAGACCATATGGGAAATGGAATTACTATATCTGATGAAATGATGGGAGTTTAGGGACATCGCAATCTACTGAAGAGAATTTACATTAGAAATAAAGATGGTGATAAAGTTTAAGGTTAAACATTAAAAGCAGTCTAATGTATGACAAAGTACGCACTCTGTCACTTTTCTACAAAATTTTCGTCCAATACAAATTTTCATTACAAATTATGTTGACATATATCTTTTTTTCTTATTGTGGACGTTTATTGTTCGAGTTTATTAAAACTATTGTGAATTAAAGGAATATTTGAAATTTGAAGCAATGTATATAAGAATATATGCACAATTTGATATTCTATGACTCTTTATTGGTACTCAAAGCCGAGGATATAGAAATCCAAAATATTCAAACATCTAAATAATCTCAATAACTCATCCCTCCTCAATAATAATAATAATAATAATAATAATAATAATAATAATAATAATAATAATAATAATAATAATAATAATAATAATATAAATAATAATAATAATAATAATAATAATAACTAGAAACGAGCTCGTTGCTAAAGCAACGAGTAGGTTTCACAAGTTAAAGTCGAAGCAGCGAAGCTGAGATCTCCTACTCTAATACAAAATTCTTTTTCACGATCCAGATATCTGATCTTTAGTGATGGTATCCACATTGCGCAATCTACTTGCAGAAATTGTAGGTAACGGCGACTTACATTATACACATTATACTGAAGCCTACATCGCACAATATCGACTACTCTTGACCATATATTTGAAACAAGAAACATGTAGGACAATCACACTTAGTACAATCTGCACGTGTAACCTAGATCTTCAGTCCTTACTGCCCGCTTTATGTTGTTTATTTATTAACTTACGCAAGGTATTTCGCGTGTACAGATGTTTGACCTTGAATCGCCTCTCTGCTGGAATAAACAATTCTCCTCGCGATGAACTTACGCAAGTTATTTCGCGTGTACAGATGTTTGACCTTGAATCGCCACTCTGCTGGAATAAACAATTCTCCTCGCGATGGCCTTTAGTAATGCCGCTTTCCCCAATATACAAAAGAAAGACTTGACAATGTCTCGTATTCCACAGGTAAAGCACTGTAACTGGCGATTAATTCACACACGTTTGAAGTCCTGTATAACAGCGGCGCAGTGCGAGGTATTAAGCAAGGCAAATTCACCGCGCTTCTCTAATGTGTAATGCCGACGCTCGGAGAAGATTTCTTCATAGCCTTGTTCAGCAGTAGCTCGTAGAATGTAAATTTGCTTTTTTTTTTGGTTTTTTTTTTTTTGGTTTTTTTTTTGGGGGGGGTTGGTTTTTTTATTTTTTGGTTTTTTTTTTTGTTTAAGAATTCGAATGCATAATACTTTCTCAAACTCTATTTTATAGAAAGCACTTTAAATCGCGATTGAATTAATCGCGAGTTACTGCGCCTTGTCCATGGAAGAAGTCCTATATCACAGCGGTGTCGTGCAAGGTATTAAGCAAGGCAAATTGACCGCGCTTCTGAAGATATGTTTATTGCGTTGTTCATCAGTAGAGTGCCCAAAATTTGATTTTTGTTTAAGAAATCGAAATCAAAATGCTTTCTCAAACTCTTGTTTTTATAATTTGTTCATACGACGAATAAAAAATAGTTGAAAGTTACGCAAGTAAGATATTTTTATAAAAATATCTTGAAATTGCTCACTTTCAAATACCGGGAAACATGTTTCATTGTAAAATCGTTACGGAAAATCGTTTCGTAATGTTTTGGAAACTAAAAGACTAAAAATAAGACAGTTTTGAACATTACGTAATTTTTAAAAAACTTTAAATTGAAATAGAGGCCAAACTAAAAGAGATAGATAATATCGGCCGATGAAAGTTCTAAAGATATGAACCTAGAGAACATAACAGTGAAAATTTGAGAGATCTACCATTAAAACTAAAAGCTACATACGCGAAAATCGAAAAATATTAAATCTTACGTAATTCTCTTAAAACGTCGTATATTTCGAAAAATTTTTTCATTAAACGGGAGTATGTGTCTGTGAGAATGAATAGCCGAAAGATGAAATTTCAAAGTAAAGAGTCGGTAGATACCCTCATTCCCTATCATGCTACCAATTTTCACATCTCTACCTTCTTTAATAAGCGAGCTTTAGCTGAAACCATTTCATTAAACATTAATGAACTTTATGTGACGTTGAAAGCATCACTTTAAAGGGGGTTGTCGTGTTTAAACCTAAATAACTCGAAAACGGTAAGAGTTAGCGAAAATTTGATGGCAATGTTATGCATATAAATTTTCGCGCAGAATCGATTGCAACAATCCCCGATTCGATAAGATGAAAATTAATGGAGTTATGACGTCATTTACAAAGTATGACGTCATTTTCAGGAATTTGGTACCATGCCAATTCCCTTTTGTCAGTCGGTAGATATTTGCATTCTCTTTTATGCTACCAAATTTCATACCTCTAGCTTTATCAATAAGCGAGACACAGGTACCTGAAGTTTTAAATTGTATTTTCAGGAAAGGCCAAACACTGAACTTTGACCGCAAATATCTCGAAAACGGTAAGAGATATCGAAATTCTGTTGCTGGTAATTACCATTTTACTTTTTCACGCAGAATCGATTCCAACCGTCCCCGCCTCGATCCGATGAAAAATAAGGGAGATATGACGTCATTTACAAAGTATGACGTCATTTTCAGGAATTTGGCTCCATGCCAAATTCCTCTTGTCAGTCGGTAGATATTCTCAATCTCTATCATGCTACCAAATTTCACACCTCTATCTTCCTCAATAAGCGAGCTATAGGCGAAAACATTTCATGAATAATTAATGAGTGTTGATGACGTCACAAACATCACTTTAAAGGGGGTTGTCGTGTACAAACGCAAATAACTCGAGAACCGTAAGAGTTAGCGAAAATCTGAGAACACTCTGCTGGTAGGTATTTGAACGCTCTATCGAATGGAAGAAACCCGATCAAAATCCGACTGCAAATAAAGTCGCTAGACCTTGCCAAAGATTTGATTCGAAAATTTTCAATAATTTCAAAAATATTGGCAGCATGCCATTTTCCTTCTAGAGGTAGATTAAGAATGTGGAATCATGTTTAGATATAAAATTTCATGCCTATATCTCATTTAATAAGAGAGATATTAACGTATGAATATTTAATTAGCTTTGATGACGTCATAGCGAATTTTCCCACGCTCATTGTGACTTTATTTATGGTCCGATTTCAAAAATTTTTCATATTCCAAATCAGACCATTAAAATCTTTCATCCTACTGTCTAAAATCTAAGATTGAAATATTTTTTTTGAAATGAAAACAATCGGGTCAAGGTCAACTTTTTCGGGGTAGAGCTACGAAATTGACGCAGTGACATAAAATCTTGCATCTCCTTTTCTGAATCGAATGCTGAAAATTTCATTCCAATCGGACAAATAATAAGAAAGATATAGCGATTCAAAATTTTGGCGTCGTAGGTGGCGCTGCGCGCTTATAAGCGGTAATTTAGAAAATTACGAAAATCAAATCTTGAAAATTTAATTTCGAATCGAACACTGAAAACAGAATAGTAATATCTTTAATAATGAGTGATTTCTGAGCCGTCACATAAAAAAAAACGGATGAAGAATAATAATAATAACTAGAAACGAGCTCGTTGCTAAAGCAACGAGTAGGTTTCACAAGTTAAAGTCGAAGCAGCGAAGCTGAGATCTCCTACTCTAATACAAAATTCTTTTTCACGATCCAGATATCTGATCTTTAGTGATGGTATCCACATTGCGCAATCTACTTGCAGAAATTGTAGGTAACGGCGACTTACATTATACACATTATACTGAAGCCTACATCGCACAATATCGACTACTCTTGACCATATATTTGAAACAAGAAACATGTAGGACAATCACACTTAGTACAATCTGCACGTGTAACCTAGATCTTCAGTCCTTACTGCCCGCTTTATGTTGTTTATTTATTAACTTACGCAAGGTATTTCGCGTGTACAGATGTTTGACCTTGAATCGCTTCTCTGCTGGAATAAACAATTCTCCTCGCGATGAACTTACGCAAGTTATTTCGCGTGTACAGATGTTTGACCTTGAATCGCCACTCTGCTGGAATAAACAATTCTCCTCGCGATGCCCTTTAGTAATGCCGCTTTCCCCAATATACAAAAGAAAGACTTGACAATGTCTCGTATTCCACAGGTAAAGCACTGTAACTGGCGATTAATTCACACACGTTTGAAGTCCTGTATAACAGCGGCGCAGTGCGAGGTATTAAGCAAGGCAAATTCACTGCGCTTCTCTAATGTGTAATGCCGACGCTCGGAGAAGATTTCTTTATAGCCTTGTTCAGCAGTAGCTCGTAGAATGTAAATTTGCTTTTTTTTTTTCTTTTTTTTTTTTTTTTTTCTTTTTTTTTTTTTGGGGGGGGGGGGGCGGTTGGTTTTTTTATTTTTTGGTTTTTTTTTTGTTTAAGAATTCGAATGCATAATACTTTCTCAAACTCTATTTTATAGAAAGCACTTTAAATCGCGATTGAATTAATCGCGAGTTTACTGCGCCTTGTCCATGGAAGAAGTCCTATATCACAGCGGTGTCGTGCAAGGTATTAAGCAAGGCAAATTGACCGCGCTTCTGAAGATATGTTTATTGCGTTGTTCATCAGTAGAGTGCCCAAAATTTGATTTTTGTTTAAGAAATCGAAATCAAAATGCTTTCTCAAACTCTTGTTTTTATAATTTGTTCATACGACGAATAAAAAATACTTGAAAGTTACGCAAGTAAGATATTTTTATAAAAAAATCTTTAAATTGCTCACTTTCAAATACCGGGAAACATGTTTCATAGTAAAATCGTTACGGAAAATCGTTTCGTAATGTTTTGGAAACTAAAAGACTAAAAATAAGACAGTTTTGAACATTACGTAATTTTTAAAAAACTTTAAATTGAAATAGAGGCCAAACTAAAAGAGATAGATAATATCGGCCGATGAAAGTTCTAAAGATATGAACCTAGAGAACATAACAGTGAAAATTTGAGAGATCTACCATTAAAACTAAAAGCTACATACGCGAAAATCGAAAAATATTAAATCTTACGTAATTCTCTTAAAACGTCGTATATTTCGAAAAATTTTTTCATTAAACGGGAGTATGTGTCTGTGAGAATGAATAGCCGAAAGATGAAATTTCAAAGTAAAGAGTCGGTAGATACCCTCATTCCCTATCATGCTACCAATTTTCACATCTCTACCTTCTTTAATAAGCGAGCTTTAGCTGAAACCATTTCATTAAACATTAATGAACTTTATGTGACGTTGAAAGCATCACTTTAAAGGGGGTTGTCGTGTTTAAACCTAAATAACTCGAAAACGGTAAGAGTTAGCGAAAATTTGACGGCAATGTTATGCATATAAATTTTCGCGCAGAATCGATTGCAACAATCCCCGATTCGATAAGATGAAAATTAATGGAGTTATGACGTCATTTACAAAGTATGACGTCATTTTCAGGAATTTGGTACCATGCCAATTCCCTTTTGTCAGTCGGTAGATATTTGCATTTTCTTTTATGCTACCAAATTTCATACCTCTAGCTTTATCAATAAGCGAGACACAGGTACCTGAAGTTTTAAATTGTATTTTCAGGAAAGGCCAAACACTGAACTTTGACCGCAAATATCTCGAAAACGGTAAGAGATATCGAAAATCTGAGACCAGACCTTTTTCCTTTAACTACTTTTTCACGCAGAATCGATTGCAACAATCCCCGATTCGATACGATGAAAAATAAGGGAGTTATGACGTCATTTAGAAAAGTATGACGTCATTTTCAGGAATTTGGCACCTTGCCAATTCCCTTTTGTCAGTCGGTAGATATTTGCATTCTCTTTTATGCTACCAAATTTCATACCTCTAGCTTTATCAATAAGCGAGACACAGGTACCTGAAGTTTTAAATTGTATTTTCAGGAAAGGCCAAACACTGAACTTTGACCGCAAATATCTCGAAAACGGTAAGAGATATCGAAAATCTGAGACCAGACCTTTTTCCTTTAACTACTTTTTCACGCAGAATCGATTGCAACAATCCCCGATTCGATACGATGAAAAATAAGGGAGTTATGACGTCATTTAGAAAAGTATGACGTCATTTTCAGGAATTTGGCACCTTGCCAATTCCCTTTTGTCAGTCGGTAGATATTTGCATTCTCTTTTATGCTACCAAATTTCATACCTCTAGCTTTATCAATAAGCGAGACACAGGTACCTGAATTTTTAAATTGTATTTTCAGGAAAGGCCAAACACTGAACTTTGACCGCAAATATCTCGAAAACGGTAAGAGATATCGAAAATCTGAGACCAGACCTTTTTCCTTTAACTACTTTTTCACGCAGAATCGATTGCAACAATCCCCGATTCGATACGATGAAAAATAAGGGAGATATGACGTCATTTACAAAGTATGACGTCATTTTCAGGAATTTGGCTCCATGCCAAATTCCTCTTGTCAGTCGGTAGATATTCTCAATCTCTATCATGCTACCAAATTTCACACCTCTATCTTCCTCAATAAGCGAGCTATAGGCGAAAAACATTTCATGAATAATTAATGAGTGTTGATGACGTCACAAACATCACTTTAAAGGGGGTTGTCGTGTTCAAACGCAAATAACTCGAGAACCGTAAGAGTTAGCGAAAATCTGAGAACACTTTACTGGTAGGTATTTGAACGCTCTATCGAATGGAAGAAACCCGATCAAAATCCGACTGCAAATAAAGTCGCTAGACCTTGCCAAAGATTTGATTGGAAAATTTTCAATAATTTCAAAAATATTGGCAGCATGCCATTTTCATTCTAGAGGTAGATTAAGAATGTGGAAACATGTTTAGATATAAAATTTCATGCCGATATCTCATTTAATAAGAGAGATATTAACGTATGAATATTTAATTAGCTTTGATGACGTCATAGCGAATTTTCCCACGCTCATTGTGACTTTATTTATGGTCCGATTTCAAAAATTTTTCATATTCCAAATCAGACCATTAAAATCTTTCATCCTACTGTCTAAAATCTAAGATTGAAATATTTTTTTTGAAATGAAAACAATCGGGTCAAGGTCAACTTTTTCGGGGTAGAGCTACGAAATTGACGCAGTGACATAAAATCTTGCATCTCCTTTTCTGAATCGAATGCTGAAAATTTCATTCCAATCGGACAAATAATAAGGAAGATATAGCGATTCAAAATTTTGGCGTCGTAGGTGGCGCTGCGCGCTTATAAGCGGTAATTTAGAAAATTAAAAAAATCAAATCTTGAAAATTTAATTTCGAATCGAGCACTGAAAACAGAATAGTAATATCTTTAATAATGAGTGATTTCTGAGCTGTCACAAAAAAAAAAACGGATGAAGAATAATAATAATAATAACTAGAAACGAGCTCGTTGCTAAAGCAACGAGTAGGTTTCACAAGTTAAAGTCGAAGCAGCGAAGCTGAGATCTCCTACTCTAATACAAAATTCTTTTTCACGATCCAGATATCTGATCTTTAGTGATGGTATCCACATTGCGCAATCTACTTGCAGAAATTGTAGGTAACGGCGACTTACATTATACACATTATACTGAAGCCTACATCGCACAATATCGACTACTCTTGACCATATATTTGAAACAAGAAACCTGTAGGACAATCACACTTAGTACAATCTGCACGTGTAACCTAGATCTTCAGTCCTTACTGCCCGCTTTATGTTGTTTATTTATTAACTTACGCAAGGTATTTCGCGTGTACAGATGTTTGACCTTGAATCGCTTCTCTGCTGGAATAAACAATTCTCCTCGCGATGAACTTACGCAAGTTATTTCGCGTGTACAGATGTTTGACCTTGAATCGCCACTCTGCTGGAATAAACAATTCTCCTCGCGATGGCCTTTAGTAATGCCGCTTTCCCCAATATACAAAAGAAAGACTTGACAATGTCTCGTATTCCACAGGTAAAGCACTGCAACTGGCGATTAATTCACACACGTTTGAAGTCCTGTATAACAGCGGCGCAGTGCGAGGTATTAAGCAAGGCAAATTCACCGCGCTTCTCTAATGTGTAATGCCGACGCTCGGAGAAGATTTCTTTATAGCCTTGTTCAGCAGTAGCTCGTTGAATGTAAATTTGCTTTTTTTTTTCTTTTTTTTTTTTTTTTTTGTTTTTTTTTTTGTGGGGGGGGGCGGGGGGGCCTTTTTTATTTTTTGGTTTTTTTTTTGTTTAAGAATTCGAATGCATAATACTTTCTCAAACTCTATTTTATAGAAAACACTTTAAATCGCGATTGAATTAATCGCGAGTTACTGCGCCTTGTCCATGGAAGAAGTCCTATATCACAGCGGTGTCGTGCAAGGTATTAAGCAAGGCAAATTGACCGCGCTTCTGAAGATATGTTTATTGCGTTGTTCATCAGTAGAGTGCCCAAAATTTGATTTTTGTTTAAGAAATCGAAATCAAAATGCTTCCTCAAACTCTTGTTTTTATAATTTGTTCATACGACGAATAAAAAATACTTGAAAGTTACGCAAGTAAGATATTTTTATAAAAAAATCTTTAAATTGCTCACTTTCAAATACCGGGAAACATGTTTCATAGTAAAATCGTTACGGAAAATCGTTTCGTAATGTTTTGGAAACTAAAAGACTAAAAATAAGACAGTTTTGAACATTACGTAATTTTTAAAAAACTTTAAATTGAAATAGAGGCCAAACTAAAAGAGATAGATAATATCGGCCGATGAAAGTTCTAAAGATATGAACCTAGAGAACATAACAGTGAAAATTTGAGAGATCTACCATTAAAACTAAAAGCTACATACGCGAAAATCGAAAAATATTAAATCTTACGTAATTCTCTTAAAACGTCGTATATTTCGAAAAATTTTTTCATTAAACGGGAGTATGTGTCTGTGAGAATGAATAGCCGAAAGATGAAATTTCAAAGTAAAGAGTCGGTAGATACCCTCATTCCCTATCATGCTACCAATTTTCACATCTCTACCTTCTTTAATAAGCGAGCTTTAGCTGAAACCATTTCATTAAACATTAATGAACTTTATGTGACGTTGAAAGCATCACTTTAAAGGGGGTTGTCGTGTTTAAACCTAAATAACTCGAAAACGGTAAGAGTTAGCGAAAATTTGATGGCAATGTTATGCATATAAATTTTCGCGCAGAATCGATTGCAACAATCCCCGATTCGATAAGATGAAAATTAATGGAGTTATGACGTCATTTACAAAGTATGACGTCATTTTCAGGAATTTGGTACCATGCCAATTCCCTTTTGTCAGTCGGTAGATATTTGCATTCTCTTTTATGCTACCAAATTTCATACCTCTAGCTTTATCAATAAGCGAGACACAGGTACCTGAAGTTTTAAATTGTATTTTCAGGAAAGGCCAAACACTGAACTTTGACCGCAAATATCTCGAAAACGGTAAGAGATATCGAAAATCTGAGACCAGACCTTTCTCCTTTAACTACTTTTTCACGCAGAATCGATTGCAACAATCCCCGATTCGATACGATGAAAAATAAGGGAGTTATGACGTCATTTAGAAAAGTATGACGTCATTTTCAGGAATTTGGCACCTTGCCAATTCCCTTTTGTCAGTCGGTAGATATTTGCATTCTCTTTTATGCTACCAAATTTCATACCTCTAGCTTTATCAATAAGCGAGACACAGGTACCTGAAGTTTTAAATTGTATTTTCAGGAAAGGCCAAACACTGAACTTTGACCGCAAATATCTCGAAAACGGTAAGAGATATCGAAATTCTGTTGCTGGTATTTACCATTTTACTTTTTCACGCAGAATCGATTCCAACCGTCCCCGCCTCGATCCGATGAAAAATAAGGGAGATATGACGTCATTTACAAAGTATGACGTCATTTTCAGGAATTTGGCCCCATGCCAAATTCCTCTTGTCAGTCGGTAGATATTCTCAATCTCTATCATGCTACCAAATTTCACACCTCTATCTTCCTCAATAAGCGAGCTATAGGCGAAAACATTTCATGAATAATTAATGAGTGTTGATGACGTCACAAACATCACTTTAAAGGGGGTTGTCGTGTTCAAACGCAAATAACTCGAGAACCGTAAGAGTTAGCGAAAATCTGAGAACACTTTACTGGTAGGTATTTGAACGCTCTATCGAATGGAAGAAACCCTATCAAAATCCGACTGCAAATAAAGTCGCTAGACCTTGCCAAAGATTTGATTCGAAAATTTTCAATAATTTCAAAAATATTGGCAGCATGCCATTTTCATTCTAGAGGTAGATTAAGAATGTGGAAACATGTTTAGATATAAAATTTCATGCCGATATCTCATTTAATAAGAGAGATATTAACGTATGAATATTTAATTAGCTTTGATGACGTCATAGCGAATTTTCCCACGCTCATTGTGACTTTATTTATGGTCCGATTTCAAAAATTTTTCATATTCCAAATCAGACCATTAAAATCTTTCATCCTACTGTCTAAAATCTAAGATTGAAATATTTTTTTTGAAATGAAAACAATCGGGTCAAGGTCAACTTTTTCGGGGTAGAGCTACGAAATTGACGCAGTGACATAAAATCTTGCATCTCCTTTTCTGAATCGAATGCTGAAAATTTCATTCCAATCGGACAAATAATAAGGAAGATATAGCGATTCAAAATTTTGGCGTCGTAGGTGGCGCTGCGCGCTTATAAGCGGTAATTTAGAAAATTAAAAAAATCAAATCTTGAAAATTTAATTTCGAATCGAACACTGAAAACAGAATAGTAATATCTTTAATAATGAGTGATTTCTGAGCCGTCACAAAAAAAAAAACGGATGAAGAATAATAATAATAATAATAATAAGAAAAGACAGTAGAATAATAAAAGGTTTCACAAGTGAAACTTGTGAAACCTAACTAGAAACGAGCTCGTTGCTAAAGCAACGAGTAGGTTTCACAAGTTAAAGTCGAAGCAGCGAAGCTGGGATCTCCTACTCTAATACACAATTCTTTTTCACGATCCAGAAATCTGATCTTTAGTGATGGTATCCACATTGCGCAATCTACTTGCAGAAATTGTAAGTAACGGCGACTTATATTATATACATTATACTGAAGCCTTGACAATATATTTGAAACAAGAAACATGTAGGACAGTCACACTTAGTACAATCTGCACGTGTAACCTAGATCTCCAGTCCTTACTCCCCGCTTTATGTTGTTTATTTGTTAACTTACGCAAGGTATTTCGCGTGTACAGATGTTTGACCTTGAATCGCCACTCTGCTGGAATAAACAATTCTCCTCGCGATGGCCTTTAGTAATGCCGCTTTCCCCAATAAACAAAACAAAGACTTGACAATGTCTCGTATTCCATGATTTATATTTGTTAACCATTGTTTTCAAAACGGGGGGAATAATTTATGTATTTTTCTCATCACACTTTAAACATTGAATACTGCGAGTGTATCGTGTCTGTTGTTAAATCCGAGTAAGCCCTGTATATGATGGCAAAACCCTAACTACTCCACATACTTGACCTTAGATAACTTCTGTTAGAATTAACAATTCCGTCGATCGCGATTTCTCGCAGAGCTATTACACCAGGTGGTATAACACATCAGCTGGCCATACAGCGGCGAGTAGAAAGAGTCAAGAGTTGTCGCTCTTTGTCTTGTCCGCTTATCAAAACAGTTAGTGACATTATTTATATTCCGATTGCTCATGCCAAATTCCATTTGTCAGTCGGTAGATACCCTCATTCCCTATCATGCTACCAATTTTCACATCTCTGCCTTCCTTAATAAGCGAGCTTTAGGTGAAACCATTTCATGAAACATTAATGAACTTTATGTGACGTTGAAAGCATCACTTTAAAGGGGGTTGTCGTGTTTAAACCTAAATAAATCGAAAACGGTAAGAGTTAGCGAAAATTTGATGGCAATGTTATGCATATAAATTTTTGCGCAGAATCGATTGCAACAATCCCCGATTCGATAAGATGAAAATTAAGGGAGTTAGGACGTCATTTACAAAGTATGACGTCATTTACAGGAATTTGGTACCATGCCAATTCCTTTTTGTCAGTCGGTAGATATTTGCATTCTCTTTTATGCTACCAAATTTCATACCTCTAGCTTTATCAATAAGCGAGACACAGGTACCTGGAATTTTAAATTGTATTTTCAGGAATGGCAAAACACTGAACTTTGACCGCAAATATCTCGAAAACGGTAAGAGATATCGAAAATCTGAGACCAGACCTCTTCCCTTTCACTACTTTTTCACGCAGAATCGATTGCAACAATCCCCGATTCGATACGATGAAAAATAAGGGAGTTATGACGTCATTTAGAAAAGTATGACGTCATTTTCAGGAATTTGGCACCGTGCCAAATTCCTTTTGTCAGTTGGTAGATATTCTTATTCCCTATCATGCTAAAAAATTTCACACCTCTAACTTCCTCAATAAGCGAAACACAGCTTCCTGAATTTGAAAAGTGTGTTTTCAGGAATGGTGAAACTGTGAACTTTGACCGCAAATATCTCGAAAACGGTAAGAGATATCGAAATTCTGTTGCTGGTATTTACCATTTTACTTTTTCACGCAGAATCGATTCCAACCGTCCCCGCCTCGATCCGATGAAAAATAAGGGAGATATGACGTCATTTACAAAGTATGACGTCATTTTCAGGAATTTGGCTCCATGCCAAATTCCTCTTGTCAGTCGGTAGATATTCTCAATCTCTATCATGCTACCAAATTTCACACCTCTATCTTCCTCAATAAGCGAGCTATAGGCGAAAACATTTCATGAATAATTAATGAGTGTTGATGACGTCACAAACATCACTTTAAAGGGGGTTGTCGTGTTCAAACGCAAATAACTCGAGAACCGTAAGAGTTAGCGAAAATCTGAGAACACTTTACTGGTAGGTATTTGAACGCTCTATCGAATGGAAGAAACCCGATCAAAATCCGACTGCAAATAAAGTCGCTAGACCTTGCCAAAGATTTGATTCGAAAATTTTCAATAATTTCAAAAATATTGGCAGCATGCCATTTTCATTCTAGAGGTAGATTAAGAATGTGGAAACATGTTTAGATATAAAATTTCATGCCGATATCTCATTTAATAAGAGAGATATTAACGTATGAATATTTAATTAGCTTTGATGACGTCATAGCGAATTTTCCCACGCTCATTGTGACTTTATTTATGGTCCGATTTCAAAAATTTTTCATATTCCAAATCAGACCATTAAAATCTTTCATCCTACCGTCTAAAATCTAAGATTGAAATATTTTTTTTGAAATGAAAACAATCGGGTCAAGGTCAACATTTTCGGGGTAGAGCTACGAAATTGACGCAGTGACATAAAATCTTGCATCTCCTTTTCTGAATCGAATGCTGAAAATTTCATTCCAATCGGACAAATAATAAGGAAGATATAGCGATTCAAAATTTTGGCGTCGTAGGTGGCGCTGCGCGCTTATAAGCGGTAATTTAGAAAAAAAAAAAAATCAAATCTTGAAAATTTAATTTCGAATCGAACACTGAAAACAGAATAGTAATATCTTTAATAATGAGTGATTTCTGAGCCGTCACATAAAAAAAAACGGATGAAGAATAATAATAATAATAACTAGAAACGAGCTCGTTGCTAAAGCAACGAGTAGGTTTCACAAGTTAAAGTCGAAGCAGCGAAGCTGAGATCTCCTACTCTAATACAAAATTCTTTTTCACGATCCAGATATCTGATCTTTAGTGATGGTATCCACATTGCGCAATCTACTTGCAGAAATTGTAGGTAACGGCGACTTACATTATACACATTATACTGAAGCCTACATCGCACAATATCGACTACTCTTGACCATATATTTGAAACAAGAAACATGTAGGACAATCACACTTAGTACAATCTGCACGTGTAACCTAGATCTTCAGTCCTTACTGCCAGCTTTATGTTGTTTATTTATTAACTTACGCAAGGTATTTCGCGTGTACAGATGTTTGACCTTGAATCGCCTCTCTGCTGGAATAAACAATTCTCCTCGCGATGAACTTACGCAAGTTATTTCGCGTGTACAGATGTTTGACCTTGAATCGCCACTCTGCTGGAATAAAGAATTCTCCTCGCGATGGCCTTTAGTAATGCCGCTTTCCCCAATATACAAAAGAAAGACTTGACAATGTCTCGTATTCCACAGGTAAAGCACTGTAACTGGCGATTAATTCACACACGTTTGAAGTCCTGTATAACAGCGGCGCAGTGCGAGGTATTAAGCAAGGCAAATTGACCGCGCTTCTCTAATGTGTAATGCCGACGCTCGGAGAAGATTTCTTTATAGCCTTGTTCAGCAGTAGCTCGTAGAATGTAAATTTGCTTTTTTTTTTCTTTTTTTTTTTTTTTTTTTTTTTTTTTGGGGGGGGGGGGTTGGTTTTTTTATTTTTTGTTTTTTTTTTTGTTTAAGAATTCGAATGCATAATACTTTCTCAAACTCTATTTTATAGAAAGCACTTTAAATCGCGATTGAATTAATCGCGAGTTACTGCGCCTTGTCCATGGAAGAAGTCCTATATCACAGCGGTGTCGTGCAAGGTATTAAGCAAGGCAAATTGACCGCGCTTCTGAAGATATGTTTATTGCGTTGTTCATCAGTAGAGTGCCCAAAATTTGATTTTTGTTTAAGAAATCGAAATCAAAATGCTTTCTCAAACTCTTGTTTTTATAATTTGTTCATACGACGAATAAAAAATACTTGAAAGTTACGCAAGTAAGATATTTTTATAAAAAAATCTTTAAATTGCTCACTTTCAAATACCGGGAAACATGTTTCATAGTAAAATCGTTACGGAAAATCGTTTCGTAATGTTTTGGAAACTAAAAGACTAAAAATAAGACAGTTTTGAACATTACGTAATTTTTAAAAAATTTTAAATTGAAATAGAGGCCAAACTAAAAGAGATAGATAATATCGGCCGATGAAAGTTCTAAAGATATGAACCTAGAGAACATAACAGTGAAAATTTGAGAGATCTACCATTAAAACTAAAAGCTACATACGCGAAAATCGAAAAATATTAAATCTTACGTAATTCTCTTAAAACGTCGTATATTTCGAAAAATTTTTTCATTAAACGGGAGTATGTGTCTGTGAGAATGAATAGCCGAAAGATGAAATTTCAAAGTAAAGAGTCGGTAGATACCCTCATTCCCTATCATGCTACCAATTTTCACATCTCTACCTTCTTTAATAAGCGAGCTTTAGCTGAAACCATTTCATTAAACATTAATGAACTTTATGTGACGTTGAAAGCATCACTTTAAAGGGGGTTGTCGTGTTTAAACCTAAATAACTCGAAAACGGTAAGAGTTAGCGAAAATTTGATGGCAATGTTATGCATATAAATTTTCGCGCAGAATCGATTGCAACAATCCCCGATTCGATAAGATGAAAATTAATGGAGTTATGACGTCATTTACAAAGTATGACGTCATTTTCAGGAATTTGGTACCATGCCAATTCCCTTTTGTCAGTCGGTAGATATTTGCATTCTCTTTTATGCTACCAAATTTCATACCTCTAGCTTTATCAATAAGCGAGACACAGGTACCTGAAGTTTTAAATTGTATTTTCAGGAAAGGCCAAACACTGAACTTTGACCGCAAATATCTCGAAAACGGTAAGAGATATCGAAAATCTGAGACCAGACCTTTGTCCTTTAACTACTTTTTCACGCAGAATCGATTGCAACAATCCCCGATTCGATACGATGAAAAATAAGGGAGTTATGACGTCATTTAGAAAAGTATGACGTCATTTTCAGGAATTTGGCACCTTGCCAATTCCCTTTTGTCAGTCGGTAGATATTTGCATTCTCTTTTATGCTACCAAATTTCATACCTCTAGCTTTATCAATAAGCGAGACACAGGTACCTGAAGTTTTAAATTGTATTTTCAGGAAAGGCCAAACACTGAACTTTGACCGCAAATATCTCGAAAACGGTAAGAGATATCGAAATTCTGTTGCCGGTATTTACCATTTTACTTTTTCACGCAGAATCGATTCCAACCGTCCCCGCCTCGATCCGATGAAAAATAAGGGAGATATGACGTCATTTACAAAGTATGACGTCATTTTCAGGAATTTGGCTCCATGCCAAATTCCTCTTGTCAGTCGGTAGATATTCTCAATCTCTATCATGCTACCAAATTTCACACCTCTATCTTCCTCAATAAGCGAGCTATAGGCGAAAACATTTCATGAATAATTAATGAGTGTTGATGACGTCACAAACATCACTTTAAAGGGGGTTGTCGTGTTCAAACGCAAATAACTCGAGAACCGTAAGAGTTAGCGAAAATCTGAGAATACTGTACTGGTAGGTATTTGAACGTTCTATCGAATGGAAGAAACCCGATCAAAATCCGACTGCAAATAAAGTCGCTAGACCTTGCCAAAGATTTGATTCGAAAATTTTCAATAATTTCAAAAATATTGGCAGCATGCCATTTTCATTCTAGAGGTAGATTAAGAATGTGGAAACATGTTTAGATATAAAATTTCATGCCGATATCTCATTTAATAAGAGAGATATTAACGTATGAATATTTAATTAGCTTTGATGACGTCATAGCGAATTTTCCCACGCTCATTGTGACTTTATTTATGGTCCGATTTCAATTATTTTTCATATTCCAAATCAGACCATTAAAATCTTTCATCCTACTGTCTAAAATCTAAGATTGAAATATTTTTTTTGAAATGAAAACAATCGGGTCAAGGTCAACTTTTTCGGGGTAGAGCTACGAAATTGATGCAGTGACATAAAATCTTGCATCTCCTTTTCTGAATCGAATGCTGAAAATTTCATTCCAATCGGACAAATAATAAGGAAGATATAGCGATTCAAAATTTTGGCGTCGTAGGTGGCGCTGCGCGCTTATAAGCGGTAATTTAGAAAATTAAAAAAATCAAATCTTGAAAATTTAATTTCGAATCGAACACTGAAAACAGAATAGTAATATCTTTAATAATGAGTGATTTCTGAGCCGTCACAAAAAAAAAAACGGATGAAGAATAATAATAATAATAATAAATAAGAAAAGACAGTAGAATAATAAAAGGTTTCACAAGTGAAACTTGTGAAACCTAACTAGAAAAACGAGCTCGTTGCTAAAGCAACGAGTAGGTTTCACAAGTTAAAGTCGAAGCAGCGAAGCTGAGATCTCCTACTCTAATACAAAATTCTTTTTCACGATCCAGATATCTGATCTTTAGTGATGGTATCCACATTGCGCAATCTACTTGCAGAAATTGTAGGTAACGGCGACTTACATTATACACATTATACTGAAGCCTACATCGCACAATATCGACTACTCTTGACCATATATTTGAAACAAGAAACATGTAGGACAATCACACTTAGTACAATCTGCACGTGTAACCTAGATCTTCAGTCCTTACTGCCCGCTTTATGTTGTTTATTTATTAACTTACGCAAGGTATTTCGCGTGTACAGATGTTTGACCTTGAATCGCCTCTCTGCTGGAATAAACAATGAACTTACGCAAGTTATTTCGCATGTACAGATGTTTGACCTTGAATCGCCACTCTGCTGGAATAAACAATTCTCCTCGCGATGGCCTTTAGTAATGCCGCTTTCCCCAATATACAAAAGAAAGACTTGACAATGTCTCGTATTCCACAGGTAAAGCACTGTAACTGGCGATTAATTCACACACGTTTGAAGTCCTGTATAACAGCGGCGCAGTGCGAGGTATTAAGCAAGGCAAATTGACCGCGCTTCTCTAATGTGTAATGCCGACGCTCGGAGAAGATTTCTTTATAGCCTTGTTCAGCAGTAGCTCGTAGAATGTAAATTTGCTTTTTTTTTTTCTTTTTTTTTTTTTTTTTTTGTTTTTTTTTGGGGGGGGGGGGGGGGGTTGGTTTTTTTATTTTTTGTTTTTTTTTTTGTTTAAGAATTCGAATGCATAATACTTTCTCAAACTCTATTTTATAGAAAGCACTTTAAATCGCGATTGAATTAATCGCGAGTTACTGCGCCTTGTCCATGGAAGAAGTCCTATATCACAGCGGTGTCGTGCAAGGTATTAAGCAAGGCAAATTGACCGCGCTTCTGAAGATATGTTTATTACGTTGTTCATCAGTAGAGTGCCCAAAATTTGATTTTTGTTTAAGAAATCGAAATCAAAATGCTTTCTCAAACTCTTGTTTTTATAATTTGTTCATACGACGAATAAAAAATACTTGAAAGTTACGCAAGTAAGATATTTTTATAAAAAAATCTTTAAATTGCTCACTTTCAAATACCGGGAAACATGTTTCATAGTAAAATCGTTACGGAAAATCGTTTCGTAATGTTTTGGAAACTAAAAGACTAAAAATAAGACAGTTTTGAACATTACGTAATTTTTAAAAAACTTTAAATTGAAATAGAGGCCAAACTAAAAGAGATAGATAATATCGGCCGATGAAAGTTCTAAAGATATGAACCTAGAGAACATAACAGTGAAAATTTGAGAGATCTACCATTAAAACTAAAAGCTACATACGCGAAAATCGAAAAATATTAAATCTTACGTAATTCTCTTAAAACGTCGTATATTTCGAAAAATTTTTTCATTAAACGGGAGTATGTGTCTGTGAGAATGAATAGCCGAAAGATGAAATTTCAAAGTAAAGAGTCGGTAGATACCCTCATTCCCTATCATGCTACCAATTTTCAATTCTCTACCTTCTTTAATAAGCGAGCTTTAGCTGAAACCATTTCATTAAACATTAATGAACTTTATGTGACGTTGAAAGCATCACTTTAAAGGGGGTTGTCGTGTTTAAACCTAAATAACTCGAAAACGGTAAGAGTTAGCGAAAATTTGATGGCAATGTTATGCATATAAATTTTCGCGCAGAATCGATTGCAACAATCCCGATTCGATAAGATGAAAATTAATGGAGTTATGACGTCATTTACAAAGTATGACGTCATTTTCAGGAATTTTGTACCATGCCAATTCCCTTTTGTCAGTCGGTAGATATTTGCATTTTCTTTTATGCTACCAAATTTCATACCTCTAGCTTTATCAATAAGCGAGACACAGGTACCTGAAGTTTTAAATTGTATTTTCAGGAAAGGCCAAACACTGAACTTTGACCGCTAATATCTCGAAAACGGTAAGAGATATCGAAATTCTGTTGCGGTATTTGCGATTTTACTTTTTCACGCAGAATCGATTCCAACCGTCCCCGCCTCGATCCGATGAAAAATAAGGGAGATATGACGTCATTTACAAAGTATGACGTCATTTTCAGGAATTTGGTACCATGCCAATTCCCTTTTGTCAGTCGGTAGATATTTGCATTCTCTTTTATGCTACCAAATTTCATACCTCTAGCTTTATCAATAAGCGAGACACAGGTACCTGAAGTTTTAAATTGTATTTTCAGGAAAGGCCAAACACTGAACTTTGACCGCAAATATCTCGAAAACGGTAAGAGATATCGAAAATCTGAGACCAGACCTTTCTCCTTTAACTACTTTTTCACGCAGAATCGATTGCAACAATCCCCGATTCGATACGATGAAAAATAAGGGAGTTATGACGTCATTTAGAAAAGTATGACGTCATTTTCAGGAATTTGGCACCTTGCCAATTCCCTTTTGTCAGTCGGTAGATATTTGCATTCTCTTTTATGCTACCAAATTTCATACCTCTAGCTTTATCAATAAGCGAGACACAGGTACCTGAAGTTTTAAATTGTATTTTCAGGAAAGGCCAAACACTGAACTTTGACCGCAAATATCTCGAAAACGGTAAGAGATATCGAAATTCTGTTGCTGGTGTTTACCATTTTACTTTTTCACGCAGAATCGATTCCAACCGTCCCCGCCTCGATCCGATGAAAAATAAGGGAGATATGACGTCATTTACAAAGTATGACGTCATTTTCAGGAATTTGGCTCCATGCCAAATTCCTCTTGTCAGTCGGTAGATATTCTCAATCTCTATCATGCTACCAAATTTCACACATCTATCCTCCTCAATAAGGGAGCTATAGGCGAAAACATTTCATGAATAATTAATGAGTGTTGATGACGTCACAAACATCACTTTAAAGGGGGTTGTCGTGTTCAAACGCAAATAACTCGAGAACCGTAAGAGTTAGCGAAAATCTGAGAACACTTTACTGGTAGGTATTTGAACGCTCTATCGAATGGAAGAAACCCGATCAAAATCCGACTGCAAATAAAGTCGCTAGACCTTGCCAAAGATTTGATTCGAAAATTTTCAATAATTTCAAAAATATTGGCAGCATGCCATTTTCATTCTAGAGGTAGATTAAGAATGTGGAAACATGTTAAGATATATAATTTCATGCCGATATCTCATTTAATAAGAGAGATATTAACGTATGAATATTTAATTAGCTTTGATGACGTCATAGCGAATTTTCCCACGCTCATTGTGACTTTATTTATGGTCCGATTTCAAAAATTTTTCATATTCCAAATCAGACCATTAAAATCTTTCATCCTACTGTCTAAAATCTAAGATTGAAATATTTTTTTTGAAATGAAAACAATCGGGTCAAGGTCAACTTTTTCGGGGTAGAGCTACGAAATTGACGCAGTGACATAAAATCTTGCATCTCCTTTTCTGAATTGAATGCTGAAAATTTCATTCCAATCGGACAAATAATAAGGAAGATATAGCGATTCAAAATTTTGGCGTCGTAGGTGGCGCTGCGCGCTTATAAGCGGTAATTTAGAAAATTAAAAAAATCAAATCTTGAAAATTTAATTTCAAATCGAACACTGAAAACAGAATAGTAATATCTTTAATAATGAGTGATTTCTGAGCCGTCACAAAAAAAAAAACGGATGAAGAATAATAATAATAATAATAATAAGAAAAGACAGTAGAATAATAAAAGGTTTCACAAGTGAAACTTGTGAAACCTAATAACTAGAAACGAGCTCGTTGCTAAAGCAACGAGTAGGTTTCACAAGTTAAAGTCGAAGCAGCGAAGCTGAGATCTCCTACTCTAATACAAAATTCTTTTTCACGATCCAGATATCTGATCTTTAGTGATGGTATCCACATTGCGCAATCTACTTGCAGAAATTGTAGGTAACGGCGACTTACATTATACACATTATACTGAAGCCTACATCGCACAATATCGACTACTCTTGACCATATATTTGAAACAAGAAACATGTAGGACAATCACACTTAGTACAATCTGCACGTGTAACCTAGATCTTCAGTCCTTACTGCCCGCTTTATGTTGTTTATTTATTAACTTACGCAAGGTATTTCGCGTGTACAGATGTTTGACCTTGAATCGCTTCTCTGCTGGAATAAACAATTCTCCTCGCGATGAACTTACGCAAGTTATTTCGCGTGTACAGATGTTTGACCTTGAATCGCCACTCTGCTGGAATAAACAATTCTCCTCGCGATGGCCTTTAGTAATGCCGCTTTCCCCAATATACAAAAGAAAGACTTGACAATGTCTCGTATTCCACAGGTAAAGCACTGTAACTGGCGATTAATTCACACACGTTTGAAGTCCTGTATAACAGCGGCGCAGTGCGAGGTATTAAGCAAGGCAAATTCACCGCGCTTCTCTAATGTGTAATGCCGACGCTCGGAGAAGATTTCTTTATAGCCTTGTTCAGCAGTAGCTCGTAGAATGTAAATTTGCTTTTTTTTTTTCTTTTTTTTTTTTTTTTTTGTTTTTTTTTTTTGGGGGGGGGGGGGGGGTTGGTTTTTTTATTTTTTGGGTTTTTTTTTTTGTTTAAGAATTCGAATGCATAATACTTTCTCAAACTCTATTTTATAGAAAGCACTTTAAATCGCGATTGAATTAATCGCGAGTTACTGCGCCTTGTCCATGGAAGAAGTCCTATATCACAGCGGTGTCGTGCAAGGTATTAAGCAAGGCAAATTGACCGCGCTTCTGAAGATATGTTTATTGCGTTGTTCATCAGTAGAGTGCCCAAAATTTGATTTTTGTTTAAGAAATCGAAATCAAAATGCTTTCTCAAACTCTTGTTTTTATAATTTGTTCATACGACGAATAAAAAATACTTGAAAGTTACGCAAGTAAGATATTTTTATAAAAAAATCTTTAAATTGCTCACTTTCAAATACCGGGAAACATGTTTCATAGTAAAATCGTTACGGAAAATCGTTTCGTAATGTTTTGGAAACTAAAAGACTAAAAATAAGACAGTTTTGAACATTACGTAATTTTTAAAAAACTTTAAATTGAAATAGAGGCCAAACTAAAAGAGATAGATAATATCGGCCGATGAAAGTTCTAAAGATATGAACCTAGAGAACATAACAGTGAAAATTTGAGAGATCTACCATTAAAACTAAAAGCTACATACGCGAAAATCGAAAAATATTAAATCTTACGTAATTCTCTTAAAACGTCGTATATTTCGAAAAATTTTTTCATTAAACGGGAGTATGTGTCTGTGAGAATGAATAGCCGAAAGATGAAATTTCAAAGTAAAGAGTCGGTAGATACCCTCATTCCCTATCATGCTACCAATTTTCACATCTCTACCTTCTTTAATAAGCGAGCTTTAGCTGAAACCATTTCATTTAAACATTAATGAACTTTATGTGACGTTGAAAGCATCACTTTAAAGGGGGTTGTCGTGTTTAAACCTAAATAACTCGAAAACGGTAAGAGTTAGCGAAAATTTGATGGCAATGTTATGCATATAAATTTTCGCGCAGAATCGATTGCAACAATCCCCGATTCGATAAGATGAAAATTAATGGAGTTATGACGTCATTTACAAAGTATGACGTCATTTTCAGGAATTTTGTACCATGCCAATTCCCTTTTGTCAGTCGGTAGATATTTGCATTTTCTTTTATGCTACCAAATTTCATACCTCTAGCTTTATCAATAAGCGAGACACAGGTACCTGAAGTTTTAAATTGTATTTTCAGGAAAGGCCAAACACTGAACTTTGACCGCTAATATCTCGAAAACGGTAAGAGATATCGAAATTCTGTTGCGGTATTTGCGATTTTACTTTTTCACGCAGAATCGATTCCAACCGTCCCCGCCTCGATCCGATGAAAAATAAGGGAGATATGACGTCATTTACAAAGTATGACGTCATTTTCAGGAATTTGGTACCATGCCAATTCCCTTTTGTCAGTCGGTAGATATTTGCATTCTCTTTTATGCTACCAAATTTCATACCTCTAGCTTTATCAATAAGCGAGACACAGGTACCTGAAGTTTTAAATTGTATTTTCAGGAAAGGCCAAACACTGAACTTTGACCGCAAATATCTCGAAAACGGTAAGAGATATCGAAAATCTGAGACCAGACCTTTCTCCTTTAACTACTTTTTCACGCAGAATCGATTGCAACAATCCCCGATTCGATACGATGAAAAATAAGGGAGTTATGACGTCATTTAGAAAAGTATGACGTCATTTTCAGGAATTTGGCACCTTGCCAATTCCCTTTTGTCAGTCGGTAGATATTTGCATTCTCTTTTATGCTACCAAATTTCATACCTCTAGCTTTATCAATAAGCGAGACACAGGTACCTGAAGTTTTAAATTGTATTTTCAGGAAAGGCCAAACACTGAACTTTGACCGCAAATATCTCGAAAACGGTAAGAGATATCGAAATTCTGTTGCTGGTGTTTACCATTTTACTTTTTCACGCAGAATCGATTCCAACCGTCCCCGCCTCGATCCGATGAAAAATAAGGGAGATATGACGTCATTTACAAAGTATGACGTCATTTTCAGGAATTTGGCTCCATGCCAAATTCCTCTTGTCAGTCGGTAGATATTTGCAATCTCTATCATGCTACCAAATTTCACACCTCTATCTTCCTCAATAAGCGAGCTATAGGCGAAAACATTTCATGAATAATTAATGAGTGTTGATGACGTCACAAACATCACTTTAAAGGGGGTTGTCGTGTTCAAACGCAAATAACTCGAGAACCGTAAGAGTTAGCGAAAAATCTGAGAACACTTTACTGGTAGGTATTTGAACGCTCTATCGAATGGAAGAAACCCGATCAAAATCCGACTGCAAATAAAGTCGCTAGACCTTGCCAAAGATTTGATTCGAAAATTTTCAATAATTTCAAAAATATTGGCAGCATGCCATTTTCATTCTAGAGGTAGATTAAGAATGTGGAAACATGTTTAGATATAAAATTTCATGCCGATATCTCATTTAATAAGAGAGATATTAACGTATGAATATTTAATTAGCTTTGATGACGTCATAGCGAATTTTCCCACGCTCATTGTGACTTTATTTATGGTCCGATTTCAAAAATTTTTCATATTCCAAATCAGACCATTAAAATCTTTCATCCTACTGTCTAAAATCTAAGATTGAAATATTTTTTTTGAAATGAAAACAATCGGGTCAAGGTCAACTTTTTCGGGGTCGAGCTACGAAATTGACGCAGTGACATAAAATCTTGCATCTCCTTTTCTGAATCGAATGCTGAAAATTTCATTCCAATCGGACAAATAATAAGGAAGATATAGCGATTCAAAATTTTGGCGTCGTAGGTGGCGCTGCGCGCTTATAAGCGGTAATTTAGAAAATTAAAAAAATCAAATCTTGAAAATTTAATTTCGAATCGAACACTGAAAACAGAATAGTAATATCTTTAATAATGAGTGATTTCTGAGCCGTCACAAAAAAAAAACCGGATGAATAATAATAATAATAATAATAAACTAGAAACGAGCTCGTTGCTAAAGCAACGAGTAGGTTTCACAAGTTAAAGTCGAAGCAGCGAAGCTGAGATCTCCTACTCTAATACAAAATTCTTTTTCACGATCCAGATATCTGATCTTTAGTGATGGTATCCACATTGCGCAATCTACTTGCAGAAATTGTAGGTAACGGCGACTTACATTATACACATTATACTGAAGCCTACATCGCACAATATCGACTACTCTTGACCATATATTTGAAACAAGAAACATGTAGGACAATCACACTTAGTACAATCTGCACGTGTAACCTAGATCTTCAGTCCTTACTGCCCGCTTTATGTTGTTTATTTATTAACTTACGCAAGGTATTTCGCGTGTACAGATGTTTGACCTTGAATCGCTTCTCTGCTGGAATAAACAATTCTCCTCGCGATGAACTTACGCAAGTTATTTCGCGTGTACAGATGTTTGACCTTGAATCGCCACTCTGCTGGAATAAACAATTCTCCTCGCGATGGCCTTTAGTAATGCCGCTTTCCCCAATATACAAAAGAAAGACTTGACAATGTCTCGTATTCCACAGGTAAAGCACTGTAACTGGCGATTAATTCACACACGTTTGAAGTCCTGTATAACAGCGGCGCAGTGCGAGGTATTAAGCAAAGCAAATTCACCGCGCTTCTCTAATGTGTAATGCCGACGCTCGGAGAAGATTTCTTTATAGCCTTGTTCAGCAGTAGCTCGTAGAATGTAAATTTGCTTTTTTTTTTCTTTTTTTTTTTTTTTTTTTTTTTGTTTTTTTTTTTTGGGGGGGGGGGTTGGTTTTTTTTATTTTTTGGTTTTTTTTGTTTAAGAATTCGAATGCATAATACTTTCTCAAACTCTATTTTATAGAAAGCACTTTAAATCGCGATTGAATTAATCGCGAGTTACTGCGCCTTGTCCATGGAAGAAGTCCTATATCACAGCGGTGTCGTGCAAGGTATTAAGCAAGGCAAATTGACCGCGCTTCTGAAGATATGTTTATTGCGTTGTTCATCAGTATAGTGCCCAAAATTTGATTTTTGTTTAAGAAATCGAAATCAAAATGCTTTCTCAAACTCTTGTTTTTATAATTTGTTCATACGACGAATAAAAAATACTTGAAAGTTACGCAAGTAAGATATTTTTATAAAAAAATCTTTAAATTGCTCACTTTCAAATACCGGGAAACATGTTTCATAGTAAAATCGTTACGGAAAATCGTTTCGTAATGTTTTGGAAACTAAAAGACTAAAAATAAGACAGTTTTGAACATTACGTAATTTTTAAAAAACTTTAAATTGAAATAGAGGCCAAACTAAAAGAGATAGATAATATCGGCCGATGAAAGTTCTAAAGATATGAACCTAGAGACCATAACAGTGAAAAATTTGAGAGATCTACCATTAAAACTAAAAGCTACATACGCGAAAATCGAAAAATATTAAATCTTACGTAATTCTCTTAAAACGTCGTATATTTCGAAAAATTTTTTCATTAAACGGGAGTATGTGTCTGTGAGAATGAATAGCCGAAAGATGAAATTTCAAAGTAAAGAGTCGGTAGATACCCTCATTCCCTATCATGCTACCAATTTTCACATCTCTACCTTCTTTAATAAGCGAGCTTTAGCTGAAACCATTTCATTAAACATTAATGAACTTTATGTGACGTTGAAAGCATCACTTTAAAGGGGGTTGTCGTGTTTAAACCTAAATAACTCGAAAACGGTAAGAGTTAGCGAAAATTTGATGGCAATGTTATGCATATAAATTTTCGCGCAGAATCGATTGCAACAATCCCCGATTCGATAAGATGAAAATTAATGGAGTTATGACGTCATTTACAAAGTATGACGTCATTTTCAGGAATTTGGTACCATGCCAATTCCCTTTTGTCAGTCGGTAGATATTTGCATTCTCTTTTATGCTACCAAATTTCATACCTCTAGCTTTATCAATAAGCGAGACACAGGTACCTGAAGTTTTAAATTGTATTTTCAGGAAAGGCCAAACACTGAACTTTGACCGCAAATATCTCGAAAACGGTAAGAGATATCGAAATTCTGTTGTTGGTGTTTACCATTTTACTTTTTCACGCAGAATCGATTCCAACCGTCCCCGCCTCGATCCGATGAAAAATAAGGGAGATATGACGTCATTTACAAAGTATGACGTCATTTTCAGGAATTTGGTACCATGCCAATTCCCTTTTGTCAGTCGGTAGATATTTGCATTCTCTTTTATGCTACCAAATTTCATACCTCTAGCTTTATCAATAAGTGAGACACAGGTACCTGAAGTTTTAAATTGTATTTTCAGGAAAGGCCAAACACTGAACTTTGACCGCAAATATCTCGAAAACGGTAAGAGATATCGAAAATCTGAGATCAGACCTTTCTCCTTTAACTACTTTTTCACGCAGAATCGATTGCAACAATCCCCGATTCGATACGATGAAAAATAAGGGAGTTATGACGTCATTTAGAAAAGTATGACGTCATTTTCAGGAATTTGGCACCTTGCCAATTCCCTTTTGTCAGTCGGTAGATATTTGCATTCTCTTTTATGCTACAAAATTTCATACCTCTAGCTTTATCAATAAGCGAGACACAGGTACCTGAAGTTTTAAATTGTATTTTCAGGAAAGGCCAAACACTGAACTTTGACCGCAAATATCTCGAAAACGGTAAGAGATATCGAAATTCTGTTGCTGGTATTTACCATTTTACTTTTTCACGCAGAATCGATTCCAACCGTCCCCGCCTCGATCCGATGAAAAATAAGGGAGATATGACGTCATTTACAAAGTATGACGTCATATTCAGGAATTTGGCTCCATGCCAAATTCCTCTTGTCAGTCGGTAGATATTCTCAATCTCTATCATGCTACCAAATTTCACACCTCTATCTTCCTCAATAAGCGAGCTATAGGCGAAAACATTTCATGAATAATTAATGAGTGTTGATGACGTCACAAACATCAATTTAAAGGGGGTTGTCGTGTTCAAACGCAAATAACTCGAGAACCGTAAGAGTTAGCGAAAATCTGAGAACACTCTACTGGTAGGTATTTGAACGCTCTATCGAATGGAAGAAACCCGATCAAAATCCGACTGCAAATAAAGTCGCTAGACCTTGCCAAAGATTTGATTCGAAAATTTTCAATAATTTCAAAAATATTGGCAGCATGCCATTTTCATTCTAGAGGTAGATTAAGAATGTGGAAACATGTTTAGATATAAAATTTCATGCCGATATCTCATTTAATAAGAGAGATATTAACGTATGAATATTTAATTAGCTTTGATGACGTCATAGCGAATTTTCCCACGCTCATTGTGACTTTATTTATGGTCCGATTTCAAAAATGTTTCATATTCCAAATCAGACCATTAAAATCTTTCATCCTACAGTCTAAAATCTAAGATTAAAATATTTTTCTTGAAATGAAAACAATCGGGTCAAGGTCAACTTTTTCGGGGTAGAGCTACGAAATTGACGCAGTGACATAAAATCTTGCATCTCCTTTTCTGAATCGAATGCTGAAAATTTCATTCCAATCGGACAAATAATAAGGAAGATATAGCGATTCAAAATTTTGGCGTCGTAGGTGGCGCTGCGCGCTTATAAGCGGTAATTTAGAAAATTAAAAAAATCAAATCTTGAAAATTTAATTTCGAATCGAACACTGAAAACAGAATAGTAATATCTTTAATAATGAGTGATTTCTGAGCCGTCACAAAAAAAAAAACGGATGAAGAATAATAATAATAATAACTAGAGACGAGCTCGTTGCTAAAGCAACGAGAAGGTTTCACAAGCTAAAGTTAAAGCAGTGAGATTAAACAAGAGTTTTGTAGCGGAACTTGAATTTAATACTGGAAGCAAAGAGCTTTAAAGCTAAATATTAAGAGAGAAAAAACAGAAAGGAGTCAGTATCAAAAACCGCTGAAGTTTACGTTTAGGGTCGAAACCAACGCAGATCAGGAGTAAAAATAAGTAATAATAGGGATGTGTGTGCGGATGCGCTTGTGGGCGGGGAGGGGTGGAGATGGTTTGAAACGTTTCCATCGGATGACGGAGTGCCCTTAAAGTGGTAAGTTGTGACGGGTACAAAAGTGTAGGCTTTGGCAAGGTTCTATATTAAGAGTGTACTTGTTCATTATGTCCTGTATTGAAATTCCGCTTTATTTATTTTTTAGAGTTTTTTTCCCTCAATCTATATTTTCTCAATTTAAATATAAATAAAAAGGAACAAAGAATAAGCAATAATTACTAACGGCATGGAAACTTGGGCAAGGCGGGGTAGAAACATGAGTATGTTTCGAACCACGAGGGATCTGGAAGCTGTGCAGGTTCCAAGCGGATCAAGGACAGGGTCTTGACACGGGTATCAGGGAGGCGGAGGATAAAGCGTCCCCTTCTCAAAGGAAAAATATTCTAAACGTTTAAATCATAAAAATTTTGCAACAAAACAAAAGCAGGATTCTGTATAATTATATATGCAATCTAGAATAATATACAACTAACCTATTCTTTCTCTGACGGCATATGTGAGAGCTCGGAAGGGGTATAGATTAAATTATGCAAGAGGCTTGACTTGCCCAACTTTCAGTTTGTTTGAAAGGTAGACTATTTTAGAAAGCCTAGTCTGATATTTCGCTTTTTGTCACTGTATTCTTTTAGACTTGCTAAGTTTCTCTATTTTATTTCAGTAATTGTCACGCATGAAAGAGAGAGGGGTTGAATTTAAAGGGAGTAAGAGGAATATTGCTCAAAATCTCTAAAGATATTTTGTATTGAATGAAATGAAACAAAAATATATTAATAATAACAACAGAAGTATATGAGCAAATCTTGATTCCTTTTAACCTCTACGGTTTCGCGGTATTAAAAGTATTAGGAAAGAGCAATGGATATGGAATAATTATCAACGAAAACATATCATGGAGACTAGAGCAAATCTAGCTGGGATCGTGAGTATTTACAAAGACACGAGGGGTTGGGAGCCCCGCAGAATAACATATCATGGGGACTTGCGTAAATGTAGCTGGGGTCGTGAGTATTTACCAAAAGACGAGGGATTCGGAGCCGCACAGGTTCCCAGTGGGGTCTTGGCGCTGCGCAGGTTCCCCGCGAATCTATCATCATCTATTGTCATATCGTACTTGTTGTTAGAATTTTTTGGAACGGGAAATTAGAAAATTCTGTTCTCTAATACAAAGACCGAATCTCGTTCAGGTGCTGACATAGGTAAGAGGAATAATAATAATCTTCAACTCCCCAACCCTCTCAAACATTACATCAGCCTATATATCTACGTTATTCAATGACCGCTTAAATGATTTATATTTGTTAACCATTGTTTTCAAAACGGGGGAATAATTTATGTATTTTTCTCATCACACTTTAAACATTGAATACTGCGAGTGTATCGTGTCTGTTGTTAAATCCGAGTAAGCCCTGTATATGATGGCAAAACCCTAACTACTCCACATACTTGGCCTAAGATAACTCCTGTTAGAATTAACAATTCCGTGGATCGCTATTTCTCGCAGAGCTATTACACCAGGTGGTATAACATATCAGCTGGCCATACAGCCGCGAGTAGAAAGAATCAAGAGTTGTCGCTCTTTGTCTTGTCCGCTTATCAAAACAGTTAGTGACATTATTTATATTCCGATTGCTCATGCCAAATTCCATTTGTCAGTCGGTAGATACCCTCATTCCCTATCATGCTACCAATTTTCACATCTCTACCTTCCTTAATAAGCGAGCTTTAGCTGAAACCATTTCATTAAACATTAATGAACTTTATGTGACGTTGAAAGCATCACTTTAAAGGGGGTTGTCGTGTTTAAACCTAAATAACTCGAAAACGGTAAGAGTTAGCGAAAATTTGATGGCAATGTTATGCATATAAATTTTCGCGCAGAATCGATTGCAACAATCCCCGATTCGATAAGATGAAAATTAATGGAGTTATGACGTCATTTACAAAGTATGACGTCATTTTCAGGAATTTGGTACCATGCCGATTCCCTTTTGTCAGTCGGTAGATATTTGCATTCTCTTTTATGCTACCAAATTTCATACCTCTAGCTTTATCAATAAGCGAGACACAGGTACCTGAAGTTTTAAATTGTATTTTCAGGAAAGGCCAAACACTGAACTTTGACCGCAAATATCTCGAAAACGGTAAGAGATATCGAAAATCTGAGACCAGACCTTTCTCCTTTAACTACTTTTTCACGCAGAATCGATTGCAACAATCCCCGATTCGATACGATGAAAAATAAGGGAGTTATGACGTCATTTAGAAAAGTATGACGTCATTTTCAGGAATTTGGCACCTTGCCAATTCCCTTTTGTCAGTCGGTAGATATTTGCATTCTCTTTTATGCTACCAAATTTCATACCTCTAGCTTTATAAATAAGCGAGACACAGGTACCTGAAGTTTTAAATTGTATTTTCAGGAAAGGCCAAACACTGAACTTTGACCGCAAATATCTCGAAAACGGTAAGAGATATCGAAATTCTGTTGCTGGAATTTACCATTTTACTTTTTCACGCAGAATCGATTCCAACCGTCCCCGCCTCGATCCGATGAAAAATAAGGGAGATATGACGTCATTTACAAAGTATGACGTCATTTTCAGGAATTTGGCTCCATGCCAAATTCCTCTTGTCAGTCGGTAGATATTCTCAATCTCTATCATGCTACCAAATTTCACACCTCTATCTTCCTCAATAAACGAGCTATAGGCGAAAACATTTCATGAATAATTAATGAGTGTTGATGACGTCACAAACATCACTTTAAAGGGGGTTGTCGTGTTCAAACGCAAATAACTCGAGAACCGTAAGAGTTATCGAAAATCTGAGAACACTTTACTGGTAGGTATTTGAACGCTCTATCGAATGGAAGAAACCCGATCAAAATCCGACTGCAAATAAAGTCGCTAGACCTTGCCAAAGATTTGATTCGAAAATTTTCAATAATTTCAAAAATATTGGCAGCATGCCATTTTCATTCTAGAGGTAGATTAAGAATGTGGAAACATGTTTAGATATAAAATTTCATGCCGATATCTCATTTAATAAGAGAGATATTAACGTATGAATATTTAATTAGCTTTGATGACGTCATAGCGAATTTTCCCACGCTCATTGTGACTTTATTTATGGTCCGATTTCAAAAATTTTTCATATTCCAAATCAGACCATTAAAATCTTTCATCCTACTGTCTAAAATCTAAGATTGAAATATTTTTTTTGAAATGAAAACAATCGGGTCAAGGTCAACTTTTTCGGGGTAGAGCTACGAAATTGACGCAGTAACATAAAATCTTGCATCTCCTTTTCTGAATCGAATGCTGAAAATTTCATTCCAATCGGACAAATAATAAGGAAGATATAGCGATTCAAAATTTTGGCGTCGTAGGTGGCGCTGCGCGCTTATAAGCGGTAATTTAAAAAATTAAAAAAATCAAATCTTGAAAATTTAATTTCGAATCGAACACTGAAAACAGAATAGTAATATCTTTAATAATGAGTGATTTCTGAGCCGTCACAAAAAAAAAAACGGATGAAGAATAATAATAATAATAACTAGAAACGAGCTCGTTGCTAAAGCAACGAGTAGGTTTCACAAGTTAAAGTCGAAGCAGCGAAGCTGAGATCTCCTACTCTAATACAAAATTCTTTTTCACGATCCAGATATCTGATCTTTAGTGATGGTATCCACATTGCGCAATCTACTTGCAGAAATTGTAGGTAACGGCGACTTACATTATACACATTATACTGAAGCCTACATCGCACAATATCGACTACTCTTGACCATATATTTGAAACAAGAAACATGAAGGACAATCACACTTAGTACAATCTGCACGTGTAACCTAGATCTTCAGTCCTTACTGCCCGCTTTATGTTGTTTATTTATTAACTTACGCAAGGTATTTCGCGTGTACAGATGTTTGACCTTGAATCGCTTCTCTGCTGGAATAAACAATTCTCCTCGCGATGAACTTACGCAAGTTATTTCGCGTGTACAGATGTTTGACCTTGAATCGCCACTCTGCTGGAATAAACAATTCTCCTCGCGATGGCCTTTAGTAATGCCGCTTTCCCCAATATACAAAAGAAAGACTTGACAATGTCTCGTATTCCACAGGTAAAGCACTGTAACTGGCGATTAATTCACACACGTTTGAAGTCCTGTATAACAGCGGCGCAGTGCGAGGTATTAAGCAAGGCAAATTCACCGCGCTTCTCTCATGTGTAATGCCGACGCTCGGAGAAGATTTCTTTATAGCCTTGTTCAGCAGTAGCTCGTAGAATGTAAATTTGCTTTTTTTTTTCTTTTTTTTTTTTTTTTGTTTTTTTTTGGGGGGGGGGGGGGGGGGGGGGGGGTTTTTTTTTTTTTTGGTTTTTTTTTTGTTTAAGAATTCGAATGCATAATACTTTCTCAAACTCTATTTTATAGAAAGCACTTTAAATCGCGATTGAATTAATCGCGAGTTACTGCGCCTTGTCCATGGAAGAAGTCCTATATCACAGCGGTGTCGTGCAAGGTATTAAGCAAGGCAAATTGACCGCGCTTCTGAAGATATGTTTATTGCGTTGTTCATCAGTAGAGTGCCCAAAATTTGATTTTTGTTTAAGAAATCGAAATCAAAATGCTTTCTCAAACTCTTGTTTTTATAATTTGTTCATACGACGAATAAAAAATACTTGAAAGTTACGCAAGTAAGATATTTTTATAAAAAAATCTTTAAATTGCTCACTTTCAAATACCGGGAAACATGTTTCATAGTAAAATCGTTACGGAAAATCGTTTCGTAATGTTTTGGAAACTAAAAGACTAAAAATAAGACAGTTTTGAACATTACGTAATTTTTAAAAAACTTTAAATTGAAATAGAGGCCAAACTAAAAGAGATAGATAATATCGGCCGATGAAAGTTCTAAAGATATGAACCTAGAGAACATAACAGTGAAAATTTGAGAGATCTACCATTAAAACTAAAAGCTACATACGCGAAAATCGAAAAATATTAAATCTTACGTAATTCTCTTAAAACGTCGTATATTTCGAAAAATTTTTTCATTAAACGGGAGTATGTGTCTGTGAGAATGAATAGCCGAAAGATGAAATTTCAAAGTAAAGAGTCGGTAGATACCCTCATTCCCTATCATGCTACCAATTTTCACATCTCTACCTTCTTTAATAAGCGAGCTTTAGCTGAAACCATTTCATTAAACATTAATGAACTTTATGTGACGTTGAAAGCATCACTTTAAAGGGGGTTGTCGTGTTTAAACCTAAATAACTCGAAAACGGTAAGAGTTAGCGAAAATTTGATGGCAATGTTATGCATATAAATTTTCGCGCAGAATCGATTGCAACAATCCCCGATTCGATAAGATGAAAATTAATGGAGTTATGACGTCATTTACAAAGTATGACGTCATTTTCAGGAATTTGGTACCATGCCAATTCCCTTTTGTCAGTCGGTAGATATTTGCATTCTCTTTTATGCTACCAAATTTCATACCTCTAGCTTTATCAATAAGCGAGACACAGGTACCTGAAGTTTTAAATTGTATTTTCAGGAAAGGCCAAACACTGAACTTTGACCGCAAATATCTCGAAAACGGTAAGAGATATCGAAATTCTGTTGCGGTATTTACCATTTTACTTTTTCACGCAGAATCCATTCCAACCGTCCCCGCCTCGATCCGATGAAAAATAAGGGAGATATGACGTCATTTACAAAGTATGACGTCATTTTCAGGAATTTGGTACCATGCCAATTCCCTTTTGTCAGTCGGTAGATATTTGCATTCTCTTTTATGCTACCAAATTTCATACCTCTAGCTTTATCAATAAGCGAGACACAGGTACCTGAAGTTTTAAATTGTATTTTCAGGAAAGGCCAAACACTGAACTTTGACCGCAAATATCTCGAAAACGGTAAGAGATATCGAAAATCTGAGACCAGACCTTTCTCCTTTAACTACTTTTTCACGCAGAATCGATTGCAACAATCCCCGATTCGATACGATGAAAAATAAGGGAGTTATGACGTCATTTAGAAAAGTATGACGTCATTTTCAGGAATTTGGCACCTTGCCAATTCCCTTTTGTCAGTCGGTAGATATTTGCATTCTCTTTTATGCTACCAAATTTCATACCTCTAGCTTTATCAATAAGCGAGACACAGGTACCTGAAGTTTTAAATTGTATTTTCAGGAAAGGCCAAACACTGAACTTTGACCGCAAATATCTCGAAAACGGTAAGAGATATCGAAATTCTGTTGCTGGTATTTACCATTTTACTTTTTCACGCAGAATCGATTCCAACCGTCCCCGCCTCGATCCGATGAAAAATAAGGGAGATATGACGTCATTTACAAAGTATGACGTCATTTTCAGGAATTTGGCTCCATGCCAAATTCCTCTTGTCAGTCGGTAGATATTCTCAATCTCTATCATGCTACCAAATTTCACACCTCTATCTTCCTCAATAAGCGAGCTATAGGCGAAAACATTTCATGAATAATTAATGAGTGTTGATGACGTCACAAACATCACTTTAAAGGGGGGTGTCGTGTTCAAACGGAAATAACTCGAGAACCGTAAGAGTTAGCGAAAATCTGAGAACACTTTACTGGTAGGTATTTGAACGCTCTATCGAATGGAAGAAACCCGATCAAAATCCGACTGCAAATAAAGTCGCTAGACCTTGCCAAAGATTTGATTCGAAAATTTTCAATAATTTCAAAAATATTGGCAGCATGCCATTTTCATTCTAGAGGTAGATTAAGAATGTGGAAACATGTTTAGATATAAAATTTCATGCCGATATCTCATTCAATAAGAGAGATATTAACGTATGAATATTTAATTAGCTTTGATGACGTCATAGCGAATTTTCCCACGCTCATTGTGACTTTATTTATGGTCCGATTTCAAAAATTTTTCATATTCCAAATCAGACCATTAAAATCTTTCATCCTACTGTCTAAAATCTAAGATTGAAATATTTTTTTTGAAATGAAAACAATCGGGTCAAGGTCAACTTTTTCGGGGTAGAGCTACGAAATTGACGCAGTGACATAAAATCTTGCATCTCCTTTTCTGAATCGAATGCTGAAAATTTCATTCCAATCGGACAAATAATAAGGAAGATATAGCGATTCAAAATTTTGGCGTCGTAGGTGGCGCTGCGCGCTTATAAGCGGTAATTTAGAAAATTAAAAAAATCAAATCTTGAAAATTTAATTTCGAATCGAACACTGAAAACAGAATAGTAATATCTTTAATAATGAGTGATTTCTGAGCCGTCACAAAAAAAAAACGGATGAAGAATAATAATAATAATAATAATAAGAAAAGACAGTAGAATAATAAAAGGTTTCACAAGTGAAACTTGTGAAACCTAATAATAAGAAAAGACAGTAGAATAATAAAAGGTTTCACAAGTGAAACTTGTGAAACCTAATAATAAGAAAAGACAGTAGAATAATAAAAGGTTTCACAAGTGAAACTTGTGAAACCTAATAAATAAGAAAAGACAGTAGAATAATAAAAGGTTTCACAAGTGAAACTTGTGAAACCTAATAAGAAAAGACAGTAGAATAATAAAAGGTTTCACAAGTGAAACTTGTGAAACCTAATAAGAAAAGACAGTAGAATAATAAAAGGTTTCACAAGTGAAACTTGTGAAACCTAATTATTATTATTATTATAATGATAATAATAATAAAGGTCAGACAAAAAAAGTTACACGCAGTAATCTCTAACGACAGTACTCCTTATTTTTAGTATATGGTAACTCTCATTTCTCTAAATAATACAGTGACTTGTCCAGACTCCAAAAAGTGCTCTGGTTAAGAGTTTAGTGGTCATGAAATGCATATGTATATGCCTGTATACCATAAGAAAAATGATAGTCTGTACATGTAGCTTTCACTTGAAAGTGGTGAAAAAGTTTCAACTGACGTGAAATGACGTCACCAAAATTTTTTTAAACGGTCTTGGAGAAAGCATGTCAGGAAAATTTCTTACTTTGAACCACTGAAATAGAAATAAACGTGTTGCTATATATAAACATTCCTCTAAAACGCCTGCATTATATCTACTGTTTTGTTGCTATGAAAAATAAAAGATAACAAAAGAAAAAAAAGGTCATATGACGTAACAGTACAAAAAATGGATCACAATGAAATATAACATAGATTTTTCTTTAAAAGAAGATTTTAATAGAGGTAATATAAGTATAAAATGGTGTATTATGAATGTAATGGTTAGTTTTTAAGTACATGTATTTATGAAAAATTCTGGTTATTCCATGTCATAAGTATAAATAAAGGCGAGCATCATAACTTCAACCCATCCTCAAGAAAAGAAATTGGGCGTTATTATTGTTCATCTAAAAAGTTATGTCTTATTTTTATAAAATTCATTTTACAACTCAAAAAAGGCAAGTTAATAACTATGATTTTTTTCTATTGAAAATTTTTACTATATTGTTCACCAATACAGTAGAAAGCGGATGAAAACGTAAAATAAGGAAGGGATTGGGATGTAACATAGAAGAAAAAAGTATGAAAGTGCTTCATTTGCATTTGTTTAGTTTAGTAATAAAAGTACCTTTTTGGAAACAAGTATATAAATTAATATATATTAATATAAAATCACATATAGTGAATTCACATTGTCTTCGCAACTCCTCCTTAACCTTGGGGAGTATTTCAATAAAACTTGACACAAATAGATACAGATCACAATATGCAGAAGTGCATATTGTAATGGGAATCCTATCCAAACATTTTACAAGAGTTATGGTCCTTGCACTGAAACTTTCCAGCGGGGGAAGGGAGGGGGCATTCGTGCCGCAACGACACATCTGGATTTATTTTTTTTTCAAAATTCAATTAAAAATCACTTTTAATTAATAAATTTATTAATTCCTTTACTTGTTTGTTTGTATGTTATTTACTTATTTAATTATTTTAACCCCCACACCATTTTCATGTACAATCATTAAATTGAGGGGTGTGCAAATTATATACTTTCTCATTTTATTGTCTATTTAAAATAGAAGATAAAATGAGAAACAAAAACGATGTCAACATTTTTGTCAATTTGCAAGATAAAAATAAATAAATAAAAAGTTTCTGTCATTGTTTCATTTTGTTCATTAAGCCTTATAAAGAAAAATCTAGATATTTCGGCGCGCCACGAATGCCCACGCCGACAGCAAAGTCATAAATGTGTTTTGAAAAGGATATTATTTTAAAATTACATGAAATATAGGTTTAAGAGCCATAACTTCTGTCAAAGTTTTAAACAAGATTCCCCTTACAACATACACATCTACATATTGCTATCTGTATTTGTTTCAAGTTTTATTGAAGTCCTCCAAAGGGTTAAGGAGGAGTTGCGAAGACAAAATACAGAATGTTAGAAGTGCCATTAAAACATACACATTTACACATTCTGATCTTTATTTGTTTCAAGTTTCAATGAGGTCTTTAGGAAGAGTTGGTGCGAGGACAAAATGCATGAGGGAATGACAATGACGGCGAGGTATAATACCATATGATATGATAAATCAGATTTGTGTACATTTATTTAGGTTTTAGATGCGGCATGAACGAAAACATTCTACCAATACATTTCTACTAGTACTGTGATAATTTCCGATGTTAACAAATTCAAATGTTTTGCCTCGTAAGTATATGGTACTATTATAGTTTCAAAGTTTTTAATCATACCATTAAAATCCATAAGAAGTACATCTATATTGACATTTTTTCTTCTATTTGAATTTTAACTAAACTATCTATTTAAAAACGATACCTTTACAAATTTTATAGATACTTTATTCATAAGCGTAAAACAGGAAACGAAATAAAAAAAAGATCTTTGATCCCACTTTCAGTTTCTGCGACAAGTCAAACCTAAAACAAACAGACTTCTTATAGCTTTCGAGACCACTATATTTGAAATTTTAGACTTCATGATCCGGCGCCATAAACTGAAAAAATACTGAAGTCATAATTTCATACTTTTCTGTTCAACAATGAATTAATAACTGCGATTTTGACTATATTGAATTCTATTCGATAAATAGCATTAAACAGTTCTGCATAACAATTTATTTGAAAATTTAGTAATGGAATAAATTAAAATGAAATAATTGACTTAGATAATTTCAGAGTTAATGGCGCCGGACCCTGGACACCGTACTATTAAGGCTTCCTTTTCGTAGACAGTCTAAAATGATTTTATATTTTTACCTTAATGCCAAAATACATAACTTTCTTAAATAAAGACTTGTCATAAATATATTTTAAGAACTGGAAAATTTTAAAACATTTACCTTAATCAAATCTATCAATGATATCGTTTTTGCCAGATTAATATGTATTATCTCTAACTTCACATATGTGTTATTCTCTGTAATTATATCCCATGTACAATTCAGTCCTTGCTCGTACATGAGAGGCGATCCGGGAGATTCGATGAAAGCTGTTAAATTACCAGATATTTGAATTGATCGACCGCAGGCGTCTATCGGACCAAATTCTGAAACATTTAATGAAAATAGCAAGCACCGTTGAATAATTGTCAGAAGGCACTTAAGTAAATGTTGCGTATGAAAGATAAACAAACTTACTCGTCAGTGAAAACATGCATAACAAAATAGTCTCAATTTTATATAAGGCCTTCGCATACCGTGTTATGAGCACAAAGTCTAATAATAGAAGGAAAAAGGTTCGAAAACATCTTTTGTGTTTTGAAGATGCTACATTCCCTGTCCTGTGCACGAAAAGGTTCAGTAAGTTCATACAGATCATTTTGATAAAAAAACATTTACCGTTGCACAGTATGAAAGTAACTGGTGTCAAGTGACTATGGTACTAATAACAATGTTCCACAGAGGATATTAATGGACCCCTGAATTTCAGAGCTGAGAGCAGCTTCCCGGGAGGAAGGAGTAAGCGTCTCCTGAATAGTTAGCCACACCCACCATGACTGCCCTTACATACAGAGAAAGCAAATGTAACTCAGCACTGTATATATAAATGCATGTGGATAGTGTCATTATCACATGTCATCAGGAAAAAAGTATGACATCACTTAAGTCAACCCCCCCCCCCCCTTTTGCGGGAATCTTTGTTACAAGCTGCACACTGCAAAGGGAATAAGTGTGACATTAATGCAAAACACGAAGGTAACCGGTGTCAAGAGATTATGGCAATAATAACAACTAACAACTAATACAATTACAAGAAAGCATATATAGGCATAAAATGAGAATTTTTGTTTGTTTGATTATCTAACTACTACAAATTGCTTAGAAATTTAGACATGCATCTGACCAACCTGAAGCAAAGGTGGATCTTTCACGCGCCACACTTAATGTGACATGGGGCCTCGTTTTTTACTGTCTCATTCGAAACACACGATACCGAGAAATCACCGGTACTCGATTGCGGGACCCCTCGTTCACGAATCGAGCACCTAACGGAAAGAGCATATCCGTCTCCATAATAAGATGATTATATATATATACATACCTTTAAAACACAATCTATGTGATGCTCTTGAAGAATAAAAAGGATAAGGCAACCACCATTTGTAAAATTCACTTTTAAATCTGTGGCTTATATGTACTGAGCAGTCTCTAATACCACTGATTATCCTGTCAAATGTGCTGAGGCAGTTTTTTTCTAAACAGAGCCTGTTACATGATGTGGTATCGTTCGCAGACAGAAAGGTAGAATAGATTGGAGCACTCAACCACCACGTCCGATAGCGTACGATTTCAAACCCGTAGTCTACTTTACCAGTGTCTTGACAGAACAAGTCGCGCACAGCTTAAAGATAAATTAATATTCTAAACAATAATGATATAATAACAATACTGACTGAGCGACAATTGCCCAGAAATAAATTAGTATAAACACAAAACTTTTTCAAACACATGGTAAAAACGATCAGTCAATGTACAGACAATATCATAACTAAAATTGAAGAATAAAAAAGAGAAGACATTCGACCAGGTTGTATGGCACAAATCATCAAGGACATGCACATAAAATATGATAATAGTCAAATAAATTCAAAAAAGGCACAAAAATATTCGATTGTACTGCAGTCGCGAAACCGACTGGACGGGCATATAATTAACAAACGTGACTCAATTAGTGTGGTTAACGGGTGAAGGGCGCATACCTCCCCACTCACCACAAAAAAAGAAGCACAATCAAAAGACACATTTAAAATTTATTAATTATCCTCCATATAGAGAACTAGGATCATCAGGTTTCTCAGGACGAGAGGTATTAAATTTTCACATAAAGTGTTATTAAATAATAAAATACAAACACTCAGTAAGACAAATTTTCAGTCACCTGGCATTTATCAAGTGTAGAGAAAACGACTATGTTGAGGAGCTATGTAAAATCTATGCTGAATCATAACATAACTTTCTAATATTTAACAATCCGTGACGTCATAACGTTATCTATATACCCGTTAGTTTGGCGTAAAAATACTGATATCAACTTTACAATTTAGGTAATGGACCTAAATCCGTTTTGCATAGATGTAATTTAGAATTATTAAAATATATCAAACCATCAAATTATTGAAAGGGAAATTTGACACCCTACTTTAAATACAAAAATATAAATAAATACATTTGATAATAAAATACGTTAGGGGTTTTACGTCAATTATTACATTGTTTGAGAAAAATCAAGATGTAACTAAAGTACAGAGGTATTATTTACACTTTCTGTTGGAACACGGGCGTATGAGAGACAACAATTTGCCTTTATTAAGTTATGAGGGGTAAAGAGGTATATAGTGTAGAAAATCAAAAGTAGGAATTTGGTTAGCTTCAAAATTTCTAAAACGGAGTTTTTCCATTCGTGGCCAGAATATTTTATTGACCAAAAGTAATTGACGTTACTATTGTTAAAAAGGCATTAAAATATTTAATAACATGGTCTTTAACGGCAGTAAGAATGAAATTAACATGTGAACTTAAGGAAGTGTAAATGTAATATACGTGTGCCTGTACCATACATAGGAAGAACAGATTTATGGTGTAATGTAAAATGCGAAAGTAACTGATGACACATGACTATGGCACTAACAACAATGTACATTCATGGACCCCTGAAATCCAGAGGTGAGACCAGGTGCCCAGGACAAGTAAGGGTCTCTTGTTTGGCTAGCCACACCCGCCGTGAATGCTCGTATGAAACATAATTAAGCACTGTATATATACATGAACGTGAACAAAGACTGTGTAGAAAGTGTCACAGCCACATAACATCAGGAAAAACGGTATAATAACACTTAAGTCAGAACATAGGTAATATTTCCTGAAGCTGAATGTAATTCTGATTATTGCACTAAGCTAAAGCAATATTTCGTAGGTGAAAAATATAGTGAGCTTCATCTGCTTGTTATAGTGCTCGGCAAGACAGGTGAGTTTTGAGGTGTGATTCGAGCCAGGAGAGAACAGAGCGATGTAGCCTTTCAATGCTTGATCTAAGCAAAACTTACATGGCTTTGATCCATTCTGGAGGATTCCCATTGTACATAAAGGATAAATAAATTAACTCCGTAGTGCAAAACATATGAACCAAATTCAGGGAAATTATAGAAAAACAAATACAAATAAATTAAAGAGCGTCTACTGCGGGACAGACTTGATCCTTAAAAGGGAATGAAATCAGCAGGCTTTTTTTCACAAATATAGCAAGATTTCCAATAAGGTTTTTACGTATGGACTCTTTACGTAAATCAGTAAGTCATTTTCACAAACCTCTTTATATTGAGATCATCAAAAAGACTATAGGTCTTGTATTTGGCCCCTCTACAGCCTTATGCAGACTTTTACTTGAACGTTGCACGCTGACTAACAGGGCGGTTGGGACTATATGACGGGCCTTGTCCAAACCTCTTTCAGAGGAGACATGGTCCTGAACCTCGTCCCCTCTGACTGTTAGTCGGGACTCCTACAGATCTAGGGTCTTAGCTCGCTTTCAGACTGGCAGAGCACGGTTTATCATGTTGATGTAGCATATATTTTTATACCATTATGTTTTTTACAATACCTTACGTGTTTATATTTTTATGACCTCTCAATATGCGATACCTGTTGACCCTTGTTCTTTACATGGAGGATTATTTATAAATTTTTAAATGTACGTCTTTTGATTGTTCTGCTGTTACGGTGAGTGGGAAGGTGGGCCCGTAAACCGGTTAACCACACCATTTGTTTGGCTTTTGTCAAATTAAATGACCGTCCTAAGTCGGTATCGTAAGTGCACTACAATCAAATATTTTTGTAATGTGTTAAATGTTCTATTATATTATTTATATTCATGTATTGTATAGCTCCATGGTGACTTCTGCCACATAACTGAGCCGGTAACTCCTCTTTTTTCTTTAATGAAGGAAAATCTGTTGTGTTGACGGCTTTTTGTCCCTAGGTAGTATCGGGAAGAATTTTCCCCCAACTTCGGCGTCGAAGCTATAAGTTTATAATGATTCTCATAACAATTAATTCGGTTCAGTTCATTCACTAAATTTGATACACAGAGGCGGAACGCTTATAATGAGAAAAATTTAATTATTGATATTTCCAGGTCAAAGTTCAAAACTTTTAAAAAAGTTTTAGTTACAAGAACATAGTACACAGTTAATTATACATAATATCAGGAACGTAATATAATGCGGTAATTATATATAATATATGGCGACAATATATTATAATATATGAATTTCATATTTCTATTACATAAATACCATGCTTCTAATATATGAATATTATATATGATTAATTTTCCACGATATGTTATCTTCTTATCTTGACCCAGGATGAGTTGAATTGTAGAATGGGTTAATAATGAAAATAAATTTAAAACTCCCTCACATTCTTCCAGTAGACATCGTCGAACCGGATATATACCAACTATACAAGCTGTGAAATTCTCTTCCTTTGTACATTTTGGAGCGTAATCTTGACACTTGTTCGGAATTATCCCAAAATCCTCGCTCTATATGGTGAATCTTTACGCTCTGTATTTTGGACCTTTTTGTAAACTTTTTTTTCTCAACTTGGAAAACAATGTTTACAACAGCAATAATAAGATGACGGAGAACTAAACTACAAAAATTTAAGACGTAGCTAGGACTTAATGCTCCCTCTGTCAGTCGTAACATAGGTTTTGTCATTTGGGGAAAAGTCTGAACTGGGAATAAAACTCTTCCCCGACTAAAGTCAATTATGCTATGATCCGTCAAAATAAGCATCAAATAACGATAACTTGGCTCTGCTTCAGTCACGTGATATAATGCGGCGCCGCCGACATAATTAGGGCCATAATTCGATGCATAATTGTTCGTAAAATATAATTTCAACTTGTACAATTTGGAGATCATCCACAACATTGGTGAGATTCATTTTGAGGAGATCTGTTCTTGCCTGTGAAAAGGGTTTTTTGACAGCTATATATAGTATGACAGAGTAATCGTTATGCATCATGTTCATTCGTAATTTAACCTGGATTAATTTATATAATATAATGGACGCCCTAACTCCAGCTAACGTCGCAGGTAAAAATATATTTGGAGAATGTGCAATGAAGATCGTCCCGTAGTCGCTCCCCCAAGTCAGAATATTGCGACAGGATTGTAATGTCTGATTGGTGTTACTGATACTAACCTTGGCGAGGACAACCTATGACCTCCAGTTTAAGGCAAGCCCTTTCTCCAGCCTCACTTACAGGATTAATCTGTATCCATCTAGCCAAGATGTCATTCGAAAACATTATACGTTGAATGGAGGACACTTGCATTGCAGGGTCCAACCGAAATACCTAAAATGATAACATTATTATGGTCTATTCTGTTCAAAATTTGTTTTGGAATGGGGTATTCAAGTTGTCTTCAGATGTCTGCATAAAATGAAAGTAACTACGAGTGTTGTTCTAGAAAGTTGAATAAAGTGTTGGCTTGATTCCATTCCGAAATAAGATAATGTACCATTTCGATACATATTCAGACTTATTGTGTGATTTTCATCAATGAACGGTTGTTGTTTACGTATAATGTTGTGTTTTATATGATTTAAAAGAAGCTACTGCTATTCCAGAGAATTGGATTACAAAAGGAATATTTAAACAAGTGCACGATATATTAAGTTTGAAGGACCTTTTTTTAAAACTAATGAATTTACTTTGAGAATAAACATAATGAGTGGGTATATCCAGAAAGACACTTTTTATAACCCCCCCCTCCCCCCACAGATCGATAGATCGGGGCCATATTGTTTTTTCCTGTCTGATTGTCTGTTTGCTTGTTTGTCTATCCGACAACTTTAACTTTGGCCATAACTTTTGAACCGTGAGGGATAGAGACTTCATAATTCACTTGTGTACTCAACTAGTAAAGCCCTTTCAAATGACACCAAGATCGATGACCTTTTTGACCTTAACAATGACCTTCTTGCTAAAAATAACGTTTTGGACTTTGTTGCCGCCGGGGGCGTTATGGTTTCATAAACACAGCTTGTTCTTTTTAGCATGATGTCCTCGTCCTTTGTTAATCTCTAAGCCGCTTTCCACTTTTGACGCCTTCCGTCTTATCGATTTAGAAATCTGTGTTTCAGTACAGACCGCATATTAATACCTCAATATTTACAGGCACGAAGTTTTGTAATTTATTCTAAAACGAAGGCATACCTCCCTCTATATATTATATATATTTTTTTCAGCATCAATTACGGACTTTTTTGGATTTTTTTTTGGGGGGGGGGTATCTAGTGGAAATAGCAAAACATTCAATCAGCCATGACTTAATGTAATGAGCAATATATCTATAAAAAGCAATATAAAGATGTATGGTACATCTTCCGTCGAAAAAACGGGGTAAGACCTCAAAGAATCATGCTTAAGATTCCATTCTAATGAGAAAGTTGACCGTCTATAGTTGACATCATGCTAGCAATGTAATAGTTTGTGTTGTCTTCGGTGTTTATTATTGCTTTATTAATTATTTGGCATTGGATCTCATCATATAATCGATCCACATCTCTTTTGTCTATTTTCTTTATTAACCTTATTAGATATATTTATATTTATTTGTTTCATGTTTGTTTTACGTCAAACCAAAATCATTGCAATTTATGACGACAATTGTCCAGTGCATTGCACATGAATTTGAATAGGGTACTTAAATTTCTATTTTATAAAAAAGACCTTCACAGCCATGCCACATTCTATCGGTCAAATAAGAGCATAGAAATATCGACAAAAACTCATAATATAATTGCGGTATAGATCGAGGAAAGCAATTGAAGTGCCGATATATATATATATATATATATATATATATATATATATATATATATATATATATATATATATATATATATATATAACAAATATATATATAACAAATATATATATATATATATGTATAATGAAAAATAAAAAAAATATGTATACTTCAAAATGCAATACCACTTTATTTTTAATTTCATTGAAGCCCCAAGAACCATTAGCCTTACCTTCTGTATACCAATCGGATCTTCCAGAGCTCTTAATTGATTTCTGCGAACACCGTATGAGATTGTGAATGTCCTGATAAATCTAGGTGTTGTTCCTTCATACCAACCCTGTAGCAAAAGTCCCTGCAGTCTTGTTGGTGCTATCAGATCTACCTAGAAAAGTTAAAATTAAATTTTAATTCAGATAAACAGAAAGTGATATCAATACATATACACACATTGAGGTGCAGTTCTTAGATGGCATTCGTTTTAACGCCAAAAGCGGTCGGTCCAGTCCCACACTGTTTAGAATTATTCTGTGAAATGTACATCATACAGATGATTTTATGGTAGTTGTTATGACCTCGACAAAGGATTATACAATACTTTTATTACTAAAACCGATTTAAAAATGCAGTTCTTACATTTTCAAGAGGGGTGCCGTGGCAGATAATTACTAAGATATATACCAGTTCTTGATAAGGAACATTTATTTTACAAGACAAAATTTACGCCCCCTAGGAGATCTAGCCTAAACCTCATTTATAGGGGACGATATGTTTTTCATCCATAAGAAGTTTTACCAAACTTTTATATAAGTTACTTGTAAATGAGCTGAAAACGTGAATTGTTGAAAGATTGACGGATCAAAGGCAATTGCTACAGGTCACTTGAGTGTTTGACTAAATCGACTTTAAACTGAAGGATTATTACAAGTATATACTGACGGACCATTTTCGGTGCATGGCCTCATAATTTATCCCACGCGACGTTCCTACTCAGCAAATGAACTTTTACATACAAATGCCTACCATGACATGGGCCTCAGTCTCATCCATCGGACAGAGAGGGAGTTAGAAAAATCATATACTACTTTAAACCTCCTTCGTCATTTCTTTTGACAATATGACCTATAATTGTAAAAGAACGCGATTGTAAACTTGATACCTACAGAAAACCATGGTTGTGCGTCTGTATCCGGATCGGAACACCATCCCACACCAGGAGTTAATACTCTTCCATTGTAAGAATAGAACAATGTGTGCCGTTCCTCTAACACGCTAGATGCATCGATCTGATAGGAGTATATGTTCCCTGTTATCATACCTAGGGGTCGTCCGCAGTTCGTTTCTACAAAACAGAGATAGAATTTCTAACCATGAAATGTTATTTTCACATTTTAAACAAAAGTCCTAAATGGGGCTATATCATTCATCTGAACATCCTGAACACATGATAATATGAAAAGGCATCAAACTTTTCCAAATTAAGATTCTTTTTACTTCAAAATCTACTCGAAAAGAATGGTCAAAATTTTGGATTTAATTTATTCCTGCTTTACGTCATTCCACGATTATTTCATGTATATGATGACGGCATCTGCCTGATGCATCGTATAGATTTTTTTTTCATTTGGGACCCACCCAAAGCAGTGAGGAATTTTATTTCGTAGAACTGAAGTATGGTATAATAATGTATTCTCCCTCCAACTTCCGGTTTTCAAGCCTATTTAAAGAACGGAATATCGCAAGATATTCCTTCTTTCAAAGTTTTTAAAATATATTTACATAGTCTTGTATTTTGGATCGTTTTACATTACTGTAATAAAAATTGATACATTATGTCCAGTAGTGATGAGATGAGGCCAGATGGAGTGTTAAGTGGCCCAAGGGACATGAAGAAGGGAATTTCGTCACCAGCCAAGGTGGTAAATCCAGAGCACGTTGGGGAGATTATGTTATTCCTAAGAAAGTAACAACAATTTCAGAGATCGTTATGAAGATAACGGTAGTGAAACTGATCCCTATGAAGATGAGGATGTAGAGGATAATGACGAGTTTTATGATGGAGAAACGTGCAGCACTGGTAAGAGGGAAAATAGTCCCTTTAAGTCTGAGGACATTGTAAGTGACGAAGGTCACAAACATTTCGAACCTTATGATATAGATCAAGGGTATAGACTTAATAGCAGTAAACGAGAAATACACTAAGAAATGTTTTCTCTAGGCCTACGCATTAGAGTAAGGAGCTAGTGAAGATAGCGGTGCTTGATGCAGCCCCAGTACGGGCGATTTTTTCTAGCACCGCCGGAGTTAGACGATTAAATGGAGAATTTCATTCCGACCGGAAAGCTTTCCGTTTCCTTACAATGCAGGACACCTGAACGAAATACATTCAAAGGAAGAAGCAAATTGCATGGGACCTCTTGCCCAGATTGAAGGCAAGGATAAAAAGAGGAAAAGGACACGGAAGATGGCGAGAGAAATTGGACCTCCTGCGAAGCAGCCCTTTCGGGGGGATCCTCGGGAGGTACAAACTGACAGACGTCCTCATCAACTCCAGTGTCGAGATTGAGAAGCTCCAACTGATCCAGAATCCGGGGCAGAGGAAAAGAAAATTCGTACAGAGGTGCAATATATCAAAAACCCCAAAGTAAGATCAAGATTTTTTTCGTGTCTACTTTCAGATTTAATTTTTTCATTTGTATGTTTATGACAGCGATTGTTATTTGTGTTCATTTCCTGGATTTAAAGGTTCCATAAATGTCTATTTCGTTTTTTTAGAGATATCAAGATAATTTCGTATTTTGGTTTTGATTATTTAATCACACCAGTTGAGTAACGTTTGTTACTTTAACTAACCGTCCTATGTCGGTATTGTTACTGTCATATAATCGAACATTTTTGTAATGTATTCTGTGTTTATTTGTACGTCCTTGGTGATTGGTACAGCTTCGTAATACAGCTTCTGCCTCCTCTCTTAATTATTAATAGCGACCTTAATATTTTGAATATACAATGATGTTCTCTTATATTGATCGGAAAGTCATGGATTGAAACTTTTTTTCTCACTTTTCATAATTTCTGCCTTTAGAATACTACGTACTTATTCTTTCGAATCAAGTTCATAATTCATTATTTGGAACAGAGAAAGCAGACTATTCCAACGCCATTTTCGGGCAAATCTAGTTGAGAACAAAATAGCGGGTATACATGTATATAATAATTTGATATGCCATCTGGAATTCCTGGTTTCAAATCGTTTTGCAAAAGCTGTCTTTATTAAAGGCGACAGTGTTTTATAACTTCCCGACTGTTCAAATTTCTGGAATTTCGTTTGCAGTATGACAATACCTGTGCTTGTCATGTGCTTATATTTTTATGTTAAATGTATCTCTATATACCGGTTATTTTAATATAGATTTGAACATAACTTACTTCTCCCGTATACTGCAACTTCCGTCAGGGTCATATAGAAATATGTCCACTTATTGTCGTCCGGATCCATGTGATCAAAATTTCGGAGAGATATGTACTGCCCTGTGATTGGTCGCTTACACTGGAAACGAAATCTCCTATTCTGGCGGGGTAACCGCAGGTCATCACATCGTAACGCACCGTAATTCATGAAGTCCCATTGATATTTACTGACATATGTTCCTATATATCTCAGGGTGACAGGAAAAAATCCTACAAAGATAATATATATATAAATATAGAAACAACTTACTACATCTTTTTCCTCGAAGATTGTTACTCAATTAATAATGATAAACATATCTTGAGATATACATATTTTTGTTGTAAGTTGCTATTGATCCAGATAAACAAAAGTTCATGACACCCCAGCACACTCAATTACTTCTCCTCAGCCCTTGGTCTAGCTCCTGGTATCTTGACGTCCAGGAATGTTCACCCTCTTTGTGAGTGTCAATATAACATTGTATGGCTACGTTAGTATATAGCTGTTGAAATAGCAAACTGTAATCCCAATGGTAAACATATCCGATATTCAATGCTTTTGTATTGACTTGAAAAATATACTTTGAAGTTTATTGTGAAAAAATAATCGTTTAGTTTTAAAGGAGCATCTCCGTCATATATAGGTCTGTCCATAGATTGCCGTTTTTCACTTTATTTTAATGTCAATTACGTAATTAGTTTTCTCTTCAAATATTTATACATTGGATTACCACAGTTTCATTTTCGAGATTATATATTATATATATTATAAATTATGAAAATCTGCATATGATGCACTGAAGTCATACATGTATAAAGTTTTTTATATTTATTATCATAATTTGGACGATACATCTGTTGGTGGACTGGTAGTTCCCGAAGGTAATTACAAGCCACATGTTTTAGTGCTTCTGTATTGACCCGAAACAAAAACAATGACGTTTACTTTAGAATATGTGTGTGCATTGTTTTAAGGGTCAGGAGTGTCTCCCTTACGTATAGCTCTGTTTGTAGCTTGGTTCTTTGGCACCTCATTTCATTTAGGATATTTTTGTAATTTGTAAAGCTTTAAACATTTATACTGAATATATAAAAAAATTAAATTCAGTAAATACATGTATATTTACCGTATAGCGGGTAATTTCTTCGGGGACTTTATTTCTGCGATTTTGCGGTCTCAGTCAGTGACGGAGAATTAAAAACCGCAAAATATTTTTACCGAGATAATTTGAACCTGCGCGTTCATGCGTGTTGATATTACTAGAGGCTATCTGTGTACATATATATCGATCGATATAGTTGTAATTCACCTCTTCTGAGAGAACAATTCACAAAAAAATCACCTACCTTGACAGTCAGTGAACTGACTTCATAATTGTTTCGGCTATTTAGTGTTTAGATAGTGGACAGTGGACACTATGAGTATTTTGCGGTACTTTAAAAAGAACTATGTTGTATCCGCTGACAATGTTACTACAGCTACTGGGTACTACTACTTTAAAACAAACGAATGCATTTGTTTCAGGAGTTCTGTGTTCGAATACTCCGTTGCTCATCAGAAAACAACGGACAAAATATACTGTGTTTTTATGGAGTGATTGCGCGGGGAAAGGGAAATATTATTAAGAAAACGGTCCTGTGTCCACCGTTAAGTGCTTTGAAGAACAGTTTCCGAACTTAAGTGAAAGTATGGCGAGATTCATGCGAGAAAAATACAAGGAAACATTACAGTCACGAAAGCGAAAAATTGACTTTATTGCAGTGACCGAAATTGAGAATAAAAAACGCAGTCGGCCTCTCCTGCTCGGGGAGGAATTAAACACATATTAAAGTATTACGAGAAAATAGATCTGTGATTAACTCGTCAATTGTTATTGCAACAGCGACGGGAATATTGTCTTAAACGGACAAAACTCTTTTACATTAGTTGGGGAAAGTATGGTCTAAATCACTTCTTCAACGTATGGTTTAAAGGAAGGGCAATACAAACTGTAAGGACGATCAAATTTAACAGTTTGAAGAGTTAAAGAAAAATGTTCTTGAGAGAATCGAAGACACTGTCCGTGATTATGATATTCCCACAGATCTGAATTTGGATCATGCTGGACTGAATATTATCCCTGTATGCGACTGGACCATGGGAAGTCCAAGGTACCTGCCGTATTTAAACTAGTGGACTTGTGGACAAGCGTCAGGTCAGGTATCTTCGCAGGATTATTAAAAGGAAACCATATTTACTAGTATTTACCGTTAATTAGTTAATTGATTGGCTAACTATAAACTCCCTTGTTTATAGCGGATATTGTTTATTTGGGTGTGAACAAAGATGTAAGGTTAATACTAAATCCTTTTTATCATCAAAAAGACTATAGGTCTTGTATTTGGCCTCTCTACAGCCTTATGCAGACTTTTACTTGAACGTTGCACGCTGACTAACAGGGCGGTGGGGACTATATGACGGGCCTTGTCCAAACCTCTTTCAGAGGGGACATGGTCCTGAACCTCGTCCCCTCTGACTGTTAGTCGGGACTCCTACAGATCTAGGGTCTTAGCTCACTTTCAGACTGGCAGAGCACAGTTTATCATGTTGATGTCGCATATATTTTTATACCATTATGTGTTTTACAATACCTTACGTGTTTATATTTTTATGACCTCTCAATATGCGATACCTGTTGACCTTTGTTCTTTACATGGAGGATTATTTATAAATTTTTAAATGTACGTCCTTTGATTGTTCTGCTGTTACGGTGAGTGGGAAGGTGGGCCCGTAAACCGGATAACCACACCATTTGTTTGGCTTTTGTCAAATTAAATGACCGTCCTAAGTCGGTATCGTAATTGCACTACAATCAAATATTTTTGTAATGTGTTATATGTTCTAGTATATTATTTATATTCATGTATTGTATAGCTCCATGGTGACTTCTGCCACATAACTGAGCCAGTAACTCCTCTTTTTTCTTTTATTTCAGGCCACTTTCTACCACCGCAAATCATATTTGGAAGGGTGGGGGGTTAATAGATATCACCCGAACTATGAATTTCAAATGACTGGGACATAACACACAGTAAATAATCATTGGGCAAACACCGACACACAAATGCGATACGTTGAAAATATCATTAAGCCGTACATGAAAAAGAAACGACAAGAACTTGGTTTGCCAAGGGACGCAAAGGCTTTGTGTATATTTGATGTATTTATGGCCCAGATGGGCGAGGAGTTCCGAGATGTGTTAAAGAAAAACAACATTAAATTTGTATACGCCCTCCCAACATGCTGCACTAAACGACCGCAACCGATGGACTTAAGCGTACAAAAGTCGGTGAAGGAACACATGAAGTCATCTTTCAGTCCTTGGTATTCGGGACAAATAACCAAAAAACTCTCAGAAAATCCCGATTTTGATATAATACGTCCGGTACAAATGCCACTAGCCACGATGAAAGAGCTTTTCTGTAAATGGTTGTTTAAAGTGTAACAATGCTTTGTAATAAACCGGAAATTATGAAGAATGGTTTCAAGTTTGCGGGGATTACGGACACACTTTCAGACTACTTACCTTTAAACAAACTTACAGTGAAATAATATTGTGTATTGTATCGTTAGCAATTGTGTTTCTGAATAAAATGTGTGTTTAATAATTTTTTTTATTATTTCACAATATGATATAGCGATAACTATTAATCACTCTGTCTGTCGTCTGATTACCTACTAATGTCTGTCACACTTTACTTACTTGGTACCACAGAAATAAATTACAAATGCTCGTTTGACCGAAGAAATAAAACACGCAGAAATAAATTCAGCCAATGTTCTGATGAAATCGCAGAAATTTTTGACCTAAGAAATAACCCGCTATACGGTATTTTTTTTTACATTTATTAAGTAGTTATATTTGTACAAAAGATCTGAAATCCTTGCTTTTCACAAGTGTTTTTGTAATTGTAATGTTCTTTCCTTATGGAAAATTGGATATCATGCCTTCTGTATCATGTCATTTCCTAATGCATTCTGTGTCAACGTGTTAAAAGTTGTAAAGTACAAGATTCCTTGACACAAACTGATTGAGTATTGAATGAAATGTCTCAAAGCCGTTAGTACCTTGAACCGTGTTTATGGAAAATAGAGCAAACCTACAAGACACTTGCTGCTAGTGGGATGTCAGTCCCCGAGAGCATAAATTGATCCTAATAAATACTCCAATATTTACAGTAATGAATATCTGTAAATTATTCTAAACAGAAGAGCATCTCCCTCGTGTATAGTTCAAGCCTTAAAACGATTTTTGGGGTGTCCTTTAGGACAACTGGATAAGTATTGACGTCATCAGTTCAATAATTTTTACTGTTGGCCCTAAGGCCAACAGTTAAAAATATTGAACCGATAATCACTATGAATTATATAGGGCTATTATGTTAAGCGTATAACAAAAAGACTTACTTGCAGTTCTGTATGTGTGGATGTTATAAACAGAAACATGCTCCTGTAAATCTATCTGGAACCACGGTTTCATAACTGGTCTGAATGTGACAAATCTCGGTTTCTTTACTACAATTGAAACAAAATGTCCGAATTATACTGGTTCATTCAAAATATTATAATGTCGGCCTTGGGCCAATACAGCTACCTTGGATTCGATAACACGGCCAATACAAAAACTAACAGTTAAAAACAATTTTTTAAAATGATTTTTAATATATTTGTACGACCCTTTTTCAGATAAAATAATAATAAAACCGATTCTAATTTCAAAACGAGCTTTTTTGGGTAAACATTGCCTAAAATCTGGCAGCCAATTCTATAAATACATATCTCTGTTTACCGTTTCCAATATTGGATTCAATGATGCATTTTATGTGTCGGTGGTAGTTCGAAGTGAAATGTGAATTTAATGAGATTTTTCAAAATTCTTTACAATCTTTTCTTATTTATAATGGCTTGAATGGCGTTCTTCGCTTCATAAATTTGAATGTGAAAAGAACTTCGAGTATCATATCGGCGCCACCGGAAGCTGGTTCATTAAAAAGGAACGAGTATGGAGAATAAAATGTGATGCTGGTAACGTGTGTTTAGACAGGGGCAAGTTTGCTAGTTACTTTTGATTTCTTGTATGGGTTCTAATGGTAAATGTTGCTAGTTAGTTAGTGTCCAGTATGGCCGCTATGCAAATTAACCAAATGGTAATAATTTCTCAATATGAGTCTATTTATCCCCCGCATGCTGCGTCGCCATACAGATCGTGACGTCATCAAAATCTTTTATTGACCATGGTTATGGGTCTGAGGTCTGAATAACGCTGCAGGGCTAAATAATATATTAGGTATTAAATTGGTTACATGTATGTACACACATCACATTTAGACTTATGCTATATATATACATCTTAGTCAGTTTAGAATATAATATAATAGAAAATATATAGAAAAAATAGAAAATCCGAAAAAAACTCGAATTAAACGCATTTTTATAAGTGATGTGACTTACATAAAATTCCATCCAAAGCAAACTTTCCATTTTCGCCTGGTGCATGGTAAAAAGGTTTATGTGTTCCAAACAACTGCATATCTGGGTCTTCATCTGATATTCCATATGAAATTTAAAAGGTTCTGAGATGCAAATGGACAACAACCTTACATAAGCTTTAAGAAGCTACAATATACATGTCGTAGGTAACGTTATATTTAACTCACATTACAAAATTAGGAAAAGTTAATAGTCAGAATGTTTCAAGAGGGTCAAGATGGACTGAATTTGATTTTCGCTATCCTATTTACATTTGGATGTATATTTATTCAATAAATATTGATGTCATATTCGACATTTGATGATATAGAAATATGCAAATATACATCTTTAATGCAAAGTTTTTGGCAACCACATAGCCATCTAAATTCAACAATTAGAAAAATAGACGAACCCAATATGCAATAGTAAAAGTGAGTAGGTATGATTCGCCAAAGCTGTTTGGAATGTTAATGACAGAAATGTTTTACGCTGGTACAATAAATATAGAACATATATACCTTTTAAAGATTCGAAAAGTAAAGGCCGAAAATTTGCAATACAAAGCGTTTTTGTTCCTTTACTTTTTATATACTTTTTAATTTTGTGCACCAGATGCGCATTTCGACAACTTACGTTTATGCAGTCTCAATGTTAACCTCTATTTTGAGGTGATATTTTTACCTTCTTGACTTTTAAGATAATTGAGTTTAGTCTTGAGAAATCTCTTAATCTTTTAATCAACCAATATACATGTAGCTGTGGTAAAGATCCAGTATATTTCATCTATTCTGTTTGATTAAATGGAATTAAACGATGATGTGAAAATATACAAAGGTTGATATTTTTATGAGTGCGAAACGCTTTTGAATTTAATCCATTACATTATTTCTTAAGCCTTGTTACCCCACAATGCAAAAGTTCTGATTTTGTGTTCAATTTCCGTCAATTTTTCTATAATAAAATCCAGACCAGACATTATGCTATGGTCTAGTATTTTGAACTGGAAAATTTAAACTGTATTTGAGTTTCATTAATTCATGATGATCCAATAAAACAAAGATAAACAGAAACGGTCATTATGTTCTTACCACAAAATGGAATGTTACATTTCTCCTCTGTGCCATTCAGATGTACGATACAGAGTGGATGAGATGGACGTCTCCAACTCTCAGAGTATCCGCGGCAGTAGTTCTCCTCAAACTCACCAGACCACCTCCAAGAATTGAGATATTTTGAAGACACCTGTCTCCAGTTTAAACAAGGTTTTCCTGACTCAGATATATTCATTCGTCCATTGTAGGAGTTTCCATAATCACTTTTATAATAACAATTTCTTTTCACTGAAAGATTAGCGGATAAAACCAAAATAAGTGTTTTCTGTTTAAACAAAATACGAAAATAACTTGTGTCACATTACTATGGTACTAACAACAACGTACCACAGTGGATATTCACAGACCCCTGAAATTCAGAGGTGACACCAGGTACCCGGGAGGAGTGAGCGTCTCCTGTTTAAAGGATCATTCATAAATTTGTAATTATTGTACTTCGATTGCATTTATTATGTGAGAGAGTGTACAGGTGAACATGTAAATGTCCTAATTTGTTTTTTGCGTACACCCCACCCCATGGTAATACGTATGTGAAATCCCGACCTCTTACGATTCAAGTTATAACCAATGTTAATGTTCTTGAAATATAAGTCAAAGGTCAGAAGGTAGAAATATATATATATATATATATATATATATATATATATATATATATATATATATATATATATATATATATATATATATATATATATATATATATATATATATATATATATATATATATATATGCAGGTGAAATATTAAAGCGTTACCTCTCACAGTTAAATAATTATGTGTAATTTTTTTTTGTTTTGCTACAGACAAACTGACTAGCAGACACACAGGTAAAAACTAGATGTATGATTCCGGGGGAGGGGGATTTGACGTAGCTGTATGAAGAATGTCTTTGCATGCAAATCAAGAAGACAAACACATACATGTAGACATAAATTCCATTGTAAAGCATTCGTGCTACCGACATAGGTATGACAAATGAAGTAACAAAAGTCACCTATTGAGTTTCTGTAATGTATAGAATTTAAAGATAATTGAGTATGGTTAGTTTGAATAAAAGTACTTGAGTGATATTTTGAAATCCAAAATTTAATTGTAAATTCATAGAAGTGCATGAAAATACAGACATACCATATGGCGAATAATAACAGTATGGAATACCAATTCTTTGTTCGTAAGACACTGTATCTAGTGATGGGTGCGATCCGCTGAAAGACCAGCTTTGATCAATGTCCGTCATGTAGAATATATCCTTCTGTACCACCATGCCATTTACTTCCTGGCAATTATCTGTAGAGGGTCCCTAGAAAATTTAGGAAAGAAGTTAAATGATACATTCAACTGAGAATTTTGTCTTAAAGAACGCCACATGAAATATACGATGTGTGTAATTGAATATTTTATCTACATTGTTAACGAACAATGGATTGGAGGCTTTACTAGTGTATATTTTTCGACTATGAGAGAAAAAATATTCGAGTGTACTGCAATTACGATACTGACTTAGGACGGTCAATTAAAGTAACAAGCGCCATTTATCTGGTTGATTGATTGATTTTTGTTTAACGTCACACCACGAATATTTCACGTATATGGTGACGGCATCTGCCTGATGCGGGGCATACAAATTTTGACCTTTGCAACAGATCCACCCGAAGCAGTGAGGGATCGTTAACGTGCCATGCTTACCACGACACGGGGCATCGGTTTTTACTGTCTCATCCGAAAGACAGGACACCGGCACGGCCAGAGCGGGACTCGAACCCCCAGCCTCCCGATCAGGAGTCCAGCGCGATACCACTAGGTCACGCCGGCTTCCATTCATTTGGAATGATTAACCGCTTTATGGGCTTCCGCCTTCCCACTCACCACAAAAGCAGCACAATCAGAGGACACACATTAAAAATTTATGGTGTGGTGTGGTTAACCGGTTTATGTGTAACAATTTACAATAAATGCTAACTTATAATGCACATGCTTTCAAAACTCTATCAAAGATAGATGGGATTCGAAACATTACTTGATTTATGAGCTTGACATTAAATGCTAGAATTTTGTCTAGATCATGGTGCATGAATGTTTAATGAAATAAAACATTAAAAGTATATTGTTGTATTTATGACAAACCGATGAGATATTGTCTTATTATTACATATTCTTATGTACCGTAAAGTGAATGAAAAGAACTTGGTAAAACTATTTTTTAATCACGATAAAAACTGATTGGTAATTAAAAACATTCTTGGACGGCATTTAACGAAGTAGGATTAACTGTTTTGACAGTTGACAGTTATTAAGTGTATTTAGTGAAACCCCCCACCATATTCCATTTTATTGTTAATTTAGATGCAAATGGGTTACTTTTTCATTATTTTTCTTTATATCTGAATCGCCTAGACAAGCCGATACAATGCTGTCGCGCGAAGATGAATCCTCGCTCAAGACGGGACAACACATCTAAAGCAAAATAATACCGCTGACACAAATAGTTCTATTTGATTTGATACTTTATAAATTTTTAATATTTCTATCAATCAACATACAGTAATTGGATAAGAAAAATTAACGAGTACGTCTGTACTTTTAATTTTGTTATTGTGGACATTTCTATCGGATAAATGTTTTGTCTTTATGTATTTCTAAAGCTGATGGATAAATCCATACCATAAGATGTTGTCAGAGAACTTACCTTCCTCCAAGAACATTATATCATTACACCAGCAGATAAAGCATCTAATAATTATACATTTACTTGTAAGAAATATTACTTTGACAGCCTAGTGAAAGAATTAGGATTAAATTCAGCTCCAGGAAATCCTACTTATACTCTCACGAACTTTTCGGTTTCGGAAGTACTCGAGAATCATAAATCTGTCCTCAATACGTTTGGTATTGACTCAAATAAATTGAATTTAGAACTTCCATATTTGTACTGTATTCCAAAAATGCACAAAACTCCGTACAAACAACGCTTTATCGCTGGTTCCTCGAAGTGTTCCACAAAATCTGTATCGATGCTACTCACAAAAATATTATCAGAAATTAAATCTGGCCTTCATAGATATTGCGAAACAGTATATTCCAGAAGTGGAATTAATCAAATGTGGATCCTTAAAAATTCAAAAGAGTTGTTAGAACATCTAAAATCAAAAAGTTTTACTAAAATTCACTCCATCAAGTCTTTTGACTTTTCGACTCTGTACACAACGATCCCTCATCAGAAATTAAAAGACAGATTAGCGGAAATTATTCAAAATGCATTTACTAGTAAAAACGGAAGCCGCAAATTCAAATATATAGTAATAGGCCACGATAAAACTTACTTTGTTAGGGAAAATTCTGATTCCAAAAATAAATACACTGAAACAGCTGTCGTTCAGATGTTGCACTTTCTTATCGATAACATTTTTGTGGTGTTTGGAGGTAAGGTTTTTCAACAAATTGTCGGCATTCCAATGGGCACTAACTGTGCTCCGCTTCTGGCTGACATATTCCTTTATTCATACGAAGCTGAGTTCATTCAGTCTTTGCTTTCGCAAGGAAAAAAACAATTGGCTCTTGGCTTCAATGTTACTTACAGATATATAGATGACTTGCTTTCAATTAATAATCCTTCATTCGCGGATTACCTTAGCATCATCTATCCAAGTGAACTGGAGGTCAAAGAAACCACAGAAACTAGTAATTCTACTTCGTATTTAGATATTATGTTGTCTTTCGACATTAATGGTCAATTGAACACCTCACTCTATGACAAACGTGACGATTTCAATTTCGCTATCACAAACTTTCCTTTCATAAGTAGCAACATTCCATCATCGCCCGCATACGGCGTATTCATATCTCAGTTAATACGTTATTCCAGAGCATGTTCAAATTACAATGACTTTGTTCTGAGGGCTAGGCGACTTTCAGTTAAGCTGCTCAACCAGGGTTATATATGTGCTAGACTAGCATCGTCACTGAGGAAGTTCTACGGTCGTTACGAGACTCTTATTACTCCATATGATATCTCGTTATCCAGACTTTTAAATGATATTCTGGACTGAGACCGATTCCGATCACTTTACACAGATTTGACACCTTCTATACTAAAAGGTTACCTACTTCGACTTCTCCATATATAGATACATATGGAATTCACACGATTTGACTCTTTCTACGGGGTATATGTGACGGGTGTTGCTAGCAAGCAGGAGATGCTCACTCTCCCCGGGCACCTGATCTCACTCCATCACAGGGGTTCACATATGCTCTTCAAGTAGACATATTTTGTTATTTTCCATTTGTTTTTCATTTTCAATGATTTTGTATGTCCTATGGTTTCATGATTTTTGGACTTGTGGTTTGGATTTATCCATCATCTTTACATCTTAAAATCATGAAACCAGAGGACATACAAAATCAGTGAAAATGAAAACCAAGTGGAAAATAACAAAATATGTCTACTTGAAGAGCATATGTGAACCCCTATGATGGAGTAAGATCAGGTGCCCGGGGAGAGTGAGCATCTCCTGCATGCTAGCAACACCGGTCACATATACCCAGTAGAAAGTCAAATCATGTAAATTCCATATATATTTATATATGAAGAAGTCAAAGTAGGTAACCTTCTAGTATAAAAGGTGTCAAATTTGTATAAATTGATTGGAATCGGTCTCAGTCCAGAATATCATTTAAAAGTCTGGATAATTAACCAGAAATCACATTAAGAAATAAGTCTCGTAACGACCTCAGTGACGTTACTAGTCTAGCACATATATAACCCTGGTTGAGTAGTTTATCTGAAAGTCGCCTAGCTCTCAGGACAAAGTCATTTGAACATGCTCTGGAATAACGTATTAACTGAGATAAGAATACGCCATATGCGGGCGATGATGGAATGATGCTACTTATGAAAGGAAAATTTATGATAGCGAAATTGAAATCGTCACGTTTGTCATAGAGTGAGGTGTTCAATTGACCATTAATGTCGAAAGACAACATAATATCTAAATACGAAGTAGAATTATTACTTTCTGTGGTTTCTTTGACCTCCAGTTCACTTGGATAGATGATGCAAAGGTAATCCGCGAATGAAGGGTTATTAATTAAAAGCAATTCATCTATATATCTGTAAGTGAAATTGAAGCCAAGAGGCAATTGTTTCGTTCCTTGCGAAAGCAAAGACTGAATGAATTCAGCTTCGTATGAGTAAAGGAATATGTCAGCCAGAAGCGGAGCACAGTTAGTGCCCATTGGAATGCCGACAATTTCATCCAAACACCACAAAAATGTTATCGATAAGAAAATTCAACATGTGGATGACATCTGTTTCAGTGTATTTATTTTTAGAATAAGAATCTTCCCTAACAAAGTAAGTTTTATCATGGCCTATAACTAATGATTTGAATTTGCGGCTTCCGTTTTTACTAGTAAATGCATTTTGAATAATTTCCGCTAATCTGTCTTTTAATGAGGGATCGTTGTGTAAAGAGTCGAAAAATCAAAAGACTATATGGAATGAATTTTAGTAAAACTTTTTGATTTTAGATGTTCTATCAACTCGTTTGAATTTTTAAGGATCCACATTTGATTAATTCCACTTCTGGAATATACTGTTTCGCAATACCTATGAAGGCCAGATTTAATTTCTGATAATATTTTTGTGAGTAGCATCGATACAGATTTTGTGGAACACTTCGAGGAACCAGCGATAAAGCGTTGTTATTAAGGATTTTTGGAATGCAGTACAAATATGGAAGTTCTAAATTTAATTTATTTGTGTCAATACAAAACGTATTGAGGAGGACAGATTTATGATTCTCAAGTATTTCCGAAACAGAAAAGTTCGTGAGAGCATAAGTAGGATTTCCTGGAGCTGAATTTAATCCTAATTGTTTCACTAGGCTGTTAAAAAGAAAAAAGAGGAGTTACCGGCTCAGTTATGTGGCAGAAGTCACCATGGAGCTATACAATACATGAATATAAATAATATAATAGAACATTTAACACATTACAAAAATATTTGATTGTAGTGCAATTACGATACCGACTTAGGACGGTCATTTAATTTGACAAAAGCCAAACAAATGGTGTGGTTAACCGGTTTACGGGTCCACCTTCCCACTCATCGTAACAGCAGAACAAAGTAATATTTCTAACAAGTAAATGTATAATTAATAGACGCTGGTGTAATGATATAATGTTCTTGGAGGATGGTAAGTTCTCTGACAACATCAGTATCTTTAATAATAAATTGGAATCTGGTGTTTACAGAGCCTTGTAATTTTTTAATTTTTGATCTCAGCAGTACTGCAATAGATTCTATCCATTCCGAAAGAGTGTCGACCTGTACTTCCTCTCTTTTTGCCCATCGTGTAGCATATTCCTCGCAGCAGTTCATAATATTCTCAAAATTTTGGCTCCATGTGAATGATTTGGGTTCTCTGTATTTTGGACCTTTAAGTAAAAGTTCTCTTAATTTGGTGTTTTTAACAATATCAAAATCACCAGTAATGACATGCCACAAGGAGAATATACAAAATTAGATGAGGAACATGCACACGGTTGAGGATGGCATGCAGAGTTCCTAAGATCAAGACACTGTAGAAACCCTTTGTAATTATAAATTTTGGAATATTATATAAAATTGTTGATGCTACACTGCTAGCAAAAGCAAAACTCTAACAAACTTTAGATAACTTTAGTTTTTTTCAAGTGTTATACGTTTTTATACATAAATACATTATATTCTTCATATGGAAGGTTATTGTAAACAGAATTAAGTTAATTATGATGGATTTTCTTGCTAAATGAACGTTAATATGAAATTTAATGTCTTGCATATTTACGACATCACACTATGCGTTGCGTGCTCTGGTGAAGTAATATCTAGAACCTGACTGAATATAGCGTTCTTCGGGTTATTAGAGTCCTATATTCCTCTGGAAAGACATGCATGTTTATGTATTTACAATAAGAAGAAATAACAAGACATCTAATTAGACAACATATTTATCCAATTTGTCATGCGTAATTCTGTGTCTTAAATGCGTTTAGATGTGTTCTTTTTGCATCTTTGTATATATTTTTTTCATTCTTCCGATTAGAAAAATGATGCACCTTTGAAGAGTGGCGGATGTAGAGTGATATTTTCGCCTCAGTTTTACAAAGCATATATTAAAGGTTCGAAATTAACTCTGGTCAAGTTGTGGTAAAAGTCTCTTTTATTAAGTTTTCTGCATGCTTCCTTCACCTTATTAAATGTCTCATCACATAACATTTCTGCTCGATTCGCTTTCCGGAGTACCAAAACACAGTGGCACAGTTTTTTACTTTTTATTTTAATATCATAAAAGAACTGAATACCCGCAAGTATCTTTATATCTATCTAATATTATCAAATCAGCAAAATTATATTAAATAATGGGTAAATCTCTTAAAGAACCAACCATAAACTTCTTGAATGTCATCAATTTCTTCTAATTCAATACAAAAGAAAAAAAAAAGAAGACCAACACCAGAACAAGAACAACACTTAGCGTGGCACAATACACCCGTAGTTTAGTTTAAAGGATGACATTTAAAAGTATGGGAGCATTTCCCCAACAATTCTGTGAAATATTATTTATATCCGTACAGTGGATAAAAGTTTTTGGACCGGACAAAGATTTAACCATCATTTCCACTGTAACATTGTCCTTGCTGATATGACCTTACTTCAGGTCATGACACATCCTTCGGTCCTGGGAAACAAGTCTGTGAAATATTGCTTAATTACTTTTGTGTGCATGTCCTTGGTGAATTTTGCCACACAGCTTTGTCAGATGTCTTCAGTTTTCTCTTTAATCCATGCAACGGGTAAAAAGTTTTGGCCCAGAAAAAATTTACCCATCATAAGCAGTAAAAAGTTCTAGTATAAACAGTTTGGTCTGTACCTTTTTTTACAAGTTGCATTCTCAAAAATTTTCTATTTGTATTACAAATTGACCTTGACCTTGATATTGAACATCAGTATGGTTCGTTCTCATGCCATAAAAAATAAGTGTAAGTTTAGATGTTCTAGCGTAAACAGTATAGTCTGTGTCTTTGTTAACAAGTTGCGGACAGCCAGAAAACACCATACCATAATACGTCCGTATACGACCGGCGTATAAAAGTTCTCCTCCCCTTCTCTTTCCCTTTTTTCAATTAATATTCAGTTATAGTGAAGTTACAATACCGACCTATTAAGGTCATTCGATATGACAATAGTCAATCAATTGGTGTGGTAACCCGGTTTACGAGCCCTCCTTCCTACTCTGCAACAGCAGAATAATCAAAGGATACACATTTAAAAATATAAATATTCCTCCATAGAGATCAAGTTTCAACAAGAGTCTCACGTTAAGAGGTCATAAAATATATAAACACGTAATTAAGATAATGCAGAAAAACATCATGGTATCAAAAATGTATTAAGCGACATTAAAATGAGGAAATAGTGTTCTGTCGTAAGCTCCTTCTGCGAAAATAGAAGTGATTAAGAGGAACGTCTGCCATACGCGCATCGATTTCGGAAACGTCCCTTTCTTTTACAATACATGCGCCTTAAGTGTAGTAAACGGTGCAAAGAATTGTACTTCATTTTTTCCCAAACTTGTTTCTAAATACATGTATTCAAATAGGTAACAAACTCCTTGGACGATTCGCTAACCTGTTGTGTCAATGACAAAATTATAAGTTTCTTGAGCCGCAACTCTTATACATATTACCAATAGTGACCTTGCCTTTTTACACGTGACTTTGACCTTTTGTACCCAAAATCAATAGGGTTCTTACTCTATTGATAAGTAAACATATATCTACATTTGAATAAGATCAGTGGTACTTAAGTTATCATGCGGAAACCAATGTGAGACGGAAGGGCAGACAAAACAACTACTTAATGACCCTGCCAAAAAAAAAATGCTATACTATTTTGTCCAATCTATCTTGTCTTCGCAACTCCTGATAGACCTTTAAGGGATTTTAATGAAACTTGGCACAATAAAACAACACTATATGTAGATGCTCATATTGAAAGGGGAATGCTGTACAAAAACAATTACAAGGGTTATGGCCTTTGGACTTAGTGTTTTAGAATTTTCTATGCAAAATGACTAAATACGTGCGCTTTGGTGGATTTTGATGAAACTTTGTACACAGAAGGATCGCATTATCCAGATGTGCATATTGAACAGGAATTTTAAAATCTCCACAAAATTTAATACAACTGTAGTTGATGTATTTGTGAAAGGAACAGGGAGGGGGGTCAACATAAGAAATGATGGATGCGCGAAGATCAATTAACTCACATACTATTGAAGAAGAAAACTGAACGAATAATTTTACCAGTATCGAATGCAATCTAAATTTCCCACAATTAGATTAGATATTTAGTTCCAGTGTATGATACCTATTTCCCAAATGTCAATTTAAAATCAATTTTCCTGCCTTTCCTCTGTTAATGCCAATCCATTGTGAAAATGATATTTACTAAAGTATTGCTACACTGTAATATAATATATTTAGTATAAAGGGTACATAGGCCATTAAAGGAAGGTACTCTTATAGCTTATATTTAATTGGGCTCCAAAATACTACGTTGAGAATGGGAACAAGTAATGGAAGTCGAAGAAGAGCGAAGTTTTTACTAAAGTTGGGGATTGTTTTCTTTACTTATTTATATTTCGCAAATATGAATGATGCTAAAACGTTATGAAGATCATAAATGAAATAATATATTTAATGATAGATAGAAAGTCGCCCTTGCCAAAGCTTTGACTCAAACAACAACAAAATTCTATGCACGTAGTTTCCTATCGTTGCTGAATGCATGTCCGTTTCAGGGACAGACAATTAAAACTCTTTGCTGTACGGAAGTCTGAGAAAAGTAAATTTATTAGCATTTTGCATCCTGGTACAATGGCAATGCAACAAAAAATACCCAATCAAATGGGACGAGATGGTAGAATCAAATTGACGCCATGATGTTTTTGTATATGAGAGAATAAACTGAAACCACCCAAAATTTGTCTTTTAGTTACCTTGAAATGGCAAATGTATAATAGTTTAAAACATAACAACTGTTTGCTTATATTATGGATGTGACCAAGTTGTTGCTTTATTGTTTCCACCTTTTCAGTGGAAGAGAGGGCATAAAACTTGTCTCTCTGTCCGCCTGTTATAAAATTAGAAAATTTCAACCGCAAGCAACATGGTTTATATTTCAATCACAGATTGCTTACAACCTACGCTTTCGTTTTGGACCTAGACCTAGATTATAAACCTTGCAGACATGAAACCTGAATTCTGTGAGCATGATTGCTTTGAAATCTTTACAAAAGAAATCCGGATCGTAATATAGAAGAAATAAATTTTCCGACCCGAAAGTCGAAAAAAACCTCCAATAATAATTATGATAAAATAATAATACGGACAGGGGGTCAGTGAAAACTAAGGTTTAGTATATATGGTATCAGAAATTATTGGATATATATTTCATCCCGTCATGTTCAAATTATTATATACATTTATTACATATTATTGTAATAAGGATCACTTACCATGTACAAGTTGAAAGGAAACGAATTGGGAAGAATAATCTGTTTCAAAATGTCTCCATCATCTCGACAACAAAACTTCAATGTAACATATGAAGCTGATATATCAACATTAGGTAATTGACCTCCAACGCCATGTGATTCTATGTTATAGCCCGTCATGTTTATTGATCCCATTGTAAAGCCTTGCACAATGATAATAATAATGATAATACTAATAATGATGATGATGATAATGATGATGATGATGATGATAATAATAATAATAATAATAATAATGATAATAATAATAAAGATAATGATAATAATAATAATAATAATAATAATAATAATAATAATAATAATGATAATAATAATAATGATATTAATAATTATATCAATAATATTAATAATAAAATAATAATATTGAAAATACCATTTTATTTGTTATATATTATGATGCTTTCTTTCGATTTAAATAATATATATTGAAGATTGAGGTTTTATGACTATGAAATCTTTACTGTAAAAGCATTTCATTTGACAGTCAGTAGAAACTGAACTAAAAAAGGAAAAGCAGTCTGGTGTTGTGAGATCTTGAGAAAGTGAACGAGCAAATGTGAAAAATTTTAAGATCGCTATTCTTAAAAATTTTTCTCATCAATATAGACTTAACTCTTAAAAAGACAACTGTTCTTAAACTCGCCTAATTAAAGGAAGAAAAATATTTTACATACATGTAATTCAGTTGTAGGCATTGCAGCATGGTACACTTATCTGATATGTGTCTGAGCTCTACTCACAAAATAAAAATTCAAACAAAATAAATTATAGTGTATAAAATATGCACTATATTTGTTGAGTCTTGAAATTCCCAAAGTATTTCTCATAACGTAATAATAAAGTTCAGAACGTGCATAAGTGCACTGTCTGGCTCAAGGCCGAAATTGTGAAATCGAAATCATTACAAAGTGGTTTCAGCATGTACTGTCCATATATTTGTACAATTTTGATAGGCACTAATACTAAATACTGGATATATATGTTAAATGTAAATCCAATGCACATACGCATCATAAAAAGATTGCATTCATGCACCCATATAGGCATACATATACACACACACACGCACGCACACACACACACACACACACACACACACACACACACACACACACACACACACACACACACACACACACACATATATATATATATATATATATGTATATATATAATGATAATATGATATGTTAAGATATTATGGTTTAATTCATTAAAACTGAGATGTAAATTTTGTCTAGACTTAGTTAATATATAGTATTTTACTAATAACAAAACAGTATTAAGTGCTTTATGGCTTTTGCCAGGAATTCAAAAAAAAAAAAAAAAAAATATGATTAATTGTAAAATTCAAGTTTATATTACATGTATACTGTGATTCAAGCCATTGTTTTATTTGTATCCAAAGTCGCTGTGTATAGCAGCATTGAAAAAACATATGTTCTATTGTTTGTGTATTGCACCTACACAAACTACAAATACTATTTGATTTGATCTTACAATCATTAAGAATCTTATTTGTACAAAGAATTCTGTAAAATATTCTATATTGAAACCGTTTTGAGTTGGGATCTTTGGTACATTGCTGTAAAAGTTTGTAGTATATTTTAAAATCAAATGTATTGTTTAGGTCCAGTACAGATTTCCATTTATTTTCATGTTTTGATTAATGTTCATTATTTTGTCCCGTTCTTTGTTTTCAGAATAATATGTATGAAACTTGGTATATGAAGACATTCTGTGTTCAAAACTTTCATCTAAGTGATGCCATGCCTTTAATATAGATTTTTTAAAGCCAAAATAACAGGTGAAATGGTAAATTAATGTTATGTTTTTGTTTTAACTCTTCATATGGTATGAAGTTTCTATTTTCTTGAAGAACATCTGAAACAATATGGAACACTTTCTGCTGTATTGTTTTGAACATACATGTAACAGATTTACCATCAATGGAAATACTAGGATTATACCAAAGGGATTTTGAGATGCATTTAAAGTGAATTTATTAGAGCTTAGACTGATGAATTCATGTAAGACTATTAAAAAATCTTTCCAGAATTGATTTTCAAGGGTTTTAGATGAATATTTTTGATAATCTGATCCAAACTGACATAGAAGTGTGAAATTATATTTACATATGAAAGAAAAAAGAGGAGTTACTGGCTCAGTTATGTGGCAGAAGTCACCATGGAGCTATACAATATGAAATTAAATATTGAATATAGTGTACCATGTAAGCTTAAGTGATTTTATAAAAGAATTAATATGAATCCAAATTTCTAATGGACTGGGTAGTGTTATAAATAAATGTTTTAATTTTGGAATAAATAAAGACTTGATAAGTTATTTCACCAAGAGGAGATAATTTACGTTTATTCCAGGAATGTACTTCTTTTCCAATTTTATTAAAATTTATTTTTTCAAAAATTTTTAAATCGGGTGTGAAATTTATTCGCGGTATGTTGAATGGTATATCAGACCAATCTAAATTGTATGTTTTACACAAAATGTCCTAACAGTGTGCATTCCAGCCAATCCAAACGGATTTCTGGAAAACGTTGTAAAACCTTCAGTGTTCGGTTTTGGCGTATAATGTCAATTCATCACCGTTAAAATTTGTGGGAAAAGCATTACAGGTCTAAAAATGCATCATTATGGCAGTGGATGTCAAATCATGTTTTCGTTTTCTATATTATTGGAGTAAATGTTAAGACTCAACTGTAAGAATGCTTATGTTACAATATATGCAAGAGAAATATTCACAAATGTAAATATAAATGTCAATTCTAATTTTCTCATTTGCCCTTTCAAACTTATCTCAGAGATCCAATATTGCTGTAGCTTTAATGCATTGTCGACAATCCTGTAAGTGTATTTGATTCATTTTAGATCTACAATGGACATACATATCCGTTTATATAGTACAATAAGCAGCACGTAATTATATACATACCCGCCGGATATGTCAAATTTTGGGAACGGGATTCTTAGAATATATCTTCACTATCTCCGTTCCAAACACGATAATAACCTTAACGACTTTATACTTATCCATGTGAATGAACATGCGACTAAAATTAGCAGTATTTGTTAGTTACATATTCCATTATATGAGCAGAAAATCATCCCATTTTCTCTAAATGAAAATATTTATCTGAAGTAAAAAAAACCCCGAAGTACCGAAGGGTAAACAATATCTCATAGTCCATGGAATAAAAGAACGATATCGTGTATGGTGTCATATTCAGATAAATGCTAACCCCAATAACATCTAGGTGAAACCAGGTACCCTGGAGGAGTAAGCGTCCCTGGTTGCATGCAACACCCGTCGCAAAAGTCCTGCAACAACTTTTCAAGTCGAGGAAGTAAAAACATAAATATACACGTATGGACACATGAAGGAGACAAGAACACGAAGTCAAATTTTCCTATTAATAGAAGTGTGTGGCTGTGTTAAGGCAATACACAATTATATAATGTTGCAGAAAACCCGCGAAAACATAACATGACGTCATTGTGACGTCACTATGGTTCAATGCATTATATGAAGCGGGATAAATTGGAACAATCAACATGCCTCCCCCCCCCCCCAAATGCTGTAGTACAACCTTTTCCTTAACTCCATTTGTCCTGTACTTTCACATAAAGACTGTTCTACATCTATTTGAAATGCGTCTTGCTGGGCCTAACTTTAAGATTTTAAAACATCAATAGAATTTCAATTTAATTATACCATTTGTTGTAAAATTACACAATTCAGCAATTCTATCCCACTATTTATATACAATTACGCGTCTTATATGTTGGGCACAGCTATAAATATTACTGATAGGCTTTCATTTATTGTTTACAACGAAATTTGATTACCAAATTGCGCAATATACCCTTGCACTTTTTGAATGTTTGTTGTTAATACTGCATATGCTATACATAGCAATCACGTGATTGCAAACAGCTAGGGATAAAATTTAGATATGTAAAAGAATTTAGACTTATTAAAGTATTTGCATTTTAACCGCTTTTGCAGAAATAATCTTTACTCAATTTAGTATGCAGTTTCCAGTAGATTATAATGTCAATGACATCGTGGAGTGCCTTAACGTTACTGCGTGATGAAGGATAATGACCTCGATATTAGACATCTCAAAGCTAATATCCTGCAGAATTGTTTAGAAACCAGGTATGCGTTATTTATATTATTCAGTTCTGTGACATAAAAAGATATTAGTATTCCCATTCAAATTAAAATACATTGAGCAATACTTTGTAATATGAAGTCAATATGTTAGGAAATTATAAAGCTTGGTGAACAGGAAAAGCGAATAAGAATTGAAAATCTGCTGATGTATGAAATTGTACTTTGGTTTCATCATAAAGAATTGAAACGATAACGGGAAAAAAGACAAGAGAAAAAAAAAATGCACACACATATCTTACCGTCAGGACAATGAAATGCACTTTTTAGGATGCAGTAATTCCCTTCGGTCCATTGAATCTTAGTGCTGTCATCTACATTTAAATGGTCAAGTTTGGTGCAAAAATTGAGTTGAATTGAATGTTCATAAAATGGACCTAGTATATTAGGTTTGGAATGAATTGATTTATTACGATAAAAGTCATCGGTTGTCATGTTGAAGTTCCAGAGGTGAACTGGTGCTGACAAGGAATTCGTCATGTTAATGTAACCATGTCCCCATCCACTTGTTTTCTCTTCTGGACATCCAAAGGATGACATGGGTATGCTAAACTCGGATTGCGGCCATTCACTTGGTGTTAGTTCTTAAAAAAAAATGATTTTTACGAATGTAATATATATTTCAAATATTTTCAAATATATACCTTTTTTCATAATCTATGAAAACAATATATGAAACATCCTAGCTTCAACAAAATATATTGAACCAGTGGTAGGCCTTCGACGAACCCCATTGTAGTTTGAATTCTGATGGCAGAGCATATATATATATATATATATATATATATAAGCACAGGTAAGCGATAACGATACTAAAACAATTAAAAAATTGCCAAATTTTCGAAGCAATCTGCTTCTTCCTCAGGACACACACAAACAAACACTTACATAAATATAAGGACACGAAAAGAAAGATAGAAAATAATATACAAAACTGGTTTCTTCAATTGGCTACATATTGAGTGTTTCTCTATGCGCTATCTAATAGGAGGTTGATCCCATACTTATGAATAGTGAATGTTGTTACAACTTCCTTTTTTGTGCTTTTATATATATATATATATTACGTTGGTGGATTGGTTGGTTGGTTGGTATTTTACGTCGCTTTCAGCAATATTTCAGTTATATAGTAACATAGATGCAGAAGGTTACCAACCTCTTAAACATAGTGGCGCAACCCGGGAATCGAACCCGGATCGTCGGCGCCGCAAGTCAAGCGCTTAACCACCACACCAAGCCTGCTCTTAGGTTGGTAGAAATAAAACTTACAAGACACATGTAACTGGTGCTGTTTGATTGCAGCACTGATCACAACAATCTTAAGAAGCCATTCATAAACCCCCAAAAAGGTGATTTAACATACCCGATGACCAGAAGGAATTGTAATTTATTGTTGAAGAAGGCATATTCGTCCTGAAGGTCCAAAAATGTTCATATCAGGCAAAACAGACATGAACACAATCACACACATAAAACTAAACGAACAGTATACTGTAGGTGCTAAAAGGGTGACAATAATGTTAATATCAACTTTAAATGAAAATAACTGATAATGCTTAAATAAAACGAATAGATAAGTAAATACTAAATAAACTCCAAATGAAAAGAAAATAACAACAACATCAAAGAACAACAACAACACCCAAAATGAAAAGAAGAAAGAAAAAAAAAAAGACATTGCAAAAATTTGATAATTATAAATATGCAGTAATCAATTGCCATGGTTAACGCACATTTCCCCCAATAATGAATTAAGTAATCTCTTTCGTTGAATGTATTAACAATGAGTGGATAAGCTTCAATGATTTAGTTAAAATTAAAATTCAGGTGTGATTTTGAAATGCGTAAAAAGTTTAAATACATGAAAAGGTTATTAGCAAAGCTGAATATAAGTATAGGAAAAAATATCTATGTATATTTTCTTGTACTGCCATGTATCATTTTGAGGAAGGAATTGACAGAATGCGACAGTGTCTTACTTGTTTCACAGAAGAAACCAGTGTGCTCAAAGTCACAATCACATGTACACGTCTCGTTCTGTAACATCCCACCATTTTGGCATACAACTGTGATGCATTCTGAAATAGGAGTGCGAAGAATACCTATCACAAATTCAAATTCAAACGGACAGTGGTTATTCATTAGACCTTTCTCATTTTAATATCTCTCATTTAATACCCAACAGATAACATTTTCAGCCGAAAGTTTGTTCATGCTATTATGACGCAACGATCAAGCATTGACCTTATCATAAACATTCCAGTAAAAAGTAATTTGTCAGGCATCAAGCCCCTTGTATCATGTAGAATATGACATAAGTATATTGATAGACTTCCCTGGTCAACATGGACCTCATCCTCCTACATGTATTTGTTATCTTTCCGTATGAATAACTTGTGAAAATGTTACAATGACTATTGTAACTGAACGCTCTGCTCGCCTAGCCGCTATGTAGCAAAACCGAGCCTTAAATTCTTATGCTAGGTTTTAAATTCAAAATTGCTGACACTAATTTTCTTTTTGCTCTCCCTTCTCCGTTTTTGCTTGAAAACACCCTGGTTACCCAATCCAAAGTAAAAATTAAATCTGAAACGATCACCTGTTGATCCGTGAAACGAAACATTGTTCAATCTACTAAAGCGGATAACTTATTTCAAAAAATGAAAGAGGGTTTATGCATATCCGCCATTTTACTTAGCGGCTAAATGTAGCAGCGCGTTCAGAATGATGTGTTGCACTAAACCTAGCGGCCAGCCTAGCAGCTACGATTCTGAACGTACCCCAGATACCAACAGTGCTTATCCAAAGTTTTTATTTTTGCATATTCTATTTTATTCTATTTGTACTGTAATGATAAAATATGGTTGCAGGTCAGAAATCACCCATGCCAAAACGTACTCAGTCAAACTTACCCTGAGGCTGTGTTGGTGAAAACGTACCCACTTTTTTTTTATCAAAAAGTACCCAAACCATCAAAACGTACCACAAGTGATAGTGAAAAAGTACTCCTATGTTTGAGGGTGTTTAAGACAACTTTTACACATTTTTGAAAAAGACATTTCTTCGATTTAATGCCATTAGACGACAATCTATTAATGAACTTTAGGAATTCATCGAAACATACCGATTAATGATAAATAATTTTAGATACATAAATGAATAGCTTCCTTTTTGTAGGTACATTTGCGTGTGATGGAAAGACAATATTCGATCGACATTTTTTGATTTACATGTGTTGTGTGGAACAGGAATTTATCCTTATCACATTTATACAGCCTGATTTTTAATGTATTGGTGTATCATCCATATGAAATATTTATTTTTCTGCATGACACTTCATTGAAATAAAGATGTATAGATTTAAATGTGTTTTTATGCTTATAATAAATGTATACTACACTGATAAACATAAAAGCGATTAAAAAGATAAAAGAATACGTTTTTTTCATACTAAAATATACGAATTTTAATTATAGATTTGCATGAATTATACGAGTGTCATTGTGTTGTAAGTACTGCTATGAAATTTTCGATTAGTGTAAGCCATGTTTAGTGGCTGATTCATCGAGATAATTAGGAATTCTCGTTACCGTTAGCAATATGAATGATAAGAAAATCCTACGAAAACTCAGATGAACCCTACCTTTAAATTGGTTTTTTGCTTCAGTTTAACAAATACAATTTTCGATTGGCAAATCTATACAGGAACAAAAGTAATATACTAGAGGGACTACTGTTCCAAATATATGTATTCATTAAAATTCTTGATTTTGGTATATATGTTTGAAGATGTTTATTTATATTCATATAAAAATGTAGCCACTGTCGAAGACGATGTTGAAGCTGTTCATGATAATTGTGGATGAAGTGTGTATTATAGTGACATGTGCCATGCAGAAATTATGGATAAATTACAGATGCAAAAAAACCCCCCAAAATAAATAAAGAAAAACTTAAGGTCGCAATAATAAGAAAGTTCTTATGTATGAAAATTGAAAAAAGTATATTCTGCATGTATTGAATGTTAGTGCATATTCATTAGCTAACATCATCAGAAAAAATATTTGTATTCATGTATAAAACTAAAAGAAAAAGGGGAGAAAAAAGTTGGACATGATACGTTATCCACAAAAAAAAAATGATAAAACATTGAGATCGTTTTGACCAAGAGTATGTATTATCAGTATATGTTTAAAAAAAAGAGTATGTATTTGTTAAGTAAATCTCTATTGTCAGTTTTTAATCAACAAAATATAAACTATACGTACTGTATCGAATATAAAAATACATTTGATACATTTTGACCAATAATTTAGGTACGTTTTGTTTGTGTAAGTTTTGGCATGGGTACGTTTTGACCATAACCCAAAATATTATACACTTTTGCGTTCGAGTTTTTACTGATTGTGACTACCGCTTTACTGTTACTATCAAATATGACTACGACGTTTACTAGCTCAAATAATCTTATGACATCTTGGTGAATATGACTAGTTAGCAGGGGGTGCTCACTCATCCATGACACCTGATCCCACGTCTGGTTCGCCTATATCTCTTTTTATGTCTAGGATAGTGGATGTTCCTAATTTGCTACCGCCCGGTATCGTGGCAATTTATTTTATTTCTGCATTTAGTTATCTATTGATTTAATGTACACATGGATTGTATACCGAAATCGCAATTCTGTACTGTGTATTTAACATCCAATATTTTGTTTCAAGGCAGATAACTCTAATTTCTTCAATAATAGTTGTTTTAAACATACATTATTAACGGTGCATTTCCGTGGTGACTTCTGCCATACGGCTGAGTCGTATGCATCTTTTCCTTTGATGTCATATTGAATGGTTTTTATTATTGTTAAGATAATAGGGTATGGTATTGACTAAATTAATATATCTGTTCTTTCTCTTTGAATAGGACCACATATATTAATTATCAATAATCTATTATTAATTTAAATTGTTCAATATCTGAATGTTTTCTGATAATGATTCGTGGGTTACCGAGTTTACATTTATCCATCATCAGCCGGTTGTTCGAAAATTTAATTACTGGTTAAGCTAACCAATGGTTAAACTTTGAGAAACAGATTGATTTAAATTATAAGATTTCTGTTTGAATTTCTACATTACATTACAATGCTGCTTTCATATGCTATTAATCAGTGTGCAGACTATGGCTTTACGTCTTCTTATTTCGAAGATTTAGTCAAATGATATTTAACCACTGGTTGGCTTAACCAATGGTTAAAAATTTCGAACAACTGGCCCCATTTCTTTATTATGATGGTTAACTGAAGTAACAGAACACGTAGTTTCTGGACTTACGTGGTTAAAAGCTTTACGTACTCACTTTTAACTCAGTATATATGCATAATAGTCAAATCGAGAAACATCAAATAAATAAAATGAAAATATTAATGAATTAAAGTTAGTAAGTCATCAATCATCATTATGTACAATGTTTCTGATAGCTGACATGGCTTGCACTTAGATAAATTTAGTTTACCACTTGAAAAGGCCAGATGGACGAAAGTATGTGGAATGTGAGTGTTTCTGGTTATATATAGAGTTAAATATAAAAAAATTTGCGACATCTACAAAAGTTGATCACACTCTTCCCGCCTAGAAAGAAGTTAGGGTTCATGATCTATCCTTGAAAACAGAGAGAATTACCCGACATGTAGGTGACGAGACTATCGGTAGAAGTGATAATTATTTTTGACAATCTTTTATTAAAAACGGTTGAGAAAAAAGGGAAAGCAACTGTCTGACTCATATATGTAGAGTAAACATAAGTGCAGTAAAAAGGCATCAAATAAATATTCGATTTTCATGCATTTGTGAAATTAACTAAGGACGATCAATTGAAATAACAATCTTCACTCAATGTGCTTGGTTAATCATTCTACGGGCCCATATTCTCTATCACCTTGTTATACGGAATGAAAAACAAATGGAAAAGTTTGCATAAAAATATAGAATTACGGTATACAAGACTTACGTTTTTGTGATAGTCACCGGGTCATTTCTACAATTTACATGTATCTTTCAAATATGCATAGCGCCTTTCAAATTTGATGTATCATCTTCGTTTTTAACTATAAGTGGCAATGTACGCAATAATACGTTACAATTATTCTTGTAACAATTCACTATACATTTAGATTTATTGATTGATTGATTTTTGTTTAACGTCACACCACGAATATTTCACGCATATGGTGACGGCATCTGCCTGATGCGGGGCATACAAATTTTGACCTTTGCAACAGACCCATCCGAAGCAGTGAGGGATCTTTAACGTGCTATGCATACCACGACACGGGGCCTCGGTTTTTACTGTCTCATCCGTAAGACAGAACACCGGCATGACCAGAGCCGGACTCGAACCCCGGCCTCCCGATCAGGAGTCAAGCGCGATACCACTAGGCCACGCCGGTTTCTATACATTTAAAACTATGATATACATGTGTTAGTTCTTAATTCGACGTAGTATCGAAACAAAATAAAGATTCATACAAACGATAATGAAATAAGATGTATCGACCATTAAGACTATTTCATATTGTCTACAACATAATATATCATTAATTTACAATCTCTGAAAAAAGGAATGTTCCCTTATGATAGCATTCTCAGCTGCTATTTCTGAGTATTCTTTATTGTTTCAATAATTACATAAATTATAACTTGTAAGATTTGGCATAGGTACAAACATTAAATTATCACGATATGAATTTACAAACAATGTACTCATTAGGACATCAAATAAGGAATCTTTGCTTTATTTGGTCGAACTATCTCTAATCAAATAAAACTATTGCCAATTACTATATTTCTCATGATTTTCACTTCGAAGAAAAATGAAGACGTATTTCATTATGTTAATACAAAATTAAAGGAAGGGTTGAAACTAAACGATAGAATACCTTCTGTCTATAAGGAAATGAGACATGTACATTAGAGTTATTGATAACTAATGATGAAAACGGTTAATCCATCCTTTAAAATATGTCTTGCATCTTCCAATGTAGATTTCTAAAACGACCAACACAATTGTAAAAATAATTTTCAGTAGCTACACATATGTATGTTTTTGTGATATTATATCCTTCAGATAATAAATCAGAATCGTTTTAATCAATATCTATATAAAGATACATGCTTCGTGCGCGTGTACTTTTTTAAGAGAACAATGTTGTTCTATACAACTCACCTGAGCTCATGTAGTCCGGGGATATGACGATATACCTTGTTTCTGTACACTGTATGAGGTCCTCGGTTCGGTTGATGAGTCATCAGCACGATATGAGGACGGTACAGAAAATAGATTTCACGTAAATGAAAGCGTAGACATCTGACTTACCCATATGACAAAAGTCATCACAGACAAAAAAGGACACTAAAGACATCACAAAAATTAGTTGTAATGCAGTAGAGACACAGACTTAGGACGGTAAATTGAACTAACGTTAGTTACTCAACTGGTGTGGTTAACCAGTTGACGGGCCCACCTTCCCACTCAATATGAGTATAAACTTAAGTTCTAATACAAATAACATTGGAAAGGTATGAATGAATATATAGTTTTTATAACTTCAGGATGCGCATTTCAAAAAAAAAAAAAACAAACAAACAAAAGAAGAATTCCGGATATGCAACGTTATTGAAAAACATCTCAGAAATATTTGGCTGTAATGACGTTGCGGTACTGACTTCGGGCGATTGATTGAAATGATAATCCACACTTAATTTGTTTTGTTAAATCATTTTTGAATTGTCAAAACTTGCAGATAATCAGAAAACTGGCATCTCATCACAAATAGCCGCGAGGTGTTGCATGCAGTTGTACTAATAACGATTCCCATCCTGTCAACGCACATGTAAAAAGTGAAATGAGGTATAAGTAATTTGAAAAATTATGATACTCAGGTAATAGTTTCCTTCCTCCACATTACAAGAGTCAAATTCCCATGCCCCACAACGGATCATACACACAGTTTGAAAGCATAATATTACTCATGTACAATACTATAAACAAATACACATCTGTGTAAACTGATATGTATGAGAGAGAGACAAAGAGAGTCCGACCATTCGTACCATTTATGTCACAATTTCTTGATTTGCCAATGGAGAAATCCAGATTAATTACTTTTTTTCGATTTAGAGGAATTTTGTAAAATTTTGCATCAGTCCTTTCAATGCATATATTCACAATTTAATACATGTACATACATATTGGACAGAGCAATGCAGTTTCCACATTGTGAGAGAGGATAGTCTCTCACCGAAAATGACCTTGTGTTAAAAAAATTTCTACCCCATCTTCTGGCATGTGGATTCATAAAAGTAGTATCATCTAGGTGATCGTTGCAGTGTAAAAGTAATATGGTAAATTTGTGGGGTTTTTTTTCAAACGCTATCCTCTTTGTGATCTACCCCCCTTTCGCCCAATTCCTATATCGCTTAAACAACTGCAATGCAAAGGACTTGAATTAGACTTTCAGATAAACGGCCAGTACAGCGTCAGTACCGTACCCCTCGGGAATGGTGCAATCTTATACCATTTCGTATCTTATTTATCAATGATTTGTATGCCCAGCATCAGGCAGATGCCGTCACCATATACGTAAAATATTCGTGGTGCGACGTTAATCAATCAATCAATCAATCAATCGAAGAAATATCAGAACTTATCGACTGAAAGTCAACTAACAACCCGAACTAAAGTAAATCGAAACATTCGAAGTAAACTTTCAACTTATTCGAATAGATAAACTTCTAGTTGCATCATGAATGAAATACATTCTGATAAACGTAAACCATATGCAATGTATGTCAGTACTTTTGGAGTAAAAAGGTTCAAGTGGATTTCACATTAGCCATGTATGATCATATTGATTTGACCAACGAAAGTTGCTCATGCTCATGTATAAGTCTAGTTATGCGAGCATGGTGGTTTCAGTTCTCTATGACGCCGGTAAGAATCAACGATCTGTCACATCCGCCGTGATGCCGTAAGTATTTGCGAATAAGGGTAATTCGCAGTCACAGAAGTACATGTAGGACATGGCATAGCCGTAATCACAATCGGTATATATGAATGTCATGGGTCAGTTTAGTATATATAGTATTTTATAGTGGTAATGTAGACGGTCTAATCATTCTGAAATAAGGAAGTCAACATGTCAGACAACGATCTATAATATGAGCAAATACGGTCTTTAAACCGACCGTAGAAAATGCGGAATGTTGACTAAAGGCGTAATAACTCGTATCTTTGTGATAGTAATATTTCTCTAAGTAGTGTGTCTCGATAAATACATGTATAAGAACGATACTCAAAAGACGCTCGAGCACGATCATTTGAGACACATTAACACAATACGCAGGTGGTGAAAGAATGTAACTACTTGTATATGGAGAGTTAACAATGGGGAAACCAAAATCATTATCTTTGTCATAAGGTGAATTATTAAGTCTGCCATCTCAGTCTATATTAATAAGAAGATCTAACTATGAAGCACATTGATTGGATTCTGAAGTGTCTGTAATTTTCAATTAATTTGGATATATTGTATGTATGTATCAATACAGTACATCATTAATATATCTGAATGTAGAATAAAGCTTAATGTCAATTGCTTCTTATTCTGACTTGCATGTTTTATATGGATTCAGCTTCATACGAATAAATAAACAAATTCGTTAACAAAGAAGCACAGTTAGTGCCCATAGGGATTCCGATGATCTGCTTGAAAACCTTGTCAGCGAATACAACATATAGGTTTCACTTGAAGCTTGCTTTTCTCTTACACTCAGGACTGCTGAGAAGACGCGTTTGTGGTAACACAGATTTCCACGTAAACTTAATTTCGAGACCACGTGAACGCTATTTACGCGTGAAATAGCTTGACAGCTACGTTTCCCTGCTTGAATCTTAAAACTAATATTTACAAGTACTAGTACTAGTACTAGGATTATTAGGTTTCACAAGTTTCACTTGTGAAACCTTTTATTATTCTACTGTCTTTTCTTATTAGGTTTCACAAGTTTCACTTGTGAAACCTTTTATTATTCTACTGTCTTTTCTTATTATTATTATTATTATTCTTCATCCGTTTTTTTTTTGTGACGGCTCAGAAATCACTCATTATTAAAGATATTACTATTCTGTTTTCAGTGTTCGATTCGAAATTAAATTTTCAAGATTTGATTTTTTTAATTTTCTAAATTACCGCTTATAAGCGCGCAGCGCCACCTACGACGCCAAAATTTTGAATCGCTATATCTTCCTTATTATTTGTCCGATTGGAATGAAATTTTCAGCATTCGATTCAGAAAAGGAGATGCAAGATTTTATATCACTGCGTCAATTTCGTAGCTCTACCCCGAAAAAGTTGACCTTGACCCGATTGTTTTCATTTCAAAAAAAATATTTCAATCTTAGATTTTAGACAGTAGGATGAAAGATTTTAATGGTCTGATTTGGAATATGAAAAATTTTTGAAATCGGACCATAAATAAAGTCACAATGAGCGTGGGAAAATTCGCTATGACGTCATCAAAGCTAATTAAATATTCATACGTTAATATCTCTCTTATTAAATGAGATATCGGCATGAAATTTTATTTCTAAACATGTTTCCACATTCTTAATCTACCTCTAGAATGAAAATGGCATGCTGCCAATATTTTTGAAATTATTGAAAATTTTCGAATCAAATCTTTGGCAAGGTCTAGCTACTTTATTTGCAGTCGGATTTTGATCGGGTTTCTTCCATTCGATAGAGCGTTCAAATACCTACCAGTAAAGTGTTCTCAGATTTTCGCTAACTCTTACGGTTCTCGAGTTATTTGCGTTTGAACACGACAACCCCCTTTAAAGTGATGTTTGTGACGTCATCAACACTCATTAATTATTCATGAAATGTTTTCGCCTATAGCTCGCTTATTGAGGAAGATAGAGGTGTGAAATTTGGTAGCATGATAGAGATTGAGAATATATACCGACTGACAAGAGGAATTTGGCATGGAGCCAAATTCCTGAAAATGACGTCATACTTTGTAAATGACGTCATATCTCCCTTATTTTTCATCGGATCGAGGCGGGGACGGTTGGAATCGATTCTGCGTGAAAAAGTAAAATGGTAAATAGCAGCAACAGAATTTCGATATCTCTTACCGTTTTCGAGATATTTGCGGTCAAAGTTCAGTGTTTGGCCTTTCCTGAAAATACAATTTAAAACTTCAGGTACCTGTGTCTCGCTTATTGATAAAGCTAGAGGTATGAAATTTGGTAGCATAAAAGAGAATGCAAATATCTACCGACTGACAAAAGGGAATTGGCAAGGTGCCAAATTCCTGAAAATGACGTCATACTTTTCTAAATGACGTCATAACTCCCTTATTTTTCATCGTATCGAATCGGGGATTGTTGCAATCGATTCTGCGTGAAAAAGTAGTTAAAGGAGAAAGGTCTGGTCTCAGATTTTCGATATCTCTTACCGTTTTCGAGATATTTGCGGTCAAAGTTCAGTGTTTGGCCTTTCCTGAAAATACAATTTAAAAATTCAGGTACCTGTGTCTCGCTTATTGATAAAGCTAGAGGTATGAAATTTGGTAGCATAAAAGAGAATGCAAATATCTACCGACTGACAAAAGGGAATTGGCATGGTACCAAATTCCTGAAAATGACGTCATACTTTGTAAATGACGTCATAACTCCATTAATTTTCATCTTATCGAATCGGGGATTGTTGCAATCGATTCTGCGCGAAAATTTATATGCATAACATTGCCATCAAATTTTCGCTAACTCTTACCGTTTTCGAGTTATTTAGGTTTAAACACGACAACCCCCTTTAAAGTGATGCTTTCAACGTCACATAAAGTTCATTAATGTTTAATGAAATGGTTTCAGCTAAAGCTCGCTTATTAAAGAAGGTAGAGATGTGAAAATTGGTAGCATGATAGGGAATGAGGGTATCTACCGACTCTTTACTTTGAAATTTCATCTTTCGGCTATTCATTCTCACAGACACATACTCCCGTTTAATGAAAAATTTTTTCGAAATATACGACGTTTTAAGAGAATTACGTAAGATTTAATATTTTTCGATTTTCGCGTATGTAGCTTTTAGTTTTAATGGTAGATCTCTCAAATTTTCACTGTTATGTTCTCTAGGTTCATATCTTTAGAACTTTCATCGGCCGATATTATCTATCTCTTTTAGTTTGGCCTCTATTTCAATTTAAAGTTTTTTAAAAATTACGTAATGTTCAAAACTGTCTTATTTTTAGTCTTTTAGTTTCCAAAACATTACGAAACGATTTTCCGTAACGATTTTACTATGAAACATGTTTCCCGGTATTTGAAAGTGAGCAATTTAAAGATTTTTTTATAAAAATATCTTACTTGCGTAACTTTCAAGTATTTTTTATTCGTCGTATGAACAAATTATAAAAACAAGAGTTTGAGAAAGCATTTTGATTTCGATTTCTTAAACAAAAATCAAATTTTGGGCACTCTACTGATGAACAACGCAATAAACATATCTTCAGAAGCGCGGTCAATTTGCCTTGCTTAATACCTTGCACGACACCGCTGTGATATAGGACTTCTTCCATGGACAAGGCGCAGTAACTCGCGATTAATTCAATCGCGATTTAAAGTGCTTTCTATAAAATAGAGTTTGAGAAAGTATTATGCATTCGAATTCTTAAACAAAAAAAAAAAAAAAACCAAAAAATAAAAAAACCAACCCCCCCCCCAAAAAAAAAAACAAAAAAAAAAAAAAAAAAAAGAAAAAAAAAGCAAATTTACATTCTACGAGCTACTGCTGAACAAGGCTATAAAGAAATCTTCTCCGAGCGTCGGCATTACACATTAGAGAAGCGCGGTGAATTTGCCTTGCTTAATACCTCGCACTGCGCCGCTGTTATACAGGACTTCAAACGTGTGTGAATTAATCGCCAGTTACAGTGCTTTACCTGTGGAATACGAGACATTGTCAAGTCTTTCTTTTGTATATTGGGGAAAGCGGCATTACTAAACAAAAAACCAAAAAATAAAAAAACCAACCCCCCCCCCAAAAAAAAAAAAACAAAAAAAAAAAAAAAAAAGAAAAAAAAAGCAAATTTACATTCTACGAGCTACTGCTGAACAAGGCTATAAAGAAATCTTCTCCGAGCGTCGGCATTACACATTAGAGAAGCGCGGTGAATTTGCCTTGCTTAATACCTCGCACTGCGCCGCTGTTATACAGGACTTCAAACGTGTGTGAATTAATCGCCAGTTACAGTGCTTTACCTGTGGAATACGAGACATTGTCAAGTCTTTCTTTTGTATATTGGGGAAAGCGGCATTACTAAAGGCCATCGCGAGGAGAATTGTTTATTCCAGCAGAGTGGCGATTCAAGGTCAAACATCTGTACACGCGAAATAACTTGCGTAAGTTCATCGCGAGGAGAATTGTTTATTCCAGCAGAGAAGCGATTCAAGGTCAAACATCTGTACACGCGAAATACCTTGCGTAAGTTAATAAATAAACAACATAAAGCGGGCAGTAAGGACTGAAGATCTAGGTTACACGTGCAGATTGTACTAAGTGTGATTGTCCTACATGTTTCTTGTTTCAAATATATGGTCAAGAGTAGTCGATATTGTGCGATGTAGGCTTCAGTATAATGTGTATAATGTAAGTCGCCGTTACCTACAATTTCTGCAAGTAGATTGCGCAATGTGGATACCATCACTAAAGATCAGATATCTGGATCGTGAAAAAGAATTTTGTATTAGAGTAGGAGATCTCAGCTTCGCTGCTTCGACTTTAACTTGTGAAACCTACTCGTTGCTTTAGCAACGAGCTCGTTTCTAGTTATTATTATTATTATTATTCTTCATCCGTTTTTTTTTTTGTGACGGCTCAGAAATCACTCATTATTAAAGATATTACTATTCTGTTTTCAGTGTTCGATTCGAAATTAAATTTTCAAGATTTGATTTTTTTAGTTTTCTAAATTACCGCTTATAAGCGCGCAGCGCCACCTACGACGCCAAAATTTTGAATCGCTATATCTTCCTTATTATTTATCCGATTGGAATGAAATTTTCAGCATTCGATTCAGAAAAGGAGATGCAAGATTTTATGTCACTGCGTCAATTTCGTAGCTCTACCCCGAAAAAGTTGACCTTGACCCGATTGTTTTCATTTCAAAAAAAATATTTCAATCTTAGATTTTAGACAGTAGGATGAAAGATTTTAATGGTCTGATTTGGAATATGAAAAAGTTTTGAAATCGGACCATAAATAAAGTCACAATGAGCGTGGGAAAATTCGCTATGACGTCATCAAAGCTAATTAAATATTCATACGTTAATATCTCTCTTATTAAATGAGATATCGGCATGAAATTTTATATCTAAACATGTTTCCACATTCTTAATCTACCTCTAGAATGAAAATGGCATGCTGCCAATATTTTTGAAATTATTGAAAATTTTCGAATCAAATCATTGGCAAGGTCTAGCGACTTTATTTGCAGTCGGATTTTGATCGGGTTTCTTCCATTCGATAGAGCGTTCAAATACCTACCAGTAAAGTGTTCTCAGATTTTCGCTAACTCTTACGGTTCTCGAGTTATTTGCGTTTGAACACGACAACCCCCTTTAAAGTGATGTTTGTGACGTCATCAACACTCATTAATTATTCATGAAATGTTTTCGCCTATAGCTCGCTTATTGAGGAAGATAGAGGTGTGAAATTTGGTAGCATGATAGAGATTGAAAATATCTACCGACTGACAAGAGAAATTTGGCATGGAGCCAAATTCCTGAAAATGACGTCATACTTTGTAAATGACGTCATATCTCCCTTATTTTTCATCGGATCGAGGCGGGGACGGTTGGAATCGATTCTGCGTGAAAAAGTAAAATGGTAAATGCCAGCAACAGAATTTCGATATCTCTTACCGTTTTCGAGATATTTGCGGTCAAAGTTCAGTGTTTGGCCTTTCCTGAAAATACAATTTAAAACTTCAGGTACCTGTGTCTCGCTTATTGATAAAGCTAGAGGTATGAAATTTGGTAGCATAAAAGAGAATGCAAATATCTACCGACTGACAAAAGGAAATTGGCATGGTACCAAATTCCTGAAAATGACGTCATACTTTGTAAATGACGTCATAACTCCATTAATTTTCATCTTATCGAATCGGGGATTGTTGCAATCGATTCTGCGCGAAAATTTATATGCATAACATTGCCATCAAATTTTCGCTAACTCTTACCGTTTTCGAGTTATTTAGGTTTAAACACGACAACCCCCTTTAAAGTGATGCTTTCAACGTCACATAAAGTTCATTAATGTTTAATGAAATAGTTTCAGCTAAAGCTCGCTTATTAAAGAAGGTAGAGATGTGAAAATTGGTAGCATGATAGGGAATGAGGGTATCTACCGACTCTTTACTTTGAAATTTCATCTTTCGGCTATTCATTCTCACAGACACATACTCCCGTTTAATGAAAAATTTTTTCGAAATATACGACGTTTTAAGAGAATAACGTAAGATTTAATATTTTTCGATTTTCGCGTATGTAGCTTTTAGTTTTAATGGTAGATCTCTCAAATTTTCACTGTTATGTTCTCTAGGTTCATATCTTTAGAACTTTCATCGGCCGATATTATCTATCTCTTTTAGTTTGGCCTCTATTTCAATTTAAAGTTTTTTAAAAATTACGTAATGTTCAAAACTGTCTTATTTTTAGTCTTTTAGTTTCCAAAACATTACGAAACGATTTTCCGTAACGATTTTACTATGAAACATGTTTCCCGGTATTTGAAAGTGAGCAATTTAAAGATTTTTTTATAAAAATATCTTACTTGCGTAACTTTCAAGTATTTTTTATTCGTCGTATGAACAAATTATAAAAACAAGAGTTTGAGAAAGCATTTTGATTTCGATTTCTTAAACAAAAATCAAATTTTGGGCACTCTACTGATGAACAACGCAATAAACATATCTTCAGAAGCGCGGTCAATTTGCCTTGCTTAATACCTTGCACGACACCGCTGTGATATAGGACTTCTTCCATGGACAAGGCGCAGTAACTCGCGATTAATTCAATCGCGATTTAAAGTGCTTTCTATAAAATAGAGTTTGAGAAAGTATTATGCATTCGAATTCTTAAACAAAAAAAAAACCAAAAAACCCCCCCCCCCCCCCCCCCCCCCCACAAAAAAAAAAAACAAAAAAAAAAAAAAAAAAGAAAAAAAAAAGCAAATTTACATTCTACGAGCTACTGCTGAACAAGGCTATAAAGAAATCTTCTCCGAGCGTCGGCATTACACATTAGAGAAGCGCGGTGAATTTGCCTTGCTTAATACCTCGCACTGCGCCGCTGTTATACAGGACTTCAAACGTGTGTGAATTAATCGCCAGTTACAGTGCTTTACCTGTGGAATACGAGACATTGTCAAGTCTTTCTTTTGTATATTGGGGAAAGCGGCATTACTAAAGGCCATCGCGAGGAGAATTGTTTATTCCAGCAGAGTGGCGATTCAAGGTCAAACATCTGTACACGCGAAATAACTTGCGTAAGTTCATCGCGAGGAGAATTGTTTATTCCAGCAGAGAAGCGATTCAAGGTCAAACATCTGTACACGCGAAATACCTTGCGTAAGTTAATAAATAAACAACATAAAGCGGGCAGTAAGGACTGAAGATCTAGGTTACACGTGCAGATTGTACTAAGTGTGATTGTCCTACATGTTTCTTGTTTCAAATATATGGTCAAGAGTAGTCGATATTGTGCGATGTAGGCTTCAGTATAATGTGTATAATGTAAGTCGCCGTTACCTACAATTTCTGCAAATAGATTGCGCAATGTGGATACCATCACTAAAGATCAGATATCTGGATCGTGAAAAAGAATTTTGTATTAGAGTAGGAGATCTCAGCTTCGCTGCTTCGACTTTAACTTGTGAAACCTACTCGTTGCTTTAGCAACGAGCTCGTTTCTAGTTATTATTATTATTATTCTTCATCCGTTTTTTTTTTTGTGACGGCTCAGAAATCACTCATTATTAAAGATATTACTATTCTGTTTTCAGTGTTCGATTCGAAATTAAATTTTCAAGATTTGATTTTTTTAATTTTCTAAATTACCGCTTATAAGCGCGCAGCGCCACCTACGACGCCAAAATTTTGAATCGCTATATCTTCCTTATTATTTGTCCGATTGGAATGAAATTTTCAGCATTCGATTCAGAAAAGGAGATGCAAGATTTTATGTCACTGCGTCAATTTCGTAGCTCTACCCCGAAAAAGTTGACCTTGACCCGATTGTTTTCATTGTAAAAAAAATATTTCAATCTTAGATTTTAGACGGTAGGATGAAAGATTTTAATGGTCTGATTTGGAATATGAAAAATTTTTGAAATCGGACCATAAATAAAGTCACAATGAGCGTGGGAAAATTCGCTATGACGTCATCAAAGCTAATTAAATATTCATACGTTAATATCTCTCTTATTAAATGAGATATCGGCATGAAATTTTATATCTAAACATGTTTCCACATTCTTAATCTACCTCTAGAATGAAAATGGCATGCTGCCAATATTTTTGAAATTATTGAAAATATTCGAATCAAATGTTTGGCAAGGTCTAGCGACTTTATTTGCAGTCGGATTTTGATCGGGTTTCTTCCATTCGATAGAGCGTTCAAATACTTACCAGTAAAGTGTTCTCAGATTTTCGCTAACTCTTACGGTTCTCGAGTTATTTGCGTTTGAACACGACAACCCCCTTTAAAGTGATGTTTGTGACGTCATCAACACTCATTAATTATTCATGAAATGTTTTCGCCTATAGCTCGCTTATTGAGGAAGATAGAGGTGTGAAATTTGGTAGCATGATAGAGATTGAGAATATCTACCGACTGACAAGAGGAATTTGGAATGGAGCCAAATTCCTGAAAATGACGTCATACTTTGTAAATGACGTCATATCTCCCTTATTTTTCATCGGATCGAGGCGGGGACGGTTGGAATCGATTCTGCGTGAAAAAGTAAAATGGTAAATACCGGCAACAGAATTTCGATATCTCTTACCGTTTTCGAGATATTTGCGGTCAAAGTTCAGTGTTTGGCCTTTCCTGAAAATACAATTTAAAACTTCAGGTACCTGTGTCTCGCTTATTGATAAAGCTAGAGGTATGAAATTTGGTAGCATAAAAGAGAATGCAAAAATCTACCGACTGACAAAAGGGAATTGGCATGGTACCAAATTCCTGAAAATGACGTCATACTTTGTAAATGACGTCATATCTCCCTTATTTTTCATCGGATCGAGGCGGGGACGGTTGGAATCGATTCTGCGTGAAAAAGTAAAATGGTAAATACCGGCAACAGAATTTCGATATCTCTTACCGTTTTCGAGATATTTGCGGTCAAAGTTCAGTGTTTGGCCTTTCCTGAAAATACAATTTAAAACTTCAGGTACCTGTGTCTCGCTTATTGATAAAGCTAGAGGTATGAAATTTGGTAGCATAAAAGAGAATGCAAATATCTACCGACTGACAAAAGGGAATTGGCATGGTACCAAATTCCTGAAAATGACGTCATACTTTGTAAATGACGTCATAACTCCATTAATTTTCATCTTATCGAATCGGGGATTGTTGCAATCGATTCTGCGCGAAAATTTATATTCATAACATTGCCATCAAATTTTCGCTAACTCTTACCGTTTTCGAGTTATTTAGGTTTAAACACGACAACCCCCTTTAAAGTGATGCTTTCAACGTCACATACAGTTCATTAATGTTTAATGAAATGGTTTCAGCTAAAGCTCGCTTATTAAAGAAGGTAGAGATGTGAAAATTGGTAGCATGATAGGGAATGAGGGTATCTACCGACTCTTTACTTTGAAATTTCATCTTTCGGCTATTCATTCTCACAGACACATACTCCCGTTTAATGAAAAAAATTTTCGAAATATACGACGTTTTAAGAGAATTACGTAAGATTTAATATTTTTCGATTTTCGCGTATGTAGCTTTTAGTTTTAATGGTAGATCTCTCAAATTTTCACTGTTATGTTCTCTAGGTTCATATCTTTAGAACTTTCATCGGCCGATATTATCTATCTCTTTTAGTTTGGCCTCTATTTCAATTTAAAGTTTTTTAAAAATTACGTAATGTTCAAAACTGTCTTATTTTTAGTCTTTTAGTTTCCAAAACATTACGAAACGATTTTCCGTAACGATTTTACTATGAAACATGTTTCCCGGTATTTGAAAGTGAGCAATTTAAAGATTTTTTTATAAAAATATCTTACTTGCGTAACTTTCAAGTATTTTTTATTCGTCGTATGAACAAATTATAAAAACAAGAGTTTGAGAAAGCATTTTGATTTCGATTTCTTAAACAAAAATCAAATTTTGGGCACTCTACTGATGAACAACGCAATAAACATATCTTCAGAAGCGCGGTCAATTTGCCTTGCTTAATACCTTGCACGACACCGCTGTGATATAGGACTTCTTCCCTGGACAAGGCGCAGTAACTCGCGATTAATTCAATCGCGATTTAAAGTGCTTTCTATAAAATAGAGTTTGAGAAAGTATTATGCATTCGAATTCTTAAACAAAAAAAAAAAAAAAAATAAAAAAAAAAGCAAATTTACATTCTACGAGCTACTGCTGAACAAGGCTATAAAGAAATCTTCTCCGAGCGTCGGCATTACACATTAGAGAAGCGCGGTGAATTTGCCTTGCTTAATACCTCGCACTGCGCCGCTGTTATACAGGACTTCAAACGTGTGTGAATTAATCGCCAGTTACAGTGCTTTACCTGTGGAATACGAGACATTGTCAAGTCTTTCTTTTGTATATTGGGGAAAGCGGCATTACTAAAGGCCATCGCGAGGAGAATTGTTTATTCCAGCAGAGTGGCGATTCAAGGTCAAACATCTGTACACGCGAAATAACTTGCGTAAGTTCATCGCGAGGAGAATTGTTTATTCCAGCAGAGAGGCGATTCAAGGTCAAACATCTGTACACGCGAAATACCTTGCGTAAGTTAATAAATAAACAACATAAAGCGGGCAGTAAGGACTGAAGATCTAGGTTACACGTGCAGATTGTACTAAGTGTGATTGTCCTACATGTTTCTTGTTTCAAATATATGGTCAAGAGTAGTCGATATTGTGCGATGTAGGCTTCAGTATAATGTGTATAATGTAAGTCGCCGTTACCTACAATTTCTGCAAGTAGATTGCGCAATGTGGATACCATCACTAAAGATCAGATATCTGGATCGTGAAAAAGAATTTTGTATTAGAGTAGGAGATCTCAGCTTCGCTGCTTCGACTTTAACTTGTGAAACCTACTCGTTGCTTTAGCAACGAGCTCGTTTCTAGTTATTATTATGATTACAATAATAATAATAATTATAATAATAATAATTATTATTATAAACAGGAATCAATCAATGACATTTAAAAAAAAAGATAATTAAAATGAAAGTAACAAATAATACTACAATTAATAAAGATATAAATAAATGGATACAGAAATCTAAAAAAAAATAGTCGATAAGTAAAATTTTGAAATAAATATTTACGCTTGTTTCTGAATAGCACGAAATGAAAAAAAGATAGTTTATGTCATAAATACCTTATCACATGTCTACGCAGTACTGACACTTGTAATACTATCTGTTTTAATTTTTTTAAAGAGGGGTTTCACTATAAAATAAATGTAATTCACGTATACATGGCAACATTCTCTGTGATCCATTTTATTTGCTTAATCCGAACCAATGCAAAGAAAGAATTAAGCACGTGATGCTAGATGCGTGACAGTACTACGTGACGTGAAAAAGAAAACCATGAAATCATTACAGATTTCTATACAGCAATTAATTCAGTTAGAGAACGTCTAACTGGACCCAGCGCACGCACGAATTAGTCATTTTAACGCGCGAATTTGTCTTCGTTAACGTGATGAGCAACAGTCTTACTGTAATGCAATTTCGAGACTGCATTTCACGGTAACTTATAGTTCTAATATTGCATTATGTAACGTAGCGAAAACGTGAAGTTTGCTATCCCCATGGCTTCGAGACTGCTGAGCACATTGATTGGCGTTAATGTAGATTGCCATCTGAACGTTAATTTTAAACGGTGGTCACCCATTGAACAGCCTAAACTATATATGCACTTATAGATGAATTATCAATTTCACTCTTGGATGAAGATCGATATCACTGATACATGAAGTCAGTATGACAATAAAATATTCCCATCTTGTGGAAAACTTTGAAAAAATCTATTGAATATTCATTTATTGAATGTTTCGATTTCACCATACACCATTGTTTCATTTTTATTCTCCCATGAAGCAGAATACACCAGAGCGGGTGTGACCGGTTGACTTAGTATGCCTTCTTATTCATCGCGTCTGATTTCATTTCTGTGTCCCAGGATTTCCGAGTTATAACCTTGCTTTTATCATATTTGCATATATTACATTAAAGATTATATTTTAAAGTTTGTATTGTACTATAGATATTTAAACAAATAATTTTGTTGTATATCTCAGACGTACAATTATGTATGTACATATATAGAATCATAAATGACAATATATGTTTGTAAACATGATCTGTTCATATGTTTCAATTGTTTCCTCGATACAATATAAATATATATATCGATATATATATGATTATTTCTATTTCAGTTATTGTATTCTTTCAGGTGATCCGCCTGTGTTTATGTCGGGTAAATCCCTTCACTTTCCGCGGCCGTGTTGTTGTGATTATGATTAGTGAATGATTGGCAATTAAAGTTCAATTTTTGTGGAGCTCGGTAGCTCAGTCGATCAAATGGTCGGATGCATGACAGATAGGAGTCCCCGTCAAGGAACGAATATAAGTGAAATACAAGGTGCCTTGATAGCTGTAGTGTCTTTGTGCTTTTTTTTAAGTTTTTTTGTTTCGGTGATTGTATTTTTTCAGAGGATCTGCCTGCGTTTACGTCAGGTAAATCCCTTCACTTTCCGCGGCCATGTTGTCGTGCATACGATTAGATAATGATTGGCTATTAAAGCTCGGGTAGCTCAGTTGGTTAGATGGTTGGTTGGTGATTCGGTGCCATGATTTATTCCTAACTTATAATTTGAAAACGAAAAGAGTTAAAATAGAATATCAGTCATTACGGTGTACCAGATAATCCGCATAAATTTGTTTGTTGTCGATCGCTAAAACAAAAGCCGATACATAGAACACACTGATAAAAGTTTGTCGCGAGTAATTTGTTGTGGAATAAGTGATGTGTATTTCTATTTAAGATAACTTTTTTTCGGTGTTGCTTACACTTAATAGAAATCATGAATTCAATTCATTTACGGCCTTAATTGCAACCATGATATGCCTAGAACTATTGTTACACAAGATTACAAATCTGATTTTAAACTGAAGTAAATGCACTCATCTTACAAACACTCCCATTCGTGAAACTCCTGTCAACTGTTCACAAAACGAAGTACAACAATGACAGCCTTGCTGATACATGCGAAAATTATTTGTCTTTTATCAGAGTCGGATGATTCCCTTCCTTTGTACTGTATCTATATCTACTTCTTCATATATTGTAGTACTTCATGTATTAATTGTATACATTTCATTAATAATAACCAGGGAGCTCAAGACAGAGTATATTTATATATCTACTTGAGTGATTTATGTTGTAATAGTAAGAAGTTAAATTTTAGATTCATATCAAAATCTCTTCGTTACATATTCGTAATATATTGTTGTATTTGAATTTCTGCGATGGGAATATCACCTGTACCAAAGGTGAGCATGATTTTGAGACCAATTAAACTTATGTTACGCAATATTTAATCATTAATAATAAACTACGAGTGATGAAATAATAAACATAAAACTTACCATGTTCATCTCCAAGAGGCACAATGTACGCATCGCAAACTGCCACAACAAAAGTTAAAACAAACACCTTGTTTGCCATTGTTTAATGCATTTCTATCCCACACCTTCCTGTAAGTGGACTTTGATAGAAGGAGATTCTATATAATTTAGTTAGTGATAGATGAGTGAATAAATAAGCTTGTCGTTAATATCATAGGCACGGTTGTTCTCAAGTAGGGTTATACAAGATGTTTTATACCTTTATGTTTAGCCTGAGAAAAACAAAAACAAAAGAAAACAACGAAGAAAAAAAAAAAAACACCCAAGGAAATTAATGGCTAACCAATCGAAAGTGTTAATTTCATAACGTCTTATTTTCTACATACAACAACAAGCCGTCAATCAAGAATAGTGCGCATGATATTGATCTTTGTGACATATTACTATGCCAGACCAACTAAACATATAAAAGCTTCTTCATTTTGTGTATGTAAAAGTTAGAAAAGATATTTGTAGGAGATGAATTAAGGTAATTGAGCATTGTATAAGAGGCACCTGCAATTGTAATCAATATTTCATGAAAGCATTATCAATATGTTTCAATCACGAATATTTACAATCCAACTGCGTTTCTCTCAAATGAAGGTATTAACAAAAAACTGCACAATAACTTTCAATAATGACAATCAATAATAGCAGCTGCCTATCAGGTAGCTTAAAAGTACGTTAAAAATATATATTGCATACCAGGGAAGCAGGTTCTATTTTTATCATAATATCCTCACTGAGCAAATATTTGTTGTTTACGTTCATTTTCGTGTTGCATATGGTCAATCGGGAAAAAAACCCATAATTAATATCATTTTTGCTTTTCATTCATTAAGAAAAAGAAAAAAGAAAGAAAAAACAAAAACAAAAACAAATCATGATGATTTAAAGTATTACTGTACTATCGTAATAGCTACCCCTTGTATCACATTTTATGAAAAGATAATTTGATAAATAAATATAAGGTTTGTTTTATGTTTTTGTGCTGCATGGTGTGTACTGATAGTGAGGAATGAACAAAAATAAGGTAAAGCCCGAATAAAGCACCTCGTACATTACATTTGCTTGGTCTTTCCTTCTGTTAATACACATAAGTGAAGCACAAAAAACATAAAAATAATCCTTAAATCGTTCTGTTGATGATGAAGTATTGTAAATTATTGTATTGCAAATCAAAATTTACAAACTAAACAAGGGGCAGGGTTGGTGTAGTGGTCAAGTGCTTGCCTTGCGGCGCCGACGATCCGGCGTTGCGCCACTATGTTTAAGAAGTTGGTAACCTCCTGCTTCCATGTCGCGATATAACTGAAATATTGTTGAAAGCGACGTAAAACACCAACCAACCAACAAACTAAACACTATGATAATGTTAAAGTAAGATAATATAATATTTAGCAGAATATCTCCTGTAGGTAATTGGAACTGAGTGACGGTTGTTGCTAGCAAGCAGGAGATGCATTATTTCTCCAGGCATCTAATCCCACTTCCTGATGGGGATTTGAATATGCTTCTTAGTAGATGCTGTTTGATTTGCTTTTTATTTTTCCCATATCTGCTTATATGTCTTGCTCGTTGGTTTCATGATATTGGGATATTTGGACGTCAGTATTGGTTCTGTCTATTACATTATCAAATGTGGTCTTAAAAAGTACTCAAGAAATATATCTTGGCGAAATCGCATTTAGTTTACTTTAGGCACACAGTGGGTATCATTGCTGCTCTCCAAGCTAACTGCAATTGATTTGGAATCGAAATTCAAATCAAATACCTGGAGTTCTCAGGCGGAACTATATATATATATATATATACATGAAATAACTACTAATAGAAGTAAACAACGTAAAAAAGGACAATAGTAATCAAATAAATTTCCTACTTGTAGTGGAATAAATCTTCGGAATATTGGATTACTATTTAAGACGCAAAGGGCGTACGCACGTCCGGCGGAGCTGTCTAACGCATGTGTTTATAAAATACTCGACGCTTTTCACGTTACAGTGAATGTTTTATAAATGACAGAGGATTACACTTATTTGCGACGTACACAAACTGAATGATACATAACACTTTTCATTTCCCATGCTTTACTGATGTATAAAGTATTCTCTCATTTCGTCATCTCAGTAAAAACGGAAACAAAAGACTTGGATAACAAGAGCTAACAAACAGGAACAATATTATCCCTCTTCATATTTTCTTATTTTAAACTTTCTTCTGATACAAAAGATCTTAAATGAAAATTAATTGTATATAAAAGATTTAATCTGAAATTTAACTACCTCAATGATTAGATCCATCTCATTTATCAACAGGTCTTGCTGAAAATAAAATTACTTCCGATGGAACACAATGGTGATAAGGACTTCATTCTAATTAATCTAATTAACAGAATATTAGAAATGTAGAATTGTGAACAAATAGAGATTATATGACTGAACAACACTTGGAACTAGAATTTACCGAAAGATAACCTTGAATATGAAACAAATAAATTGTCTTTTACCACAAGAATAATAAGGTAATAGTGAAAGCATATAAATATATTTCTTACTGCCTAAACCACCTTTAAATATCTCATACTTTGCATTGACTGAGAAGTTTCGAGATCATTGTGTTAATTTGACTATTTCATGTTAACTGTGCATGTCCTTGATAATTTGTGTCATATAGCCCGGTCAGATGTCTTCTGTCCTCTCCTTTACAATACCGACTCAGGACGGTCAATTAAAACAACAAACCTCACTACATTTGTGTGGTCAACCAGTTCACGAGTTCCAGTCTTCCTACTTACTGTAAAAGCAACGCCATTAAAGGACGCGCATTTAGAAATAAACCTCTATATATAGAACAAGAATCAACATTTTCAAACTCACAGTGTCATTTTATTACCAGGGAAAGCTTACTGCTCTCGGGCACCTGGCGTCACTTCGATTTTACTGGGGTTCGTATTTGTCTGAATATGACACTATACACGATATTGTCCTTTTATTTCATGGACTATGATATGTGGATAACCGTTCGATACTTCTTCAGTTTTTTGTTTTACTTTAAATACATCTGAGAAAAAAATTGACTGATTTTTGTTTAACGTCACACCACGCCGGCTTCTTGAGAAAAAGAAAAAAAATATATGAGTTTTAACTCGTCAGTGATACTCAATATCAAAACTGGGAATCCGAAGTATAAATGTAGGAAAGTGTAACTTTGTTTCTTAACAAAGACGATTATGCCCACAGCAAGTCCAGGGCAACCATTGTGAGTGTGACCCGGGGGGTGGGGGGGGGAGAGGTCGCAAACTTACAGAAGCTCCTGGAATTTGACGATTTACGGACTAAAATTGCGCAACTTCATCGACTTAATTCGGTACCGGTACTGCCGTGTAATATTTTCTGTAGTCTGATTCTATTGGTGGCGGTTTTGTCATATTTGATTTTCGAAAAATAAATTTGCATCAGCTACGAGGCAAAATCCGCTGTGCTCTCTTGTCCTTTCTTGCGCACAATAACTTAAGTGGACAGTTCAGAAACATCTATATAAGTAGAGTTTTGAAAAAGGGTTGACGATCTGCCAAAAATGCTTTTCAGTCAGAAAAGGGAATAGGGTGGGGACTGAAGCCCTTAGGTCGATCAGATATACAGTGAAAACTGATCTCTCCCTCTCTTGAGAACAAATTTTCGAGAGGACTTTCCTGATTACTAGGATACAACAATTACAAACAGACACAGAAAGAGTCATTCTCTAAGCATTAAACTAGGTACTGAGTGAAAATAATACAACGATATATTTGCATGTTGTTTGAAAGACTGATATATACTTTGTTATCAGGATCGATGATGCAATTTCCTTATGTGAGTTATCGAAATGCACGTAATTTTTAACACGTAAATATTTTGTTTATTTTTACCACTGAGTCGATAAGGGACCGCCACAGCGAAAGAGAGGAGGGGAGGGGAGATTTTTTCATAAATATTTTATATATTGAAAATATTCGTTAGACAGCGTTTTATTTGAACTTATGAACATGAACAGTAACACATGGAAATGTAGATACATAATATTTATTTACACAACATGTACCCATCTTTGTTGTGAGGCCTTAGGAACTGAGATATGATTATTAGGTCAAAGAAATTTATCCGACACAAAAGAGTAGATTGCAAAAAACTATTTCCTCTACTCGTTGGCACTCCTTTCTGTTAATATATATTTTTTTGCTAACTTACATAAAATTTTGATTGTTGTTTGGTATATAGGAGTTTCAGCACTTTTTATATAACTAACTTCTACAAGATATTGAAGAGATTCACCTTGGATCATTCGATTTAAACAAGATAATTATATGTAGTTGAATCAGAGGCACAATACTTTTGTTATAATGCACACAGTTTTATTAAGAGTTATATGAGTTATGACATATTATATTGTTTTCATTTTATATATATATATACGATTAAATATCTTCCTCTCCCGCATATGTCGTCTTCATTTCATAACTTATACGCTATGCCAGGGCATGTTTTAAATACTAAAATTTCGTCCTGTTAGCGAGGCTTCTTACCATGAATCTACTCTCACAAGGATATATTGAGGAACGTTTGAAATTGTGACTGAGGAAGTTCTAAGGTCAATATAGGGATGTAGTGCAATTTCAGATTCCTCTTTCAAGAATTTTAACCGATATTTTGGGACCTGACCATACAAAATAACCATCTTAACTGTTTGACTATACTTGATTTGATATAATATGTATATATATACAGACATTTGTCCACGTGCGTTTCCGACAAAGGAATTTCAATTAGGCAGCATTTTTTGCCTTGAATGAGAAAATTTCACTTCGTTTTCTTGTGTCCTTTGTGTGTTCGTGCGTGTATATTTATGTATTTACCTCATCGACTTGAAAAGTTGTTGCAGGATTTTGCGACGGATGTTGCATGCAATAAGGGGAAGCTTACTCCTCCCAGGCACCTGGTCTCACCCCGGTTTTATTGGAGTTCGCATTTGTCTGAATATGACACTATTCACGATATTGTCCTTTTATGTCACGGACTATGAAATATGGTTTACCCTCCGGTACTTTTTTGATTTTTACTTCTACAAATGACGTGATTCAACGTAGATCACTCAATTAAACGAAATAACAATGCACAGATGAATCCAAAGTACGGTAGTAAAGTTGTATTCAACACTATTTCATTTGAGAGTTATCAGTAACTTTTGTTTCTCAGCATTTCTGAATGTGACTTTTAATGTTCTTTTCCTTATGTTATCAATTATATTAATGCCGGGGGGTTAACGCAGTTGTGTACAATTGTGAAATCTTTGTGCTGTGAATTACTAATTGAAAAATGTTTGGAAAATAGTATGGGTTGTGGATTAATACGTTTGGCAGAAATGCTTATTCTAGTAGTAACAAATATTTTCCCTAGAAATATTACTACCAAGATAAAGAGGTGACTCGGTGTAATTGGTGAAAATAAATTCCGATGTGTTTTGCTTTTTCAAATATAATAAAAGAAGCCACGTTAAAGTTGAAATTGTTTATAAATAGTGTGTATGTATCATGTGGGAAACTCCCAGTCAAGCAAAGCAGTTACCCATGGGTTGAATGACACTAGTATAGACCAGTATATTGACATGGTAATCCGTTTTACATGCCCGCCTTCTCAGTCAACAAAACATTAGTTCGATCAAAGAAACACATTTAAATATTTATAAACAATACTCTATTTAGTGAACAAAAATCAACCTTAAAAATGTAACAAAACTAGTATTCTGCAATTAAATGTCAATATTAAAATTAATGTAACGCCAATATGAGTTAACTGTGATCTGCCGGTCTAAAAGCCAGCAAAGGTCTCTGATTTGTAGGCGTTCCGACTAAACGTAAAAGCGAGACAAGGTTCAGAATTTTTCAGGTCTATATCATCATTTAAAAGGAATAGGGAAGACTCGTAGACTCACAGAAGTTCCAAATGGAAGTTTTGGTTCATGTGTTATTATATTTTGTCAACATTCATCCTATCTATGAAGTGCCACTTTTTACAATGCCACATTGTTGTGTTACGTCCTACATTCTATTTTTCTGTTCAAGAAGCCTGTGAATTCCGTAAAGCTGAAATTATGTTTATTCAAAATCTTACTAAGCAATTAAAAAACCATGCATTTTATTTGGCGACATATGTTTTCATTGCACATAATACAAAGTCTTGTTTTTTGCTGATTGGAGGCATCCATTTCACTAGCAACTCTTGTTTACTATATTTTTTATGTGGATAAAAGCTTAGTATAAATATTGAGTTTAAACCATGGTTATGTTTCAATCTTACCCAAGCTCATATCTCTAAGATCAAGGTAAAAAAAAACCAATTTTGTTCTTACCGTCTAAATTCATTGTCTGAGGGGTATTGTTGAGATTTATCCTGTTCTTAGATGCTTTGAATGTAGTATTGATTTTTTCTTCAGGAAATAGTTATGAACTGCCCTTAAAATTAAAACTGTAAAAATAAATCTTTCAATGGTCAGTTTGTTTACAAGGTGGAAAATATCATTTTGTATGACTGAAATCTGTTGAAAAAAAATGTCAAATTTGTTCAAAGATCTCGCTGTAGTAGAATGTAATGACTAAATTTGTTATCAAAGAAAAAAGAGGAGTTACCGGCTCAGTTATGTGGCAGAAGTCACCATGGAGCTATACAATACATGAATATAAATAATATAATAGAACATTTAACACATTACAAAAATATTTGATTGTAGTGCAATTACGATACCGACTTAGGACGGTCATTTAATTTGACAAAAGCCAAACAAATGGTGTGGTTAACCGGTTTACGGGCCCACCTTCCCACTCACCGTAACAGCAGAACAATCAAAAGACGTACATTTAAAAATTTATAAATAATCCTCCATGTAAAGAACAAGGGTCAACAGGTATTGCATATTGAGAGGTCATAAAAATATAAACACGTAAGGTATTGTAAAACACATAATGGTATAAAAATATATGCGACATCAACATGATAAACCGTGCTCTGCCAGTCTGAAAGCGAGCTAAGACCCTAGATCTTTAGGAGTCCCGACTAACAGTCAGAGGGGACGAGGATCAGGACCATGTCTCCTCTGAAAGAGGTTTGGACAAGGCCCGTCATATAGTCCCCACCGCCCTGTTAGTCAGCGTGCAACGTTCAAGTAAAAGTCTGCATAAGGCTGTAGAGGGGCCAAATACAAGAACTATAGTCTTTTTGATGATCTCAATATCATATTGTCTATTTAGGAGACGTTTGACTATTTTATTACATGATAAAATAACGTTATCGGAGCCTTTTACTTTCCTTAGTTTATATACGAGATCACCGTAAAATTAGGATAGAAAATTCCATTGGATACATACTGTTGAAAAGAAATATTTCCAAATTTAGATAGAAGTTCTGAATAAGATCTGAAGAATTTGCCGAATGTTTTTCTTAGCTTGTGATATCTGTAACCCTGAGTTAAAAGTTTAGTAGTAATTTGTAAATTTCGTTTATGAAAGTCCAAAACATCGGTGCAGCCTCTGACAAATCGAACTAATTGAGATATATAGATACCATATGATGGGAGTCGAGGGACATCGCCATCCAAGTAAGGGAAATTTACAATAGGAAATGCAAAATCCTCACCTTTATCATAAATATTAGTATATATTAAGTTGTTGATAACTTTGATGTTTAAATCTAAGAAAGGTGTAGATTTATCTCAAGTATTAGCTTTATTCAATGTGAGCTCTGGTGGATATATTTCTGATATAAAATTGTTCGAATTCAGGGTTATCGATAACCAAAATGTCATCCAGATATCTGCAAGTATTATTAAATTTGTCAATGAGGTCAAAACGTTTTGATTTTTGAATAGAATCCATACAATCCCTCTCATAACAATAAAGAAATAAATCTGCTATCAGAGGCGCGCAGTTAGTACCCATAGGAATCCCAACTATTTGTTGATATATCCTGCAATCAAATTGCACAAAAATATTATTCACGAGAAAATCTAGTGCTTTACATAATTCCTTGCAAGTCCAGTATTTATATGAAGTATATTGTTTGTTGGAAAAGAATCCAGAGTTATTGGAAGTACATATGTACGTTTTATTACAAGCTATTATGTACAAGCTTATTGTATTTATTAAATATGAAGTAATACCTGTAATTCGAGTAATTAGCTACTTATTTATTCTTGATGATAAAAAAACATTACTCCTTTTTAAATTCTACTGTTTTCTCATTACTAAAATCTGGAGAGATATACAAAGGGAAATAATTCTAGTGGTCAAACTAACCTTGATACATGAATTCATATTTTAATAACTTCTACTTTTTAGTATTATCATGTTTTGTGTGCATGTCATTGGTGATTTTTGTCATACAGCTTTGTGAGATGTATTCAGTTTTTTTAAGCAAAATCTCACACGATATCCAGAAGTGTTATATTAAAAAAAATGAATAAAAGAATAATAGATAAAAAGAAAAAACAAATCAATGGGCCATTTTTCCTAATGACCCTTACAATCACTTCCTTAACTCTATTTAAGAAATGTATAATTCATTTTTGACAAACAATCTTGTTATGATATTACAAATTAAAAATTTTAATTTTAAATATTCAAAAAGACATTAAATTCATTGCAATCCATTTGTCTATTGCTATATAATATACATGTACAAGATTCTACAGCTAACACACTCGGTTACATTGACACACACACACACATAATACACACACATACATACATACATACATACATACATATATATACATACATATAGATATTTATATATATATACCGTACATGTACCGTGGAAGTTGGAAAATCCTCGAGGTCAAAGCGGACAAAGTTTTCACACCTTTCACCTGTACGTGTCCTCTGGTGGAGAAACCGGACGAGCTTTTCACACCTGTTAATTAAATTTGTCCCACAGTGGACGTAAGGGACATTACATAGATGTGCCTGTATTTTACAAACCGTCAGACGTAACGTGTTGTCACCTCGTCTTTAAAAATACGATCGTGAAACTTCCAGATTATTTTTATACATATTTTTGCTTCCGCTAAACCTCCTGAAAGACAAACGCAAATATTAATTACGGCCCCGATAACCTATTACCCGGCTGTTAATAGAGCGTACTTTTGAAAAACGAGTGAATACAACAATATTGCCGTGGAAATGGTGTCAATTATTCTAAGATTTATTATTATTATTATTGTTTTTATTTTTATTTTTTTGTTACCATGTGCCCGAATATCTTTCTTGCCGGTATTATGTCATGTTAATCAAAGAACATTAACGATAGTTTCACTTGTTCACAGCAGGTATCGGACATTTACGATTAACTTCTTTGTTACCAAAATACTTGCTGTAAGTTCGGCTATCACATTTCAATCGACAGTCATTAATCAGCCGTCGTTTATTGCCGTTGGGTGCAATTAATTTATAACTAGGTAGGTCATTCAAGTGAGGGAATGTAGGAGTACAGCAGAGCCTGTTTACATGGGAATTTTTACATCGTTTAAGAAAATCCAGGGTCCGGCGCCATAAACTGACAAAATACTTAAGTCATAATTTCCTATTTTTTTTTTGTTCAGCAATGAATTTTTAACTGGTATTTGGACTTTTTTTTAGTTTTATTCTATCCATAAATAGCATAAACCCATTCTATATGATAATTTATTTGAATGTTTGATAAATAAAGGACTTATAAACAAATTGTTTATAAGTCCTTGTGATAATGGAATAAATTAAACTGAGGTAATTGAAATGATTTTCTCAGTTTATGGCACCAGACTCAGGTGTTTTGCTAAAAATCAGAAAACACGATGTTTTATTTAAGGAGTTTTTGATTAAAGAAAAAATAATAAATAAAAAATCACAATGTTTTAAAATCACCCTTAGTTGAAAGCATCCAAACAGTTTCTCTGTTATGGAAAACGTCAAATCATTCATGTGTGAACCAACTTTTTTAATTTGAGCCACAGAGGTGTGAAAATCTCTAGTGTGAAGAATGCCATACTGTGCATTCCAAGGCATACACATATATTCTATCGTAATATGTGGATGTGTATTAATAAATTGTGTATTAGCATTACTATTTTATATTTAAAAATTAATTATGATCAGATTTCTTGTGATTTATTACTCCCCCTCAACAGCTAAATCTATAAGAACCATATCTCCGACAAAGAGACAAAAACCCAAAGCTGAATACCCCCCCCCCCCGCCCTTTCATTTATACTTGTTGATAATGAAGAATTGTACGATGTTTCAGTCAAATATCTTATTCGCCAATACAATGGGTTATTTCCCTATTGCAAGTCTAAGAATTGTGCTGTAAGCCAACAGGACAATAAATTTAAGTGAAAGATCGACGCCATCTAACGACCGAGTTAAAGTAACGACACGTCAATCCTCCCCCCCCCCTCTCTATCTCTCTGCTGTGCACGAGATATCGTTTGCGAACGTATTTTAAACATTTTCAATACAACCAAAAAATATATTTGTGTATGTATTAATGTAAAACGTGTAAGATTCAGTATTCAGTCGGGTCATCATCTTTTTTATATAATTGCATGATCGTATCCGTGAAATACAAAAATAGATACGATCGTATTGGGAAAGAATATGTAACGAGACAAGACAATTAAAAAAAAAAAAAGGGGGGGGGGCTTTTCCTCTCTGTTTAGGTCAAACGGCACATAGTCCAGGTAACCTTACGACTGGAGCACGCGTGTTGTGTGAAGTCTATTATTTTACTTCCCCTGGTAGCGAATAAGGGTTTGACTTATGGCACTGATTAATACACGGAATTAGACGATCGTATCCGATGAAATCATAAGATACATACGGCTCCAATATCTGGCAGGAGTATGTAAGAAGATAAGAAAATGAAAGGGTGGGGAGTTCTGACAGATATTTTTCTTTACTGTTTAGGTAAAAAACGACAGACACTCTAGTTTCCTTTGCGACTCCAGTGCGCATGCTTTACCTTTTGTTCTGAGATTATAAATATTTTTCAAAAGTTTGCCTGCACTTCACCAGGAACAAAACAGAATACATAAAAAAAAAGAAGAAAACAGACCAAAGAAAATAATAATAAATAAAATGAAATGAAGATCAATGTCCATATGTATACATATCTACCAGAATTAATCAATCGTGTATTTCATCGTAATCGGATGTAATATTTCAAAATCTGAATATGTTTATCAGAGCAATCAATAATGAATATCATATCACATGTAATATGAATTTATTTGATTTTAAAGTGGGCTATACTGTACTGAACCCACAAGTAGTAATTGCACTCTTCAATTCGGATCGTTACCTTCTTTAATTAAGAGACCGAAATAGGTATTACAAAGACACTCGGCACACTTTCGGAATAATAAATCATTTTTTGTGTGCATGTCCTTGGTGACTTTTGTCATACAGCTTTGTCAGCTGTCTTCAGTTTTCTCGTTTAAATCACACTTATACACGTATCTGTACAATGACCAATCAGCTTGTCTTTACCGATTTCATTCAAATACCATTGATGCACTTTTACGACAAGTAGATATACGGGTATAAATAACGTATATAACGTAGTTATAGGTCCAGACAGGGACGTATATATCTAAAAGATTACAATGTATATAGGTCCGCGCTCCAGGTGCACACTATATTTTCAATTTTTAGATAAAAAATGCGTTCTAGTTTTAAAAAGCAGAATATGTTAAGATACTTTTCAAACGTTCATTGTGTAATCAAGCAGAGGAGATTTAAAAATGATTATTAATCAAGATATCTTTAAGTCTAATTTCGTTATTTTTCATGCTTCACTGAACAAACACAATACGCATCATCACAAAGTCGCTGCCTTTCTAGCACTATCATACCCATTTACCGGGACATATTTGATGTCCACGTTTGACCGTCTGACGTCACCGACACAGGTAAATGACCACCTATATACGTGGTCAATATGGCCGATATACAGGGACAGTGTCCACGCGTGTCCGCGGCTTTACACGCCCAAATCCAATGTCCACGGTACATGCACGGTATATATATATATATATATATTATGTATTTACCTCCTCGACCAGAAAGGTTGTTGCAGGACTTTTGTGACGGGTGTTTGATGCAACCAGGTGACGCTTACTCCTTCCGGGCACATGGTCTCACCTCGAGTTTATTGGGGTTCGCATTTGTCTGAATATGACACTATACACGATATTGTACTTTTATTCCATAGGTTATGACATATTGTTTACCCTTCGGTTTTTTACTTGTATGCAACTATACTAGTTAAACCAACTACGATTAATTCCGTTGTGCTGGTTGTAACACTTGTTGCATGAAATTGTTTCTAAAAACAAAATTCACTGTTTACAGCTTGTGTGATGAAAATGTCTGAAAGCTATAAATTCTAAACTCACTAGTAATTAAAGACAAATGTTGCACGAAATGTAATTTTCAATGATAAATTTTTCAATGGGATAGGAAATAAAGAAGAAGCAAGCACTAAATGCTGCGATTAGACAGGAGCAGCTGTACCAGCTAAGTAAGGTCAACAAGAGTCAACAATAGTTGATGCTGTATTAAAACTTAATAAGCATGACATCAATCTTCAGTTGGTTATTTGGACATCAGGTAAGTACATGTACCATAATAATTATAAAATAACGTTGCATGCAATTATATTTAGCATACAAACAATACAAATACTAAACTACATAATAGATATCATATTTATATAAATGTAATATGCACGGCAAAATTGATAACATGACAACAAAGATACCAGCTTAAGAAAATCAATTTTAATGCTTAATAAATGGATGTAGTTTGTGGCTTTTCAGTCCTTTTCTCTCCACTTACTGTAAAGAGCAAGACGCAGTGTTATAAATTACTAACAAAAATTAAAAAAAGTATTTATCCCTTTTTTGCACAAACGAACGTATACAGTAAGAAGTGGATGTTGTCACGTTGAGATGTTCAAAAACACAGATACTTTATATCACTCATACCAGGAAAGCCCGTTTAAAAAAACAGAAATTCACGGTGATTTAAAGCATCATGTTCTATCATCGTAGCTATGTTTGTCTAATTTGTATTTCTTCGGAGATCCAAGGTCCATTGTACTCCCGGGGGTGTCACTGTTTCTATTTGTGCTTTATATGTTTATTTCTGTTTCAGTGATTGTATTCTTTCAGAGGATCTGCCTGCTTTTACGTCGAGTAAATCCCGTCACTTTCCGCGGCCATGTTGTCATGTATACGATTAGCTAATGACTGGCTATTAAAGCTCTATTTTTGTGGAGCTCGGGTAGCTCAGTCTGTTAGTCGGATGCAACACAACTAGGTGATTCGGTACCATAGGTCGTGGGTTCGAGTCCCCGTCGGGGAACAAATATTGCCTTGTTAGCTGTAGTGTAGTGCATTATTTGAGGAAACGAAGATATCCAACGTTCTCATCGACAATATATATATATATATATATATATATATATATATATATATATATATATATATATATATATATATATATATATATATATATATATATATATATATATATATATATATATATATATATATATATATATATATATTTGTGTATGTATGTATATATTCAAGGTTTATTAAAAAAATTTAAATTCATTTTTGATTTTCTTTACGCTTACCGACTGTTGTTGCGTTCTCTAATATAGCCTGTACTGACGCGATCTAGGTCAGTGATTCAAACCTCATATACCTTAGTAGTTATCAAAACAAGATAAACAAGTAAATTATGTATATGCAAAATTTTTCAAGCAGTAAGTTGTCTGTGAATGAGATACATGTGCACAGATAAGTGATGTGGACCATTCCGGCCGCTTTGAAAAACCCCGACTCCAGAGGAACATTTCTATTCTTTGATATAAAACGAATTTAAGAATACTATAAATATCGATGTAGAGATAGCTGATACCAATTATATCACTGTACTTATATGAGGTCGGCGAATGAACTAGATAGCCAAAATACTGAAAGTAACAAATGGTACAAGGTCAAATTAGTTGAACTAGAGTGCAAACGGTCGGTTTTCCTTAAGGGAAATCTAGAAATATATGACAAAATGTTTCTCATAAAAATATCAAACGTTCATCCTATATTGTTTTTAAATAATCACCAGCACTAGTTGTTTGCCAAGTATTGGTAGAATCAGTAATATATCTCTTATAAATACGCATGTTACATTTAAGGTCCCTCAATGTTCCTCTTCTGAACTCATAGAAGTGCTTCATTTGGGGTCGTTACATTCCTATAAATTGTAATGTGAAGGGACCTTTTGCGTAGCTTTACTGTTCTCAGGGAAAGACATCATGCTGAAGATAACCATTGTTCTGGGTCTGGTCGGCATTGTAAGTTTCTTGTTTTGATATTTTACACTGGTAGATATTGGTCTGCTCTAAGTGTAGGTGTAGTCGGTAGTGTAAGTGTCATGTTTTGTTGTTTTATACTGGTAAATAATTGTTTATTATAAGTGTATTGAGCAGTGTATAAGTTTTATGTAATGAGGGTTTATACTGGTGAGTAAATGTTTGTTCTATGTCTAGTCGGCAGTGTAAGTTTTACGTTTTGATATTTTATACAGGTAGATAATTGTCTCTTCTATGTCTAGTCGGCAGTGTAAGTTTATGTTTTGATATTGTATACAGGTAGATAATTGTGTCTAGTCGGCAGTGTAAGTTTATGTTTGATATTTTATACAGGTAGATAATTGTTTGTTCTGTGTCTTGTCGGCAGTGTAAGTTTATGTTTTGATATTGTATACAGGTAGGTAATTGTCTGTTCTATGTCTAGTCGGCAGTGTAAGTTTATGTTTGATATTTTATACAGGTAGATAATTGTTTGTTCTGTGTCTTGTCGGCAGTGTAAGTTTATGTTTTGATATTGTATACAGGTAGATAATTGTCTGTTCTATGTCTAGTCGGCAGTGTAAGTTTATGTTTGATATTTTATACAGGTAGATAATTGTCTGTTCTATGTCTAGTCGGCAGTGTAAGTTTGTTTTGATATTGTATACAGGTAGATAATTGTCTGTTCTATGTCTAGTCGGCAGTGTAAGTTTATGTTTTGATATTTTATACAGGTAGATAATTGTCCGTTCTATGTCTAGTCGGCAGTGTAAGTTTATGTTTTGATATTTTATACAGGTAGATAATTGTCTGTTCTGTGTCTTGTCGGCAGTGTGTTATGTATTGATGTTATATACAGGTAGATAACTGTTTGTTTTAGATGTAGTCGGCAGGATAAGTTTCATAATTTTATGAGAATTGGTAACTGTTTGTATGCTTTTGTTCATGCAGAGGCATACGACGGCGAATCGCTTGTGTGTTTCGGGTTATTAAGAGTTTGTATGATTTTGCTTTACACTTGCAGACAAATTTGGGGTTGTTTCATTATCTATATTTGTTTCTGATTTTCTAAACTCACGCTGATTACGTAATGCATACCATTTCCTCTTTTTAATCATTAAGTGATTCAAAGATTACCGTCTTTCCTCCGTGAAGAATTTCAACCGGACATGACGTGTCTAAAAGATTCTGACATTAATACTATTACGATTAATCAATTTCTAATCATCAATCCAAGACAATTGCGTATTGAATTAATTAAATAAACAGGAGAAACTTGTTTCTTATTATACCTAAACAACAATGTATACTATCTATATTTTGTTAATGTAACTAAGGCATATATTAGCGAAATTAAAAGTTATAGAAACTTAAGACCATTAAATTATATATAAATTCACTGTAAATGCTTCTGTACTAATCTGAAATATATATTTATACTTTACAGTAATATTAGTTTGTGAATTATTTCAACCTAGGGAGTGTGCCCTGATTAATAGCTGTGTCTTAGATAGGTTCCTCCATGGTGACTTCTGCAACATAACTGAGCCAGAAACTCCTCTTTTTTCTTTGCTATTACTTTATGGTTTCTTAAGTAATTAGCCTGTTCTTCAAATATTTATACTTTGGATTTCCACATTTTAGACTCTCTGTAGAGACATACATGTAAATCGTCGAACGTGCATATCGAGCACTAGAGTATTACACTTATGTATGTTCTTATATTCATTCATTTGTAAAAGTATATATTGCAGTTAAATTCTTTTTTATTCATGTTGCAATATGGAAAGTTGTGGTTGTCGTTCTTTTATAAACAGTGTTGTTATTAAAGGATGAAATCAAAATCCTGTATGATGAGGCAAAATGTCATGACAAGAAAGTTGTCCCCAATATGCTCAATGATTTGTCACCGAAATCATAAATTGGTGCGTGTTCATATATATGTAGGATAGGTATATAGGAAGGTAGGTACGTAGGTACGTATGCCTTTGAAAGCCGTCATTGTTTTATAATGGTTAAGATTTTTTTGTTGTAGTGTCTATGTATGACAACAACACATAGACCTCATGCTTCTCATAGTCGTCACCCCCATCATTCCCATACACACGGACCGACACACGAGCCCGATGTCACACATTCAATCGGATTCCACTACTATCACACCACAGTAAGTACACAAAATTTATGTAAATGTAATATGTGATAGGAACTGAAGAGAAAATATCAACTGAAAAGTTAAAGAAATATTCTGATAACAGAACATTATTACGAAAAATGGGCGGCATATGTACCTTTTAAAACATGCTTATGTTAAGAAGTAACACCTGATAGTATCATTACATACAGAATATCTTTTAGCCGTTGTAGTTCAATTTGTAATACACTCGGCTTGTGACCAAGAGTTTCCGGGTAAGAGTTCCGCTGATGACTCGGCGGTTTTTAGTCTTTCGGAAGAGACAGTACAAACACGAACCCTTGTAATGTGTTTGTGAAATACAAATGCCCCTAGCGGAAATAAAGTCCATTTAGGGCAAATTTTGAAATGTATGTCAAAATTATGGTCAAGGTAATGACATCAATGACCTTGGTATATTTTGAAAGTGATTTATTAATGGAGTATGCATGTCAAGTATGAAGTATCTATCTTTTACGGTCAAAAGTTATAGCCCTGTCCTATCATTGCAGATGCTGTCACCTTAAACGTGCAATATGGAAATTATTTTGTATGAAACTTTTGAAATGTATCCTTTTCAAAAAAGTTTTTTCTGTTACTCTAGCACGATATGATTGCACATCTAAAGCATACCTGTTACATCTATCACTTGAGTGCCCAACAACAAATTGATGTACACACTGCACATGGATTATCCACCATAGAGGTACAGTCAATCATCTTGTTTTGATTATTTTGTCTAATAAAATGTGTAAATTCTGGTAGTTTCATAAACTGCTATGTGTAATACATTTCAAAAATATATAGCAGATTGCGTGGTCTTGAGTACCCTAATGTCTTGACAAAAACATCTGAGTATAGTTTTAATTTTAATATGTTTTCGTCTATGCTTTCTGTAGAAAACTTGAAATCTTATTTTGTGGGTTTGTTTCACTTTCAGAAAATGATCATTGATAAAATGGACATGGCGGACCCTTCAACGATGAGCGCAGTAACGTATGATGACCTGAAGGTACGTAGTGCCCTGATGGCTAAATACTGTGCACCACCAAGGATCACGTCCATCCAAATGTTTAACTAGCGGTCTCCAAATCCTATCGTATATCTGAACTACATATGCAGTTGTTAAATAAAAAAATCTAATATTCATACGTGCATTTGTTTTTTTTTTTTTGGATCTTGGTGAATTTAGGTACACAGTTTTTATTAGATTAAGATATAACTACTGTAATCCGCTGAAAATCCAGGCTTCAGGGGAACATGAACTGAATAATAGCAGATAAGTATAAAAGAATGAATAAAAAGAACAATCAAATAAATATATAAATAGTAATAATAATAAGGAAATATTTTGAGAAGACTGAAGTGGTTTTCACTGGACATTTTCGTACAATCTGACAGCTATATATCTACAGAGGTCAAAATAAACAAAAATCTAAGTATAATAAAGTCGTTTGTAAGTGATACAAATGATATCCCTAGAGTTCCTGGATAATAACTCTTCGACTTTAAGTCGGGACTCCTACATATCAAGTGTCTGAGCTCGTTTCTAAATCGGCAGAGCACGATTTCCTTACATGTGTATGTTTATGTCAATTTATACACACTTGATATCTTGATCTCGTGTTTATATATATTTTTATGACTAAGAAACTTGTTGATACTTGCTCTCCATATGGAAAATTATTTATACAGTTGAAATATTTGTTCTTTTGCTATTCTGCTTTTGTGATAAGTGAGATGGTGGACCAGTAAACCACACCAATCGATTGAGTAGTGTCATATCACTTGAGTCGGTATCACAACTGCACTTTGTAATGGTCTTATGTGTTTATTTTCCCAAATGATTATATTATAAACAGTGCATTTCTGTGGTGACTTCTGTCATACGATTGAGTAAGATGCTTTTTCTTTTCTTTAATGATTTGAAAAAAAAAAATCAGAACACTTTAATCTAAAGACTGGAAAATATGACAAGGGAAAGCAAGATTTGCCAACGTACGCATGAAACAGTGAGAGATCTTCTACCTGCCTAGCCTACCGTGACACGCGACCTTGATTTTACTGCCTCATCCGGAAGACTGAACACCAGTGCGCCCACAGCGGGAGTCGAACCCGGGACCTTTCGTTCATGAGCCGAGCACCTCGTCCACTGGGCCACACCAGACTAGTACCTATAGATCTGCGGTTTTTTTCAGTTCAGAGAACAACACTTTAAATGCAGATTTTAACATTTAAGCGTTGAGTCAGATTTGTTATAGACAGGGTGGTATTAACAGTCATCATTTACAAGGAGCTACCTCAGAGCATGTTAAACCCGAGGCCGCATCACCAGATTTGACATTCCAACGATTTACCGTATGAATTTCCGGTGGAATAAACACATTGGTGATTATATGATTGTTTCAATGCTGTCTGCCTCAAAATTTCTCTATTTTGAGCAATTTTGACGGAAACATAAAGAAGAAGGTTGCATCAAAGCTGCAATATGCTGAGTTGCAAAACCAAGATTCTAGATCTTTTTTTCATGCTTATTCGAACGACGAAATTGCGATTATTTACGGTACATAGAACACTAATGTAAAAAACGAAAGTAACTGGTGTCACATGACTATGGCACTAACAACAATGTACCGCAGTGGGAATTCACGGATCACTGAAATTCAGAGGTGACACCAGGTGCCCGGGGGAGTGAGCGTCTCCTGTTTGGCTAGCCACACCCGCCGTGAATGTCCTTACATACAGACGAAACATATATAATTCAGCACTGTATATATACATGAATGTGAACAAAAACTGTGTAGAAAGTGTCACAGCCATTAAAAAAAAACAACAACAACAAAAAAACCCTCAAAAAACAAAAACCATTGAATTTGTATTCAATGTCAAGGTAAACGATATCTGTATAAATTGTTTTGTTGAATTCTCTGCGCCGGCAAGTAATATCGTCGTTACAGTACATTGTTTTTAGAAAAAAAGATTTATTATGAACACCATGTAAACTTCACACTTACAGCATGGAAAACTAGAGACAATACCTAGTGGCACCGAGGATAAATAATGAAAACAGTATAAAAAGTGTTGGAAACAAGCTGTGTTTGTGAAACAATAATGCCCCAGGCGGCATACAGACGAAACATATGATTCAGTACTATATATATACATGACTGTGTAGAAAGTGTCACAGCCACTATATATAAAAAAATATAAAAAAAAAAACATTCAATTTGTATCAATGTCAAGGTAAACGATATCTTTAGAAATTGTTTTGTTGAATTCTCTGCGCCGGGAAGTAATATCGTTGATTGTTACAATATAATGTGTTCAGAAAAATATTTATTATGAACACCATATAAACTTAACACAGCATGGAAAACTAGAGGCAATACCTAGTGGCAGCAAGGATAAATAATGAAAACAGTATAAAAAGTGTTGGGAACAAGCTGTGCTTGTGAAACACTAATGCCCCAGGCGACACCAAGGTCCGAAAAGGTATTTTAGTGTGAAGGTCATTGTCAAAGTCAAAAAGTAATCGACCTTGGTGTCATTTGAAAGGGCTTTATTCGTTGAGTATGCATGTCAAATATGAGGTCTATATACCTCACGGTTCAAATGTTATAGCCAAAGTTATAATTGACAACAGAAAGACAAACAGACAAAACAAAAACAACATTACCCCGATATTTCGATCCAGGGGCAAAAACTGTAAGTACATTAGACATGTATTTCATACATTCATACATACAATGTATATTTAATAAAAAAAATATGGGAATCATGGATCAGTTATGAGTGTGAGTGTGCGTGTGTGTGTGGGGGGGGGGGGGGGGGAAGGGGGGAGGGTGAGAGAGGGGTATATAGAACACTTTAATATGATACGTATTGCTACTACAAATTCACACTACATATGGAAAAATGGACAGACATGTAAATATGTATTATATAACATTATATAGCATAATGATATTGTCATCGTGAAAGCGGGAAATATTCATTTATATTCCATATATTCTTATAGTTAACATGAACAAACACTTGAAGAAAGGGAACTTTAAAATAATGCCTTTATCTATTAGTATAATGCTTTTTGGTAATCAAAACTTCATTTCGTATTAGATAATTTGTACGTAGAGACTTTCTTCATAAGACCGAGTCAGATGCATTTTCCCATGTTGATATTCATCGTAAGACATTAAACAAAATATTTCCCGTCTCCGAATTTATCTTCAACGTATGTCTATAACATTTGTCTTCATAGGGACGCTTGCACAGTTAGGACCAATGAAAACGAAGTTGATCAAACCAGCATCCTGTTGTACCGGATATATACTCTAACCTTTTGCCTGAGGTCACTTCCTTTTCTGACGTTTGAAGTCTGCCGCATGGGTCAAGTCGACGTTTATTTGTAATGAATATGACACTGTCGACATAGTAGTTATCATAAACCTCTACTTCGGTGATCCATTCTGTTTCGTCAAATGTATATGTATGGTTCTTATCTATCGCTGCGCATTGGGGATTATGAAAGCCGTGTTTCGGGGCTCATTCATCACCGTATTGGATATGCAAGGCAAATATGCGATACGCGCAGATCATTTTCATTTGAGCTATTTTTCGATGCCTCCATATATGAATATCGGAGAATCGTTTCCTAGAACCGATATCTTGTAATCCAAACAACTTGCTGTGGTAGATACCTAAAATTACAAAAATAAAAATTATAATCATAATTTTCTCCTATATTTCCTATTTTTAAGTTTCATCCCATCGATCTCACGTAAAACGCTAATCAGTATTTAAGAAAAAGATTTAGCTTTATAGGGAATATTCGCCAGGAACATGAGAACTAAGATAAGAATAAGAACATAAGAAGACTTTACAAATATTATTTGATATTATTATTATTATTATTATTAGGTTTCACAAGTTTCACTTGTGAAACCTTTTATTATTCTACTGTCTTTTCTTATTTATTATTAGGTTTCACAAGTTTCACTTGTGAAACCTTTTATTATTCTACTGTCTTTTCTTATTATTATTAGGTTTCACAAGTTTCACTTGTGAAACCTTTTATTATTCTACTGTCTTTTCTTATTATTATTATTATTATTCTTCATCCGTTTTTTTTTTTGTGACGGCTCAGAAATCACTCATTATTAAAGATATTACTATTCTGTTTTCAGTGTTCGATTCGAAATTAAATTTTCAAGATTTGATTTTTTTTAATTTTCTAAATTACCGCTTATAAGCGCGCAGCGCCACCTACGACGCCAAAATTTTGAATCGCTATATCTTCCTTATTATTTGTCCGATTGGAATGAAATTTTCAGCATTCGGTTCAGAAAAGGAGATGCAAGATTTTATGTCACTGCGTCAATTTCGTAGCTCTACCCCCGAAAAAGTTGACCTTGACCCGATTGTTTTCATTTCAAAAAAAATATTTCAATCTTAGATTTTAGACAGTAGGATGAAAGATTTTAATGGTCTGATTTGGAATATGAAAAATTTTTGAAATCGGACCATAAATAAAGTCACAATGAGCGTGGGAAAATTCGCTATGACGTCATCAAAGCTAATTAAATATTCATACGTTAATATCTCTCTTATTAAATGAGATATCGGCATGAAATTTTATATCTAAACATGTTTCCACATTCTTAATCTACCTCTAGAATGAAAATGGCATGCTGCCAATATTTTTGAAATTATTGAAAATTTTCGAATCAAATCTTTGGCAAGGTCTAGCGACTTTATTTGCAGTCGGATTTTGATCGGGTTTCTTCCATTCGATAGAGCGTTCAAATACCTACCTGTAGAGTGTTCTCAGATTATCGCTAACTCTTACGGTTCTCGAGTTATTTGCGTGTTGAACACGACAACCCCCTTTAAATTGATGTTTGTGACGTCATCAACACTCATTAATTATTCATGAAATGTTTTCGCCTATAGCTCGCTTATTGAGGAAGATAGAGGTGTGAAATTTGGTAGCATGATAGAGATTGAGAATATCTACCGACTGACAAGAGGAATTTGGCATGGAGCCAAATTCCTGAAAATGACGTCATACTTTGTAAATGACGTCATATCTCCCTTATTTTTTCATCGGATCGAGGCGGGGACGGTTGGAATCGATTCTGCGTGAAAAAGTAAAATGGTAAATAGCAGCAACAGAATTTCGATATCTCTTACCGTTTTCGAGATATTTGCGGTCAAAGTTCAGTGTTTGGCCTTTCCTGAAAATACAATTTAAAACTTCAGGTACCTGTGTCTCGCTTATTGATAAAGCTAGAGGTATGAAATTTGGTAGCATAAAAGAGAATGCAAATATCTACCGACTGACAAAAGGGAATTGGCAAGGTGCCAAATTCCTGAAAATGACGTCATACTTTTCTAAATGACGTCATAAACTCCCTTATTTTTCATCGTATCGAATCGGGGATTGTTGCAATCGATTCTGCGTGAAAAAGTAGTTAAAGGAGAAAGGTCTGGTCTCAGATTTTCGATATCTCTTACCGTTTTCGAGATATTTGCGGTCAAAGTTCAGTGTTTGGCCTTTCCTGAAAATACAATTTAAAACTTCAGGTACCTGTGTCTCGCTTATTGATAAAGCTAGAGGTATGAAATTTGGTAGCATAAAAGAGAATGCAAATATCTACCGACTGACAAAAGGGAATTGGCAAGGTGCCAAATTCCTGAAAATGACGTCATACTTTTCTAAATGACGTCATTACTCCCTTATTTTTCATCGTATCGAATCGGGGATTGTTGCAATCGATTCTGCGTGAAAAAGTAGTTAAAGGAGAAAGGTCTGGTCTCAGATTTTCGATATCTCTTACCGTTTTCGAGATATTTGCGGTCAAAGTTCAGTGTTTGGCCTTTCCTGAAAATACAATTTAAAACTTCAGGTACCTGTGTCTCGCTTATTGATAAAGCTAGAGGTATGAAATTTGGTAGCATAAAAGAAAATGCAAATATCTACCGACTGACAAAAGGGAATTGGCATGGTACCAAATTCCTGAAAATGACGTCATACTTTGTAAATGACGTCATAACTCCATTAATTTTCATCTTATCGAATCGGGGATTGTTGCAAACGATTCTGCGCGAAAATTTATATGCATAACATTGCCATCAAATTTTCGCTAACTCTTACCGTTTTCGAGTTATTTAGGTTTAAACACGACAACCCCCTTTAAAGTGATGCTTTCAACGTCACATAAAGTTCATTATTGTTTAATGTAATGGTTTTCAGCTAAAGCTCGCTTAATTAAAAAAGGTAGAGATGTGAAAATTGGTAGCATGATAGGGAATGAGGGTATCTACCGACTCTTTACTTTGAAATTTCATCTTTCGGCTATTCATTCTCACAGACACATACTCCCGTTTAATGAAAAAATTTTTCGAAATATACGACGTTTTAAGAGAATTACGTAAGATTTAATATTTTTCGATTTTCGCGTATGTAGCTTTTAGTTTTAATGGTAGATCTCTCAAATTTTCACTGTTATGTTCTCTAGGTTCATATCTTTAGAACTTTCATCGGCCGATATTATCTATCTCTTTTAGTTTGGCCTCTATTTCAATTTAAAGTTTTTTAAAAATTACGTAATGTTCAAAACTGTCTTATTTTTAGTCTTTTAGTTTCCAAAACATTACGAAACGATTTTCCGTAACGATTTTACTATGAAACATGTTTCCCGGTATTTGAAAGTGAGCAATTTAAAGATTTTTTTATAAAAATATCTTACTTGCGTAACTTTCAAGTATTTTTTATTCGTCGTATGAACAAATTATAAAAACAAGAGTTTGAGAAAGCATTTTGATTTCGATTTCTTAAACAAAAATCAAATTTTGGGCACTCTACTGATGAACAACGCAATAAACATATCTTCAGAAGCGCGGTCAATTTGCCTTGCTTAATACCTTGCACGACACCGCTGTGATATAGGACTTCTTCCATGGACAAGGCGCAGTAACTCGCGATTAATTCAATCGCGATTTAAAGTGCTTTCTATAAAATAGAGTTTGAGAAAGTATTATGCATTCGAATTCTTAAACAAAAAAAAAAACCAAAAAATAAAAAAACCAACCCCCCCCCCCCCAAAAAAACAAAAAAAAAAAAAAAACAAGAAAAAAAAAAAAGCAAATTTACATTCTACGAGCTACTGCTGAACAAGGCTATAAAGAAATCTTCTCCGAGCGTCGGCATTACACATTAGAGAAGCGCGGTGAATTTGCCTTGCTTAATACCTCGCACTGCGCCGCTGTTATACAGGACTTCAAACGTGTGTGAATTAATCGCCAGTTACAGTGCTTTACCTGTGGAATACGAGACATTGTCAAGTCTTTCTTTTGTATATTGGGGAAAGCGGCATTACTAAAGGCCATCGCGAGGAGAATTGTTTATTCCAGCAGAGTGGCGATTCCAGGTCAAACATCTGTACACGCGAAATAACTTGCGTAAGTTCATCGCGAGGAGAATTGTTTATTCCAGCAGAGAAGCGATTCAAGGTCAAACATCTGTACACGCGAAATACCTTGCGTAAGTTAATAAATAAACAACATAAAGCGGGCAGTAAGGACTGAAGATCTAGGTTACACGTGCAGATTGTACTAAGTGTGATTGTCCTACATGTTTCTTGTTTCAAATATATGGTCAAGAGTAGTCGATATTGTGCGATGTAGGCTTCAGTATAATGTGTATAATGTAAGTCGCCGTTACCTACAATTTCTGCAAGTAGATTGCGCAATGTGGATACCATCACTAAAGATCAGATGTCTGGATCGTGAAAAAGAATTTTGTATTAGAGTAGGAGATCTCAGCTTCGCTGCTTCGACTTTAACTTGTGAAACCTACTCGTTGCTTTAGCAACGAGCTCGTTTCTAGTTATTATTATTATTCTTCATCCGTTTTTTTTTTTTTGTGACGGCTCAGAAATCACTCATTATTAAAGATATTACTATTCTGTTTTCAGTGTTCGATTCGAAATTAAATTTTCAAGATTTGATTTTTTTAATTTTCTAAATTACCGCTTATAAGCGCGCAGCGCCACCTACGACGCCAAAATTTTGAATCGCTATATCTTCCTTATTATTTATCCGATTGGAATGAAATTTTCAGCATTCGATTCAGAAAAGGAGATGCAAGATTTTATGTCACTGCGTCAATTTCGTAGCTCTACCCCGAAAAAGTTGACCTTGACCCGATTGTTTTCATTTCAAAAAAAATATTTCAATCTTAGATTTTAGACAGTAGGATGAAAGATTTTAATGGTTTGATTTGGAATATGAAAAATTTTTGAAATCGGACCATAAATAAAGTCACAATGAGCGTGGGAAAATTCGCTATGACGTCATCAAAGCTAATTAAATATTCATACGTTAATATCTCTCTTATTAAATGAGATATCGGCATGAAATTTTATATCTAAACATGTTTCCACATTCTTAATCTACCTCTAGAATGAAAATGGCATGCTGCCAATATTTTTGAAATTATTGAAAATTTTCGAATCAAATCTTTGGCAAGGTCTAGCGACTTTATTTGCAGTCGGATTTTGATCGGGTTTCTTCCATTCGATAGAGCGTTCAAATACCTACCAGTAAAGTGTTCTCAGATTTTCGCTAACTCTTACGGTTCTCGAGTTATTTGCGTTTGAACACGACAACCCCCTTTAAAGTGATGTTTGTGACGTCATCAACACTCATTAATTATTCATGAAATGTTTTCGCCTATAGCTCGCTTATTGAGGAAGATAGAGGTGTGAAATTTGGTAGCATGATAGAGATTGAGAATATCTACCGACTGACAAGAGAAATTTGGCATGGAGCCAAAATCCTGAAAATGACGTCATACTTTGTAAATGACGTCATATCTCCCTTATTTTTCATCGGATCGAGGCGGGGACGGTTGGAATCGATTCTGCGTGAAAAAGTAAAATGGTAAATACCAGCAACAGAATTTCGATATCTCTTACCGTTTTCGAGATATTTGCGGTCAAAGTTCAGTGTTTGGCCTTTCCTGAAAATACAATTTAAAACTTCAGGTACCTGTGTCTCGCTTATTGATAAAGCTAGAGGTATGAAATTTGGTAGCATAAAAGAGAATGCAAATATCTACCGACTGACAAAAGGGAATTGGCAAGGTGCCAAATTCCTGAAAATGACGTCATACTTTTCTAAATGACGTCATAACTCCCTAATTTTTCATCGTATCGAATCGGGGATTGTTGCAATCGATTCTGCGTGAAAAACTAGTTAAAGGAGAAAGGTCTGGTCTCAGATTTTCGATATCTCTTACCGTTTTCGAGATATTTGCGGTCAAAGTTCAGTGTTTGGCCTTTCCTGAAAATACAATTTAAAACTTCAGGTACCTGTGTCTCGCTTATTGATAAAGCTAGAGGTATGAAATTTGGTAGCATAAAAGAGAATGCAAATATCTACCGACTGACAAAAGGGAATTGGCATGGTACCAAATTCCTGAAAATGACGTCATACTTTGTAAATGACGTCATAACTCCATTAATTTTCATCTTATCGAATCGGGGATTGTTGCAATCGATTCTGCGCGAAAATTTATATGCATAACATTGCCATCAAATTTTCGCTAACTCTTACCGTTTTCGAGTTATTTAGGTTTAAAACACGACAACCCCCTTTAAAGTGATGCTTTCAACGTCACATAAAGTTCATTAATGTTTAATGAAATAGTTTCAGCTAAAGCTCGCTTATTAAAGAAGGTAGAGATGTGAAAATTGGTAGCATGATAGGGAATGAGGGTATCTACCGACTCTTTACTTTGAAATTTCATCTTTCGGCTATTCATTCTCACAGACACATACTCCCGTTTAATGAAAAATTTTTCGAAATATACGACGTTTTAAGAGAATTACGTAAGATTTAATATTTTTCGATTTTCGCGTATGTAGCTTTTAGTTTTAATGGTAGATCTCTCAAATTTTCACTGTTATGTTCTCTAGGTTCATATCTTTAGAACTTTCATCGGCCGATATTATCTATCTCTTTTAGTTTGGCCTCTATTTCAATTTAAAGTTTTTTAAAAATTACGTAATGTTCAAAACTGTCTTATTTTTAGTCTTTTAGTTTCCAAAACATTACGAAACGATTTTCCGTAACGATTTTACTATGAAACATGTTTCCCGGTATTTGAAAGTGAGCAATTTAAAGATTTTTTTTATAAAAATATCTTACTTGCGTAACTTTCAAGTATTTTTTATTCGTCGTATGAACAAATTATAAAAACAAGAGTTTGAGAAAGCATTTTGATTTCGATTTCTTAAACAAAAATCAAATTTTGGGCACTCTACTGATGAACAACGCAATAAAACTATCTTCAGAAGCGCGGTCAATTTGCCTTGCTTAATACCTTGCACGACACCGCTGTGATATAGGACTTCTTCCATGGACAAGGCGCAGTAACTCGATATTAATTCAATCGCGTTTTAAAGTGCTTTCTATAAAATATAGTTTGATAAATTATTTTGCATTCTAATTATAAAAAAAAAAAAAAACAAAAAAAAAAAAAAACCACCCCCCCCCCCCCCAAAAAAAAAAACAAAAAAAAAAACAAAAAAAAAGAAAAAAAAAAGCAAATTTACATTCTACGAGCTACTGCTGAACAAGGCTATAAAGAAATCTTCTCCGAGCGTCGGCATTACACATTAGAGAAGCGCGGTGAATTTGCCTTGCTTAATACCTCGCACTGCGCCGCTGTTATACAGGACTTCAAACGTGTGTGAATTAATCGCCAGTTACAGTGCTTTACCTGTGGAATACGAGACATTGTCAAGTCTTTCTTTTGTATATTGGGGAAAGCGGCATTACTAAAGGCCATCGCGAGGAGAATTGTTTATTCCAGCAGAGTGGCGATTCAAGGTCAAACATCTGTACACGCGAAATAACTTGCGTAAGTTCATCGCGAGGAGAATTGTTTATTCCAGCAGAGAAGCGATTCAAGGTCAAACATCTGTACACGCGAAATACCTTGCGTAAGTTAATAAATAAACAACATAAAGCGGGCAGTAAGGACTGAAGATCTAGGTTACACGTGCAGATTGTACTAAGTGTGATTGTCCTACATGTTTCTTGTTTCAAATATATGGTCAAGAGTAGTCGATATTGTGCGATGTAGGCTTCAGTATAATGTGTATAATGTAAGTCGCCGTTACCTACAATTTCTGCAAGTAGATTGCGCAATGTGGATACCATCACTAAAGATCAGATATCTGGATCGTGAAAAAGAATTTTGTATTAGAGTAGGAGATCTCAGCTTCGCTGCTTCGACTTTAACTTGTGAAACCTACTCGTTGCTTTAGCAACGAGCTCGTTTCTAGTTATTATTATTATTCTTCATCCGTTTTTTTTTTTTGTGACGGCTCAGAAATCGCTCATTATTAAAGATATTACTATTCTGTTTTCAGTGTTCGATTCGAAATTAAATTTTCAAGATTTGATTTTTTTAATTTTCTAAATTACCGCTTATAAGCGCGCAGCGCCACCTACGACGCCAAAATTTTGAATCGCTATATCTTCCTTATTATTTGTCCGATTGGAATGAAATTTTCAGCATTCGATTCAGAAAAGGAGATGCAAGATTTTATGTCACTGCGTCAATTTCGTAGCTCTACCCCGAAAAAGTTGACCTTGACCCGATTGTTTACATTTCAAAAAAAATATTTCAATCTTAGATTTTAGACAGTAGGATGAAAGATTTTAATGGTCTGATTTGGAATATGAAAAATTTTTGAAATCGGACCATAAATAAAGTCACAATGAGCGTGGGAAAATTCGCTATGACGTCATCAAAGCTAATTAAATATTCATACGTTAATGTCTCTCTTATTAAATGAGATATCGGCATGAAATTTTATATCTAAACATGTTTCCACATTCTTAATCTACCTCTAGAATGAAAATGGCATGCTGCCAATATTTTTGAAATTATTGAAAATTTTCGAATCAAATCTTTGGCAAGGTCTAGCGACTTTATTTGCAGTCGGATTTTGATCGGGTTTCTTCCATTCGATAGAGCGTTCAAATACCTACCAGTAAAGTGTTCTCAGATTTTCGCTAACTCTTACGGTTCTCGAGTTATTTGCGTTTGAACACGACAACCCCCTTTAAAGTGATGTTTGTGACGTCATCAACACTCATTAATTATTCATGAAATGTTTTCGCCTATAGCTCGCTTATTGAGGAAGATAGAGGTGTGAAATTTGGTAGCATGATAGAGATTGAGAATATCTACCGACTGACAAGAGGAATTTGGCATGGAGCCAAATTCCTGAAAATGACGTCATACTTTGTAAATGACGTCATATCTCCCTTATTTTTCATCGGATTGAGGCGGGGACGGTTGGAATCGATTCTGCGTGAAAAAGTAAAATGGTAAATACCGGCAACAGAATTTCGATATCTCTTACCGTTTTCGAGATATTTTCGGTCAAAGTTCAGTGTTTGGCCTTTCCTGAAAATACAATTTAAAACTTCAGGTACCTGTGTCTCGCTTATTGATAAAGCTAGAGGTATGAAATTTGGTAGCATGAAAGAGAATGCAAATATCTACCGACTGACAAAAGGGAATTGGCAAGGTGCCAAATTCCTGAAAATGACGTCATACTTTTCTAAATGACGTCATAACTCCCTTATTTTTCATCGTATCGAATCGGGGATTGTTGCAATCGATTCTGCGTGAAAAAGTAGTTAAAGGCAAAAGGTCTGGTCTCAGATTTTCGATATCTCTTACCGTTTTCGAGATATTTGCGGTCAAAGTTCAGTGTTTGGCCTTTCCTGAAAATACAATTTAAAACTTCAGGTACCTGTGTCTCGCTTATTGATAAAGCTAGAGGTATGAAATTTGGTAGCATAAAAGAGAATGCAAATATCTACCGACTGACAAAAGGAATTTGGCATGGAGCCAAATTCCTGAAAATGACGTCATACTTTGTAAATGACGTCATACTTCCCTTATTTTTCATCGGATCGAGGCGGGGACGGTTGGAATCGATTCTGCGTGAAAAAGTAAAATGGTAACAACCAGCAACAGAATTTCGATATCTCTTACCGTTTTCGAGATATTTTCGGTCAAAGTTCAGTGTTTGGCCTTTCCTGAAAATACAATTTAAAACTTCAGGTACCTGTGTCTCGCTTATTGATAAAGCTAGAGGTATGAAATTTGGTAGCATGAAAGAGAATGCAAATATCTACCGACTGACAAAAGGGAATTGGCAAGGTGCCAAATTCCTGAAAATGACGTCATACTTTTTTAATGACGTCATAACTCCCTTATTTTTCATCGTATCGAATCGGGGATTGTTGCAATCGATTCTGCGTGAAAAAGTAGTTAAAGGAGAAAAGTCTGGTCTCAGATTTTCGATATCTCTTACCGTTTTCGAGATATTTGCGGTCAAAGTTCAGTGTTTGGCCTTTCCTGAAAATACAATTTAAAACTTCAGGTACCTGTGTCTCGCTTATTGATAAAGCTAGAGGTATGAAATTTGGTAGCATAAAAGAGAATGCAAATATCTACCGACTGACAAAAGGGAATTGGCATGGTACCAAATTCCTGAAAATGACGTCATACTTTGTAAATGACGTCATCACTCCATTAATTTTCATCTTATCGAATCGGGGATTGTTGCAATCGATTCTGCGCGAAAATTTATAGTATAACATTGCCATCAAATTTTCGCTAACTCTTACCGTTTTCGAGTTATTTAGGTTTAAACACGACAACCCCCTTTAAAGTGATGCTTTCAACGTCACATAAAGTTCATTAATGTTTAATGAAATGGTTTCAGCTAAAGCTCGCTTATTAAAGAAGGTAGAGATGTGAAAATTGGTAGCATGATAGGGAATGAGGGTATCTACCGACTCTTTACTTTGAAATTTCATCTTTCGGCTATTCATTTTCACAGACACATACTCCCGTTTAATGAAAAAATTTTTCGAAATATACGACGTTTTAAGAGAATTACGTAAGATTTAATATTTTTCGATTTTCGCGTATGTAGCTTTTAGTTTTAATGGTAGATCTCTCAAATTTTCACTGTTATGTTCTCTAGGTTCATATCTTTAGAACTTTCATCGGCCGATATTATCTATCTCTTTTAGTTTGGCCTCTATTTCAATTTAAAGATTTTTAAAAATTACGTAATGTTCAAAACTGTCTTATTTTTAGTCTTTTAGTTTCCAAAACATTACGAAACGATTTTCCGTAACGATTTTACTATGAAACATGTTTCCCGGTATTTGAAAGTGAGCAATTTAAAGATTTTTTTATAAAAATATCTTACTTGCGTAACTTTCAAGTATTTTTTATTCTTCTTATGAACAAATTATAAAAACAAGAGTTTGAGAAAGCATTTTGATTTCGATTTCTTAAACAAAAATCAAATTTTGGGCACTCTACTGATGAACAACGCAATAAACATATCTTCAGAAGCGCGGTCAATTTGCCTTGCTTAATACCTTGCACGACACCGCTGTGATATAGGACTTCTTCCATGGACAAGGCGCAGTAACTCGCGATTAATTCAATCGCGATTTAAAGTGCTTTCTATAAAATAGAGTTTGAGAAAGTATTATGCATTCGAATTCTTAAAAAAAAAAAAAAACCCCCCAAAAAAAAAAAAAACCCACCCCCCCCCCCCCCAAAAAAAAAAAAACAAAAAAAAAAAAAAAAAAGAAAAAAAAAAAGCAAATTTACATTCTACGAGCTACTGCTGAACAAGGCTATAAAGAAATCTTCTCCGAGCGTCGGCATTACACATTAGAGAAGCGCGGTGAATTTGCCTTGCTTAATACCTCGCACTGCGCCGCTGTTATACAGGACTTCAAACGTGTGTGAATTAATCGCCAGTTACAGTGCTTTACCTGTGGAATACGAGACATTGTCAAGTCTTTCTTTTGTATATTGGGGAAAGCGGCATTACTAAAGGCCATCGCGAGGAGAATTGTTTATTCCAGCAGAGTGGCGATTCAAGGTCAAACATCTGTACACGCGAAATAACTTGCGTAAGTTCATCGCGAGGAGAATTGTTTATTCCAGCAGAGAAGCGATTCAAGGTCAAACATCTGTACACGCGAAATACCTTGCGTAAGTTAATAAATAAACAACATAAAGCGGGCAGTAAGGACTGAAGATCTAGGTTACACGTGCAGATTGTACTAAGTGTGATTGTCCTACATGTTTCTTGTTTCAAATATATGGTCAAGAGTAGTCGATATTGTGCGATGTAGGCTTCAGTATAATGTGTATAATGTAAGTCGCCGTTACCTACAATTTCTGCAAGTAGATTGCGCAATGTGGATACCATCACTAAAGATCAGATATCTGGATCGTGAAAAAGAATTTTGTATTAGAGTAGGAGATCTCAGCTTCGCTGCTTCGACTTTAACTTGTGAAACCTACTCGTTGCTTTAGCAACGAGCTCGTTTCTAGTTATTATTATTATTCTTCATCCGTTTTTTTTTTTGTGACGGCTCAGAAATCACTCATTATTAAAGATATTACTATTCTGTTTTCAGTGTTCGATTCGAAATTAAAATTTCAAGATTTGATTTTTTTAATTTTCTAAATTACCGCTTATAAGCGCGCAGCGCCACCTACGACGCCAAAATTTTGAATCGCTATATCTTCCTTATTATTTGTCCGATTGGAATGAAATTTTCAGCATTCGATTCAGAAAAGGAGATGCAAGATTTTATGTCACTGCGTCAATTTCGTAGCTCTACCCCGAAAAAGTTGACCTTGACCCGATTGTTTTCATTTCAAAAAAAATATTTCAATCTTAGATTTTAGACAGTAGGATGAAAGATGTTAATGGTCTGATTTGGAATATGAAAAATTTTTGAAATCGGACCATAAATAAAGTCACAATGAGCGTGGGAAAATTCGCTATGACGTCATCAAAGCTAATTAAATATTCATACGTTAATATCTCTCTTATTAAATGAGATATCGGCATGAAATTTTATATCTAAACATGTTTCTACATTCTTAATCTACCTCTAGAATGAAAATGGCATGCTGCCAATATTTTTGAAATTATTGAAAATTTTCGAATCAAATCTTTGGCAAGGTCTAGCGACTTTATTTGCAGTCGGATTTTGATCGGGTTTCTTCCATTCGATAGAGCGTTCAAATACCTACCAGTAAAGTGTTCTCAGATTTTCGCTAACTCTTACGGTTCTCGAGTTATTTGCGTTTGAACACGACAACCCCCTTTAAAGTGATGTTTGTGACGTCATCAACACTCATTAATTATTCATGAAATGTTTTCGCCTATAGCTCGCTTATTGAGGAAGATAGAGATGTGAAATTTGGTAGCATGATAGAGATTGAGAATATCTACCGACTGAGAAGAGGAATTTGGCATGGAGCCAAATTCCTGAAAATGACGTCATACTTTGTAAATGACGTCATATCTCCCTTATTTTTCATCGGATCGAGGCGGGGACGGTTGGAATCGATTCTGCGTGAAAAAGTAAAATGGTAACTACCGGCAACAGAATTTCGATATCTCTTACCGTTTTCGAGATATTTGCGGTCAAAGTTCAGTGTTTGGCCTTTCCTGAAAATACAATTTAAAACTTCAGGTACCTGTGTCTCGCTTATTGATAAAGCTAGAGGTATGAAATTTGGTAGCATAAAAGAGAATGCAAATATCTACCGACTGACAAAAGGGAATTGGCAAGGTGCCAAATTCCTGAAAATGACGTCATACTTTTCTAAATGACGTCATAACTCCCTTATTTTTCATCGTATCGAATCGGGGATTGTTGCAATCGATTCTGCGTGAAAAAGTAGTTAAAGGCAAAAGGTCTGGTCTCAGATTTTCGATATCTCTTACCGTTTTCGAGATATTTGCGGTCAAAGTTCAGTGTTTGGCCTTTCCTGAAAATACAATTTAAAACTTCAGGTACCTGTGTCTCGCTTATTGATAAAGCTAGAGGTATGAAATTTGGTAGCATAAAAGAGAATGCAAATATCTACCGACTGACAAAAGGGAATTGGCATGGTACCAAATTCCTGAAAATGACGTCATACTTTTCTAAATGACGTCATAACTCCATTAATTTTCATCTTATCGAATCGGGGATTGTTGCAATCGATTCTGCGCGAAAATTTATATGCATAACATTGCCATCAAATTTTCGCTAACTCTTACCGTTTTCGAGTTATTTAGGTTTAAACACGACAACCCCCTTTAAAGTGATGCTTTCAACGTCACATAAAGTTCATTAATGTTTAATGAAATGGTTTCAGCTAAAGCTCGCTTATTAAGGAAGGTAGAGATGTGAAAATTGGTAGCATGATAGGGAATGAGGGTATCTACCGACTGACAAATGGAATTTGGCATGAGCAATCGGAATATAAATAATGTCACTAACTGTTTTGATAAGCGGACAAGACAAAGAGCGACAACTCTTGATTCTTTCTACTCGCGGCTGTATGGCCAGCTGATATGTTATACCACCTGGTGTAATAGCTCTGCGAGAAATCGCGATCCACGGAATTGTTAATTCTAACAGGAGTTATCTAAGGCCAAGTATGTGGAGTAGTTAGGGTTTTGCCATCATATACAGGGCTTACTCGGATTTAACAACAGACACGATACACTCGCAGTATTCAATGTTTAAAGTGTGATGAGAAAAATACATAAATTATTCCCCCGTTTTGAAAACAATGGTTAACAAATATAAATCATTTAAGCGGTCATTGAATAACGTAGATATATAGGCTGATGTAATGTTTGAGAGGGTTGGGGGAGTTGAAGATTATTATTATTCCTCTTACCTATGTCAGCACCTGAACGAGATTCGGTCTTTGTATTAGAGAACAGAATTTTCTAATTTCCCGTTCCAAAAAATTCTAACAACAAGTACGATATGACAATAGATGATGATAGATTCGCGGGGAACCTGCGCAGCGCCAAGACCCCACTGGGAACCTGTGCGGCTCCGAATCCCTCGTCTTTTGGTAAATACTCACGACCCCAGCTACATTTACGCAAGTCCCCATGATATGTTATTCTGCGGGGCTCCCAACCCCTCGTGTCTTTGTAAATACTCACGATCCCAGCTAGATTTGCTCTAGTCTCCATGATATGTTTTCGTTGATAATTATTTCATATCCATTGCTCTTTCCTAATACTTTTAATACCGCGAAACCGTAGAGGTTAAAAGGAATCAAGATTTGCTCATATACTTCTGTTGTTATTATTAATATATTTTTGTTTCATTTCATTCAATACAAAATATCTTTAGAGATTTTGAGCAATATTCCTCTTACTCCCTTTAAATTCAACCCCTCTCTCTTTCATGCGTGACAATTACTGAAATAAAATAGAGAAACTTAGCACGTCTAAAAGAATACAGTGACAAAAAGCGAAATATCAGACTAGGCTTTCTAAAATAGTCTACCTTTCAAACAAACTGAAAGTTGGGCAAGTCAAGCCTCTTGCATAATTTAATCTATACCCCTTCCGAGCTCTCACATATGCCGTCAGAGAAAGAATAGGTTAGTTGTATATTATTCTAGATTGCATATATAATTATACAGAATCCTGCTTTTGTTTTGTTGCAAAATTTTTATGATTTAAACGTTTAGAATATTTTTCCTTTGAGAAGGGGACGCTTTATCCTCCGCCTCCCTGATACCCGTGTCAAGACGCTGTCCTTGATCCGCTTGGAACCTGCACAGCTTCCAGATCCCTCGTGGTTCGAAACATACTCATGTTTCTACCCCGCCTTGCCCAAGTTTCCATGCCGTTAGTAATTATTGCTTATTCTTTGTTCCTTTTTATTTATATTTAAATTGAGAAAATATAGATTGAGGGGAAAAAACTCTAAAAAATAAATAAAGCGGAATTTCAATACAGGACATAATGAACAAGTACACTCTTAATATAGAACCTTGCCAAAGCCTACACTTTTGTACCCGTCACAACTTACCACTTTAAGGGCACTCCGTCATCCGATGGAAACGTTTCAAACCATCTCCACCCCTCCCCGCCCACAAGCGCATCCGCACACACATCCCTATTATTACTTATTTTTACTCCTGATCTGCGTTGGTTTCGACCCTAAACGTAAACTTCAGCGGTTTTGATACTGACTCCTTTCTGTTTTTTCTCTCTTAATATTTAGCTTTAAAGCTCTTTGCTTCCAGTATTAAATTCAAGTTCCGCTACAAAACTCTTGTTTAATCTCACTGCTTTAACTTTAGCTTGTGAAACCTTCTCGTTGCTTTAGCAACGAGCTCGTCTCTAGTTAGGTTTCACAAGTTTCACTTGTGAAACCTTTTATTATTCTACTGTCTTTTCTTATTATTAGGTTTCACAAGTTTCACTTGTGAAACCTTTTATTATTCTACTGTCTTTTCTTATTTATTAGGTTTCACAAGTTTCACTTGTGAAACCTTTTATTATTCTACTGTCTTTTCTTATTATTATTATTATTATTCTTCATCCGTTTTTTTTTTTTGTGGCCGCTCAGAAATCACACATTATTAAAGATATTACTATTCTGTTTTCAGTGTTCGATTCAAAATTAAATTTTCAAGATTTGATTTTTTTAATTTTCTAAATTACCGCTTATAAGCGCGCAGCGCCACCTACGACGCCAAAATTTTGAATCGCTATATCTTCCTTATTATTTGTCCGATTGGAATGAAATTTTCAGCATTCGATTCAGAAAAGGAGATGCAAGATTTTATGTCACTGCGTCAATTTCGTAGCTCTACCCCGAAAAAGTTGACCTTGACCCGATTGTTTTCATTTCAAAAAAAATATTTCAATCTTAGATTTTAGACAGTAGGATGAAAGATTTTAATGGTCTGATTTGGAATATGAAAAATTTTTGAAATCGGACCATAAATAAAGTCACAATGAGCGTGGGAAAATTCGCTATGACGTCATCAAAGCTAATTAAATATTCATACGTTAATATCTCTCTTATTAAATGAGATATCGGCATGAAATTTTATATCTAAACATGTTTCCACATTCTTAATCTACCTCTAGAATGAAAATGGCATGCTGCCAATATTTTTGAAATTATTGAAAATTTTCGAATCAAATCTTTGGCAAGGTCTAGCGACTTTATTTGCAGTCGGATTTTGATCGGGTTTCTTCCATTCGATAGAGCGTTCAAATACCTACCAGTAAAGTGTTCTCAGATTTTCGCTAACTCTTACGGTTCTCGAGTTATTTGCGTTTGAACACGACAACCCCCTTTAAAGTGATGTTTGTGACGTCATCAACACTCATTAATTATTCATGAAATGTTTTCGCCTATAGCTCGCTTATTGAGGAAGATAGAGGTGTGAAATTTGGTAGCATGATAGAGATTGAGAATATCTACCGACTGACAAGAGGAATTTGGCATGGAGCCAAATTCCTGAAAATGACGTCATACTTTGTAAATGACGTCATATCTCCCTTATTTTTCATCGGATCGAGGCGGGGACGGTTGGAATCGATTCTGCGTGAAAAAGTAAAATGGTAAGTACCTGCAACAGAATTTCGATATCTCTTACCGTTTTCGAGATATTTGCGGTCAAAGTTCAGTGTTTGGCCTTTCCTGAAAATACAATTTAAAACTTCAGGTACCTGTGTCTCGCTTATTGATAAAGCTAGAGGTATGAAATTTGGTAGCATAAAAGAGAATGCAAATATCTACCGACTGACAAAAGGGAATTGGCAAGGTGCCAAATTCCTGAAAATGACGTCATACTTTTCTAAATGACGTCATAACTCCCTTATTTTTCATCGTATCGAATCGGGGATTGTTGCAATCGATTCTGCGTGAAAAAGTAGTTAAAGGACAAAGGTCTGGTCTCAGATTTTCGATATCTCTTACCGTTTTCGAGATATTTGCGGTCAAAGTTCAGTGTTTGGCCTTTCCTGAAAATACAATTTAAAACTTCAGGTACCTGTGTCTCGCTTATTGATAAAGCTAGAGGTATGAAATTTGGTAGCATAAAAGAGAATGCAAATATCTACCGACTGACAAAAGGGAATTGGCATGGTACCAAATTCCTGAAAATGACGTCATACTTTGTAAATGACGTCATATCTCCCTTATTTTTCATCGGATCGAGGCGGGGACGGTTGGAATCGATTCTGCGTGAAAAAGTAAAATGGTAATTACTGGCAACAGAATTTCGATATCTCTTACCGTTTTCGAGATATTTGCGGTCAAAGTTCAGTGTTTGGCCTTTCCTGAAAATACAATTTAAAACTTCAGGCACCTGTGTCTCGCTTATTGATAAAGCTAGAGGTATGAAATTTGGTAGCATAAAAGAGAATGCAAATATCTACCGACTGACAAAAGGGAATTGGCATGGTACCAAATTCCTGAAAATGACGTCATACTTTGTAAATGACGTCATAACTCCATTAATTTTCATCTTATCGAATCGGGGATTGTTGCAATCGATTCTGCGCGAAAATTTATATGCATAACATTGCTATCAAATTTTCGCTAACTCTTACCGTTTTCGAGTTATTTAGGTTTAAACACGACAACCCCCTTTAAAGTGATGCTTTCAACGTCACATACAGTTCATTAATGTTTAATGAAATGGTTTCAGCTAAAGCTCGCTTATTAAAGAAGGTAGAGATGTGAAAATTGGTAGCATGATAGGGAATGAGGGTATCTACCGACTCTTTACTTTGAAATTTCATCTTTCGGCTATTCATTCTCACAGACACATACTCCCGTTTAATGAAAAAATTTTTCGAAATATACGACGTTTTAAGAGAATTACGTCAGATTTAATATTTTTCGATTTTCGCGTATGTAGCTTTTAGTTTTAATGGTAGATCTCTCAAATTTTCACTGTTATGTTCTCTAGGTTCATATCTTTAGAACTTTCATCGGCCGATATTATCTATCTCTTTTAGTTTGGCCTCTATTTCAATTTAAAGTTTTTTTAAAAATTACGTAATGTTCAAAACTGTCTTATTTTTAGTCTTTTAGTTTCCAAAACATTACGAAACGATTTTCCGTAACGATTTTACTATGAAAAATGTTTCCCGGTATTTGAAAGTGAGCAATTTAAAGATTTTTTTATAAAAATATCTTACTTGCGTAACTTTCAAGTATTTTTTATTCGTCGTATGAACAAATTATAAAAACAAGAGTTTGAGAAAGCATTTTGATTTCGATTTCTTAAACAAAAATCAAATTTTGGGCACTCTACTGATGAACAACGCAATAAACATATCTTCAGAAGCGCGGTCAATTTGCCTTGCTTAATACCTTGCACGACACCGCTGTGATATAGGACTTCTTCCCTGGACAAGGCGCAGTAACTCGCGATTAATTCAATCGCGATTTAAAGTGCTTTCTATAAAAATAGAGTTTGAGAAAGTATTATGCATTCGAATTCTTAAACAAAAAAAACAAAAACAAAAACAAAAACATAAACCACCCCCCCCCCCCCCCCCCAAAAAAAAAAAAAAAAAAACAAAAAAAAAAAAAACAAAAAAAAAAAGCAAATTTACATTCTACGAGCTACTGCTGAACAAGGCTATAAAGAAATCTTCTCCAAGCGTCGGCATTACACATTAGAGAAGCGCGGTGAATTTGCCTTGCTTAATACCTCGCACTGCGCCGCTGTTATACAGGACTTCAAACGTGTGTGAATTAATCGCCAGTTACAGTGCTTTACCTGTGGAATACGAGACATTGTCAAGTCTTTCTTTTGTATATTGGGGAAAGCGGCATTACTAAAGGCCATCGCGAGGAGAATTGTTTATTCCAGCAGAGTGGCGATTCAAGGTCAAACATCTGTACACGCGAAATAACTTGCGTAAGTTCATCGCGAGGAGAATTGTTTATTCCAGCAGAGAGGCGATTCAAGGTCAAACATCTGTACACGCGAAATACCTTGCGTAAGTTAATAAATAAACAACATAAAGCGGGCAGTAAGGACTGAAGATCTAGGTTACACGTGCAGATTGTACTAAGTGTGATTGTCCTACATGTTTCTTGTTTCAAATATATGGTCAAGAGTAGTCGATATTGTGCGATGTAGGCTTCAGTATAATGTGTATAATGTAAGTCGCCGTTACCTACAATTTCTGCAAGTAGATTGCGCAATGTGGATACCATCACTAAAGATCAGATATCTGGATCGTGAAGAAGAATTTTGTATTAGAGTAGGAGATCTCAGCTTCGCTGCTTCGACTTTAACTTGTGAAACCTACTCGTTGCTTTAGCAACGAGCTCGTTTCTAGTTATTATTATTATTATTCTTCATCCGTTTTTTTTTTTGTGACGGCTCAGAAATCACTCATTATTAAAGATATTACTATTCTGTTTTCAGTGTTCGATTCGAAATTAAATTTTCAAGATTTGATTTTTTTAATTTTCTAAATTACCGCTTATAAGCGCGCAGCGCCACCTACGACGCCAAAATTTTGAATCGCTATATCTTCCTTATTATTTGTCCGATTGGAATGAAATTTTCAGCATTCGATTCAGAAAAGGAGATGCAAGATTTTATGTCACTGCGTCAATTTCGTAGCTCTACCCCGAAAAAGTTGACCTTGACCCGATTGTTTTCATTTCAAAAAAAATATTTCAATCTTAGATTTTAGACAGTAGGATGAAAGATTTTAATGGTCTGATTTGGAATATGAAAAATTTTTGAAATCGGACCATAAATAAAGTCACAATGAGCGTGGGAAAATTCGCTATGACGTCATCAAAGCTAATTAAATATTCATACGTTAATATCTCTCTTATTAAATGAGATATCGGCATGAAATTTTATATCTAAACATGTTTCCACATTCTTAATCTACCTCTAGAATGAAAATGGCATGCTGCCAATATTTTTGAAATTATTGAAAATTTTCGAATCAAATCTTTGGCAAGGTCTAGCGACTTTATTTGCAGTCGGATTTTGATCGGGTTTCTTCCATTCGATAGAGCGTTCAAATACCTACCAGTATAGTGTTCTCAGATTTTCGCTTACTCTTACGGTTCTCGAGTTATTTGCGTTTGAACACGACAACCCCCTTTAAAGTGATGTTTGTGACGTCATCAACACTCATTAATTATTCATGAAATGTTTTCGCCTATAGCTCGCTTATTGAGGAAGATAGAGGTGTGAAATTTGGTAGCATGATAGAGATTGAGAATATCTACCGACTGACAAGAGGAATTTGGCATGGAGCCAAATTCCTGAAAATGACGTCATACTTTGTAAATGACGTCATATCTCCCTTATTTTTCATCGGATCGAGGCGGGGACGGTTGGAATCGATTCTGCGTGAAAAAGTAAAATGGTAAATACCAGCAACAGAATTTCGATATCTCTTACCGTTTTCGAGATATTTGCGGTCAAAGTTCAGTGTTTGGCCTTTCCTGAAAATACAATTTAAAACTTCAGGTACCTGTGTCTCGCTTATTGATAAAGCTAGAGATATGAAATTTGGTAGCATAAAAGAGAATGCAAATATCTACCGACTGGCAAAAGGGAATTGGCAAGGTGCCAAATTCCTGAAAATGACGTCATACTTTTCTAAATGACGTCATAACTCCCTTATTTTTCATCGTATCGAATCGGGGATTGTTGCAATCGATTCTGCGTGAAAAAGTAGTTAAAGGCAAAAGGTCTGGTCTCAGATTTTCGATATCTCTTACCGTTTTCGAGATATTTGCGGTCAAAGTTCAGTGTTTGGCCTTTCCTGAAAATACAATTTAAAACTTCAGGTACCTGTGTCTCGCTTATTGATAAAGCTAGAGGTATGAAATTTGGTAGCATAAAAGAGAATGCAAATATCTACCGACTGACAAAAGGGAATTGGCATGGTACCAAATTCCTGAAAATGACGTCATACTTTGTAAATGACGTCATAACTCCATTAATTTTCATCTTATCGAATCGGGGATTGTTGCAATCGATTCTGCGCGAAAATTTATATGCATAACATTGCCATCAAATTTTCGCTAACTCTTACCGTTTTCGAGTTATTTAGGTTTAAACACGACAACCCCCTTTAAAGTGATGCTTTCAAACGTCACATAAAGTTCATTAATGTTTAATGAAATGGTTTCAGCTAAAGCTCGCTTATTAAAGAAGGTAGAGATGTGAAAATTGGTAGCATGATAGGGAATGAGGGTATCTACCGACTCTTTACTTTGAAATTTCATCTTTCGGCTATTCATTCTCACAGACACATACTCCCGTTTAATGAAAAAAATTTTCGAAATATACGACGTTTTAAGAGAATTACGTAAGATTTAATATTTTTCGATTTTCGCGTATGTAGCTTTTAGTTTTAATGGTAGATCTCTCAAATTTTCACTATTATGTTCTCTAGGTTCATATCTTTAGAACTTTCATCGGCCGATATTATCTATCTCTTTTAGTTTGGCCTCTATTTCAATTTAAAGATTTTTAAAAATTACGTAATGTTCAAAACTGTCTTATTTTTAGTCTTTTAGTTTCCAAAACATTACGAAACGATTTTCCGTAACGATTTTACTATGAAACATGTTTCCCGGTATTTGAAAGTGAGCAATTTAAAGATTTTTTTATAAAAATATCTTACTTGCGTAACTTTCAAGTATTTTTTATTCGTCGTATGAACAAATTATAAAAACAAGAGTTTGAGAATGCATTTTGATTTCGATTTCTTAAACAAAAATCAAATTTTGGGCACTCTACTGATGAACAACGCAATAAACATATCTTCAGAAGCGCGGTCAATTTGCCTTGCTTAATACCTTGCACGACACCGCTGTGATATAGGACTTCTTCCATGGACAAGGCGCGGTAACTCGCGATTAATTCAATCGCGATATAAAGTGCTTTCTATAAAATAGAGTTTGAGAAAGTATTATGCATTCGAATTCTTAAACAAAAAAAACCCCAAAAAATAAAAAAACCAACCCCCCCCCCCCCCCAAAAAAAAAAAGAAAAAAAAAAAAAAAAAAGAAAAAAAAAAGCAAATTTACATTCTACGAGCTACTGCTGAACAAGGCTATAAAGAAATCTTCTCCGAGCGTCGGCATTACACATTAGAGAAGCGCGGTGAATTTGCCTTGCTTAATACCTCGCACTGCTCCGCTGTTATACAGGACTTCAAACGTGTGTGAATTAATCGCCAGTTTACAGTGCTTTACCTGTGGAATACGAGACATTGTCAAGTCTTTCTTTTGTATATTGGGGAAAGCGGCATTACTAAAGGCCATCGCGAGGAGAATTGTTTATTCCAGCAGAGTGGCGATTCAAGGTCAAACATCTGTACACGCGAAATAACTTGCGTAAGTTCATCGCGAGGAGAATTGTTTATTCCAGCAGAGAAGCGATTCAAGGTCAAACATCTGTACACGCGAAATACCTTGCGTAAGTTAATAAATAAACAACATAAAGCGGGCAGTAAGGACTGAAGATCTAGGTTACACGTGCAGATTGTACTAAGTGTGATTGTCCTACATGTTTCTTGTTTCAAATATATGGTCAAGAGTATTCGATATTGTGCGATGTAGGCTTCAGTATAATGTGTAAAATGTAAGTCGCCGTTACCTACAATTTCTGCAAGTAGATTGCGCAATGTGGATACCATCACTAAAGATCAGATATCTGGATCGTGAAAAAGAATTTTGTATTAGAGTAGGAGATCTCAGCTTCGCTGCTTCGACTTTAACTTGTGAAACCTACTCGTTGCTTTAGCAACGAGCTCGTTTCTAGTTATTATTATTATTGTTGTTGTTGTTATTTATTACTATTATTTATTATTTATTATTTATTATTATTATTATTATTATTATTATTATTATTATTATTGCTGTAAAGACTTAGCATGGTTGCTCAATCATTATGGTTACCCGGCTTACGGATTCATCTTCCAAGATTCCAAGAAAAGCAGACCGATACTAGTGCACTCTTAAAATAATAGATTACTCTAAGAAGTCATGAAAATAACCAATAATAGCACGAATAGTATGGGATGAAATTTTTAATATCGAAATATATAACGTGACGTCAACATAAGCCATCGAGGTTTTGCCCGTCTGAAAGCGACCTCGATTAAAGTAAATAAAACATTTTTCATAAATTTTCGGCCACTTGAAATATTCAAATGAACGATGTTAATTTCTTAACTACGTATATATATAACCAGGAATTATGGATCCTTGGAAGAACTACTATAAGGGAAATTATAACCATGTCTTCCTCACCATAAATGGGAAATAATTTTATTTAATAAAACTTTTTGTAATTTAAAAACTGAAGTGACATTGCACAGGTACGAAGACTGCTGCGTGTTATGTAAAGGATCTTCCTTCAAGTCCTTTTGTATATAATTCAATTATTTTCACATTGACCGTATAACGTATATATAAACGCACGGAGGAAAATTTACTCTATTTCTGTATAAATGTCCCTTCGAGCAATACATAATCGGGGCCATACGTAAACACAACTCCGGTTCGATCTAGATATAGGTCAATATATCCAGTGACCTCTATCTGAATAAGAGGTCGGTTTTAAATTGAATGAAATATACAAAAACATAAAATCATTACTGTTTGTTCTTTCATTTCGTTTTGAAAAACCCCGGCTCCAGAGGAACATTTCTATTCTTTGATATAAAACGAATTTAAAAATACTATAAATATCGATGTAGAGATAGCTGATCCCGATTATATCATTGTACTTATGAGGTCGGCGAATGATATAGATAACCAAAGTACTGAAAGTAACGAATGGTTTAAGGTCAAATTAGTTGACTTAGAGTGCAAGCGGACGGTTACCCTTAAGAGAAATCTAGAAATATATGACAAAATGTTTTTATTAAAATATAAAACATTCATCCTATATTGTTTTTCAATGATCACCAGCTCTCGATGTATGCCAAATGTTTGTAGAGTCAGCTATATACTTCTTATAAACATGTATATTACATTTAAGGTCCCTCAATGTTCCTCTTCTGAACTCATAGAAGTGCTTCGTTTGGGGTCGTTACAATCCTATAAATTGATATGTGAAGGGCCTTTTTGCGTATACTTTACTGCTCTCGGGAAAGACATCATGCTGAAGTTAACCATTGTTCTGGGTCTGGTCGGCAGTGTAAGTTTCATGTCTTGATGTTGTATACTGATAGTTAAAGACCTGCTCTAAGTGTAGGTGTAGTCGGTAGTGTAAGTTTCATGTTTTTCATACACGCAGTTAATTGTTTATTCTAAGTGTAGTGAGCAGTGTATAAGTTTTATGTATTGACGGTTTATACAATTTAGTAAATGGTTGTTTTATGTCTAGTCGGCAGTATAAGTTTATGTTTTGATATTTTATACAGGTAGATAATTGTCTCTTCTATTAGTCGGCAGTGTAAGTTTTACGTTTTGATATTTTATACAGGTAGATAATTGTCTGTTCTATGTCTAGTCGGCAGTGTAAGTGTTAAGTATTGACGTTGTATTCAGGTAGTTAACTATTTGTTTTAGATGTAGTCGGCAGGGTAATTTTCTTTATTCTATTGGGATTGGTAACTGTTTGCATGCTCTTGTTCATGTAGAAGCATACGACGGATAATCACTTGTGTGTGTCGGATTATTTAACGATTAAGCATTCGTATGATTTTGCTTTACACTTGCAGACAGATTTGGGGTTGTTTCATTATCTATATTTGTTTCTGATTTTCTAAACTCACGCTGATTACGTAATGCATACCATTTCCTAGTTCTAAATCATTAAGTGATTCAAAGATTACCGTCTTTCCTCCGTGAAGAATTTCAACCGGATATGACGTGTACAAAAGATTCTGACATTAATACTATTCCGATTAATCAATTTCTAATCATCAATCCAAGACAATTGCGGATTGAATTAAATTTTGATTTACATAATTTTTGCTTATTCTATAAAAACTGGATATTCTCGCCAGGTGTGGCTTCCAAACAGGAGAAGCTTGTTTCTTATTATATCTAAATATCAATGTATACTCTCTATATTTTGTTAATGTAACTGAGGCATATATTAGCGAAATTAAATGTCATAGAAGCTTAAGACCATTAAATTATATATAAATTCACTGTAAATGCTTCTGTACTAATCTGAAATATATATTTAAACTTTACAGTAGTATCAGTTTGTGAATTATTTCAACCTAGGTAGTGTGCCCTGATTGATAGCTGTGTCCTAGATAAGTTCCTCCATGGTTACTTCTGCCACATAACTGAGCCAGTAACTCCTCTATTTTCTTTGCCAATACTTTAAGGTTTATTTAGTAATTAGCCTGTTTTTCAAATATTTATACATTGGATTTCCACATTTTAAACAATCTGTAGAGACATACATGTAAATCGTCGAAAGTGCATATCGAGCACTAGAGTATTGCACTTATGTATGTTCTTATATTCATTCATTTGTAAAAGTATATATTGCAGTTACATTCTTTTTTTATTCATGTTGCAATATGGAAAGTGGTGGTTGTCGTTCTTTTATAAACAGTGTCGTTATCAAAGGATGAAACTAGAATCTTGTATGATGAGCCAAAATGTCATGACAAGAAAGATGTCCCCAATATGCTCAATGATTTGTCACCGAAATCATAAATTGGTGCGTGTTCATATATATGTAGGATAGGTATATAGGAACGTAGGTACGTAGGTACGTATGCCTTTGAAAGCCGTCATTGTTTTATAATGGTTAAGATTTTTTTGTTGTAGTGCCTATGTATGACAACAACACATAGACCTCATGCTTCTCATAGTCGTCACCCCCATCATTCCCATACACACGGACCGACACAGGAGCCCGATGTCACACATTCAATCGGATTCCACTACTATCACACCACAGTAAGTACACAAAACTTATGTAAATGTAATATGTGATAGGAACTGAAGAGAAAATATCAACTGAAAAGTTAAAGAAATATTCTGATAACAGAACATTATTACGAAAAAAGGGCGGCATATGTACCTTTTAAAACATGCTTATGTTAAGAAGTAACACCTGTTAGTGTCATTACATACAGAATATCTTTTAGCCGTTGTAGTTCAATTTGTAATATGCTCGGCTTGTGACCAAGAGTTTCCGGGTAAGAGTTCCGCTGATGACTCGGCGGTTTTTAGTCTTTCGGAAGAGACAGTACAAACACGAACCCTTGTAATGTGTTTGTGAAACACAAATGCCCCTAGCGGAAATAAAGTCCATTTAGGGCAAATTTTGAAATGTATGTCAAAATTATGGTCAAGGTAATGACATAAATGACCTTGGTATATTTTGAAAGTGATTTATTAATGGAGTATGCATGTCAAGTATGAAATATCTATCTTTTACGGTCAAAAGTTATAGCCCTAGTTATGGTTGACAACAGCCAGGTCAAAAACAATATGCCCCGATCTATCTAACCTATCTAAAAAAATCTGTCCTATCATTGCAGATGCTGTCACCATAAACGTGCAATATGGAAATTATTTTGGTATGAAACTTTTGAAATGTATCCATTTCAAAAAGGTTTTTTTCTGTTACTCTAGCACGATATGATTGCACATCTGAAGCATACCTGTTACATCTATCACTTGAGTGCCCAACAACAAATTGATGTACACACTGCACATGGATTATCCACCATAGAGGTACAGTCAATCATCTTGTTTTGATTATTTTGTCTAATAAAATGTGTAAATTCTGGTAGTTTCATAAACTGCTATGTGTAAACATTTCAAAAAAATATAGCAGATTGCGTGGTCCTGAGTACCTTAATGACTTGACAAAAACATCTGAGTATAGTTTTAATTCTAATATGTTTTCGTCTATGCTTTCTGTAGAAAACTTGAAATCTTATTTTTTGGGTTTGTTTCACTTTCAGAAAATGATCATTGATAAAATGGACATGGCGGACCCTTCAACGATGAGCGCAGTAACGTATGATGACCTGAAGGTACGTAGTGCCCTGATGGCTAAATACTGTGCACCACCAAGGATCACGTCCATCCAAATGTTTAACTAGCGGTCTCCAAATCCTATCGTATATCTGAACTACATATGCAGTTGTTAAATAAAAAAATCTAATATTCATACGTGCATTTGTTTTTTTTTTTTGGATCTTGGTGAATTTAGGTACACAGTTTTTATTAGATAAAGATATAACTACTGTAATCCGCGGAAAATCCAGACTTCAGGGGAACATGAACTGAATAATAGCAGATAAGTATAAAAGAATGAATAAAAAGAACAATCAAATAAATATATAAACAATAATAATAATAATAAGGAAATATTTTGAGAAGATTGAAGAGGTTTTCACTGGACATTTTTGTACAATCTGACAGCTATATATGTACAAAGGTCAAAATAAACAAAAATCTAAGTATAATAAAGTCGTTTGTAAGTGATGCAAATGATATTCCTAGAGTTCCTGGATAATAACTCTTCGACTTTAAGTCGGGACTCCTACATATCAAGTGTCTGAGCTCGTTTCTAAATCGGCAGAGCACGATTTACTTACATGTGTATGTTTATGTCAATTTATACACACTTGATATCTTGGTCTCTGTATTACTAAACGTGTTTATATATATTTTATGACTGAGAAACTTGTTGATACTTGCTCTCCATATGGAAAATTATTTACACAGTTGAAATGTTTGTTCTTTTGCTATTGTGCTTTTGTGATAAGTGAGATGGTGGGCCAGTAAACCACACCAATCGATTGACTAGTGTCATATCACTTGAGTCGGTATCACAACTGCACTTTGTAATGGTCTTATGTGTTTATTTTCCCAAATGATTATATTATAAACAGTGCATTTCTGTGGTGACTTCTGTCATACGACTGAGTAAGATGCTTTTTCTTTTCTTTTAATGATTTGAAAAAAAAATCAGAACACTTTAATTTAAAGACTGGAAAATATGACAAAGGAAAGCAAAATTTGCGAGCGTACGCAGGAAACAGTGAGACATCTTCTACCTGCCTAGCCTACCGTGACACGCGACCTTGATTTTACTGCCTCATCCGGAAGACTGAACACCAGTGCGCCCACAGCGGGAGTCGAACCCGGGACCTTTCGTTCATGAGCCGAGCACCTCGTCCACTGGGCTACACCAGACTAGTACCTATAGATCTGTGGTTTTTTCAGTTTAAAGAATAACATTTTAAATGCAGATTTAAGCGTTGAGTCAGATTTGTAATATACAGGGTGGTATTAACAGTCATCATTTACAAGGAGCTACCTCAGAGCATGTTAAACTTGAGGCCGCATCACCAGATCTGACATTCCAAGATTTACCGTATGTATTTCCGGTGGAATAAACACATTGGTGATTATATGATTGTTTCAATGCTGTCTGCCTCAAAATTTCTCTATTTTGAGCAATTTTGACGGAAACATAAAGAAGAAAGTTGCATCAAAGCTGCAATATGCTGAGTTGCAAAACGTTTTTAATACCCAGATTCTAGATCTTTTTTTCATGCTTATTCGAACGACGAAATTGCGATTATTTACGGTACATAGAACACTAATGTAAAAAACAAAAGTAACTGGTGTCACATGACTATGGCACTAACAACAATGTACCGCAGTGGGAATTCACGGATCACTGAAATTCAGAGGTGACACCAGGTGCCCGGGAGAGTGAGCGTCTCCTGTTTGGCTAGCCACATCCGCCGTGAATGTCCTTACATACAGACGAAACATATATAATTCAGCACTGTATATATACATGAATGTGAACAAAAACTGTGTAGAAAGTGTCACAGCCATTAAAAAAACAACAACAACAAAAAAACCCGTCAAAAAACAAAAACCATTCAATTTGTATCAATGTCAAGGTAAACGATATCTTTATAAATTGTTTTGTTGAATTTTCTGCGCCGGCAAATAATATCGTCGTTACAGTACATTGTTTTTAGAAAAAAGATTTATTATGAACACCATGTAAACCTCACACTTACAGCATGGAAAACTAGAGACAATACCTAGTGGCACCGAGGATAAATAATGAAAACAGTATAAAAAGTGTTAGGAACAAGCTGTGTTTGTGAAACAATAATGCCCCAGGCGGCATACAGACGAAACATATATAATTCAGTACTGTATATATGCATGACCGTGAACTAACACTGTGTAGAAAGTGTCACAGCCACTATATATATAAAAAAAAATTAAAAAAAAAAAACATTCAATTTGTATCAATGTCAAGGTAAACGATATCTTTAGAAATTGTTTTGTTGAATTCTCTGCGCCGGGAAGTAATATCGTTGATTGTTACAATATAATGCGTTCAGAAAAATATTTATTATGAACACCATATAAACTTCACACTTACAGCATGGAAAACTAGAGGCAATACCTAGTGGCACCAAGGATAAATAATGAAAACAGTATAAAAAGTGTTGGGAACAAGCTGTGTTTGTGAAACACTAATGCCCCAGGCGACACCAAGGTCCAAAAAGGTATTTTAGTGTGAAGGTGTCCTTTGAAAGGGCTTTATTCGTTGAGTATGCATGTCAAATATGAGGTCTATATACCTCACGGTTCAAATGTTATAGCCAAGGTTAAAATTGAAAACAGAAAGACAAACAGACAAAACAAAAACAATATTCCCCCGATATTTCGATCCAGGGGCAAAAACTGTAAGTACATTAGACATATATTTCATACACTCATACATACAATGTATATTTAATAAAAAAAATATGGGAATCATGGATCAGTTATGAGTGTGAGTGTGCGTGTGTGTGGGGGAGGGGGGAGGGTGAGAGAGGGGTATATAGAACACTTTAATATGATACGTATTGCTACTACAAATTCACACTACATATGGAAAAATGGACAGACATGTAAATATGTATTATATAACATTATATAACATAATGATATTGTCATCGTGAATGCGGGAAATATTCATTTATATTCCATATATTCTTATAGTTAACATTAACAAACACTTGAAGAAAGGGAACTTTAAAATAATGCCTTTATCTATTAGTATAATGCTTTTTGGTAATCAAAACTTCATTTCGTATTAGATAATTTGTACGTAGAGACTTTCTTCATAAGACCGAGTCAGATGCATTTTCCCATGTTGATATTCATCGTAAGACATCACTTTAAAACTAAGGAATATCTCCGTCATGCATATCTGTGTCCTTAGATAGATTCTTTGGTTCACTTTTCGGTCATTTTGGCTTCAACATGGCTCTTCAAATATTTATATGTTTTGATCATTCCTACCATTCGGCCACGAGCATCACTGAAGTGACATAACTTGTCGAAATGCGCATATGGTGCACAAAATTAAAAGGTATATATGTTTTATATTTATTAAACAAAATATTTCCCGTCTCCGAATTTATCTTCAACGTATGTCTATAACATTTGTCTTCATAGGGACGCTTGCACAGTTAGGACCAATGAAAACGAAGTTGATCAAACCAGCATCCTGTTGTACCGGATATATACTCTAACCTTTTGCCTGAGGTCACTTCCTTTTCTGACGTTTGAAGTCTGCCGCATGGGTCAAGTCGACGTTTATTTGTAATGAATATGACACTGTCGACATAGTAGTTATCATAAAGCTCTACTTCGGTGATCCATTCTGTTTCGTCAAATGTATATGTATGGTTCTTATCTATCGCTGCGCATTGGGGATTATGAAAGCCGTGTTTCGGGGCTCATTCATCGTCGTATTGGATTTGCAAGGCAAATATGCGATACCCGCAGATCATTTTCATTTGAGCTATTTTTCGATGCCTCCATATATGAATATCGGAGAATCGTTCCCTAGAACCGATATCTTGTAATTCAAACATCTTGCTGTGGTAGATACCTAAAATTACAAAAATAAAAATTATAATCATAATTTTCTCCTATATTTCCTATTTTAAAGTTTCATCCCATCGATCTCACGTAAAACGCTAATCAGTATTTAAGAAAAAGATTTAGTTTTATAGGGAACATTCGCCAGGAACATGAGAACCAAGATAAGAATAAGAACATAAGAAGACTTTACAAATATTATTTGATATTATTATTATTATTATTATTATTATTATTATTATTATTATTATTATTATTATTATTATTATTATTATTATTATTATTATTTTTTTTTATTATTATTATTTATTATTATTATTATTATTATTATTATTATTATTATTATTATTATTATTATTATTATTGCTGCTGTAAAGACTTAGCATGGTTGCTCAATTATTATGGTTACCCGGCTTACGGATTCATCTTCCAAGAAAAGCAGACCGATACTAGTGCACTCTTAAAATGATAGATTACTGTAAGAAGTCATGAAAATAACCAAATAATAACACCAATAGTATGGGATGAAATTTTTAATATCGAAATATATAACGTGACGTCAACATAAGCCATCGAGGTTTTGCCCGTCTGAAAGCGATCTCGATTAAAGTAAATAAAACATTTTTCATAAATTTTCGGCCACTTGAAATATTCAAATGAACGATGTTAATTTCTTAACTACGTATATATATATAACCAGGAATTATGGACCCTTGGAAGAACTACTATAAGGGAAATTATAACGATGTCTTCCTCACCATAAATGGGAAATAATTTTATTTAATAAAACTTTTTGTAATTTAAAAACTGAAGTGACATTGCACAGATACGAAGACTTCTGCGTGTTATGTAAGGGATCTTCCTTCAAGTCCTTTTGTATATAATTCAATTATTTTCACATTGACCGTATAACGTATATATAAACGCACGGAGGAAAATTTACTCTATTTCTGTATAAATGTCCCTTCGAGCAATACATAATCGGGGCCATACGTAAACACAACTCCGGTTCGATCTAGATATAGGTCAATATATCCAGTGATCTCTATCTGAATGAGAGGTCGGTTTTAAATTGAATAAAATATACAAAAACATAAAATCATTACTGTTTGTTCTTTCATTTCGTTTTGAAAAACCCCGGCTCCAGAGGAACATTTCTATTCTTTGATATAAAACGAATTTAAGAATACTATAAATATCGATGTAGAGATAGCTGATACCAATTATATCACTGTACTTATGAGGTCGGCGAATGAACTAGATCACCAAAGTGCTGAAAGTAACGAATGGTCTAAGGTCAAATTAGTTGACTTAGAGTGCAAGCGGACGGTTTTCCTTAAGAGAAATCTAGAAATATATGACAAAATGTTTTTATTAAAATATAAAACATTCATCCTATATTGTTTTTCAATGATCACCAGCTCTCGATGTATGCCAAGTGTTTGTAGAGTCAGCTATATACTTCTTATAAACATGTATGTTACATTTATGGTCCCTCAATGTTCCTCTTCTGAACTCATAGAAGTGCTTCGTTTGGGGTCGTTACAATCCTATAAATTGATATGTGAAGGGTCTTTTTGCGTAGCTTTACTGCTCTCGGGGAAAGACATCATGCTGAAGTTAACCATTGTTCTGGGTCTGGTCGGCAGTGTAAGTTTCATGTCTTGATGTTGTATACTGATAGTTAAAGACCTGCTCTAAGTGTAGGTGTAGTCGGTAGTGTAAGTTTCATGTTTTTCATACACGCAGTTAATTGTTTATTCTAAGTGTAGTGAGCAGTGTATAAGTTTTATGTATTGATGGTTTATACAGGTTAGTAAATGTTTGTTTTATGTCTAGTCGGCAGTATAAGTTTATGTTTTGATATTTTATACAGGTAGATAATTGTCTGTTCTATGTCTAGTCGGCAGTGTAAGTGTTATGTATTGACGTTGTATTCAGGTAGTTAACTATTTGTTTTAGATGTAGTCGGCAGGGTAATTTTCTTTATTCTATTGGGATTGGTAACTGTTTGCATGCTCTTGTTCATGTAGAAGCATACGAGGATTATCACTTGTGTGTGTCGGGTTATTTAACGATTAAGCGTTCGTATGATTTTGCTTTACACTTGCAGACAAATTTGGGGTTGTTTCATTATCTATATTTGTTTCTGATTTTCTAAACTCACGCTGATTACGTAATGCATACCATTTCCTAGTTCTAAATCATTAAGTGATTCAAAGATTACCGTCTTTCCTCCGTGAAGAATTTCAACCGGATATGACGTGTACAAAAGATTCTGACATTAATACTATTCCGATTAATCAATTTCTAATCATCAATCCAAGACAATTGCGGATTGAATTAAATTTTGATTTACATTATTTTTGCTTATTCTATAAAAACTGGATATTCTCGCCAGGTGTGGCTTCCAAACAGGAGAAGCTCGTTTCTTATTATATCTAAATAACAATGTATACTATCTATATTTTGTTAATGTAACTGAGGCATATATTAGCGAAATTAAATGTCATAGAAGCTTAAGACCATTAAATTATATATAAATTCACTGTAAATGCTTCTGTACTAATCTGAAATATATATTTAAACTTTACAGTAATATCAGTTTGTGAATTATTTCAACCTAGGTAGTGTGCCCTGATTGATAGCTGTGTCCTAGATAAGTTCCTCCATGGTGACTTCTGCCACATAACTGAGCCAGTAACTCCTCTATTTTCTTTGCTATTACTTTAAGGTTTATTTAGTAATTAGCCTGTTCTTCAAATATTTATACTTTGGATTTCCACATTTCAAACGATCTGTAGAGACATACATGTAAATCGTCGAAAGTGCATATCGAGCACTAGAGTATTGCACTTATGTATGTTCTTATATTCATTCATTTGTAAAAGTATATATTGCAGTTACATTCTTTTTTTTATTCATGTTGCAATATGGAAAGTGGTGGTTGTCGTTCTTTTATAAACAGTGTCGTTATCAAAGGATGAAACTAGAATCTTGTATGATGAGCCAAAATGTCATGACAAGAAAGATGTCCCCAATATGCTCAAAGATTTGTCACCGAAATCATAAATTGGTGCGTGTTCATATATATGTAGGATAGGTATATAGGAAGGTAGGTACGTAGGTACGTATGCCTTTGAAAGCCGCCATTGTTTTATAACGGTTAAGATTTTTTTGTTGTAGTGCCTATGTATGACAACAACACATAGACCTCATGCTTCTCATAGTCGTCACCCCCATCATTCCCATACACACGGACCGACACAGGAGCCCGATGTCACACATTCAATCGGATTCCACTACTATCACACCACAGTAAGTACACAAAACTTATGTAAATGTAAATGTAATGTGATAGGAACTGAAGAGAAAATATCAACTGAAAAGTTAAAGAAATATTCTGATAACAGAACATTATTACAAAAAAAGGGCGGCATATGTACCTTTTAAAACATACTTATGTTAAGAAGTAACACCTGTTAGTGTCATTACATACAGAATATCTTTTAGCCGTTGTAGTTCAATTTGTAATGTGCTCGGCCTGTGACCAAGAGTTTCCGGGTAAGAGTTCCGCTGATGTCTCGGCGGTTTTTAGTCTTTCGGAAGAGACAGTACAAACACGAACCCTTGTAATGTGTTTGTGAAACACAAATGCCCCTAGCGGAAATAAAGTCCATTTAGGGCAAATTTTGAAATGTATGTCAAAATTATTGTCAAGGTAATGACATCAATGACCTTGGTATATTTTGAAAGTGATTTATTAATGGAGTATGCATGTCAAGTATGAAATATCTATCTTTTACGGTCAAAAGTTATAGCCTTAGTTATGGTTGACAACAGCCATGGCCAGGTCAAAAACAATATGCCCCGATCTATCTAACCTATCTAAAAAATCTGTCCTATCATTGCAGATGCTGTCACCATAAACGTGCAATATGTATCCATTTCAAAAAGGTTTTTTTTTCTGTTACTCTAGCACGATATGATTGCACATCTGAAGCATACCTGTTACATCTATCACTTGAGTGCCCAACAACAAATTGATGTACACACTGCACATGGATTATCCACCATAGAGGTACAGTCAATCATCTTGTTTTGATTATTTTGTCTAATAAAATGTGTAAATTCTGGTAGTTTCATAAACTGCTATGTGTAATACATTTCAAAAATATATAGCAGATTGCGTGGTCTTGAGTACCTTAATGACTTGACAAAAACATCTGAGTATAGTTTTAATTTTAATATGTTTTCGTCTATGCTTTCTGTAGAAAACTTGAAATCTTATTTTTTGGGTTTGTTTCACTTTCAGAAAATGATCATTGATAAAATGGACATGGCGGACCCTTCAACGATGAGCGCAGTAACTTATGATGACCTGAAGGTACGTAGTGCCCTGATGGCTAAATACTGTGCACCACCAAGGATCACGTCCATCCAAATGTTTAACTAGCGGTCTCCAAATCCTATCGTATATCTGAACTACATATGCAGTTGTTAAATAAAAAAATCTAATATTCATACGTGCATTTGTTTTTTTTTTGGATCTTGGTGAATTTAGGTTCACAGTTTTTATTAAATAAAGATATAACTACTGTAATCCGCAGAAAATCCAGACTTCAGGGGAACATGAACTGAATAATAGCAGATAAGTATAAAAGAATGAATAAAAAGAACAATCAAATAAATATATAAACAATAATAATAATAATAAGGAAATATTTTGAGAAGATTGAAGAGGTTTTCACTGGACATTTTTGTACAATCTGACAGCTATATATCTACAAAGGTCAAAATAAACAAAAATCTAAGTATAATAAAGTCGTTTGTAAGTGATACAAATGATATTCCTAGAGTTCCTGGACAATAAGTCTTCGACTTTAAGTCGAGTCTGCTACATATCAAGTGTCTGAGCTCGTTTCTAAATCGGCAGAGCACGATTTACTTACATGTGTATGTTTATGTCAATTTATACACACTTGATATCTTGGTCTCTGTATTACTAAACGTGTTTATATATATTTTTATGACTGAGAAACTTGTTGATACTTGCTCTCCATATGGAAAATTATTTATACAGTTGAAATGTTTGTTCTTTTGCTATTGTGCTTTTGTGATAAGTGAGATGGTGGGCCAGTAAACCACACCAATCGATTGACTAGTGTCATATCACTTGAGTCGGTATCACAACTGCACTTTGTAATGGTCTTATGTGTTTTTTTTTCCAAATGATTATAATATAAACAGTGCATTTCTGTGGTGACTTCTGTCATACGACTGAGTAAGATGCTTTTTCTTTTCTTTTTATGATTTGAAAAAAAAAATCAGAACACTTTAATTTAAAGACTGGAAAATATGACAAGGGAAAGCAAGATTTGCGAACGTACGCAGGAAACAGTGAGAGATCTTCTACCTGCCTAGCCTACCGTGACACGCGACCTTGATTTTACTGCCTCATCCGGAAGACTGAATACCAGTGCGCCCACAGCGGAAGTCGGATCCGGGATTTTCGTTCATGAGCCGAGCACCTCGTCCACTGGGTCACACCAGACTAGTACCTATAGATCAGCGGTTTTTCCCAGTTTAAATAACAACACATTAAATGCGGATTTTAACATTTAAGCGTTGGGTCAGATTTGTAATAGAAAGGGTGGTATTCACAGCCATCATTTACAAGGAGCTACTTCAGAGCATGTTAAACTTGAGGCCGCATCACCAGGTCTGACATTCAAACGATTTACCGCATGTATTTCCGGTGGAATACACATATTGGTGATTACATGATTGTTTCAATGTTGTCTGCGTCAAAATTTCTCTGTTTTGAGCAATTTTGACGGAAACATAATGAAGAAAGTTGCATCAAAGCTGCAATATGCTGAGTTGCAAGACGTTTTGATACCCACATTCTAGGTAATTTTTTAATGCTTATTCGAACGACGAAATTGCTATAATTTACGGTACTTAGAACACTAATGTAAAAAAAGAAGGTAACTGGTGTCACATGGCTATGGCACTAACAACAATGTACCACAGTGGGAATTCACGGACCCCTGAAATTCAGAGGTGAGACCAGGTGCCCAGGGGAGTGAGCGTCTCCTGTTTGGCAAGCTATACCCGCCGCGAATGTCCTTATATACAGACGAAACATATATAATTCAGCACTGTATATATACATAAATGTGAACAAAAACTTTGTAGAAAGTGTCACAGCCACTAAAATAAAAAATAAAAACAAAACATTCAATTTGTAGCTATGTCAAAGTAAATGATATCTTTATAATTTGTTTTGTTGAATTCTCTGCCCCGGCAATTAATATTGATTGATTGATTGATTTTTGTTTTACGTCACACCATGTAAACTTCACACTTACAGCATGGAAAACTAGAGACAATACCTAGTGGCACCGAGGATAAATAATGAAAACAGTATAAAAAGTGTTAGGAACAAGCTGTGTTTGTGAAACAATAATGCCCCAGGCGGCATACAGACGAAACATATATAATTCAGTACTGTATATATGCATGACCGTGAACTAACACTGTGTAGAAAGTGTCACAGCCACTATATATATAAAAAAAAATTAAAAAAAAAAACATTCAATTTGTATCAATGTCAAGGTAAACGATATCTTTAGAAATTGTTTTGTTGAATTCTCTGCGCCGGGAAGTAATATCGTCGACTGTTACAATACAATGTGTTTAGAAAAAGATTCATTATGAACACCATATAAACTTCACACTTACAGCATGGAAAACTAGAGGCAATACCTAGTGGCACGGAGGATAAATAATGAATCACAGTATAAAAAGTGTTAGGAACAGGCTGTGTTTGTGAAACACTAATGCCCCAGGCGGCACTAAGGTCCGAAGAGGTATTTTCGTGTGAAGGTCACTGTCAAGGTCAAAAGGTAATCGACATTGGTGTCATTCGAAAGGGCTTTATTCGTTGAGTATGCATGTCAAATATGAGGTCTATATACCTCACAGTTCAAATGTTATAGCCAAAGTTAAAATTGACAACAGAAAGACAAACAGACAAAACAAAAACAATATGCCCCCGATCTTTCGATCCGGGGGCAAAAACTGTAAGTACATTAGACATGTATTTCCTAAAATTCATACATACAATGTATATTTAATAAAAAAAAATATGGGAATCATGAATCATTTATTGTTATCATTTATGAGTGTGAGTGTGCGTGTGTGTGTGTGTGTGGGGGGGGGGGGGGGGGGTTGAGAACGGAATATTTAGAACACTTTAATATGATACGTATTGCTATTACAAATTCACACTACATATGGAAAAACTGACAGAGACGTAAACATGTACTATATAACATAATGATGTTGTCATCGTGAATGCGGGAAATATTTATTTATATTCCATATATTCTTATAATTAACATTAACAAACACTTAAATAAAGGGAACTTTCAAATAATGCCTTTATCCATTTGTATAATGTTTTTTGGTAATCAGAACTTTATTTCTTATTAGATAATTTGCACGTAGAGACCTTCTTCATAAGACCGAGTCAGATGCATTTTCCCATGTTGATTTTCATCGTAAGACATTAAACAAAATATTTCCCGTCTCCGAATTTGTCTTCAACGTATGTCTATAACATTTGTTTTCATAGGGACGCTCGCATTATTATGACCAATGAAAACGAAGTTGATCAAACCAGCATCCTGTTGTACCGGATATATACTCTAACCTTTTGCCTGAGGTCACTTCCTTTTCTGACGCCTGAAGTTTGCCGCATGTTTCTAGGCGACGTTTGTTGGTAATGAAAATGACACTGTCTACATAATAGCTATCATAAACCTCTACTTCGGTGATCCATTCGGTTTCGTCAAATATATATGTATGGTACTTATCTATCGCTGCGCATTGGGGATTATGAAAGCCGTGTTCCGATGCCCATTCATCACCGTACTGGATTTGCAAGGCAAATATGCGATACCCGCAGATCATTTTCATTTGAGTTATTTTTCGATGCCTCCATATATGAATATCGGAGAATCGTTCCCTAGAACCGATATCTTGTAATCCAAACAACTTGCTGTGGTAGATACCTAAAATTACAAAAATAAAAATTAGAATAATAATTTTCTCCTATATTTCCTATTTTTAAGTTTCATCCCATCGATCTCACATAAAACGCTAATCAGTATTTAAGAAAAAGATTTAGTTTTATAGGGAACATTCGCCAGGAACATGAGAACCAAGATAAGAATAAGAACATAAGAAGACTTTACAAATATTATTTCATATTATTATTATTTCATATTATTATTATTATTATTATTATTATTATTATTATTATTATTATTTATTATTATTATCATTATTATTATTATTATTATTATTATTATTATTATTATTATTATTATTAATTATTATTATTATTATCATTAATTATTATTATTATTATTATTATTATTATTATTGCTGTAAAGACTTAGCATGGTTGCTCAATTATCGTAGTTACCCGGCTTACGAATCCATCTTCCAAGAAAAGCAGACCGATAATAGTGCACTCTTTAGAATAATATATTACTCTAAGAAGTCATGGAAATAACCAATAATAGCACCAATAATATGGGATGGAATTTTTAATATCGAAATATATAACGTGACATCAACATAAGCCAAGGTTTTGCCCGTCTGAAAGCGACCGCGATTAAAGTAAATAAAACACTTTTTCATAAACTCTAGGCCACTTGAAATATTCAAATGAACAATGCTAAATTCTTAACTACGTATATATATAATCAGGTATTATGGACCCTTGGAAGAACTACTATAAGGGAAATTATAACCATGAATGGGTAAGATGTTTTAACGATCGGTTCAACTGCATTTCAATTGAAAATTCCTGTGATGTCTTTTTTATCAGCTTGACGACTTAGTTATACAGACGAGCATGAGTACTGTATCTTTTCTCATGTCTTCCTCACCATAAATGGGAAATAATTTTATTCAATGAAACTATTTGTAATTTAAAAACTGAAGTGACATTGCACAGATACGAAGACTTTTGTGTGTTATGTAAAGGATCTTCCTTCAAGTCCTTTTGTATATAATTCAATTATTTCCACATTTACCGAATAACGTATATATAAACGCACGGAGTAAAATTTACTCTATTTCTGTATAAATGTCCCTTCGAGCAATACATAATCGGGGCCATACGTAAACACAACTCCGGTTCGATCTAGATATAGGTCAATATATCCAGTGATCTCTATCTGAATAAGAGGTCGGTTTTAAATTGAATAAAATATACAAAAACATAAAGTCATTACTGTTTGTTCTTTCATCTCAAGGTATTCTTTCTATCTCGTTCATATACTATCTCTATAATTGATGGGCTGCTATAAGATCGCGATTCTGATTGGCTAACGTAAGATTTGATGTGCGAAATTTGATTAATCACTTTTAGATACAAGATGTAATCGTTCTTGGTTGTATTTTGAAACACCTGTAATTAAATTATAAGAAATGACTCAAAATTTTGTCTATCGATGTATAGACAAAACGAGAAGCGCAAACTATATAATGCGCGAAGCGGCCATTTCTTAAATAAATGTGTAAATAATAGTTGTAAGTTCTAAGCAAGCAAAAATGACTGTCATGCTCTTTAATGCGGTCTAGAAATCAAGTTCAGATGGAATTTTGCGTTAACGCAAACACGTGTTCTTAGCACTCCTCAGCACAAGAGAATGACAAACTTGGTGTTAACGCGACGATCACGATATTATGTTAAGAATGCACCTGGCTGTAGACAGACACACACAAGAAAGACTATGCACAATACTTAACTAAGTAAAAATGGGCAAAAAAGAACTACATCTTTATTTGTTGTTGCGAGCAATACATGAGAAATGAGCTTAGAAATAGGTGATATTGTGTAATTTAACCCGGGACGAAAGGAATTGAAAAAGAAATGAAAAAGTGAATATATGATAGAAATTATTATCTGGAAGAGTATAATCACGAGGAACAAAGCAGATTGAAAAACAAATATGAAAAATATTCAGTACTTTTTATTGGTGTGGTGTATATAAATGTAAAGATGATGGATAAAGTACTGTATTAAGTTTGCTGAGTTCTATTGTTTGAAGCAGATGTTGGCAAAAGTATTCTTTAGCTACTATCTCTTCTGTCATCCACCTTGGCTAATGGTCAATCAATTGCTAATACCGACATATCTTCCAATGAATGGTTGTCCTGGTTGATATGCTAATTCTAACCCACAAGTAAATCAACTTTTTTGTGGTGGTAGGCAACTTATGGTTATTTACTCTCACGTTAAGTGCATCCTCGGCTTTCCAATGTGTTGTTTGTTGCATACCCACGGGTGACTATACGACATTTTTGAATTTTCAAAAATATTGTTTGTACTGGCGTCTCTTATTGAAACTTTAAAAAAACAGAAGTGGTATTAGAACAGGTCTTGGCCTTTCAGTAGGCAACCGAAGAGCTGAAGCAATGGCTGTTTTCATACGTTTGGATTTGGATTTTTATTTACAAAAATGCTTATAGAAAAGATAACAGTCCTAACAAAACGGTGGGATAGAAATCGATGACTAACGCCTAATACCGGTATCCTAAAAGTTATGTATGTTGTCTTGATAACCCCCTCCTAACAAAACAACAACAATACAAAAAACACCAACATACGTTATATAGTGTATATTAATGTTTAGAGTGCATGTTTATTTCCTAATTAATTATATATATTTACCAAAGCTTAAGGTAAGTCACAAGTTCGTTTCCTTATTTCAAAGAAGATTTACCCATATGATTCCGTCGTTATCAATATCTCTATACAATTATATGTACAATAATAATAATAATTCTCACGTGGTAAACATTTAAATGTGCGACTACTCCAACTACCATTCTCCATACAGGTAATCTGAGCCTCGCTTTTCACGCTAGAGTCAGAATTGCAGGTGTACCTGGCTTTGCTCCATAACCCCGTACCAAAACTCACATTACAGATTGCGTTGGAAACTATCTCGGGAAACCCGCAATCTGTCACAATAAAAAAGAATCAATATAAAATCTATGTGAGCTAGCATTTGTGTCTTAACAACTACACCTAAATTTTAAAAGAATATATAAGCTCTGCCGAGTAGGCAGGAAATAAAGAAGACTATGTTGAATTTACGTTGTTTGTCAACAGCCACAATTAAAAAGATGCCACTCGGTTTTTAAAAAATCATCAAACTGAGACTTTAATGATTCTCATGACATTCTATTGCCTTCATACAAGGAATTATATAGAATTGTTGTAGCAGATAACCAATGCATTGTTTATTATATAATGAATATTGTTAAACATTTCTTCGTCTGGCGTTTGCTTGAAGAGGAGCAATTCAGATAAAGAGAATGTTTTGATATTATGAATATCATTTTAATATTAAAGTTTAATTATAATTTTCACAACTGTCTATATGATTATACCGTCCCCAGTTTATCATTAGCATGCAAGTACTCTATGTTTAAATGAAAACGAGTGAGAACAGATGTCATTCTAGCTATTTGTTACAATAAAAATAATTCACACGCAACTGTATTTTCAATTTTTGTGTGGAAAAAAAGCTGCGAACAGAAAGTATGTGTTCAGTTTTAGAGTAGTAACGATGGTAGATCGCTCACTAGAGACTACTACCTCACACCTTTTCTAGAGTAGTGATTTTGTTTATAAGTGCATATCCAATTTCCAATAGATGCATAGTGCATGATGCATACGTTTTACGTCCTTTTTGTCGTTTTATACTTCAATCTAACGAAAGAATTTTAAAAAATAGATTCATTCCTTATCATTTAATTTCTTTCAAACATTGTTTTTATTCTTGAAATTGGTGCATTTTATCTGTACTTTTTTTCTCAAAATCTGTACATTTCTGCCGCTGTGGCGTGAATATTGACGTCACAGTTAAGAATACGCTGGAATTTACATTTTCAGGAAAAAATGTCATTTAGAAATGCATGTCGTAATTATCTAACAGCAGTGAAGCAATAAAACATAAAAACAAAGGGATTGAAAAAAATGCTTTGCCTCTGTAAATTCATTTTTCCACTTCAATATTCTTAAACTCCAAAACATGTATACACCAACATTCAACTTACCAATAGTACTCCCAATGGAATCTTCATCTTCACACATTATTTTCTATATGAAAAAAGAGAGAACAGGTATAGAAATGCAGTAAGGACATTCAGTTTCCAATTCACATTTTTCAATATGTTAATATCATATTATGACTAAGCTATGTAGGTATTATGGACACATTATAAGAAATCAAAATCATAATGAAGTAAAAGAAAAAAGAAATTTAAAAATAAATTGGAAAAAATAATAGAATAAATAAAATAAAATAAAATAAATATTTGAATTAAAAAAATGATAAATAAAATATAAATATATAAATTAACGACCTCTATAAAAAGATCGATTTATTAGCCATTACGAATGAACAATTGGGTAGAAGATATAGAATACTAATACCTCACTTAAGTTGATATTACTGCTAATGTTCTGGTTATGATCTAACACCTTGTTTGGTCTTCACTGGTATGTCAAATGGTAAGACAGCAAGAAACATGTATACAAAATAGAGGTACTGAGTAAGATTCCGCGTGATGTTGAAAAAGGAAAAAATCTATTACACACACACAAAATATTGTCATCACTGTCTCTTGCTATAAAGAGATGTGTGATCAGGTGCCACGGAAGATTCAACATCCCCTGCTGACCGGTCACATCTGCCGTTATGCTATAGGATCATGCAGGTTAGTATATCTCGTAGTCACGTTAAGTTGTAACAGTAAAGTCGTAAACTGAAGCGGGGCAAGAAAAAAAAAATTAATATCAGAACATATCTACGCGTATTAATTTGGTGTATCGCATGCGCATTTCCGCAACTTCAGTCTCTTCAGTGATTCTCAAAAATTAATTTACAAATAATTTGGGATCAATATAAAGGCAATGAAAGTTGATGATAAAGGTAAACGATATGATGTAGTACTATGTCGATGTAAATGGATTAATAAGTATTACAATCAAGAAGGATAGTCCAAATGACGACAATAACTTCATAAACACAAATTGCGACCGTGAATTTTGTGAATGTAAACTTAAAACGCGAATTTTCAATAGCTTACCTGAATGAAGAACCGTATTATTTACGCCTACCTGAATTGTAATATTTTCCAAAGCATTGACACTTATTTATTCGAAGAATTCAAGCTCATGTTGTAAAGGAAGTTTTTGTATAACTGATTATTTCTATAACTAAAAAACTTACTGACATCCATGTGCCTCTTATAACATACATCCCGTGCTTATTTACAACCATATGTCCACCAGTGGTCTGATTGCCATGGTTTATATCGCAAAGTTTCAACGAGCGATAATAGTTTATCGAAGCACATTTTAACATGCGATGACATGCTCTTGCGCAACATCCGTAACTTATCTTGGTTTTCTTAGTGATCAGTGCACTCTTTCGAATGATGCCATACTGGACTGTGCATACAGGAGAGTAGAAATCTGCGATAGCACATGACTGTGATACAGTGGTATGTAGTATACGTGTTAAGAACAAAACGATTAAGATCAATCCCGTCATGCTTAGAATTTACTTCACAGCCTGAAATATAATAGGTTAAGAAATTCAATCTTACATACGTGTACCTCACCGAGACACGTCACAAATCGACTATTTCAAGAGAGTTGCACAATACCATGTACAGGGCATAGATTTGTTTTGATTTTTCTTTCCTTTTCCTTTTTCGTGCAATACATGTTAATACCAATATTGAGAATATCGTCGTTTTTGATTGGCAGTCTAATGCTCTACAGTGTCTATTCTGTAGAAGGAAAGTGCTTTCAGCTATATCAGTTTCAAACCTGACAAACCCCTGAATAGTACATACACCAGTGACATATTTCCCTCCTTGAAGGTATAGTGTCCACGAGATATGGAGGTTAGGTCGAACTTCTGCTAGCTTGACAATGATGTATTGTTCCCTAAAAGTGAAAAACTAGTAACCGTAAAAAGTATCGAGGATAACAATCAGCTCGAGGTCTGGCTTCAGGCTCTAGAAAGAGAAGATTTTTATAGCTTTGAAAACCAATTCGATTCTATACCTGGCGGAGTAGAAACGGTCCAACGACCCTGTCTACGTTATCACAATAGAAATGTTGGAAGCGGAATAATTCAGTAATCGTGCAGAATAAACAATTAACATCCAAGTCACCTTTGTATATATGTATATGTATTTATCAAAATAAAAATATCTAATCAGGTTATGATTATAGTCTGACCAGGCTGTATGACATAAATCACCAAACACATGCACATTATACATAATAGGTAAGTAAACACAGAAAACGACTTTACAAAACTATTCGATTGTGCTGCAGTTACGATACCGACTAAGGACGGTCGATTTACATAATAAACGTCACTCAGTTGCTGTGGTTAACCTGTTCACCTTCCCACTCCCCACAAAAGCAGCACAACCAAAGTACATACATTTTATATTTTATAAATAATCCTGCATAAAGAGAAAAAGGATCAATATGTTTCTCAATATGATCGTAAAATTTTCCCCAAGAAATGTTTATGGAATAATATGCTAGTAATAAAATCTGTAATGCGACATCAACAAGTAAACCGTGCTCTGCCCTAGAGAGGCCCAATACAAGATTTATGGTCCTTCGGATGATCCCGGAGTGATACTGTTGAGAGCGTTTAACTATTTTAGAACCCGCCGATATAAAACTTATTTTGTACATTAGATCACAGTAGAAATTAAAATGAGAAATTCTGCTTGGTATCTATTGTAGAAAAGTCACATTTTCGAACTTAGATAAAATGAAGTATGTTCCTTTAAAAGACAGACTTTTGAAGCGATGAACCCCCTTTAATCCATTAGAAGCGACGGAATAATCTTGGAAAATTACAGGAAAGCCCGAATCCCCTTTCTCTTTTACCTTAGTTATAGATTGGCAACCTCTACATTCTACTTCAGTTGGCAGTTATTGCAGGAGCACTGATAGGTTACATTGTACATGTACATAAGTACTTGAATGTTGCAACTGAAGTAAATTTGATCACATACTAAATGCACCTTGTATAAATTGTTTCCTACTGTTTTGTACTTTAAAATTGTGCTGCAATAATGCAGCTATGCCATAGTTGTTGATCTTTAAATTTGCATTGGCAGATTTAGAAAGGGGGAGGGGTTGCAGACGTGTGTACGTGGTTGCAAACAAACCACCACCCCCATCTTGGTTGAAAGATTTTACCGAAAGGTCATTTTCGACCATTTTTTGGGATGCAAGCCCCTTTTTCTGGACCGAAAAGCACAAAGCATTTGTCATGGGAAGCTGCAATCACCCCTTTCAAAAATTTGTAGATGGGTCTATGAATTTGTGATGAAATAATGTAGCAAAGTTATAATTGTTGATCCACGGTAGCTCTAACACAGTTGATCAGTTCTTAAAACCCTGATGTCCGCCTAACTTACTCAAGAAAATGGAAAATCTTGATTTTCAGTTATTCATCTTCATCTTTCAAAAAGGCAAAACCATTCGATAAATCTTGTTTAGTCTTAACTTTTGGTGTATGCTGTATGTTTATATGAAGAAGCCTTCATATTTTATAGAAAAAAAATCAATTTTAGATAGGGCGATTTCCATGTTAAATTTTGACTTGAGGTCGCCAAGTTTCCCATAGACACAATGTTAAACATCGGCGACGTCACGTCAAAATTAACATAGAAAACGCCCTATCTAAACGATTTTTTCCCTATAAAATACGAATGCTTCTTCGTAGAAACATGTATCATACACCAAAAGTTACGACTAAACAAGATCTGTCGATTGGTATTAATTTTGTAAAACTATTTTAAAGATAAATAAGTTAAAATCCAGATTTTTCGGTTTACAAAGTGAGTGGCGCGGACAGTAGTAATTCGGCATGGCACATAACCACGTATCAAGATTTAACGCTCCTTGCCTAACCCGTCATCATTATATTCGAAGTCCGAATTTATCGATATCGGCGTCCGACTCGGAGTCAGTGCTGGCTTTCGAATCTCTCCAAACTTCCGGCACTGGTTCGTACATATACGGTTGGAACTCCTTATTTTTTTTAACTCGTCCCGATTCAATCAAGGTCTTCCACATCGCTATCGAGACTGAAATCCATTCTGTTATTGATAAGGGTAATTCTCGATAAGCAACAATGGTATTTGTTTCTGTGGCCTGTGACGTCATCAATTAAGGACGATAATTCAGTAGAGCCAAATTTGAGTAAGCTGAGTTTGATATCGTTATGAAGGGTATAGCAAGTGTAAGACGGACAAAGGAGTGTGCTTAAAGAGGAAGGAGGGAAAGGTGTAAGCCCCGCCTCTTGTACAGCTAACGAATAGTGATAATTTGAATCTGTTAATCACGTATCGATTCATCACGCTGATCACAAGAGCGGATGACCGGGGTATTTGTGGTCAACCATGCAAAACCATGCAACATAAAATTCATATCAATTGAATTATTCAATATGAACGCAAATACGATCATTAAAATTTGTTAAGCCACGGTCTAAACATTTTTTAATTTCGGGTTAATCATTTTCTTCGAAAATGCTAATGCGTTGTTTTAATAGGTAATTAACATAATGCAGAGAACAAAGTAAAAATATCAGTTAAAAATTAATTTTGAGAAAGCGTTTTCATATATCTGAATCTCTTACAAATATCATCATTTTGTTTCTAGTTTCTAAAACCCAACAATGAACACCGTAACTTTGAATCTATCACCTGATAAGCTTCAAGCGTTACAGGTATTATTTTGCGCACAATGACTTGGACCGAGATAAATGCTCCCCAAGCACCGTGACAGAGGACCTTGTAGACATCAAACCTCCTTGCAATGAGCCTCTCATTCCACTTGAAGGATAACACGAATGCCCAGATTGTTTTTCGTCACCCTGCCTGATAGATGATCGCAACTCGCAGATGTGGTGACCAGAATCAGAAAAAGAAAGGTACTATACAAGAAGTTCTGGACAATGCTATGCCATCGTGAGTGTGTGAGATGATTCTCGATATTTAGATAGAAATATTCAGGAAGTCAGTCTGGACCGAAGGCGAAACAGATTTGTATGACAGTCCCATGGATATAGGAGGGAAATTATGCCTAAATGTATGCGTAAAGTACGGGAGAAATATCGGCTAATGTCCTCAAACTCTTTCAAAATAAAACTTTCCGAATAGAGATAAAAGCAAACAATTACATCAAACACCCCATCCCCTAGAGAGTAATAAAAGCAATCAAAATGAAAAAATAAAACACTACTAGAATCTTCATAATTGGGACTAAAGAATGTACTTTCTATTACCAATTCAAACAATACACATTGTTCATACCAAAATATGGTATGTTCACACCTCCCGATTACCATGGGCCTCCAGGCATACCCGATACTCCGATAACCAAGCGCATCTAGGCAATACCCCGAGCTGGAGACAAGCAGTGATTTCAGCGACCAGTTAAACCATGACCCCAGCGTAATCACTTGACTTGAACCGTACGGTCAAAACGTTTCCCCTTTAATATTTTTTTCACTCTTCATATATTGATTTTTGAACATATAATTATACCAAAAGGGTATATTAGATTATGTTTCACTTCACCTTTAAAGAAATGATATGAAATATACCTATTGATACTGACTGCATGTATTACTTATATATAACCATGACCATGAGTAATCTCTTAAGCAAATATTGTTACTAAAAAGAAGCAAGTACGTATTTTCCGTATTCCCTTCCAAGTCCCAGAGAGAAAGTGACAGGAAATAATGGATAATATGAAATAAACTCCTTTCAATATACGTGTTTGTTTTGTAAAATCCTCCATAAATAATTAAGCGAGACGTCAAGAGTTCTGTCGACCAATCAATATATTTTATGGAGATTCAGTTTTCGAGTTGTATTATGGATCTATCTAGAGGTTTCGAATGATAAGTCGAAAGGAAAATGATGGAAGAAGTACCAAACCGTTAATCATTCTCAAAGTCCAAGGACAGACACAAAATCGTGTAAGTTTCAAAAAGGAGCTGTTGTGAACCCCGAAATACTGAAAAATTCTGAGGTGAGACCAGGTGCCCAGGGGAGAGTAAGCGTCTCCTGTCTGCATACATCACGCGTCACAGCAGTTCTCAAGAAACATGTCAAACTCAAGAGTTTTGGTTTCATAATTGTACATCCGAAAGTACAAAACTGGTATACAAAGTCATATTTGCTGTTCACTGAACAGTTCATTTAGTCGCAATCCAGAATATTATCAATCATTCTAGAAAGAAATGCATCATGTTTTCGTACAAGATCCCCATAGCAACCGTAGAACTTCCTCAGTGACGATTTCAGACGTTCTTTAACATATTCCTGCATGAGCAACTTAGTGGCCAGTCGTTTGGCCCTTGGAATAAAACCTTCGTATAGAGAACAGGTTCTTGCGTACTTTATAAGCTGAGATATAAAAAATGAGATGGCTCATAAATAGGTATCTAAATTCTACTAGATCACTTTTTTTTTTTTTTTTTTTTTTTTTTTTTTTTTTTTTTTTTTTTTTTCCAAATGTTTATTTGCATTATAAACCCATATTACAATTCACTATAACCCGGGTCAGGCTATGGTGCATATCAATAACAATGAACAATACTCAGCACTTGTCTACAATACACTTATTTACGAACATGTAACACATACGCACACACACATCCAACTCAGACAATTTCTTATCTGTAATTGAAACTATTTATTCGATACTTTTGGCATCAAAAATTCATTATCCAACATATTTTCTAAAATTTCTATAGTAGATTTCATTTTACCATTTGTATGATATTTTTTAACCAGTTATTTTTATAACATTCAATTTTATTATGTCCAATATAAATTCCAAGGCATTTAATACAGTTTGTATTTACCTCGATCCCGAACAAATTCTTATATCTATCCTTTAATCCACCCATTAAAATGCATTCAGTTTTATCTATATTAATTTTAGAACCTGCAACAGAACAAAATGCATTTATTTCATCTAATGCTTTATTCATTGAATCAGTATTTTTCAAGCACACTGTCAAGTCGTCTGCATGTTGAATAGTTTTTATTTCAAAATCGTCAAAAATAGTTATTCCATTTATTTCATTATTATTTCTTATATTAATAGCCAAAATTTCTGCAACGAAAAGGTATAAAATCGCAGAAATAGGACAACCTTGTCTTATTCCACGGGACATATGACATGTTTTAGTAATCCACCCATTATTTTTCAATCTAAATATTGGTTTATTATAGAAAATTTTTATCCAGGACAAAAAATTTGGACCAAAATTAAATTTTTCTAATACTTTAAATAGGAAGTCCCATTCAACAGAATCGAATGCTTTTTCAAAGTCTAGAAATAACAATGCACCATCTTCATTTTTAAGTTCACAATTATCAAATATATCAAGTATAAGGCGTGCATTTTCACCTATATTCCGACCTTTGATGTAAGCAGATTGCTGTTTACCAATAAGTTTATCTATTATTTTTTGAAGACGTCGCGCAAAAATAAAAGCCATAATCTTATAGTCTGTATTGGTTAAACTAAGAGGTCTATAATTCTTAAGATTATTTCTTTCACCCTTCTTAAATAAAAGAGAAAGAATAGCTAATCTTTGTGAGAAACTCATCTCCGTTTTCTCAAAAATCTGATTAATAACGTCGTAGAACAAGGATTCTATATCATACCAAAAACATTGATAAAACTCCGAATTTATCCCATCTATTCCAGGACTCTTGCCTTTTTTCATGTCAAAAACTGCATTTCTTATTTCTAATTTAGTAGGCATACTATCACACAATACCTTCATTTCATTGGACAGCTGTGGAGTATCAACAGATTCAAGATATCTCTCTATTTCACCTTCTTCGATTTTTGTTTTACTATATAAATTCGTGTAAAAACTACACATTTCTTTTAATATTTCCATATTGCCATGAATGATTTCATTCTTATTATTTTTTATCTACTAGATCACTTAAAATTCAGTCTTTTATTATTTTGGAACGTAAACTATAGATAAATTTCTGCATTCCTCTATAGTTTCCCATCTCTTATATGTGGTCGATTTCAAGGACATGAAATTAAAACTCTCAAACAGATTTTACGAGTTGACTAATGTAATTCTATAGAAATAGTTAAATCGTGTCATTTTTGGGGGAGGGATATATTCGACCGCTCTTGTAATAAATGCGGCCGCGCTTTTGGTTACCATGGTTTTCCGACAACAGGTTGATAAAACGGTGATAAGAGATAACACGACATAATTTGGCGTAGATGCTTATGTTTGGTAAATATGGAAAGAACATGTGGAAAAAAATTATCTCGTGCGCACGACGTAAAAAGTCATGCGCACGTAATAAAAAGTCGTACACACAAGAAAATTATTATTATATTATTTAGTATACTAACTAAATTGTGCCCACGAGATAGTTATGTCGTGCGCACGACATAAAAAGACGTGCACACGAGATAATTATGTAGTGCGCATGAGATAGTTATGTCGTGCGCACGACATAAAAAGACGTGCACACGAGATAATTAGGTAGTGCGCATGATTTAATCAGCCAATAGCAGTGTCTCTCACATAACTGCTAAGGGATCTCTTGCTTTATCGGAATCTTATTGAATAAATCTCTGATTCAGAAAGACCTTCAGATATATTCCATAATTTTTGAAATCAGGGCCTGATCAAGGATTTGGATTTGCGTGGGGAGACGTCGGGCGAGAAATATGGGAACCGCCTAAGTCCCCAGCAGGTCCAAATCTTCGTCTCCTCTCCCACTCTCCCGCAAACTCACGTAATTTGGCGGACTTAAATTTCACTTCAACTTAACGTCCTGACCGTAGCATTTACAAGTCAAACTAAACAAATATACTTCTGGTTTATGTTCTCTGCATATCGTACCCGTCACAAACAGGCAGTTCAAAGGTATCATAACAATATTCTGTAGTAATACAGTTCAAAAATAATTTCTCTGTATTTTACAAGAAGGATAAAGTTTTGTACTTATTGCACTAAAATAATAGAAAGCTGATTTAGATTAATTTTGCAGAGATGGGGAATCCCATTGCTCTAGGACAATGACTATGACCGTAATAGTGACCTAGCAATATATACATTATAGATTGGGTTCAATTCTCATTCTTTCAATACACAAAACGATCTTTGAGATTCTTCATTCCCCACTACGTGATAACATCAGTAGTTTTTGTCTTTTCATATGCCGCGTTACAACAATACATCGTCTCGTTATTGTAATGTATTAATAATTGCTTAGGGGAAAAGTGAATGTATTGTTCTAGTCGTGAATGTACGGCAATGCAGTTCATCTCACAATGTAAACCTAGAAATGACAGTTTTAAACCAAGATAAGCATGACAAGGAAAATATAGTTAAAACTGCTTTTCTGCAAGACCATTTGATAATACATGTAATTTAATAGTCATCTCTAAGCTTTGTCTAGTGACAATTCGGTCAGAAAGTCAAATGATTCCCGAATGTCAATTATGTTGTTATCAGGACATTCGCGTCATACTTGTGTCATCACTTTAAATAGCGAGTGTTCTTCTGGCAACAATAAATTTCTTGAATAGATCGGATATTTTATTGTATGTTGATGGATGATATATAAATAAAGCTTTACGATCGCTGTAGTCTGTGTGATTTAGCATCGTTATCTTTGCGGACAGGTCGTAATATGGAATCAAAACTAAGAGCTAATTTCTTTATAACTTGCAGAAATGCTACTGTTTAACTCGTTTGATTTCTCACATTATGGGCTTAGTCTTACATTACACTGTACCTACGGTATGAAGTAGAAAGCCTGTTATCTGGTGGTTTGTTTTCAGACCTAGTTCTGAGGTCAAGGAATTCCATCGGTCTGTGTGGTCTCCAATATTCACCTTTCCTTAAACCATTCAATGCTCAGGGGCATTGGTTATTCTTTTTTCTTCGGAATCAGTTGAACTGCGTTTTATCCCTTGCTCTCTTAGCGGAAAATTCTCTCTATCCGACATATTTCTTTGTTTATCTCAGCTTGTACATGCGCCATTGAACAGGACTTTCCATTCCCTTTTCTATCCGTTCATTCCGCTCGGGAAGTTTGGGAGCGATTTAGTTTAGATTTCAGGTATTACCGGTTCTTTGGAACATCTACCCGAGAAGGATAAAGGTTTCTGACCCCTTTTTTCTATAGAATATTATCGTTTGAAGGATACTGCCTCTTTACTGCTCTATAAATCACAACTAAATTATAAATATTTACTAACAGTGAATCAGAGGGTTATGTGTTCTTACACTTGGACCTACGATCAACAATACGAATGCAGTATACGGAAGTAACTAGTGTCAAGTGAGGTCCCATACACAATGTGTATACCTGATGCCCATTTTGAAAAATGATATTTCTACAAAGACACTTTTGCCAAAGCTGTTTGCGTCCAAAATATAACAAGAGGAATTATTATATAACAGACCGTGAGTATAAAAAAGACATTCGAAAATAGTGTTAAAACACTAAAACAGATCTATAAACAATAGATCAAATGACTTCAATATTAGTAAAGTGTAAGACGCTAGTTGCCAGAGAGATATACGGAGACGCAAATCATCAAATAATAACAATATACGACGAATATATTCTGAGTCGAAAACTAATAAAATGAATTTGAAGACCTAAAACAACACCAACTGTGCTAAGAACGAATGGTGTATTCGCCTTTGTTACCTGATTATTTAAAATATTGAATACAGAGTTTACAATGATGCATTTCCTTCATATTCCAATTTGCATATGTTAAGCGACAATCAGCATGAATTGGATTGTGCACTTGTGACGTTGAATAATCTCTTGAGGTGAAATAATAATAATAATAGTAATAATAATAATAATAATAATAATAATAAAAATAACAATAATAATTATAATTATAATAAATTATAAAAATAAATTGGTACAATATGAATATGCATCAATGTCACCATCCATGTTTTTCTCGGGCGTATTTAGACATTTCGATTATGAATAATTACAGTTATTATTATGTAATGTTCATGTAAATAATATAAATTTTAACTATCCGGTTTGCTGATTTTCATTGTCGGATCCCTTTTGTAGTTATTGCTAACACATGACTTTATCTTTTTAAAGAAACCTTGCGTGGCAAGGTTAAGCAGAAGTCCAAATCCCCATATGCCAGACCATCGGCTTCCAGTGTTACCCAGCCATTAACGGTTGCATATACCTCTGCCACTCCACCTGTGATAGTTTTACCACAGTCTGATCATCTTGTAACTGGCACTTCAAGTCAAAATGCTAATATTATTTCTTCGTCAATTGCAACAGATGCATCTCCTGATTCAGGTAATTTCGTTTCAAAGATTGGGTCAGTTGACATTAACCCAACACCCCTCATCAGCGTGTCAGACGATTTAGGGGCGCACGTTTCTAAAACTTTGAGGGATAAGATTTAGGCAAAAGCCTATGTCGACTTTGCGAAATTGCTTGTTAGTGATGTTGATAAAGAGCAAAAAGTAAGTTATTGATCGTCAGCTAGAAATGCAACCTTAAACTGGCCGTAAGAAAATTACCTCTTTATCTTGTGCCAGTATTTATTTAACTAGGCATTCTGCCGGTATTCAAGGTATTTTAAAGTATTTACAGACCGTTGGCTTAGGTAAGTATCGCATTCCTTTAGCGCAATCTCGTTTGAAAATATCAAGAATCAATGACATATCTTGGGGCACAGTTGATGCAGAGCTATAGCTCATATACATGTCTGGACAAATAGTCAATCCCTCATTTCATACTAGTACCCAAAGTCAAAAGCCTCTTTATGATTACAATTACAAGGGCTCTTGCACAAAAACCACATATACTTATCAACATCTTTGCTTAAAATGTCACAAGTACCACCCTTATGTACTTTGTTGGTACAACCCTGCTAATAGGCAACCTCGCCACATCATTTCTAATTTTCGTCCCCGTTCTCAATTAAACCCCCGTCACAAGAACTTTACCGTGTTCTAAACAAACGGACCCAGGATTATTGGACCTAGGGTCTTCTCCAATTAACATTAATTCTTTAAGTAAGTGGCTGTCAGAATACCCCGACAAAGATGTGGCCAAATATCTCAATAACGCTTTCTCTAAAGGTTTCTTGCTAAATTACACAGGGATCAGTCTTCCAACAAAACCCCATAATCGGAAATTTCTTTTTACTGAAAAAAAGCATGAGTTATTGAACATAATAAATAAAGAGATCACATTAGGTCGTATGGCAGTTCCATTTACTTCACCTTCCATATCAAGTCTGAAATGCAATCCTGAAGGCGTTCTCCAGAAAAAAAGATGGTTATTGGCGCCTTATAACAAATTTGTCAACACCGCTTGAAAACACTGTTAATTCTTAGATAGAGCACAACCTTTGTACAGATTTCTAAGCATCATTTGATCAACCAATAGAAATGATTCAAAAGTTAATTCAGGTGCACTTTTATGCAAATTGGATCTGTCCAGTGCCTTTCGATTGTTACCTTTCCTGCCTCTTTTACCTGTTGGGAATCTTCATTGATGGTTCATACTATGTTGATAAATGTATGGAGTTTGGTTGCTCGATAGCATGTGCCACTTTTGAAGAATTTTCTTCATTCCTCCATTTGTTGGTGTTGACTAAAACCAAAAATTCAAATATTATACATTACCTGGACGACTTCCTGTTCGCAGGTCCACCTGACTACTATAAATTACAATTCGTAAATTTGCATGTACACATGAACTTATAAGCATTATCATGAGTCATTTTGGGGGTAAAAGTATTGGTACTCTTTCACTGACGTAGCTACATGTACAACGGTTTTTGAAGCTAACCATTGTTAACATTCAAAAATTTCTACCATAAACTAAACTTATTTGGTCTTAAATTCTTCCTCGGAATTATTACCAGCATATGTTTTCCCACACCGCTGCAGAAAACTCTCGCAAGCGAATCAACAACTCATTGTCAAACTTTATCACCAGCCGATGAGGTTCTTCTATCACATATCGAGACCTTGCAGAGTGTGTTCCAAATTTATTCCCTGATGGTACACACCTTTCTGACACTGGCCAATTTTTAGCCAGACTTAATGCCGAAGGCATAAAGGCTATAGCCGCCGTGTACGATTCTCAAAACGAGGCAGTCAAATTATAAGTTTTTTAGCCCTCTTTTTCACTCAATGTATTATTGCGCTTCAAAACATAATCTCTGATGTAATTCCTAGCATTATAATATTTAGAACGTATTGAATCTTTATTCAATCATTAATTATGTGTAACATTGCAAATACAGATATACATGTGTATTTTCGTGTAGACTAAAGTTACCTGCGCTTGATATCACTGCGCGAAGAGCTAGTGTTAATTATAGCACAAGTCGTATGGGCAGGTAACAAGCAATACACACTGCATGTAGATGTAATTCGTCTGCAGTAGCATACACAACATTATTATACAGTATTTAATGTAATTTATGAGAGGCGAGTGATGTTTAGCGTCGACAGGGACGTATACATGTATATCTAGATTTAGATATATACCTCTCTGGCGTCGAGGATGTAGTTAATTGTCAATATCTGTTGACTCTAAGCTAAATGAATAAAACAAAACGAAATCCAGTGATACTAAAATAACCGATAACGCGTCACTAAACCTCAGTCAGTCTTGTTATGGCCACTGTCTGGATATTTTAAGAGATGGAAAGGCATGGCGTTGCCAAGTGGTCTAATATGTGTGTATATGTGTATGTGAGGGGTTTCCCTATGCTTATTGTTGTCGATTGAAGAATGTGTCTAATTCAAGCGTCAAGCATAAACATTGGTATAGCGTTGTGTATTGCCCATTACCTTGTCGCTTGGCAGACAGAGAAAACGGGTACATATATTATTCCCTGTGCTGATTAGCATGTCTAGATTTAGAACCTAGAGAACAGGCTCTTTCGTACCTTATAAGTTGAGTTATAAAAAATGTGATGGCTCATAAATAGGTATCTAAATTCTACCTAGATCACTAAAAATTCAGTCTTTTTCGTTATCATTATTTTGGAACGTAAACTGTAGATAAATTTCGGTACTCCTCTATAGTTTCCCATCTCTTATATGTGATCGATTGCAAGGTCGTGAAGTTTCAAATCTCAAACAGATTTCACGAGTTGACTAATGTAATTCTCTAGAAATAGTTAAATCGTGTCTTTTTTTTGGGGGGGGGGGGGGGGGGGGTATCTTCGGACGGTTTTGTAATAAATTCGGCTGCGCTTTTGGGTACCATGGTTTTCCGACCACAGGTTGATAAAACAGTAATAATAGATTATTCATAAAAAGATGCCAACACGACATAATTTGGCGTAGATGCTTATGTTTGGTAAATATGGAAGGGACATGTGGAAAAAAGTCATGCGCACGTGATAAAAAGTCGTACACACAAGAAAATTATAATTATATTATTTAGTATACTAACTAAATTGTGCGCACGACATAAAAAGACGTGCGCACGAGATAATTATGTTGTGCGCATGATTTAATCAGCCAATAGCAGTATCTCTCACATAACTGCTAAGGGATCACTTGCTTTAACAGAATCTTATTGAATAAATCTCGGATTTATAAAGACCTTCAGTTATATTCCATAATTTTTGAAATCAGGGCCTGACTGATCCAGGATTTGAATTAGCGTGGGGGCGACGTCGGGCGAGAGGTATGGGGACCGCCTAAGTCCCCAGTAGGTCCAAACCTTCGTCTCCTCTCCCACTCCCCCGGAATCTCACGTAATTTAGCAATTGGGGACCTAAAATTTCATTTCAACTGACAATCCTGACCGTAGCATTTACAATAGATATACAACATATATACCTTATAATTTAGTGCACCATATGCGGATTTCGACAAGTTTTGTCTCCTCAGTGATGCTCGTGGCCAAATGATTGGAATTCTCAAAATATATAAATATATGAAGAGCAGTGTTGAATTCAAAAAGAACAAAAAGTGAACCAAAGAATTTATCTAAGGACAGAGCTATGCATGAGGGAGATACTCCTTAGTTTTAGAGTGATTTATTTAATTTGATGACTGAAAATTTGAAGTATATATTGCATGTCAGTACAAAAGCACTGAAAACTAGACTTATGATGCAGTCCACCAGCAGTGACACCGGCCTAGTGGTTATAATAAATATAAAACATATATACCTTATAATTTAGTGCACCATATGCGCATTTCGCAGTCATACTAAACAAATATACTTCTGGTTTATATTTTCTGCATATCGTACCCGTCACAAACAGGCAGTTCATAGGTATCACAACAATATTCTGTAGTAATACAGTTCAAAGATATTTTCTCTGTATTTTACAAGAAGGATAAGGTTTCGTACTTATTGCACTAAAATAAAAGAAAGCTGACTTAGATTAATTTTGCAGAGATGGGGAATTCCATTGCTCTAGGACAATGACTATGACCGTAATAGTGAACTAGCAATATATACATTATAGATTGGGTTCAATTCTCATTCTTTCAATACACAAAACGATCTTTGAGATTCTTCATTCCCCATTACGTGATAACATCAGTAGTTTTGTCCTTTCATATGCCGCGTTATAACAATACATCGTCTCGTTATTGTAATGTATTAATAATTGCTTAGGGGAAAAGTGAATGTATTGTTCTAGTCGTGAACGTAGGGCAATGCAGTTCATCTCACAATGTAAACCTAGAAATGACGGTTTTAAACCAAGATAAGCATGACAAGGACAATTTAGTAAAAACGGCTTTTCTGCAAGACCATTTGATAATACATGTAATTAAATAGTCATCTCCAAGCTTTGTCTAATGACGATTCGGTCAGAAAGTCAAGTGATTCCCGAATGTCAATTATGTTGTTATCAGGACATTCGCGTCATACTTGTGTCATCACTTTAAAAAGTCAGTGTCCTTCTGGCAAAAATAATTTTCTTGAATAGATCGGATATTTTATTGTATGTTGATGGATGATATATAAATAAAGCTTTACGATCGCTGTAGTGTGTGTGATTTAGCATCGTTATCTTTGCGGACAGGTCGTAATATGGAATCAAAACTAAGAGCTAATTTCTTTTTAACTTGCAGAAATGCTACTGCTTAACTCGTTTGATTTCTCACATTATGGGCTTTGTCTTTCATTACACTGTACCTACGGTATGAAGTAGAAAGCCTGTTATCTGGTGGTTTGTTTTCAGACCTAGTTCTGAGGTCAAGGAATTCCATCGGTCTGTGTGGTCTCCAATATTCACCTTTCCTTAAACCATTCAATGCTCAGGGGCATTGGTTATTCTCTTTTCTTCGGAATCAGTTGAACTGCGTTTTATCCCTTGCTCTCTTAGCGGAAAATTCTCTCTATCCGACATATTTCTTTGTTTATCTCAGCTTGTACATGCGCCATTGAACAGGACTTTCCATTCCCTTTTCTATCCGTTCATTCCGCTCGGGAAGTTTGGGAGCGATTTAGTTTAGATTTCAGGTATTACCGGTTCTTTGGAACATCTACCCGAGAAGGATAAAGGTTTCTGACCCCTTTTTTCTATAGAATATTATCGTTTGAAGGATACTGCCTCTTTACTGCTCTATAAATCACAACTAAATTATAATTTATTTATAATTTATAATTTATAATTATAATTTATTTACTAACAGTGAATCAGAGGGTTATGTGTTCTTACACTTGGACCTACGATCAACAATAGGAATGCAGTATACGGAAGTAACTAGTGTCAAGTGAGGTCCCATACACAATGTGTATACCTGATGCCCATTTTGAAAAATGATATTTCTACAAAGACACTTTTGCCAAAGCTGTTTGCGTCCAAAATATAACGAGAGGAATTATTATATAACAGACCGTGAGTATAAAAAAGACATTCGAAAATAGTGTTAAAACACTAAAACAGATCTATAAACGATAGATCAAATGACTTCAATATTAGTAAAGTGTAAGACGCTAGTTGCCAGAGAGATATACGGAGACGCAAATCATCAAATAATAACAATATACGACGTATATATTCTGAGTCGAAAACTAATAAAATGAATTTGAAGACCTAAAACAACACCAACTGTGCTAAGAACGAATGGTGTATTCGCCTTTGTTACCTGATTATTTAAAATATTGAATACAGAGTTTACAATGATGCATTTCCTTCATATTCCAATTTGCATATGTTAAGCGACAATCAGCATGAATTGGATTGTGCACTTGTGACGTTGAATAATCTCTTGAGGTGAAATAATAATAATAATAGTAATAATAATAATAATAATAATAATAATAATAATAATAATAATAACAATAATAATTATAATTATAATAAATTATAAAAATAAATTGGTACAATATGAATATGCATCAATGTCACCATCCATGTTTTTCTCGGGCGTATTTAGACATTTCGATTATGAATAATTACAGTTATTATTATGTAATGTTCATGTAAATAATATAAATTTTAACTATCCGGTTTGCTGATTTTCATTGTCGGATCCCTTTTGTAGTTATTGCTAACACATGACTTTATCTTTTTAAAGAAACCTTGCGTGCCAAGGTTAAGTAGAAGTCCAAATCCCCATATGCCAGACCATCGGCTTCCAGTGTTACCCAGCCATTAACGGTTGCATATACCTCTGCCACTCCACCTGTGATAGTTTTACCACAGTCTGATCATCTTGTAACTGGCACTTCAAGTCAAAATGCTAATATTATTTCTTCGTCAATTGCAACAGATGCATCTCCTGATTCAGGTAATTTCGTTTCAAAGATTGGGTCAGTTGACATTAACCCAACACCCCTCATCAGCGTGTCAGACGATTTAGGGGCGCACGTTTCTAAAACTTTGAGGGATAAGATTTAGGCAAAAGCCTATGTCGACTTTGCGAAATTGCTTGTTAGTGATGTTGATAAAGAGCAAAAAGTAAGTTATTGATCGTCAGCTAGAAATGCAACCTTAAACTGGCCGTAAGAAAATTACCTCTTTATCTTGTGCCAGTATTTATTTAACTAGGCATTCTGCCGGTATTCAAGGTATTTTAAAGTATTTACAGACCGTTGGTTTAGGTAAGTATCGCATTCCTTTAGCGCAATCTCGTTTGAAAATATCAAGAATCAATGACATATCTTGGGGCACAGTTGATGCAGAGCTATAGCTCATATACATGTCTGGACAAATAGTCAATCCCTCATTTCATACTAGTACCCAAAGTCAAAAGCCTCTTTATGATTACAATTACAAGGGCTCTTGCACAAAAACCACATATACTTATCAACATCTTTGCTTAAAATGTCACAAGTACCACCCTTATGTGCTTTGTTGGTACAACCCTGCTAATAGGCAACCTCGCCACATCATTTCTAATTTTCGTCCCCGTTCTCAATTAAACCCCCGTCACAAGAATTTTACCATGTTCTAAACAAACGGACCCAGGATTATTGGACCTAGGGTCTTCTCCAATTAACATTAATTCTTTAAGTAAGTGGCTGTCAGAATACCCCGACAAAGATGTGGCCAAATATCTCAATAACGCTTTCTCTAAAGGTTTCTTGCTAAATTACACAGGGATCAGTCTTCCAACAAAACCCCATAATAGGAAATTTCTTTTTACTGAAAAAAGCATGAGTTATTGAACATAATAAATAAAGAGATCACATTAGGTCGTATGGCAGTTCCATTTACTTCACCTTCCATATCAAGTCTGAAATGCAATCCTGAAGGCGTTCTCCAGAAAAAAAGATGGTTATTGGCGCCTTATAACAAATTTGTCAACACCGCTTGAAAACACTGTTAATTCTTAGATAGAGCACAACCTTTGTACAGATTTCTAAGCATCATTTGATCAACCAATAGAAATGATTCAAAAGTTAATTCAGGTGCACTTTTATGCAAATTGGATCTGTCCAGTGCCTTTCGACTGTTACCTTTCCTGCCTCTTTTACCTGTTGGGAATCTTCATTGATGGTTCATACTATGTTGATAAATGTATGGAGTTTGGTTGCTCGATAGCATGTGCCACTTTTGAAGAATTTTCTTCATTCCTCCATTTGTTGGTGTTGACTAAAACCAAAAATTCAAATATTATACATTACCTGGACGACTTCCTGTTCGCAGGTCCACCTGACTACTATAAATTACAATTCGTAAATTTGCATGTACACATGAACTTATAAGCATTATCATGAGTCATTTTGGGGGTAAAAGTATTGGTACTCTTTCACTGACGTAGCTACATGTACAACGGTTTTTGAAGCTAACCATTGTTAACATTCAAAAATTTCTACCATAAACTAAACTTATTTGGTCTTAAATTCTTCCTCGGAATTATTACCAGCATATGTTTTCCCACACCGCTGCAGAAAACTCTCGCAAGCGAATCAACAACTCATTGTCAAACTTTATCACCAGCCGATGAGGTTCTTCTATCAGATATCGAGACCTTGCAGAGTGTGTTCCAAATTTATTCCCTGATGGTACACACCTTTCTGACACTGGCCAATTTTTAGCCAGACTTAATGCCGAAGGCATAAAGGCTATAGCCGCCGTGTACGATTCTCAAAACGAGGCAGTCAAATTATAAGTTTTTTAGCCCTCTTTTTCACTCAATGTATTATTGCGCTTCAAAACATAATCTCTGATGTAATTCCTAGCATTATAATATTTAGAACGTATTGAATCTTTATTGGATCATTAATTATGTGTAACATTGCAAATACAGATATACATGTGTATTTTCGTGTAGACTAAAGTTACCTGCGCTTGATATCACTGCGCGAAGAGCTAGTGTTAATTATAGCACAAGTCGTATGGGCAGGTAACAAGCAATACACACTGCATGTAGATGTAATTCGTCTGCAGTAGCATACACAACATTATTATACAGTATTTAATGTAATTTATGAGGGGCGAGTGATGTTTAGCGTCGACAGGGACGTATACATGTATATCTAGATTTAGATATATACCTCTCTGGCGTCGAGGATGTAGTTAATTGTCAATATCTGTTGACTCTAAGCTAAATGAATAAAACAAAACGAAATCCAGTGATACTAAAATAACCGATAACGCGTCACTAAACCTCAGTCAGTCTTGTTATGGCCACTGTCTGGATATTTTAAGAGATGGAAAGGCATGGCGTTGCCAAGTGGTCTAATATGTGTGTATATGTGTATGTGAGGGGTTTCCCTATGCTTATTGTTGTCGATTGAAGAATGTGTCTAATTCAAGCGTCAAGCATAAACATTGGTATAGCGTTGTGTATTGCCCATTACCTTGTCGCTTGGCAGACAGAGAAAACGGGTACATATATTATTCCCTGTGCTGATTAGCATGTCTAGATTTAGAACCTAGAGAACAGGCTCTTTCGTACCTTATAAGTTGAGTTATAAAAAATGTGATGGCTCATAAATAGGTATCTAAATTCTACCTAGATCACTAAAAATTCAGTCTTTTTCGTTATCATTATTTTGGAACGTAAACTGTAGATAAATTTAGGTACTCCTCTATAGTTTCCCATCTCTTATATGTGATCGATTGCAAGGTCGTGAAGTTTAAAATCTCAAACAGATTTCACGAGTTGACTAATGTAATTCTCTAGAAATAGTTAAATCGTGTCTTTTTTTTTTTTGGGGGGGGGGGGGTATCTTCGGACGGTTTTGTAATAAATTCGGCTGCGCTTTTGGGTACCATGGTTTTCCGACCACAGGTTGATAAAACAGTAATAATAGATTATTCATAAAAAGATGCCAACACGACATAATTTGGCGTAGATGCTTATGTTTGGTAAATATGGAAGGGACATGTGGAAAAAAGTCATGCGCACGTGATAAAAAGTCGTACACACAAGAAAATTATAATTATATTATTTAGTATACTAACTAAATTGTGCGCACGACATAAAAAGACGTGCGCACGAGATAATTATGTTGTGCGCATGATTTAATCAGCCAATAGCAGTATCTCTCACATAACTGCTAAGGGATCACTTGCTTTAACAGAATCTTATTGAATAAATCTCGGATTTATAAAGACCTTCAGTTATATTCCATAATTTTTGAAATCAGGGCCTGACTGATCCAGGATTTGAATTAGCGTGGGGGCGACGTCGGGCGAGAGGTATGGGGACCGCCTAAGTCCCCAGTAGGTCCAAACCTTCGTCTCCTCTCCCACTCCCCCGGAATCTCACGTAATTTAGCAATTGGGGACCTAAAATTTCATTTCAACTGACAATCCTGACCGTAGCATTTACAATAGATATACAACATATATACCTTATAATTTAGTGCACCATATGCGGATTTCGACAAGTTTTGTCTCCTCAGTGATGCTCGTGGCCAAATGATTGGAATTCTCAAAATATATAAATATATGAAGAGCAGTGTTGAATTCAAAAAGAACAAAAAGTGAACCAAAGAATTTATCTAAGGACAGAGCTATGCATGAGGGAGATACTCCTTAGTTTTAGAGTGATTTATTTAATTTGATGACTGAAAATTTGAAGTATATATTGCATGTCAGTACAAAAGCACTGAAAACTAGACTTATGATGCAGTCCACCAGCAGTGACACCGGCCTAGTGGTTATAATAAATATAAAACATATATACCTTATAATTTAGTGCACCATATGCGCATTTCGCAGTCATACTAAACAAATATACTCCTGGTTTATATTTTCTGCATATCGTACCCGTCACAAACAGGCAGTTCATAGGTATCACAACAATATTCTGTAGTAATACAGTTCAAAGATATTTTCTCTGTATTTTACAAGAAGGATAAGGTTTCGTACTTATTGCACTAAAATAAAAGAAAGCTGACTTAGATTAATTTTGCAGAGATGGGCAATTCCATTGCTCTAGGACAATGACTATGACCGTAATAGTGAACTAGCAATATATACATTATAGATTGGGTTCAATTCTCATTCTTTCAATACACAAAACGATCTTTGAGATTCTTCATTCCCCATTACGTGATAACATCAGTAGTTTTGTCCTTTCATATGCCGCGTTATAACAATACATCGTCTCGTTATTGTAATGTATTAATAATTGCTTAGGGGAAAAGTGAATGTATTGTTCTAGTCGTGAACGTAGGACAATGCAGTTCATCTCACAATGTAAACCTAGAAATGACGGTTTTAAACCAAGATAAGCATGACAAGGACAATTTAGTAAAAACGGCTTTTCTGCAAGACCATTTGATAATACATGTAATTAAATAGTCATCTCCAAGCTTTGTCTAATGACGATTCGGTCAGAAAGTCAAGTGATTCCCGAATGTCAATTATGTTGTTATCAGGACATTCGCGTCATACTTGAGTCATCACTTTAAAAAGCCAGTGTCCTTCTGGCAAAAATAATTTTCTTGAATAGATCGGATATTTTATTGTATGTTGATGGATGATATATAAATAAAGCTATGTTCAAAATTCCAGAGTTGAAACTCCAACGGTGCTAGTGAGATCGTCGACTAAGGAGTATCTCCCTCATGCATAGCTCTGTCCTTAGATAGATTCTTTCGTTCACTTTTCGGTCATTTTGGTTTCAACACTGCTCTTCAAATATTTATATATTTTGAGAATTCCAAACATTTGGCCACGAGCATCACTGAAGAGACATAAGTTGTGGAAATGCGCAGACGGTACACTAAATTAAAAGGTATATATATTCTATATTTATTTATAGAATAATGTCATTACCGCTGGCGCGGTATGAATTTTAAAATTAATATACATAAATCAACCTCACTGAGGCACTAAATTTCGATCACTGTAGTCTGTGTGGTTTAGCTTCGTTAACGTTGTCGTTGTGGACAGGTCGTAATATGAAATCAAACCTAAGAGCTAATTTCTTTATAACTTGCAGAAATGCTACTGTTTAACTCGTTTGATTTCTCACATTATGGGCTTAGTCTTGCATTACACTGTACCTACGGTATGAAGTAGAAAGCCTGTTATCTCGTGGTTTGTTTTCAGACCTAGTTCTGAGGTCAAGGAATTCCATCGGTCTGTGTGGTCTCCAATATTCACCTTTCCTTAAACCATTCAATGCTCACGGGTATTAGTTATTCTCTTTTCTTCGGAATCAGTTAAACTGCGTTTAATCCCTTGCTCTCTTAGCGGAAAATTCTCTCTATCCGACATATTTCTTTGTTTATCTCAGCTTGTACACGCGTCATGGAACAGGACTTTCCATTCCCTTTTTTATCCGTTCATTCCGTTGGGGAAGTTTGGGAGCGATTTAGTTTAAATTTCAGGTATTATCGGTTCTTCGGAACATTTACCCGAGAAGCATAAAGGTTTCTGCCCCCTTATTTCTATAGAATATTATCGTTTGCAGGATACTGCCTCTTTACTGCTCTATAAATCACAACTAAATTATAAATATTTACTAAAAGTGAATCAGGGGGTTATGTGTTCTTACACTTGGACCTACGATCAACAATAGGAATGCGGTATACGGAAGTAACTAGTGTCAAGTGAGGTCCCATACACAATGTGTATACCTGATGCCCATTTTGAAAAATGATATTTCTACAAAGACACTTTTGCCAAAGCTGTTTGCGTCCAAAATATAACGAGAGGAATTATTATATAACAGACCGTGAGTATAAAACAGACATTCGAAAACAGAGTGTTAAAACACTATAAACGATAGATCAAAAAGACTTCAATATTAGTAAAGTTTAAGACGCTAGCTGCCAGAGAGATATACGGAGACGCAAATCATCAAATAATAACAACATACGGCGTATATATTCTGAGTCGAAAACTAATAAAAATGAAATTGAAGACCTAAAACAACACCAACTGTGCTAAGAACAAATGATGTATTCGTCTTTATTACCTGACTGTTTTAAATATTGAATACAGAGTTTACAATGATGCATTTCCTTCGTATGCCAATTTGTATATATTAAGCGACAATCAGCATGAAGTGGATTGTGTACTTGTGATGTTGAATAATCTCTTGAGGTGAAATAATAATAATAATAATAAAAAAAGAAAAAAGAGGAGTTACCGGCTCAGTTATGTGGCAGAAGTCACCATGGAGCTATACAATAATTATTATTATTATAATTATAATAAATTATAAAAATAAATTGATACAATATGAATACCCATCAATGTCACAATCCATGTTTTTCTCGGGCGTATTTAGACATTTCTATTATGAATTATTATAGTTATTATTATGTAATGTTGATGTAAAGAATATAAATTTTTACTATCCGGTTTGCTGATTTTCATTGTCGGATCCCTTTTGTAGTTATTGCTAACCCATGACTTTATCTTTTTAAAGAAATTTTGCGTGCCAAGGTTAAACGAAAAGCCAAATCCCTATATGCCAGACCATCGGCGTTACCCAGCCATTAACGGTTGCATATACCTCTGCCACTCCAACTGTGATAGGTTTACCACAGTCTGATCATCTTGTAACTGGCACTTCAAGTCAAAATGCTAATATTATTCCTTCGTCAATTGCAACATTATCATTGCAACATATTTTTATGCATCATTTGATCAACCAATGAAAATTATTCTAAAGTTAAGTTCAGTTGCACTTTTATGAAAATTGGATCTGTTCAAAGCCTTTCGAGTGTTACCTTTTCCTCCCTCTTTTACCTATTGGGAATTTTCATTGATTGTTCATACTATTTTGATGAATGTATGGAGTCTGGTTGCTTGATCGCATATGCCACTTTTGAAAATATTTCTTCATTCCTCCATTTGTTGGTGTTGACTAATACCAAAAATTAAAATATTATACATTAACAGGACGACTTCCTGTTCGCAGGTCCACCTGACTACCATAAGTTACAATTGGTAAATTAGCATGTACACATGAACTTATAAGCATTATCATGAATCATTTTGGGGGTAATAGTATTAGTACTCTTTCACTGAGGCAGCTACAACGGTTTTTGAAGCTAACCATTGTTAACATTCAAAAATTTCTACCATAAACTTATTTCGTCTTAAATTCTTCCTCGGAATTATTACCAGCATATGGTTTCCACCACCGCTGCAGAAAACTCTCGCAATCGAATTAACAGCTCATTGTCAAACTTTATCACCAGCCGATGAGGTTCTTCTATCAAATATCGAGACCTTGCAGAGTGTGTTTCAAATGTATTGTGATGGTACACACCTTTCTGAAACTGGCCAATTTTTATTTTATTAAATACCATTAAAGAGGCCTTATTTTAAACAACACATGAAAATGCAAAATCTGTGTCGGAAATAACACTTTACAAAATTATGTCCGCATATGGCGGATGTTCTCTGATACTCGGCATCGCCTTTTATCCGAGAACATATGGCGGAATTTTGCTTGGAGGCCTGCTGTATTTTCTGTTAATCTCGACTCTGTGGCCAATAATTCGGCTTCTTTTTCCGTCAGTGTATTGTACATTGTGAAACCTAAGTCATACACCTGTAAGATGGCGTGGAAATGTGACTGAACAATTGATTGAACTGAAACAATGATTGATTGAAAAATTTATTGATATATTGATTTGAAACTATGATTGATTGAACAATTGATTGATTCAATTCAATATATTAATATATCTTTAATTCTTTTTATCTATCGCCCTTAATGCTTAACATAACATGTGCAGATGATTATCCCAAAAAGCGCATGTTATATATAAAACTTTTTTCATTACTTGGTATAGTATTTAAAAGAACGGTCTGTCACACATTTTCGGCTACTTAGCCTTTATCAAGTTACAAACTGATTGACAATTAATAGCTATATGAAATCCATCCATGCTCGTGGTATAAGTGCTTCAGCATAAATAAATAACGTCAAACCAACAACTCCATAACATCATAGATCAAGAAATACAAAATAGCGCGCGAAAATATATAAAGTATTATATATTACATATTAAAGCATTCATAACTCTTCATGCAAAAAGTTTTCAGCCCTTGGTGGATGGACCGATAAATGAGCACCTAATAATAAGTCATGCAGGAATGGGAGAAGGGATACATGAGCCACGGAAGCGGAAATCATGGCTGTATCAGCGATATATCAAGTCAGTGTGATGGTTAAGGCTAAGTGTCAGTCGGGGAGGTATGTATGGCTCCAACATATATATGAATGTGCCTTATCAAGATTATTTTAAGTTGGTATATAGATCTAATCAAAATAATCTTATTTTGCATATAAATCGCGGTTTTTGGGACTTCTGCAATGTCGGTACAGTTGATGTAAGGCATGGACCAAGCATAATACCCTCATTTGATTGGTTAACCTTGAGTCTACGAAACAGCACGTAGTAGGAACGGGTGGTACAATGGGACAGGATAATTATTTGACCAATGCAGGAACAAACGCTACTGTTGTAGAGGAACAAGTACATGACTCTAAATTTAATCAAAATAATAAAAGAAACAACGGTAAGCGAAGGCCTCATGGGAGAGATTCTTTAAATAAGCGAACTAATGAAAAGAAAAAGAAATCTACCTACAAAAGACGAGTTCTCCAATAGCACTAGAAATGGGAATAGACCAATAATAGCAGATAAACAGTACACAATTAAAAAAACAAAACAGGTTACAAAGTTACTAATATGTCACATTAAAAAAAGTGGTGAGATTTCATTATTATCTAACGGACTTCAGTTTATACCGGATATAAAGTTGATTACATTTTAAGCACTAATGGTAGAATTACATTTGTGAAGTCAATACTCTTACCTAAATTATATCATTTTATTTATTTCAAATCTTGCTGAGAAAAATATGAAAGAATTAGAAAATTAATTTTTTTTAAATATTTGGAGAATAATAAAACAGATATAATTGTCAGAAAATGTCTAATTCAGAAAAATAAAATGGGGGATTAAGAATGAGATGTGTAAAGTCTTTTAGTACAAGTGTGAAAGTCACATGGATTAGAAAAATTATTAATAGTGATGAAAGCAATTGGTGGTTCATTCTTCTCACAGATATTCATTCAGTTAATTTGAAATCCCTCCTGATATTTGGTAAAAAATATTTATTACATTTATCTAAAATTGTTAAAAATAACTTTTGAAAAGATGTTTTCTTATTCTAATATAATCTAAGAAATCTGCTAGACAAGGATGAAACATTTTATGAATATTTAGAGTATAACGAGCTGGTTAAAAAATAATCAAACATTATACTACTCTGATTGGATTGATAGAGGTATACATGATGTTTATGATTTACTTGATAGTAGTGCTGAAATACTGTCTTATGAATATTTTTGTGTTAGGTTTAGCTTTTCATCCCCTTTTCGTTTATTTAGCGGTAAATATATATGTATTATAAAGAGGAAGTTAAACCAAAATATGGATAATTTTTCTCATAATCAGCCATATTATCATATTCATATCAAAATTCTTAGGAACAACTAAAAGGGGGTCAAAAGATTTTTTATGATATATTCATTATGAAGTATTATAGTCTACTAAAGAGATTAGATGGGAAATAGAATTAGTTTTGCTTAACGATGAGCTGCGTTGACAAAAAATAAATTAGGTGTTCACAAATAATCAAATGATTGTATAATCAAATGGTTTCAATATCGTATTTTACATACGATTTTATGAAATGTACTGTTGCATATCATCGGTATTAATTCTTTAAATTTGTGTTCATTTTGTCATTCAAACCAAGAAACTATTTCCCAATTGTTATTTAAAAGTCAATTCTCTTCAAGGTATAGGACGATTTTAAAATATGGTTGATCAGTGTTTTGATATTAATATAGATTTGAACATTATTAAGATCTTATTTGGTCTTCTTAGTAACAAACATAGGGTATTAGATACAATTATTTGTTTGATTAAACATCATATTTACAGGGGGAAAATGTAAAGTTGCATTCCAATTTTCGAAGGTGCAAAAATATCTCTCTCTGATTACATTAAGAGAGAACGTTATATATACAGGAACCTTCCCCCCCCCCCCCCCAAAAAAAAAAAAACCAAACAAAAAACAAAACAAAAACAAAACAAAACAAACAAAAACAACCCTCCCCCCAAAAAAAAATAATAAAAAACCAACCCAGAATTAATGAATGTAGAAAAAGGGGGACTTTTTTTTTTACTATTTTAGCTAAATAATTTAATTTGTATTACATGAACATTAATTTATTTCTTATTTTAAGACTACATAATTCCTTTTGTGAGAAATTAACAGGTTACTTTTATGATACCAGCTATTGGTTTACATGATGTCAGGGATTGTATGTTTAGTGTGTATGTTTACACAGTAATGTCTATTACTCATGTGTTTCTTATTTGTGCTGTTGTCACGTAGATGTTACTTGTATTTGTATGTCTGTGTTGTATAAAATAATTTAAATAATAATAATAATAATAATAATAATAATAATAATAATAATAATAATAATTATAATAATAATAATGATAATAATAATAAAATAATAAAAAGTTGACACCGGATAGGACGAAGGTTGATATTACGAAATTGTTCGCAGATTTACTAGAGTGGGAACGGCGTACGAGATTTCGCGAATATTTTTATAAGGAAAATGATGAGGTAAATATGAAAATCAAGTAAGTTCAAAGAAAAAGAAAAAGAAAAGTTTCTTTACACCTAATCCCAGAAGGGATCAATGGCTGGATGCCTACATTGAGCTTGTGAAAAATGACATAATTTGTAGTCTGTTTTCTCGCGTGAACGAAGAGATGCGTTTTACTTCCAACTAAATAATAGTGATACGTTCGGTAGATAAAGGATAAGACATAGTAATTATGGAGGAATATGTTATGAAACTGCAAAAAGAGGTGGAGGATAGCAGATCCTACGTAGAGACCGAGAAAAATATCACAGAGGATACAATGAGAATATTGGGAAACTTTGTGAACAGAATGTATAATGAGGGAAATATCAGTAAGGATCTGAGGCGGTTTTTAATCCCAATGTACCCAACGGCAGGTAAACTGAAAGGTAACCCCAAAATACTTAAGAAAGCCATGCCATTAAGAACCATAGTAAGCGGAATTAACACACCGACAGAACAATTCACGGAACTGTCAGAACATGAGCCAAATGAATATGTTCTAAATTCACCGTCGTATATAAGAGACACTTTCAATTTATTTCTAAACCGAATGATGCGATTTTATTCTGTTTTGATATTGCTAAACATAACCTTCGTACTTTGGGCTCCATGCAATATAAAATCATAGAAGAAAATACAACTCGGATTTAATATTCAAGTTCATCTTTATTTGGACCACGTGCATATATTAAAGAATTTTACGCTAAGAAATCTAATTTGTCCTCATCTATCGATTAGCACACAGTCCTCTTCATCGACATCACATAGATATCTTCATATCAGCTTTCATTTTCATCGACACCATCGTCATTATCATCTGTACAGTGTATTTATCTCATCATTGTTCCTATTACCTTTTTATGTAAAGGTACTAAGTTATATTTAACAATATATACTATTGTTATAACTTTGATGAAATCTCAATAAATTGTTGTAGTGTTACTACAATCTTATTTCTATGTTCACTCAATTACGGCAGGTTCGTCCCAGCAGTGAATATCATACATATATGTTTTTACTACAAGAAACCGCACAGCGGCGAAGCGTTACAAGATTCAATATTTTTAGTAAAATGCTAAGATACCAAACAAGTCAAAAAGTCACACACAACCACACACACACACGCACACAAATATATATATATATATATATTTTCATCGTAAGAAATTAAACAAAATATTTCCCGTCTCCAAATTTATCGTATGTCTATAACATTTATAATCATAGGAACGCTTGCATTATTAGGACCAATGAAAACGAAGTTGATCAAACCAGCATCCTGTTGTACCAGATATAAACTCTAACCTGTTGCCTGAGGTCACTTCCTTCTCTGTCCACTGAAGTCTGCCGCATTGGTTAAGGCGACGTTTATTTGTAATGAAAATGACACTGTCGACATAGTAATCATTATAAACCTCTACTTCAGTGATCCATTCGGTTTCGTCAAATGCATACGTATATTGCCTATATGACTTTGCGCATGAGGGGATAGAAAAACCATGTTTTGGGGCCCATTCATCACCGTATTGTATTTGTAAAGCAAATACGCGATACCCGCAGATCATGTTTATTTGAGTTATTGGTCGATGCCTCCATATATGAATATCAGAGAAGTCTTTTTTAGAACCGACATCATCTACTCCAAACAACTTGCTCTGATAGATACCTAAAATTGAAAATTACAATAATGGCGAACTTCTCTTCATATTTTAAGTACTTATCCCATCTAACCTAAGTAAAATGCTAAGATACCGAATGGTAGTTATGAAAAGAACGAAATGAATACATATGACCTAGACGTATGGCAAACGGACATGAAAAGCAAGAAAAAATAAGAACTTAAAAAGACATAACAAATATATTTTATGATAATGAAGTTGTTATTGCGACTCAGAATGGCCACTTAATGTGATGATGGTCATTCACTTAGTGTAGTTAACTGGTTTATGGACCAATCTTCGAGAAAAGCAGTACAATAAAAGTGCATTCATTAAAAAATTATAAACAAATATCAATATATTACTCACGTTAAGAAATCATGAAAATAAAAGCACCTATAAAATTATGGAATGAAGTGTTAATATCGAAAGTGACATTAACAGGAGTCAACATTGTTCCGCCTGTCTGAAAGCGAGCTTAAATAAAAATAAAGGCATTCTTTTCCCAAATATTCATCGAATTGAAATAAACAATGTTAAATTCTGTGTATATATAAATCAGCATTGAAGGAAAATCACTAGAGAGGAGATCATGCCCATGGACAAGTTAAATGTTTTGACGATTTGAACAAAAACCGTATTTCAATTGAATATTCCTGTGATGTCTTTTTTATGAGTTTATTCTTAACTTCTCTTCATGTCGACCTCGTTATATAGACAAACGTGAGTAGTGTTTCTTCTTTGATGTCTCTGATCTTGTATTCGAGACAAAACATAAAAGCATTAAGTGAAAAATCGTAGATTTATCCTTGTGTTTCATAAATAATAATAATAATAATAATAATAATAATAATAATAATAATAATAATAATAATAATAATAATAATAATAATAACAATAATTCTCACGTGGATAACATATGAATGTGCGAATACTCCAAGTACCATTTTTCATACAACTAATTTGAGCCTCGCCTTCCATGCTGAATTCAGAATTGCAGGTGTACCTGGCTTTGTTCCATAACCCCGTACCAAAACTCACATTACAGATTGCGTTGGAAACTATCTCGGGAAACCCACAATCTGTCATAATAAAAAAATTTAACTTAAATCTATGAGTTTGTATTTCTATTTTAACTACACCTAAATTTTGTAAGGACCTATAGCTGTCCAGAATATGCAGGAATTCAAGTGCTTTGACTATATGTTGAACGATTTTACCGTGTTTTAACAGTGTTTTGTTTTTGGTTAAAATGATGCATTATACCAATTGAGATTTTATAAAAACATCAAATCGACAAGCGATATTTCATAACATTTTCATGTTGGCATGATTTGATACCAGAAAGCATTATTGTTGTAGCAGATAATAAATGCAATGTATATTATATATAAATACTGTTAAATATTTCCTCGTCGGATGCTTGCTTGAAGATGCGAAATACATTTAAAAAGAACGTTTTGAAAGTGTATGGAATACGAATACGAATACATTTAAAAAGAACGTTTTGAAAGCGTATGGAATACGAATACGAATACATTTAAAAAGAACGTTTTGAAAGTGTATGGAATACGAATACGAATACATTTAAAAAGAACGTTTTGAAAGCGTATGGAATACGAATACGAATACATTTAAAAAGAACGTTTTGAAAGCGTATGGAATACGAATACGAATACATTTAAAAAGAACGTTTTGAAAGCGTATGGAATACGAATACGAATACATTTAAAAAGAACGTTTTGAAAGCGTATGGAATACGAATACGAATACATTTAAAAAGAACGTTTTGAAAGCGTATGGAATACGAATACGAATACATTTAAAAAGAACGTTTTGAAGGCGTATGGAATACGAGTTAGAACAGATGTCATTCAAGCTAATCCTTCACAAGGATAATACATCACACAACATCTACTTTCAATTTGGCTGCGTACAGAAAGGTCGTGTTCAGTCTTAGAATTTTAGAAGAGTAATGAGGGTAAATCGCTAATTAGAGACCACTACTGCACAGTTTTTCCAAAATAGTGATTTTGTTTATAAGTGAATACCGACTTTTCTTTTCGTAAAACAGATACCATTAATTATATTACCACACTGAAACACATGTGCACACATAATATAAGGCAATATAACATACAACAAAGGGGTTGAAAACAATGCTGTACCTAATTAAATTCAATTCCCAGCTCAATATCGTAAAATAGGATTATATATACTCCAACTTACCAACAGTGCTCCCAATTGAATCTTTATCTTCACACATTATCTTCTATATGAAAAAAGAGAGGGAAAACATGCCTAGAACTGTAGTTAGAATATTCAGTTTCAAATTAATCCAAAAGACATGGCCCTATTTTGATGACAGGGCCTCATTCTGAATTTTCTCCTTAACTGCAGATAATATTTTTGTTAGTAGGGCTGATAGAGATTTGGTAAGCATTTACTTTATCCTACAATGAATCTACACTTGTATGGACGTATGCGGTTTTTTTTTTTTTTTGTAATCCAATATAAGTAACTTACTATCTTTAGTACATATGTTAAATGCACTCACCATAGATTTATGATTATAAATAATTTCATCGATTGAGAGTGTAGGGCGAGTATAAGTAGGATTACCAGTAAATACCAACGTTCCTCTAAAAGGCAATTGATATAGTAAGCCTTGCAAACGAAGATTGTATTGTTCGAGGCTCTATCTGCCGGCACTATGATATATTTGTTATGTATCCTTTCTAGTTCTGCCTTGACATCTGGGTCGTCAAAGGCAGAAGGATGACGGGAAATGTTCCTTTTTTGTTTACTAATATGTGCTTTTATCAACACCTTACACTTTTTATCCATTCTGACAACGTATCTAATTCCACGTCTTCATGTTTCCCCCATCTGCGAACATAGTCGTCTACAGAATCTATTAGAATACGGAACTCTGTGAGTCAATTGAATGATTTCGGTTCCCTGAATTTAGGGTCCCGGGCAATTAAATGGAGAAAATCATATTGTCTCCTATCCCATTTTAATTTTAAATATTTTCAAAAGCATTAACAATTATTTATTCGAAAAGCTCAAGCCCTCGTAAATTTTACTATCCCTCCTAAAATAACTCGTTATATCATTAACGAAAAAATAAATTACTTACTGACATCCACGTGCCTCTTATAGCATACATCCCGTGTTTGTTTACAACCATATGTCCACCAACAGTCTGATTTCCATGATTTATATCGCAAAGTTTCATCGAGCGATAATAGTTTATTGAAGCACAGTTTGACATGCGATGACATGCTCTTGCGCAACATCCGTAACTAATCTTTGTTTTCTTAGTGATCAATGCACTCTTTCGAATGATGCCATACTGGACTGTGCACATAGGAAAATTGTAATCTGTGGTAGTGCACAGTTGTGGTGCAGTGGAATGTATTATACGCGTTAAGAATAACGCGATTCTGATCAATCCCGTCATGCTTTTTATTTACTTCACTGTCTGAAATATAATAGGTTAAGAAATTCAGTCTCAGAGAGTGATTTTCCTAGAGAGTTGCTCATTACCTTGTACAAGGCATTAGATTGTGTTATTTTATTTATTCATTTATTTATTTATTTATTTATTATTATTATTATTATTATTATTATTATTATTATTATTATTATTATTATTATTATTATTATTATTTGTCTTGCAGTATGAAATTATTTTGAAATTATAAAATAATAACGTGAAAACCCGTCATATAATATTAGAATTGTGTAGCAGAGATTAATAATTACATTAAAAAATCGTCGTTTCGGATTGATAATCTAGCGTTCTGCAGAGTCAGCAAATGAGAAGTCACTTAACCCATATCAATTTCACACCACTGAATACTAAGTATATGTGTTTCTCATCAAAACAGAAAATATCCATTCAGCTTGTGATTATAGTAATGTAAAATACGAAAGTAACTGGTGTCAAGTGACTATGGCACTAACAACAATGTACCACAGTGGACATTCACGGACCCCTGAAATTAAGAGGTAAGATAAGGTACCAATGAGGAGTGAGTCAAACCCCCGTAGGGAACTTTTCTACGAGATAAGTAAGTATTGAAATCATATAATAAATGTATCAATTTTCGATCAGTATTCAAATCTTTTTCTGACAATATGATTTTTTTCACAATATCACATAATGAATATAATAGGAAGATTCCCATTGACTGGTTGGAGGTCAATATTTCTAATTTACAACCGCAAAAGGGAATTATTTAACTACATTGTAGTAACAAAAGTAGTAACATACTGTACTAACGTAAATAACTGACTGAAAATATTCGTCATAATTCCTATGAAAATACTCAGTTAATACCTTGTTTTATTATTCTTTTAATCGATGGTGCTCATTTATGAACCGCTGAAAATTTATGAGACCTGTGTCCGGCGCCATAAGCTGAGAATATACTTAAGTCAATTTTTTCATTTTAATTTATTCTCTTATCAAACGTTCAAATAAACTGTCATGCAGAATGGTTTAATCCTGTTTACTGATAGAATAAAACTCAATGAAAACCAAATCCCAGTTATTCATTCATTGTTGAACAGAAGAATCTGAAATTTTGATTTAAGTATTTTCTCAGTTTATGGTGCCGCACCCTGGTTTTTTTGGGAGAAATTAATTTTCCAATAATTATACCTATCACAGTCATGAAACAGGTAAAGTTAAATGAGTGTCGTATATGACCACTTATACTATATTACACATATAGAACATGGATTAATGTATCCCCTTAATATTAGAATGATTATCCAAACAACTTCAAGGACTCTTAAAAATGATAATTGTGGCAAATTAAAGAAATGGTATGAAATATACTTACTGATTCTGACTGCATGTATTACTTATATATAACTATAACTTGTATAGTTTTCATCATGTTAAATAATAAAAAGTAACATTCAATATTCAATTACGTCTAATTTAAGCAAGTATCACTATCAAAGAGACACAAAAATGTATTTACCGTATTCTTTTCTGAGTCATAGATGGAAAGTGACAGGGATTTAAAGACCATAGGATATAACCTCTTTTCCATGTGTTTGTTTGTTTTCTAAAGCACCTTAATAAATAATTAATCGAGACGTCAAGAATTCTGTCCAACAATCAATATAACTGATGATAGAAAAGAAACGTGTGCTTTCTCATGGACAGTACTAGAATTATTATTTAACAATCCTACATGATATACTAATTATAGTATTAATATGTAGTCTTTACATTGATTAACATACCATTAATTTCACTCTTCATAAAAATTTTACAACATTAATGATGTTCTCAGTCTTTTAGCCTTGTTGATGTAGGTCACTAAATTTACACTCGTAAATATATTCTGATATTTACCATTTTCAGCAAAAAAAAAAAAAAATAAATAAATAAATAAAAAAAAAAGGGGGGGGGGAGGGGGTTAGCATACGTTCTTCAGATATGAGTCAGTCGATGTTGATCATTTTTGTTAGATTCTCATGAAATCTCTTACAAAGTGAGCAAATACATCATTATGTAGACTTTATGGGAAAGTGGCCAAGCTCTTTCTCATGGCTTCGGGGAAAATTAACTCAGGTGTAGGGATCACAGAGAGAAGAGTATCAAGTAGTCATCGACAAGTGGAACCAACTGCTGAGTGTTGTTTTAATCTTAGAGGAACTTTCAATTAATGTTACAATCAATAAGCATTTACAAGACAAAACTAAATAAATATTCTCCTGGTTTTTGTTTTCCTCATATCGTACCCGTAACAAACAAGCAGATCAAAGAAAAATAAAGAAAACCACAACAATATTCTGTAGTAATATAGGTCAAAAATGATTTCTCTGTATTTTACTACAGGACAAAATTGATTTAGATTAAGTTTGCAGAGAGTAGGCATTCTTTTGTTCTAAGACAACGACTATGAACGTAATAGTGAACTGGCAGTATAAACATTAATATACATTATAAATTGGATTCAATTCTCATTCTTTCAATACATCATAAAATGATCACTGAAATTATTCATTCCCTACTACGTGATAAAATCAGTATCTTTTGTCCTTTCATATGCTGCGTTATAGTAATGTACTGTCTCGTCATTGTTATAAATTAATAATTGTTTAGAGGAAAACTAAATATATTGTGCTGATCTCTATTATACCTTTATATACAGCTATACAATATCTGATATATTTTTTTTCAAATTATTTATTTACAAGGTGACTTCTGTCATACATCTGACATTCTTTTATCTTTTCCTTTGTCTCGTGAATATAGCACAATGTAGTCCAATGGAAACTTAGAAATGACAGTCTCTTGTGTTAAACTAAGATTGGCGTGACAAGAAAAGTTGGTGCCTCTCTATATACTGATCTTGAAAATGATGTCAAAAGTTAATTTCTGCTTAGTCATTGAATATAATAATAATAATAATAATAATGATAATAATAATAATAACGTTATGTTTTTAGCACATTTGCGTCATTTTTGTGCCGTACTTTAATGCTCTACAAATCACGATTAAAACATAAACATTTACTGAATAGTGAAACAGGACATTATGTATTCTGACAAACCTGGGCCAAAGTTCAACAATTGGTAGACGCATACACAATGTGTGCACTAGCCGCAAGTAGTGGCCCTATGTGAATGATAGGGCCACAATTCCTTACGTTGCGTAAACTTGCATTTTTGATACACGGAATGGCCGGTACGATTCTATGTATTTTGGGATCAAATGGAGCAAATATCTAACATAAACAAACATAAAGCAAGCGATCGGCAATAATAACTTACCCCCGATCTGTCGTCTGAAGGCTCTACATACATTTTTCCCCAACATGATTTTAAATTTGCCGGTTTCTGTCTCAGCCGTTCGGTCTCGCGAGATCTCGTTAAAAGAAACCTCACAAAAAGAGGCGGAGCTTACGAATAACAAGTGCTCATTGTTATTTTTGTCATTTCTCTGTTAACATTTTATTTATTGGCTAGTTACCGCATTTCTGGTCATTTCAATTTAGTTTTCTTCTTCATAAATAACTAAATTACTTCATTTCTAAATTGTTACTATTTGATACATTTATAGATTCATTAAAACTAGAGAGGATATATTTTAATAGACAGTCACATTCCAAATTTGAATAACCGGTTTCATTTTATTCAAATTTATGTAATTATCTCATTCCATGAAAACTATATTATGTCTATGTTTATAATGTAAAATATGAAAGTAATTGGTGTTACATGGCTATGACACTAACAACAATATAACACAGTGGACATTCACGGACCACGGAAATTCAGAGGCGAGACCAGTAAATTCTGTATCCTGACATACATTGAGTAGTACACTATGGTACGCTTTTAGAAATAGTATTTCCATGCATTGGGTAGCGCTCGACACACTTTTAATACTATTACAAAAGTTACGGAAAATAAATGCAGCATGAATTTTTGATTTTATAAATGTCGGTTTTCCGTGTACATTTTCTTACTATCATTTTTGTGTGCATGTCCTTGGTGATTTGTGTCATAGAGCTTTGTCAGATGTCTTGTTTTCTGTATTGTTTCATGGACTACGAGATATGGTTGACCCTTGGGTATTTCTTCGTTGTTTACCATGAATAACATGGATCCATGGGTTCACATATTTTTCTCAAATATTACTTCATATTTATCGCTTTGTTTACAGTAGGGGAGGAATAGGGGGAGCGTTTTACTAAAGAACGAGAAATCGTAAAAATGTGACGACGCATCTAACATAGGTATTTGCAAATGATGACTGATTTTCTGCTTGCAGTTTCCTAGTCTGATACAACATTTTAAATGTTCCTCATTATGTTTCAGGAAAGCATAAATTCGTGTATATCCTAGCTCATACCCTTAAACCGATAATCAGGATTTTATTATTAAATTTCACACAAATGTTCCTTTGCACTATGAATTTAGGACAATAGAAACTCAAAACCTTATCTGCAAGGTCAGGGTCACCGGTATTTTATTTCTATTTATTGTAACGATCGTTAGGTTGACAATTCGACTTTTAAGTTTCCACAATGCTACATGATAATATTTACTCGTAACTTGTATGTGAGAATTCATGAATTAATTAGCTCTTATAGTAATGGCATGTTTAGTTCTTCAGCACATTGTTCGACATTTTATCAACTTATTACATTATTAAGGATGCTTTCTGCATTTCTCTTCGCACATGTTTCATGCTTTCTCCACATGTTTTTAACTTGTAAGTTGTATGTCGATATGAATACTTTTCGTCAACGAGCGCTGTGACCCGCCACTACGCCCGGCGGAATACAATTTTCCACCATAATAACCCCTGGTCAAGTATTCTACGAAAAATCACTCTTGTGACGGACTGGTTTCTTAAAAAGAAGACACGTTCGGAACGCTTCAGATGAGGTGTTTGAACTGTTATTACATAATTACAGGAATATAATTAATTTGCATTATCGGGAAGCCATTGAATTATGTGGTCTACTAGGAAAAGGTCCCCATCAGGATTGTCTAGTTTTAATAATAGTCCAAAGAAGAAAAATATGAGTGTAAAACCATCAAAGTTGGGAGAAGGATTTTAAATGGCTAAGGATAAGCAGTTTCGGAGACGAGTGGGTATATTGTATTGTGTCTAGTTAATTGACCAGATTTCCTCATTTGGCAAAATTAGCCAAGTGTTGCCTTGTTATTCCAGTTTCTAATGCAAACTCTGCTAGAATGATCATCATGCTGAAAAAATTCAATAGAGTTTCATCAAACACCGGATTGACACATTTATTTTCCAAGCTATGATTTCACTTATGCCATAAATTGGTGACATAGTGATACTTCACGGCATAAACAGCAAAAATGTGATAAATTTCCTTTATCCATGTTCTTCATCGGGCACACCAATGAATATAGTTGTGCGGAATGTAAACGGGTCATTAAATGTCTTACAATTCTGTTATGTTGAGCAAAAATTATGTGTTAAGGAGACGGAAATAACATTGGCATACATCGAAACCAAAAATTATCACAAAGATATCTTTATTACTATTTATTTGTCAATAATCATGGGTAGGTGTATCGATACAATCACAGTATTGGTACCTTCAGTATTTCGATATAAATTTACAGACATTTCTTAGTATATAAAACGGAGAGGTTGGTTTTGAAGTTAGATCTGTTTTGAAAGCCATCAGATACAGACCTGATTTCAACTGCTAGTAATAAGTTTAAGTCTACTGACGACTCAAACTCAAGTTAAATTAACTGGGTTTCAAGACTACTTAGGTCTACTGGATTAAGGTAATGAATCCATAACATGCATTCATTAAATCTCAACAAATACAATTTTTATTTTTTAAATGAAGATATCATTTTGAAGCATCTAACAAACTAGGACTTTTTACCGAAAGGATTTTTGAAAATATTATTATTCGGTCCAATATGGATAATTAAAATTAGTATTGAACTTTATGGAAATTACTATACTTTGTTCATATTTTTTTCACAAAAGACACAGTGTTGGAAAATCTTGTGGTTAAAAGTTCCGTAATATTGTAATTTATCAATATTCATTAACAAAAATGAAGTTCACCGTGCAGTATTTCTGCTCTTTATGTATTTATATATTTACTAGGGGCGATAACTCCTTTAAAGTAATTCATATTGTGCAATATCAAACTTTACAGTCAGAACATCAAGGTCATAAAGGGTGACATGCATTTTGTTTTAACAAATAATTCTCATTTAAGGCCTGTTATGGATTTATTACGTTAATTACACTTATTTTAATATGAAAACAAATGATTGATAGATGACCTAGTCCAGCTATCTAATATCTCCAGGTTCTCATTCAGTTCAAGACATTAAAACATATAAACCCAGTGTTTCAGTTTCCCACGATAAGCTTAATTATAGCCAGTATTTTGGGTTCATCCAGTTATTACCCAACATTTCGGGTTCCTAAGACCAAACCGGTTCATGAAGGTTTATACCCAGTATATTAGGTTCCATACAATATAGAATCATAGAAGAAAATACAACTCTGATTAAATATTCAAATTAACCTTTATTTGCATAACGTAAAAAAATCTTATTCTAAGAAGTCTAATTAGTCTATTCATATATCAATTAGCACAAAGTCCCGTCATTGACGACGTCACATAGTATATCATCATATCAACTTTCATTATCATCGTTACCATCGTCATTATCATCTGTATATGTGTCATCATTGTTGTTATTACCTGTTTATATAGAGCTACTTAGTTATATTATATTTAACAATATAAACTATTGTTATAACTTAATTGAAATCTCATTAGATTGTCGACATGTTCTTATCTCTATCTTCACTTAATTACGCCGGGTTCGAACCAGCAGTGAATATTATACGTTTCATTTGTTTACTACAAGAACCCGTATAGAGGCTTAACGATACAATATATTCCAGTAAAATCCTAAGATACCAAGCAATAATAACAAACACACACACACACACACACACACACACACACACACACACACACACACACACACACACACACACACAGAGAGAGAGAGAGAGAGAGAGAGAGAGAGAGAGAGATACATATTCATCGTAAGAAGTAAACAAACTATTTCCGTCTCCGAATCTATCTTCTGTGTCTATAACATTTGTATTCATGGGGACTCTTGCACAATTAGGACCAATGAAAACGAAATTGATCAAACCAACATCCTGTTGTACCAGATATAAACTCCAACCTGTTGCCTGAAGTCACTTCCTTCTCTTTCAACTGATGTGTGCCACATGGTTCAAGGCAACGTTTATTTGTAATGAATATGACACTGTCGATATAGTAAGTAACATAAACCTCTACTTCATTGATCCATTCGGTTTTGTCAAATGTATACGTATAGTTCGTATATGTCTTTGCGCATGAGAGGGTAGAAGAACCGTGTTCCGGGGCCCATTTATCACCGTATTGTATTTGTAAAGCAAATATGCGATATCCGCAGATCATGTTCATTCGAGTTATTTGTCGATGTCTCCATATATGAATATCAGAGAATTCTTTTTTAGAACCGACATCTTCTACTCCAAACAACTTGCTCTGATAGATACCTAAAATTAAAAATTATAATATTAATCACGAACTTCTTTGCATACTTCTAAGTATTTTCCATTCGACCCAAAGTAAAATGCTAATGGTAGTTATGACAAGAAAGAATTAAAGACGCGTGACCTAGCTGTATGGCAAACGAACTTGAAAATCAAGAAAGAATAACAACGACTTATAGTGGCCATTTTTGTGACAATGGTCATTCACTTAGTGTGGTGAACCGGTTCTTTCTGGAAAAGCAGTACAATAAAAGTATATTCATTAAAAATGATAAAGAATCCTTCATATAAAGAACAAAGATCAATAGGTTACTCGTGAAAATAAAAGCACCTATCATATTATAGAATGAAAAATTAATATCAAAAATGACATCAACATGAGTCAACAATGTTCTGCCTGTGTGAAAGCGAGTTTAAATAAAAATAAATAACTAAATTCTTTTCCAAATATTACACAGCTTGAAATATTGAAAAATAAATAATGTTAAATTATTAATTGTGCATATATAAATCACAATTAAGGACCCCGAGGAAACCACAAGAGAGAGGATCATGTCCATGGCGGAGTAAAATGTTCTGACAATAGGCACAAGAACTGTATTTCAATTGAATATTCCTGTAACGTCCTTCTATGAGTTTATTCTTTGTTTTCTTTTCATGTCAGTGGCCACCTCGTTATACAGACAAACATGAGTAATGTTTCTTCTATCATGTCTCCGATCTTGTATTTAAGGTAGAAAAAAATAATAAGAATAAAATAAAATAAAAGCATCTAGCTAAATGTACGTACTCAAGTGAAAAATCGGAATAGCTTTACAGGATAGTCTAACCAACAATTTTTTCCAGACAATTGTATAGTTTTAACATCGCTTTTAACAATTTTTACAGTCAAATGGTACCGTGAAATTCTTAAAATCTTAACAAGAGTTGTCAGAAGACAACGTAGCTAGCCGACGGGGACCATGAGCATCTCACTTGCATTAAAAGCAAAGATTTATAAATCTTTAATATATTTTGAAAAGTCAAAGTTCAAGGTTAAGGGGGTTGAGGTCAAAAGAAATGGTACCAAATGAAAACTTTTGTCATAAGGAATGTATACAGAAAATATTAAAACCTTTCTCTACGGCTCAAACGATGAAAACCCCAGAATAACGAATTTAAAAAGTTAGGCAAAGTTCAAGATCAAAAGGTAATGGCACCAAATGAAAGTTCCTGTCATAAGGAATCTACGCCTGAAATATCAAAGACCCATTTCTAATGTTTGAAAAGATATAGCCAATGTGAAAGATTTTGAAAAGTAGTTCAAATCCTAGGTCAAGGTGAAAAACGATAGCAACAAATGGACAAGAAATATACATGGGAAATATCAAAATCTTTTCTTTACCGGTACAAAAGATATAGCTAAAGTTAATGATTTTGAAAAGTAAGTTAAAGTCTAAGGTCAATTTCACAAGGCATCTACTAATGAAATTTCTATTTCTTATGGTTCTGCAGTTACAGCCCAGGTTAAATTTTTTTGACGGCGGACGCGGGGGGCATGATATTAGCTCTCCGGACATTTCCCCCGAGGAGCTTAAAAAGGACCGAATCGAACCTGGATTGTTTGCAACGCCAGTCAAGTCTTTAACTGTATGTAAACCCTGATCACATTAACATATATTTACCAATATTTCAATAATAATAATAATAATAATAATAATAATAATAATAATAATAATAAGACTTATAATAATAATAAAAAAATAATAATAATTCTCACATTTGAACCTGCGACTACTCCAAGTACCATTTTCCATACAGCTAATCTGAGCCTCGCCTTCCATGCTGAAGTTGGAGTTGCAGGTGTACCTGGCTTTGCTCCATAAGCCCGTACCAAAATTCACATTATAGACTGCGTTGGATACCATCTCAGGGAATCCGCAATCTGCCACAATAATAATAATAATAATAATAATAATAATAATAATAATAATAATAATAATAATAATAATAAAATTTTAAATCTATGTGAGTTTGTATTTCTATCATAACAACTACATTTAAATTTCGAAAGGACCTATTACTGTCCTGGGTAGATAAGAATGCACATGTTTTGTATGTATCAAAAAAGAATGACTGTATGTTGAATGATTTAACGTTGTTTTAACAGTTTTTCTGTATGCCTGTATCATTATACAAATTCAGATTTTAAAAATCATCAAACCGACAAGCGATATTTCATAATATTTTAATGTTGGCATGCTTTCATAGAAGAAATAATGATTGTTGTAGCAGATAATAAATGCAATGTATATTATACATAAATACTGTTAAATATTTACTAGTCGGATGTTAGCTTGAATATGAAAAATACAGTTAAAAGGAATGCCCTGAAAGAAAAATACGAAGGTAGCTGGTGTCACATGACAATGGCACTTGAAAGTATAATTATCATTTATATTACAGTTTAATTATGAAATTCACAAGTGTCCATATGATAATATCATATTCGGAATTTTAAACGGTCTCCAGTTTATCATTTTTGCGCAAGTACTCAATGCAGAAAGAAATACGAGTGAAAACAGATTTCATTCATGCTAATCCTTCACAAATATTATACTTCAAACACCTCTCTTTTCAATTTTTGTGTAAAAAAATTAGCTGCGCACAGAAAGTTCGTGTTTAGTCTTCGAATTTTAGAATAGAAACGGGGGTAAATTGCTAATCAGAGACCACTACTGTACAGCTTTTTAATAGTGATTTTGTTTATAAGTGCATACCGACTTTCTTTTCCTGAAACAGATGTCATAATTATATAACACCACTGAAACACCTGTACACAGATAATATAATGCAATATGATATAAAACAAAGGAATAGAAAACAATGCTATACCTAATTAAATTCAATTCCCAGCTCGATATAAAAAAATAGGATTATATATACTCCAACTTACCAACAGTGCTCCCAATTGAATCTTTATCTTCACACATTATCTTCTATATGAAAAAAAGAGAGAAAACATGCCTGGAACTGTAGTTAGAATATTCAGTTTCAAATTAATCTACACGGCATGGCCCTATTTTGATGACAGGCCATAATCTGAAGTTTCTCCTTAACTGCAGATAGTATTTTGTTTTGTGCGTATATCCTTGGTGATTTTTTGTCATACACCTTTAAATTTGTCAGTTGTCTTCAGTTTTCTCTTTTGTAAGGAGGGCTGATAGAGGTTTGGTGGAGCATTTACTGGATCCAAAATAAGTAGGGTCAATCGATCTCAATATCTTTAGTACGTACGTTAAGCCACTTAAGACAAATTCATGGTTATTAATTATTTCACCTTTTGAGAGTTTAGAGCGAAAATAACTAGGATTACCAGTAAATTTGTTAAAACCAAGTTCCCTTAAAAGGCAATTGATACAGTTTGCCCTGCAAACTTAGACTATATTAATCGAAGCTTTATCTGTTGACACTAACACATATTCTTTGAGTATTCTTACTAGTTCTGCCTTGACAACTGGTCGTCAAAGACAGCAGGATGACGGAACTTCATGTTTCTTTTTAGTTTACTAATGCGTGTTTTATCAAACACCTTACACATTCTGACAACCTATCTAACTCTACATCTTCATGTTTCGTCCATTTGCGAACATAGTCCTCTACAGAATCTATTACAATACGGAACTTTGTTCATCTGTTAAATGATTTCAGTTCCCTGAATTTGGGGTCCCGAGTAATTAACTGAATGACAATCATATTTTCTCTAATACGATCTTAATTGTAATATTTTCAAAGGCATTCGAAATATTCAAACTCACGTAAGTTTACTTTAATAATAGTTTACTCTAATAATAATTGGTTATGTTATTAACTGAAAAAAAACTTACAGACATCCATGCACCTCTTATAGCATACATCCCGTGTTTGTTTACAACCATATGTCCATCGGTAGTCTGATTGCCATGATTTATATCGCAAAGCTTCATGGAGCTATAATAGTTTATCGAAGCACATTTTGACATGCGACGGCATGCTCTTGCGCAACATCCATAACTTATCTTGGTTTTCTTTGTGATCAGTGCACTCTTACGAATGATGCCATACTGAACTGTGCACATAGATAAATTGTAATCTGTGGTTGTGCAAAAATGTGGTGCAGTGGTATGCATTATACATGTTAAGAGCAAAGCGACTGTGATCAATCCTGCCATTCTTCTTATTTACTTCACAGTCTGAAATATAATAAGTCAATCTCGAGTATTTTATTGAGACACATGTCAGAAATTGACTTTACAAGAGAGTTGCTCAATACCTTGTAAAGGGCCATGGATTGTTTTGGGGGTTTTATTATTACTATTTTAAAGCCGGCGTGGCCTAGTGGTATCGCGTCGGACTCCTGATCGGGAGGCCGGGGTTCGAGTCCGGCTCTGGTCATGCCGGTGTCCTGTCTTTCGGATGAGACAGTAAAAACCGAGGCCCCGTCTCGTGGTATGCATGGCACGTTAAAAATCCCTCACTGCTTCGGGTGGGTCCGTTGCAAAGGTTAAAATTTGTATGCCCCGCATAAGGCAGATGCCGTCACTATACACGTGAAATATTCGTGGTGTGACGTAAAACAAAAATCAATCAATATTACTATTTTATTATTTCTTTTATTAATATTATTATTTAATTATCTATTTTTGTATTTTATTTTTGTATTTATTTACTTTTTTGTGTCTTACAGGATGAAATTATTTTGAAATTATGAAATATTAACGTGAAAACCCGGCATATTATATTAAAATTGTGTAGCAGAGGTTAATAGTTACATTTAAAAAATCGTCGTTTCGGATTGACAATCTAGCGTTCTGCAGAGTCAGCAAATGAGAAGTCCCTTTCGCCATATCAGTTTCACACCACTGGATACTAAGTATATATGTTTATCATCAAAATAGAAAATATCCATTCAAATATCCATTCAGCTTGTGATTATAGTAATGGAAAATACGAAAGTAACTGGTGTCAAGTAACTATGGTACCAACAACAATGTACCACAGCGGTCATTCAGGAACCCCTGAAATTCAGAGGTAAGATCAGGTGCCCGAGAGGAGTAATTCAAAACCCTCCGTAGCTAAGTAAGTTTTGAGCTCAATAATAAAGGTATCAATTTTCGATCACTATTCAAATCTTTCGCTGAGAATATGATTTTTTTGGTTCTCATATTACCATATCATATAATCTATATAATAGGAAGATTCGGATTGGCTGGTTGAGGGGCAATATTTCTAAATTTCATGCACTAACGGAAATTATTATACTATTTTTTGATCTCATACTGTACTAACACGAATTTCAAAAACAATATTTAGAAAATCTGATTGCCTGAAAATATTCGTCATAATTCCTATGAAAATACTCAATAAATGCGCATTATTATTATTATTATTATTATTATTATTATTATTATTATTATTATTATTATTATTATTATTATTATTATTATTTAATCCATTGTAGTGTGTAGAACCCCTGAAAATTTGGGAAGATTTTTCCAATAATTATACCCATCGTAGTCATGAAACAGGTAAAGTTAAATGATTGGCATATATGACCACTAAAAGTATAACACGCATATAAAACATAAAATATACATAGTATTAGAATGATTATTCAAATAAATTCTAGAAATCTTAAAAATGATAATTCTGACAAATTAAAGAAATGATATGAAATATACTTCCTGATTCTGACAGCATGTAATACTAAAATATCACTATAACTTATATAATTTTCGTTATGTTATAATAAAAAGTGACATTCAGTATTTAATTACGTATCATTTAAGCAAGAATTACTACTAAAAAGAAGCCAGTACGTACCGTAATGTCTTCAGAGTCACAGACGGAGAGTGACAGGAAATTAAGAATGATATTACATAAACCCTTTTCCATGTGTTTACAAGTTTGTTTTTGAAAAACCTCCATAAATAATTAAGCGAGACGTCAAGAGTTCTGTCGACCAATCAATATATTTATGTTAATTCAGTTTAATGGATCTATTTAGAGTTTTCGGATAAAAAGAGAAGTCCAGAGGAAACTACAAATCCAGGAAAAATATATAATTTTTAAATAGTAATTCTATTTAATTGATAATAAAAAACAAACGTGTGCTTTTCCATTGACAATACTAGCTTAATTGTTTAACAATCCCATGTGGTACACTTATTATGGTATTGATATGTCATGCAAAATAAAATCATCTGCCTCCTCAAATTAACATTTTATTTTGCTGAAATGTTGCTAAGTTGAATATCCATAGTGTCGAACCTACTGATAAAAACAGATAATTGACAAAAGTAATTGATTTCTTCAATGGCAAAATATCTGACTAAATTTTACCATTAATTTTAGTCTTCATAATAATTTTACAACAGTAAGGATGTTCTCGGTGTTTTAGACGTTGTTTAAGTAGGTAACTAAAATTATACATGTATACATATTCTGGTATTTACCATTTTCAGCAAAAAAAAAAAAAAACCAAAAAAAAACCCCAAAAAAAAAACAAGAAAGAAAGGAAGGGGGGGGGGGCTGTTAGCATACGTTTTTCATATATCATGAGTCAGTCGGTCGATGTTGATAATGTTTGTTAGGTTTTATTGAAATCGCTAACAATGTGAGCAAATATATCATTATGTATACTTTCATGAGAAAGCGGTCACGCTCATTCTCCTGGTTTCGGGTAAAATTATCTGAGATGTAGGGATCACAAATTATTGTTAACGGAAGAGAGAAGAGTATCGACTGGTCTTGGACCAGTGAAACTAACTGCTGATTATTGTTTTAACCTTAGAAGAACTCTCCTTTAATTTTACAATCAATGCAATTTTTCAAACTCAAAACTAAATACCTAAAGAAACTCTTGGGTTTTTTCAATTATTAATTATGCTGCATCCGTCTCGAACACGAAGATCAAAGTGAATCACAAAAATATTCGATTGTAATAAAGTTCAAAACAATTTTGTATCTTACATGCAGGACAAGTAATTCGTAAATATTGCACCCAGAATAATAGGAAACTGATTTAGTTTACAAAGAACAATTAACTCAGTATTCACAATATTTCGGTCTCCTGACCTTCTTCTAGTGAATTTTATTGGTATTGGTGGCTTAAGCTATGTAATATCCATCATATTCCATAACCGATATATCGATTATGAAATATGATGGATATTACATAGCTTAAGCCACAAATACCAATAAAATTCACAAGAAGAAGGTCAGGAGACCGAAATATTGTGAATACTGAGTTAATTGTTCTTTGTTTTATGACACTTCCCTTCGGAGGACTATTAAGATGTAAAGATGATGGATAAATCCAAACCACAAGTCCAAAAATCATGAAACCATTGGACATACAAAATCAGTGAAAATGAAAAACAAATGGAAAATAACAAAATATGTCTACTTGAAGAGCATATGTGAACCCCTGTGAAGGAGTGAGATCAGGTGCCCGGGGAGAGTGAGCATCTCATGCTTGCTAGCAAAACCCGTCACATATACCCCGTAGAAAGAGTCAAATCGTGTGAATTCTATATGTATTTATATATGGAGAAGTCGAAGTAGGTAACCTTCTAGTATAGAAGGTGTCAAATCTGTGTAAAGTGATCGGAATCGGTCTCAGTCCAGAATATCATTTAAAAGTCTGGATAACGAGATATCATATGGAGTAATAAGAGTCTCGTAACGACCGTAGAACTTCCTCAGTGACGTTGCTTGTCTAGCACATATATAACCCTGGTTGAGCAGCTTAACTGAAAGTCGCTTAGCCCTCAGAACAAAGTCATTGTAATTTGAACATGCTCTGGAATAACGTATTAACTGAGATATGAATACGCCGTATGCGGGCGATGATGGAATGTTGCTACTTATGAAAGGAAAGTCTGTGATAGCGAAATTGAAATCGTCACGTTTGTCATAGAGTGAGGTGTTCAATTGACCATTAATGTCGAAAGACAACATAATATCTAAATACGAAGTAGAATTACGATTTTCTGTGGTTTCTTTGACCTCCAGTTCACTTGGATAGATGATGCTAAGGTAATCCGCGAGTTCATGGTAGTGTGTTAGCGCTATGACATGGCTGCTTCCGCTCCCGTTACTTTGTGATTTTTAACCTAATATACATGGTGTGCAATTTCGATTTTTGGTGTGGACTTTTATATAATACCAAAGGATATTTTTACAGAAGATAGTACTGAAAAGTGAATTTTTAGAAGAGATATCAAAGTAATTTTATGTGCAAGAAAATCAATCGACAGTGAAGTGTAAATAGACAGGTAGTACATGGACAATGTGTTTTCCGATCAGGCAGGTAGTGAATTGTTACTCACAGTGGTTTTTGGTGTCACGAGCCAAGCGCGGAACCAAAGCAGGGAGACGGTTAAGGAGAAAAGTTAGGGTTATAACCGGGAAACAAGAACGGTATGTACACTGTAAGCAAACTTGTATTAACACAAACAATCTTATAACCTGTCGTGATAAAGAAGAAACGTATAGCATCCCCACTAGGATTACGGAACATCAAACTCTAAAGTCCAATGATGGGTTCCGAAGTAAAGATTTCTTGATACAAGTCCCTGTAACAGTCTCAGATATCATCAATCCATTGACATTCTATACTTTGAATAGTCGATCAGTAAGAAACAAGGCGCTGGCTATCAGTGACCATATCGTATCAAACTGTATAGATGTCATGGCCATAACCGAAACATGGCTTGGAAATGATATTGACAATTCAATCATGAGTGAACTTGTACCTATTGGCTACGATATCTACTAAATACCAAGGACTGACCGACAGGGTGGGGGCGTGGCACCGCTATATAACAAGAACCTCAATGTGAAACATATGGATTCAACCATTTCTGTTACACAATTTGAACATTTGGAATGTACTATACAATTTAGAAATTCGCGGGTACATGTATGCGTCGTCTATCGCCCTCCACCGAGTCGTCAATTTACGACTTCAAAATTCCTCGAGGAATGGGCCGATTATCTTAACCATCATGTGGTTCTGTCGGATGAGCTAGTAATTACCGGTGACTTAAATTTCCATCTTGATAAAACGGAGGACCCTAACTCGAAGAAATTCATTAATTCACTTGAGGAACACGGTTTGAAACAACACGTGGTTGGACCAACGCATCGCGGCGGCCATACCCTGGATGTGATGATAACACGAGATAATAGCAGCATTTTGCGATCCGTTCCCATTATAGACCATCAATATCTTGGTGATTCACGTGGTAACTCTCTGTGTGACCACTTCGGGATATATACAACCCTGGGTATCGGCAGGCCTCCCAAACAACGCAAAACCGTTACATATCGGAAAAACCGTGACATCGTTCTGAGTGATCTAAATGATGATATACAGTCAGCCTTGTCGAAACTGCATAATGTTGTTTCTCTGGATGATATTGTTGAAGGCTACAATAGCGAACTTGGTGGATTGTTAGATAAACACGCACCGTTACAAACAAAATGCATTGTATTGAGACCTAATACCAAATGGTACTCGGATGAACTACGAGTTGCAAAACGAAACCGCCGAAAGGCCGAACGTACTTGGCGACAATCGCAGCTTTCTGTACATCATCAAATTTACATAGACAAATGTCAATTATATAACAAGATGTTGACCCAAACTAAGACCGAATATTTCTCTATGAAAATATCTGAATACATCAACAATCCGAGGAAACTGCATGGTCTGGCAAATAACTTGATGGGCAATACAACCGAGCCATCGCTTCTGTCTAGTGAGAGTGAGTCTGAACTGTCAAATAGATTCTCAAACTTTTTCATGGGTAAAATTGACACCATCCGGAGAATGCTCTGTGAATCTAATGCAAACAACAGTCATTCCATTGACGCCTTTACAGAGGACATTGGTTTTTTTTTGGTGATCCATTATTTGACTTCGCCTCAGTGTCTTCTAATGAGGTTAGGAAGATTCTTATTCAATCGCCGTCAAAGTTTTGTCAACTTGATCCCATCCCTACTGACATCTTCAAGAAATGCATGAACTCCTTACTGCCAACGATAACCATGATCATCAACAAATCATTACAAGACGCTGTAGTTCCCGGTGTTTTCAAACAGGCTATCGTAAAGCCGTTACTAAAAAAGCCCGGGTTGGACAAGGAAATCCTTAAGAACTACCGCCCAGTGTCTAATCTGCCGTTTATCTCAAAACTCGTGGAGAAGGTTGTGTCCAGGAGGATAGATGATCATTTAAACATCAATAACCTTCACGATAATCTACAATCGGCATACAGGTCGAATCATTCTACCGAGACAGCCCTAATTAAAGTACAGAATGATATTGCTACTGCACTGGACAATAATCACTGCGCTGTACTGGTCATGCTTGACCTATCTGCCGCTTTCGACGTTATAGATCACACGTTGCTATTTCACCGACTTGAACATACCTACGGCATAAAAGGGACTGTTGTCATGGATACGATCTTATTTTAAGGACAGAGAGCAACGAGTTGCAATCGGCTCCACATTATCCGATTCCCGATCACTATCTATCGGAGTGCCCCAAGGTTCGGTACTTGGGCCCGAATTCTACTGCCTTTTTTCCAAGCCAATCAGTGAGATCTGTAAACGGCATAATATGGAATACTACGTTTATGCTGACGACACTCAGCTCTATATGACAGTTAAACCGCGCAGTGACTGGAGCGAAGTTTCATCAAAACTCATACTCTGTCTCAATGATATCAGAGAATGGATGAACGCCAATCTCTTGAAACTGAATCAAGACAAAACAGAACTCATGGTTTTCGCTCCTAAACATCAAATACATAGTTTATCCGAATTTTCCATCTCTTTCGGTGATTGTGTTGTCAGCGAGACGTCAGCAGTGAAAAACCTGGGAGTATTTTTCGATCGGACGCTTTCCATGGAAAAGCAAGTTAACGCCATTTCGCGTACGTGTTACATGCACATACGAAGCATTGGCCGAATCCGCAAATACATTACAGATGATGCGTGCAAGACTCTCATAAATGCGCATGTGACATCAAGACTTGACTACAGCAATACGGTCTTATATGGCATCAACAAGTTTTCGTTAGTCAAACTGCAAAAAAATTCAAAATACAGCAGCTCGTTTTATCACGCGAACACGAAGATCAGAGCACATTACTCCCGTACTCGCTGGCTTACATTGGTTACCAATACAGTACAGGATTAAATACAAAATCTTGTTAGTTGTATTCAAAGCCCTTAACAATTCCGCTCCTAGATACATCGCTGAACTTGTCCAACTATACAGACCAGGTCGTGTTCTGCGGTCTGAATCAATGCTACAGCTTGAAATACCTAGGACTGGAACCCAAACCTACGGTGAGCGGAGATTCGATAAAGCTGCTGCATCCCTCTGGAACGAGATACCGGAAACTCTCAGAAAGGCCAATTCGATACCTGCTTTTAAAAAGGGACTAAAGACTTATCTTTTTAAAAAGGATTTCGTCTTGTGAATTTTAGTCTAGGACTGGTTATTATTTTACAAGAAAACTATAAAAAAAACTGTGTAAGGCATATTTTTATATATTTTTATATGTTTTTATGTATTTTATGTGTTTTACTCATACTTGTAAAGCGCCTTAGAGCTTATTGATGTAGGGCGCTATACAAATTATTGTATTATCATTATCATTATTATTAAGGATTATTAATTGAAAGCAAGTCATCTTTATATCTGTAAGTAAAATTGAAGCCAAGAGCCAATTGTTCTTTTCCTTGCGAAAGCAAAAACTGAATGAACTCAGCTTCGTATGAGTAAAGGAATATGTCAGCCAGAAGTGGAACACAGTTAGTGCCCATTGGAATGCCGACAATTTGTTGAAAAACCTTACCTCCAAACACCACAAAAATGTTATCGATAAGAAAGTTCAACATCTGGATGACAGCTGTTTCAGTGTATTTATTTTTGGAATCAGAATTTTTCCTAACAAAGTAAGTTTTATCGTGGCCTATTACTATATATTTGAATTTGCGGCTTCTGTTTTTACTAGTAAATGCATTTTGAATAATTTCCGCTAATCTGTCTTTTAATTTCTGATGAGGGATCGTTGTGTAAAGAGTCGAAAAGTCAAAAGACTTGATGGAGTGAATTTTAGTAAAACTTTTTGATTTTAGATGTTCTAACAACTCTTTTGAATTTTTAAGGATCCACATTTGATTAATTCCACTTCTGGAATATACTGTTTCAAAATATCTATGAAGGTCAGATTTAATTTCTGATAATATTTTTGTGAGTAGCATCGATACAGATTTTGTGGAACACTTCGAGGAACCAGCGATAAAGCGTTGTTTGTAAGGATTTTTGTGCATTTTTGGAATGCAGTACAAATATGGACGTTCTATTTGAGTCAATATCAAACGTATTGAGGACAGATTTATGATTCTCGAGTACTTCCGGAACCGAAAAGTTCGTGAGAGTATAAGTAGGATTTCCTGGAGCTGAATTTAATCCTAATTCTTTCACTAGGCTGTCAAAGTAATATTTCTTACAAGTAAATGTATAATTATTAGATGCTTTATCTGCTGGTGTAATGATATAATGTTCTTGGAGGAAAGTAAGTTCTCTGACAACATCAGGATCTTTAAAAATAGATTCGAATCTGGTGTTTACAGAACCTTGTAATTTTTTTAATTTTTGATCTCAGCAGTACTGCAATAGATTTTATCCATTCCGAAAGAGTGTCGACTTGTACTTCCTCTCTTTTTGCCCATCGTGTGGCATATTCCTCGCAGCAGTTCATAATATTCTCAAAATTTTGGCTCCATGTGAATGATCTGGGTCTATATTTTGGACCTTTAAATAAAAGTTCTCTTAATTTAGTGTTTTTAACAATATCGAGATCACCAGTAATGACATGGCCACAAGGAGTATATACGAAATTATATGAGGAACATGCACACGGTTGAGGATGGCATGCAGAGTTGCTAAGATCAAGACACTGTAGAAACCCTTTGTAATTATAAATTTTGGATGCAACTGATGGCGTGTAGCTATAGGAAATACATGGCGGAAAGGGAAATTTGTTTGATTTTGTTTAATTTTGCAGAGAGTGAAAATTCCACTCCTCTTGGTTAATGACTATGAACGTAAGAGTGAACTGGCAATATATACATTATAGACTGTGTTCAATTCTCATTCTTTCAATACACAAATTAAGATTCTTAATTCCTCATTATGTGTTAAAATCAGTAACTTTTGTCCTTTTCTTAGACCGCGTATTAACAATGTACTGTTCCATCAATGTTATGTATTACTAATTGCCTAGAGGAAACCTGAATGTATTGTGCTGATCTCTGATGTACCTTTATATACAGCTACAAAATATCTTATTTTTTTCAAATTATTAAATTATTCACAAAAACATGACTTCTGTCATGCAGCTGAGTCAAATGCTTTTATCTTTTTCTTTTGTCTCATGAATATAACACAATGCAGTTCATCTCAGAATGGAAACCTAGAAATGACATGGAAAAGTTAATGTCTTTCTATATAATAATATCTGCCACGCCATTTAACAACAACAAAAACATTAATAATAATAATAACAAAAATAAAAATATTAATAATAATAATAATGATAATAATAATAATACTAGTGATATAAACATCCCGTCATTGTAATATATATTTGATTTAAAAGACAAGAAGTGGATGTATTGTGTATAATAGTCATCTTTAAACTTTGCCTATTGACGATTTGGTCAATAAGTTAAATGATTCCTGAATGTTAATTATGTTGTGTTGTCAGGACATTCGCGTCATATGAAGTTTAAACAGTATCCGTCTAGGAACAATAATTTTATTGACTTTCTAGACTGGATATTTTGTTGTATATTGATAAATGATATATAAATGAATATCTTTTCAAAGTTTCAGAGTAGAAACTCCAACGGTGCCAGTGAATCGTCGATCGAACAAGCTTCATAATCTCTGGCGCGGTGTAAATATCTTAAATGAATATACATAAATTCACCTTACTGAGCCACAAAATTTCGATCGCCGTAGTCTGTGATTCAACATCGTTATCTTTGCGGACAGGTCGTAATATGGAATGAAAACTAAGAAGTAATAATTTTGACCGTCTGAAGTAGTATGCATCTGTAGTTGAACCAATATTTTTGTAATGTCACTTCATGTATAGCAGTACTTGTTACTTAATATGCAGATCTCCTTGGTGACATCTGCCTTACAGCTAAGTCAGATGTCTTTCCCTTTCAATTCTAGTTTTGGGAGTCAATGTTCTGGCTATCTCATATTTAAATTTACTCACGTTTTCTGTCGTATAATTGTCATCGGATTCATTATCTTTTCTTTTTCACCACCTCCCATTGGGCAACAAAAAGATAACTAATAATACACCGTCATACCATTTACCATATTACAATTTGATATACATTTTACATAATTTCATCAGCTGTCCGTAGAACTAAAAATCGTATAAGCATAATTTATCGGCCTGACATACTTCAGGCAGAATTTCGTAAGAAACAAATAATAAGAATAAATTAAATGCGGGGAGTGGATCTCAAAGTTTAACAATTAGGACCTTCTGGATTTTTCTTTGTTTTTACCAACCACAAAGAATAGTGGTAGGGATGCCCTTGATCCGTGGGTGCACATGTTTTTCCATTGCTACTTTATATTTATCGCTTTGTTTACAGCAGGTAAGCAGAGGCCCGTTTTATTGAAGAAATACGAAAAATGGTCAATTATTAACGGAACATTTTGCATAACTATTAGCAGAGATGGCTGATTTTCTGTTTGCAGTTTCCTAGTCTGAAACAATATTATTAATGTTACTCGTTATGTTTCAGGAAAGCATAAAATCGTAGCTGCCCGAGTTCATACCCTTATTCTTATCACATTTCACACAAATGTTCTTGACGATTGGGACATTAGGACAATGGGAATACAATGTTTTGTCCACAAGGTCAGGGTCACTGGCATTTTACCTTTATATACATTCAACTTTTTTATTTAATCTCTTAGAATAACTCGATGATCGAGGACTTAAATTGTAGTTTTACACAAAACAGTTACAGGTCATCACTGTGCCTCTCACACAAAATTCCACACGTATTTACTTACTTAGCAGACGAATTACACATACCTTGCAATTAGTGTCAATTACAAATACACACTAAATGATGACGTCATATGCATGCAACTATGATTTTCCTTCCACACGGGTATGATTTCCAAATCTCTATATCATATCATGATAGCTTTATATGCTTAAAGTCACATTTGACAATAAAATAAATATGAATCTTTTTTCGGAATGACATATATTTAACATCGCTTGACACTGTTTCCAAGGGTTGACAAAATGACATGTCATCCTTTAAATACATGGATTGTTTTCTCTTATTTGTTCTGATTGTTTTGGAATTTAATTAAGAATTTTCAACAAATTAAGAGTGTTCTTTATACAAAAGTCGACAGTAAAACTATATTTTAAATGACATGGTGGCAAATCTGGCATAAGATATCAAAAGGTAAAATAACACTGAATACAAACTCTTAGAGGGAGAATATGTGAACTATCTGTTAAGGAACAAGTGTGATAATAATGTAGAATGTATTGGTGTAATGTCTTGATGGAACAGCTAGCACATAAATGTATAACTCAATACATCTAATGGACAATTAATAAACACTATTGCAATAACCCACATTCATTAACACATGTTACCAATTTGAACTTACTAATGCAAAACATTGACCTTCTGTCATCAAGAGAAGTTAAAATAACATAAGTATGAATATTATTCGCTATATATATGTTACATTATAAAAATGTGTATTTCTAATTAATATTTTCCCTTTTGTAATTAACGAGCGTCTCGATATTTGGTATTGAAAACATTCGTCATATACTATGTACGGTAGATAAGTTTAGCATTGCGTATTTTAATGACATGTACGAACACATGTCGGGGCAATTTAAATATATTCAATCTAAAAGTAATGAAGAGAAAAATTCGATTAGGAATGAAACTTTTTTGTTTTAATCTAAATAGAAAGTCATTTAACGTGCATGATGATAACAACTGCTTGAGTAATTACACAGACATTGCGACCTACATGTAACAGACCCCCAAATCCAATGTAGGATCGTCGATATTTAAACGTTTACGGTGACACTGGACACTGACTTTATATGTTGCTTGTTCCATGGCATTTTGGCACCTATGACGATGCATATTGATGGACCCAGGAAAACTAGACGTGAAATTCGGTGCTCCTGAACAATAAGCTTCTCCGGTTTGGCAAACAACGTCGGGTATGAGAACATACACAGCACAAAAAATAAAAATAGTGCATGCATGACGTGAATGTACAATTATTCGGTGAATAATATTTTATACTCGCCTAATATTAATGACGAATAATAACATTGATTGATTTTTGTTTTACGTCACACCACAAATATTTCACGTACATGGTGACGGCATCTGCCTGATGCGGGGCATACAAATTTTGACCTTTGCAACGGACCCACCCGAAGCAGTGAGGGATCTTTAACGTGCGATGCATACAACGACAAGGGCCTCGGTTTTTACTGTCTCATCCGAAAGACATGACACCGGCATGACCAGAGCGGGACTCGAACCCCAACCTCCCGATCAGGAGTCCGACGCGATACCACTAGGCCACGCCGGCTTCGAATAATAACAACATTAATTACAAATCGTATTTTATTTTTGCGTTCTACAACTTTAAGAGAATCTACGTGACGATGCTTTATCATTCTAAAGCGATGGTGGTAAAATAACTGGTTTTGTTTTGTTGATTTTTCTTACTACATTACACAGCTCCAAGATAATTCAGGGTGATGGCACTTGCCAGGTTCATTGTTTCATAATTTTGTTCTATACTACGTAACCAAAGAAAACAGCATGGTACATTGTACTTGTCAATAACTACCTTGATTAATGTTTATACTGCCTCATGTGATACACTCGGTAATTGGTAGTTCATCACTAGCAGTGCCGACTGATGTTAATCAGATTTTAAGAAGATGTGTGCCGTTATCATGTACTGTAGTTTCTGAACTCTTAGCATTCAGACATACCTAAACAGATTCCGCGGATGAGTAAGTATCTCCTTCCTAGGGAAAACTCTAACAAACATATATTATACTCAAATGTTAATATTTAGATAATTTAGAAGCCTCACAAGGTAAATACTAATGTAATGAATGAAAATAGATAACTTTAACAAGAGACCACAATTCTTCCTTCTCATTTCCACTCCTGGAGACCTGATCTCTGCTTTTCATAAAATCTCGCCGTGGTACGTGGTGGTTCTTAGTGTCATCAGTTTCTTATTCTAGATTGTTACTGCACGTTTTTCCTTTGTAAAGTGGAGCTCGTTTGCAAGTATCCTCTATAGATTAACATCTGTGTTTTATACCCCAGCATGATGTGACTGTGATATATTTTATACAGTCTTAGTCCAATTCATATTGTTAATTATATTTGCACCATATATAAAACAAGTTGTTCTAGCAAAAGAAGAGCGGTCCCCCTCCCCTTCCCCTTTTGGCATCTGTCGTCACGTCCGGTCTCCAAAGTTTAAATGAATATACACCATGACACTGCTACTTTTACGGTGACATTTTACATTGAATATTTGTTGATTTATTTTCCCTTTTTTAATCATGCTGGAATCGCATTCTCTTCATTTCATTTAAAGTGTATACAACTCGAATCGGATGCGTATCTAGAGTCATCAATTATCATACAATCCTGGTTTTACTGAACTGACCGAACAGATGACTATGAAGGAGGGTGATAATTTTACTAAAATACTTGTTTTAAACTTTTCAAAGCTGGACTTCAACAACCGAATGTTGTAATCTCCGAAAGAAAAAATTCAATTGCTGAATGACAAAAGTGTCTGGTTTTAATATATATAATATACAAATATGTAAATAGTTACATAATGTAAAGAGCGCAATGCCCCAATAGTATTACTTTTTTATTTGACTGCAGTTTGACTTTATTGTTTATTCTTATATACGTATTTAACATCTAATTCCACTGTGTTATTTTGTTTAAAAAATTTTCTGTGCCTATTTTTTTATGTCCGTATCTAATATCTCATACTGAATCAGATGTCTCTTTTCCTCGCTTACTGATGCGCTATTGTTTGTTCCTCTTGTAGCGTGCCATATATTAAAGACATTTTTTCAAAAGCCGAACTGTACAATTGACATGAGATGTTTGTCGATTAATATTTATTGCAAAGGAAACGTATGTATACAAAGTTTTACCCTCTCATTGGTACTGAGATTTCTTTATTTATATACTGCCGTTGAACTTACAACTCTTGGTGGTGGAGTTGATGACTGAAAAAAAAAATGAATGAAGAGAACAGCATGTTTGTAGGAAAATGCGGTAAACACCATGTGGGTTTTTGGCGACAAACAATTAAAAACTAATTGACAGTACATTTATATCGGAGTTATATCAGACATGATCGACAAAATACTTTTGATATTAAATCTTTTACATTTCATCTCACAAACGGAAACAAGGAAAACAAAATATGCGGAATATTCATGCACCTGCTTTTACAGATATCTGCAATGGATGAAGTTTCTGAAATAGCGGGGCATTTTATATTATCTTTGTGTTATATTGGAATGCTGGTGGATAAGAAGTGTCCGGGATTAACTGAAATCAAGTACTCCGTTCACCGATGTTTAATGCCTTTATTTTGGGAATATTCAAATTTGAATTATCCATAAACACCAACAGTATTGTTAGCGACAAATTCACATAAATGCAGGTACATTCAATTTTAAAAAACAAATTAAAATAAAATGCAAGAGCACTCTTTTATCATAACACATACAAAAATGTATGACAAATTCAAAATATGGTTCATACAAAAATCTTCGAACTACGATATATCCCCTTATATTTTTTTAATTTTCGAATCTTTTACCCAAAATTTTATCCGATCAAAAAAAAAAAAAAAAAAAAAAAAAAAAAAAAAAACCAAAAGAAATCTTTTACTTACCGGAACCATTTGCCGGGTAGTGCAGTGATTCTGGAACATGCGTTCGCCATTGCTATTACAGTAATATCCGGCGCAGTCTGATATAGGTTCATAGCCTTGACAAGGTGGCTCAGTCTGTGGCGTAGATATTGGACTGGACTGTAGCAGTGGTAAGAAAGCCACGCTAACACCAAAGGCAAACAACATGAGTTGCATCTTCATCTTAGTTAGCAAGGTATCTAACTTAAAAGCTTATGTCGATTCGATGGTATTTATATGACAATGGTTTGTATAATTATATATTCATTTATGATTAGTCCAATAAGTGAAAAGAACACTACAATGAGGGTTTAATCATCAATACGTATGACGAGGAGCCACGTTGATAGGTAACATACCGACTGTCATGTGATATTTTAAGCTTCATCAGATGTAATTAAATTCACCTAGTAGCAAGTAGCTATGTCTTTCAGATTACGAATGAATGACTGTTTGATCCAAACCAAATTATTGTCTCTCATACGCTGGTGTTTCAACAGAGAGTCTAAATCATATTTTTGTACTTCATTTGCATCTGGATTTTTCTCAAACAATATGATAATTATAAATAATGTACTTGTACTTAGTTATGTAATGCCATCACATGTTTGATGGATAATATCTATGTACAATTTAATGGCAATACTTATCAATAGATTATTGGGATTCCTATTGGCACTAACTGCGCTCGCCTTATAGCAGATTTATTTTTATACCATTATGAGAGAGACTTTATGCATTCTATTCAAACCTCTGAACGTTTCAACCTTATTGATAAGTTTAATGACACCTATAAATATCTAGATGATATTTTAGTTATCGATAATCCTGAGTTTGAAAGCTATATTACTGGCATTTATGCATCTGAAATTCAACAAAACAAAGCCTATGTTTTCGACCAGAAAACACACATTTTGGACTTAAATATTAAAATTGTCAAGAACGATATTCATACCAACATATATGATAAAAGCGACGACTTTGGACTTCCTATTGTAAATTTCCCTTAATTAGAATGTGATGTCCTCAGACTCCCATTATATGGTATTTATATTAGTCAGTTAGTTCAGTTTCCAGAATCTGCACAAATGTTTTGGATTTTCACTCAAAAAATTCTCAGAATACTTTTAAACTTCGTACTCCCATCCACATTTCTACGGTGATCTAGTGTATATACAAAGGAGGGTCAATGGTTCCGATAATTTTATATCGCGTTCTAAAACCATTAAACGCATTCGAAATTGACAGTATGACTCCGAGATCATCGCTAAGACCATAGATCTTGTATTGGGACCCAATGTAGACTTTTACGTGGGGGGTGCACGCTGACTAACAGGGCGGCGGGGACTCTATGACGTACCTTGTCAAAAACTTTTCAGAGGAGACAAAGTTCTGATCCTCGTCCCCTCTGACTGTTAGTCGGGACTCCTATTGATCAGGGATCTGGGCTGGCGTACAGACGGGAAGAGCACGGTTTACTCATGTTGATGTCGCCTTACATATTTTTAATAGCAACATATTATTCTACAACGTTTCTTGAGTAATACATCCTTATGACCTCTCTTCTTGAGAAACCTGTTGATCCTTGTTCTCCATAGGATGATAAATTATAAATTTTTAAGAGTATGTCCTTTGATTGTGCTGCTTTTAGGTGAGTGGGAAGATGGGCGCCCGTAAACCGGTTAACCACACCAACTGTGTTCAACTTGAAGAAAAATAAAATCAAAATAAAACATAAACTTCTAATGAATTAATGCTACAACAATTATGTTTTTCCTTGTTTTATTATTGTTTTACGCCTCTCAGATATAGTTGTATTCATGTGATGGTGCAAAGTGTTTGGTGCTTAATGGAATGGACAACACAATAGGTGAACGAAAGGTGTTGCAGGGATGCAGGTTGACCACTAAGATCATCTCATAAACGACAAACTACATATTTGTCTACCTATTCTCACGTCATTCGCTAGGCACTTAAAAACCCGATTGATACCGAGTATGCAATTAACGTACCGGAATACCAACAACTCCAGAATCCACATGTAAATTGGAGAGTTTCGAGTTTGTTCGTATCCGTTTTATTCTAGATTTTATGCGCGCAGCGTAATATTTGTTGACCATTAGCCATAAGCGTTTTTGAATATAAAAGTAATAATCAGGTTTTATCATTATGCCACATGACTTTAATGTATGGAAAATACCAGATTTGATAGTGTCTTAAATATCTGTTAGTTTACGGAGAAAAAAAAACGAGATCGTTTGCCTTTGTGACCTGCTGAAGAGCTCGAACTTTGTGAAGCATTACGGTTTTGGTTTAAAAAGCTTTTGTACACGACATAAAGACAGATTCAGACGTCAGCACTGATGTCCAGTGCACCTTGATAAGCCTCGGTGAGAGATAGAGAGAGAGAGTCCAAACATATGGAAATCGACAGCATTGACATTATTTTAACTCAACAATATTTATATATATATATGGTTTACATGTAATAAACCAGTATAAACTGAACATATTTTAGAGGAACATATGACATAAAGACAATTTAGTCTATATTACATTGTAATTGATACAAGCGCTATCTTTACATGATCTTACAAACTACCAATCAAATTATAAAATTCATTTTGTTTTTAATTTGTATCCATTAATAATGTTATAATTCATATGCAGTGAATTTTCTGTACTATAATCTAGAAACATGACATATGGAGCTGTAAAACGCATTATTGGCTTGCTCAGTTAATTTCAACTGTATCATGCAGTTTAATATGACAAGTATGCTTACTCTTGTGTTTTAAGAAATAATAGGATTTCGATGTAGATTGGTTTGAGTGAAATACATGTACACCGCTAGTTAGCTATAGAAAATGATTTTTGGATTTGGATCCATGCAGGAGTGAATCCAATGTTTGGGAAAATGTCTTGCTGTTTTGATGTAATATTCTGAATCGAAACATTTTCAAGGATACTATTTTAATTCTTGTGAAATTATCAGAACACTTCCTGTCAATGATGTTGTTGATATACAGGTACATATAAATGATCAGTATCCAATATACACATGTATTTTATGTCAAATATGAAGGGAAAATATACACCAGAGAAGAAGATATTGAGTTATGTGTTGTTTTTGCCCTTATATGGCAACGAAAATTGCCTGAAGGAGTCAATCAAGGAAGCTGGGAAAAATTACAAATATTGCTATCTACATCTAATGTCACTATGAGTATCTATGATCTGGTTCTGTTTTAAAGCAAATCTGTCCTAAAACTGAATAAGTGTTTTATGGCCTCAACAAGTGGTCCCGGTAAGTTACACGGAAATGAACATACTATTGACATCTCGTTAGCAAGGGATTTAGACTTCAAAAGTTTTTGGCGCTAAATAGCTCACTCAACATGAATTCAGAGACGAGTAAAACTTTGTGTTTTTGATATCACTAGCGTATAATCGTTTTCCTTTTCCCCTATTTTGGTGAACAAGGAGGAGGTTTCTGATCAAGAACTTCTGTCTGCTAGAATTCCGGATCTTTGATCTTTGTGAGTAATGGGAAAAATCGAAAGTTCTTCTTTCGTTAACGTGAAGAAACGCATATGCAGCATCATTTCACTATGATTGAAAACTAACTAAGGTTGAAACCCCTTTAGTATTTGCAATTAATAAACTGTTATTGAAGATCTCGTAAATGTGTTGACAGATTGTTTAAAAGCCTGAGGGAAAGAAGGATTCGGCTGGGATCATGTACCGGTGTTTGACATTAAAATATCTGTCGATTTTCAGGGTATCTGAGTCAGTGAGTGACAGCTCTCTGGCGTACAAAAATACCTAGACGGTACAGTTATTAAAATACGTCTATAACTCATGTTGGCCATGTAATCTTCTGGTCAACAAAGTTGAAAAATCACGCGATGTGCAGCGTCGAAATCTAGAATAAAAACAGATTGCTCTGTGTTATTGCCGTATGTTTATATCCGAAATATGATGACATTTATTGGATTACTAGTACTAATAATAACCTTAATTAAAGTCAATAATGGCAATATCATCTACGGAATACGCTCAAAATCAGATAAACAGCTAATCACAAAATTAGAGGAATACTAAGCGAAACAATCGAGAGAAAAAAAAGACCCAAGAAAAAATAAGCCAAAAAACCAAACACACGCACACAAAAACAAACAAACAAAAAAGGTAATAATGAAAAGATACCCCCCCCCCCCCCCAAAAAAAAAGAAAAAAACCCACTTACGGCAGGTACCCCGAATGAATGAGCGTTTTCGTTTTGGCTTAGAGTAAGAATCCCACACATGTATAATCTATGATCATTGCTCTTTAACCCCTTTTGCTCTTCACTAAATTTTCATTTATCAATTCAGATCGCTCGTCCATTACAAAACATAACAGGTATACATTGTCATACCTATTCTCATACTTGCTATATCTCATAGTCCATGGAATAAATAGGACAATATCGTGTTTAGTGTCATATTCAGACAAATACGAACCCCAATAAAATCCAGGTGAGACCAGGTGCCCGGAAGGAGTAAGCGTCCCCTGGTTGCATACAACACCCGTAGCAAAAAGTCCTGCAACAACATTTCAAGTCGAGGCGGTAAATACATAAATATAGACGCATGAACATACGAGGAAGTCAAATTTCCAACTCTAGGCAAAAATGCTGTCTGCCTGAAATTCCGGTGTCGGAAACGCAGGTGAACAAATGTCTGTATACATGTATATGCGTATTATGTCAAATCAAGTATAGTCAAAAAGTTAAGAGGGTTATTTTGTGTGGTCAGGTCCCAAAATATCGGTTAACATTCTTGAAAGAGAAATCTGAAATTGATTATATAAGAATTGTTTTCATTTTGTGCGAAGCATTGGTGTATGTTTGCAGTCTGTCTTGGAAAAAAAAATCTGTGCAGCACCAAATCCTTAAATGTAGTAATCGGACACTCCGTTTTAGTTAAATATAGGCTAAAGTCTACATAGCCCGCGCCCGAAAACCTTAACTTAGAATGAAAATAAGAGTGATTTCATTATATTTAAGGGTTACTGTGCGAGTGTTTTACAAAACCGACTGGGTATTCACCGATATCCTGTCAGGTTTTTGTAAAACGCAAGCATGCTAACCCCATTGTTATGCATTTGACATATAAAAACACTGTAGAGAGTAGTGACGTCACAAATCAGAAACTGCAGGGTATCATGACGTCATATCAAAAACTGCAGGTTATCGTGAATAACCTTGCAGGTTTTAAATCGGTCAGCCAAAGAGATCGCATGTTACAAACAGAATGCATTATAATTACTAATACGTGATTATGAAATAGAAAGAAAAATTGCGCAAGGCAAAACATTCCTACAATTTGGGAAATGACATTGGTATCCGCTTCATGTATACAAAACGATACTCAACTTGGAAAATATATATCAAAAATTAATAAAACATTTTATAGCATGAGCATGGATTTCCCATAATTGTTAATTGTCAATCATTTTGTAGCTTGGTAAAGGCTTATTAGCCGAAAAGTCGTGATAAAGTACTCTTCTTATTATTGATATAAATAGAATTTGTTAATGAAAAGCTGTTTCAAATCTAATTTCAAATTCCTCAAGTTAGTTTCTTGTGAATAAGACTACTTGTCGTCTCGCCGCTGGGGCTCGTTTCATCAAAATGTGTAAATTTTAAACTACCTTACTCTTACGCCAATTGCGTAAAGCTACTTCCGTACAGTTTTAATTCAACGAAATGTGTTTCATCATCGTTGCAAGTGTGTATGTACGGAAGGATCCGTCTTGCGAGTTGACTTACTTTACGCAGTGCAAATGCACATATGATGTATATTGAAATATTACTTTTCATAAGTCCAAGTGTACTTCTTACAGATGTGTAACTTAAAATACAGGCAAGACAGGCTTACATTTACATCTACACACGATGCGATTGTAAACATGAAGATCTAGTGATGTCATAGAATCATATGCAGTACTTGATTTATGTCATCAGATAAAAGAGCGTAAACTATCCAGATACGTGTCTACATCTACAAGGATCTATAAAGTCAAGTCGATCACGAATTATAACGAAATAGAAAAAAAAAAAAATCCTCCCTCCATTTCTCTCAATCTAGTATAATTATGTATTACTGTCGAAGACGACTAACATCCTCATCAAGTCCTCCTAAAAACAAAATTAACAAGTGTAAACGTATAGTAAGGCAAACTATATATATCACTGTGTTTCTGGTTAAATGTAGATAGTATATTTTACTATTTACTAATGGGAAATATTACAGAAGGCTAGAAGTCATTACATTCACTTACGCTCACACTTCGTAGAGGTAGGAGGTTGGCGTAGGATTTCGACTAAATCTACACTAAACGTAGAGTTCCGCTGGTAATGAAACGCAAAATAGTTTGAAATTAAGTCTAGTCGGGTATTTACGCCAAACTAAGCCTGCGCAAGGGGTTATGCCGTTTGATGAAACGGGCTCCTGGTTTCCAGGGGTCCATGAATGTCCGTCGTAGTACGTTATTGGTAGTGACCTGTTATTTTTCGTATTCCGTTTTCCTAAACAAATATCCTCTGGAGTATTTGACTTTGAGTTATATGTCTACTTTCCTTCCATTTTAGCATAGTGTGCCGTATGAAAAAAGCATTTTCAAATGCCGAACTCTAAAACTCTTGGTAATGAACTGAGATGTTTGACAGCTGAATTTAAGGATTAATATTTATTGTAAGGGAACGTATGTTTACAAAGTTTAATTCCCTCATTGGTACTTTTATTTCTTCATTTATAAACTTCCATTTTTCTTCATACTACTTCTGTTGATGACTGCAATTAAAAGAATATAAATAAAGATTGCATAGCATTATGGTAATTCATATGTGTTTGCTTGGACTTGCTAAGCATGCGATTCACAGCATGTAGGTGTTTGCGACAAGAATTTATCAGTAGAGAAAAAGGAAATTAGGGGGGTGGGGGGAAGCGACAGTCCACTTATGTGAAAATTATACCAGACTGATCGACCAAGTCGTTTTTAGTATTATACTTACATTATGTATTTCAGATCTGAAAAAAAAAAGAAAATTTACAGAATGCTACCTACATAATTTATAGATATCTGAAATGTCTTAAATTTTTCTATCATCTAAGTGTTGTATTGCATTGCAGGTGGATAAGAAGTTCCCGAGGGTTACTGAAACCACGTTCTACGTACAACTACATGTATGTGTAATTAACAACATAATGCGTTTTATTAATCTCATCATATATCTATAAAGACTAAGAATTTACCTAATGCTGTTTTTTTTTTTTTTTGGTGTTTTTTATTTTGTTTTATGTATTTTATGTTATTATTAAAAAATTTTAAATAATTTTGCATCGACACATACATACTGTTTTACTTACGAGAAGGAGATGCTACTTTTTGCAATGATCCTGTAACATTCGTTCGCCATCGGTATTGCAGTAATATCCAGCGCAGTCTGATATAGGTATATATCCTTCACACGGAGGCTCTGGCGGCGGCGTAGGTACTGGACTGGACTGAAGCAGTGGAAGGAAAACCACGCACACACCAAAAGCAAACAACATGAGTTGCATCTTCATATTTGATAGCAAAGTTTCTAACTTTGAAATGTATGTAGACTTCAGAGTATTTATATGATTAAAGTTGATGAAATTACATATTCCTCATCATCATTCGACCAATGAGTGAAAAAAACCCATTATAATGGATGTCATCATTACCATGTTGATAGTCATCATCCATAAAGTGAAACCTACCAGATGTCACGTGATATTTTATGCATGAGCAGATGGATTTAGATGGTATACTTCTATGAAATTGTAGTCAGCGGCTATGCATTTCAGATTCAGAGTGAATGACTTGCTCAAAAAATGAAAATTGGCAATATGATTAGACTCACTGTGATCTTGAGTTTAGAACAAAGTAAAGCTCATTGCTACACATATGGATGGACACTTATATGTCATTGTGTCATTATGTGATGACCAAAATAGAATAGTGTATATGTAAACATCTGATACTGTCTACAAAAGTCTTTTCTATGCCCTTTTCAAACTGTACATACTCAGAAAAAGGAACTGTTTAAAAAACACAGAAGTGTTAGCTCCTAAGCACGACTTAATATACTTATTCAATACTACATCTATATATAGACTGTTAAAACGGTGTTTAAGTAAATTCTTTCCACAATCTTTTCCATGCATAATACATATAGTCCAATTTATTTTGATTTTACACACAGGTCTGGCTATAATCTATTGCCTGTATTTGAAAAATAAGGCAAAGCCATACAATTATATCTTAGGCACCAAAAATCATTTAAATTACTTAAGTTACTATCAGAAATTATAATTATTTGGTTATATTGAAAAAAAAAAAAATGGAAGTAATGGGTGTCAAGTAACTACGGCACTAACAACAATGTACTACAACGGACATTCATGGACCCCTGAAATTCAGAAGAGAGTCAAAATATTCGGGAAGAGTAAGCGTCTGCATAATGGCTAGCCACACCCGCCATGAATGCCCATACATAGAGAAGAGAACAATTGTAACTCAGCACTGTATAAAAAAATGAATGAGAACCCATAGTGTGTAGGAAATATCATTGACACAGAAAATCACGAAAAAAGTATAATAATGCAAGCATAAATTCGAAATAGTACTACTGAATGTCTGGCGTTAAAAGTTCAGATGATAAATTAATGCAAATTCTGTGGTGAAGGTTTCAACAATAACAATCGTGAATCCAAAATGTACAGAGAAATTAAATTTTAACATTGAGAATATATGAATGTATAAACATGGTTTCATGGGATGCTTTGCTGAAAGCAAGTACATGTAAACTGCTGTTGTCCCGACGGTCATGAAATCATAATATTGACAATGATACACAATCAGGTACTGCATCTGATGTCAATAAAGTAACAGGTGATATATTATAGAACAATGTCAAATAAAGTGGGATCTTATGGTAGACTATGTGAGGATACTGACCTTGGGGGAACCTTAGCAGATTCTAACCTTTCTAACATATTAAATGCAGTTTTTGAAGTTGACAAAAGTTTGCCTTCTGGTTTGCACGTTTCTTTATCTAGAAATGTTCGTAGAATATTTATGATTATGATCAATGTAAATTGTCTGGGTACAAAATTGACGTCCGACTAACTTTAAATGTGGTGAACATGTTTATATGATGGGTGTGTTTCTCGTTATTAGTTAGTAGTTTGTGCACATAGTTGTTAAAAGTACTAGTATGATGTTCTCGAGGTCAGACATTGGGTAAAATAAGTAAAGGTGGAATTATTGCTCAATAATACCTGATGTCCAATAAATTTCCAAAGGTGATTTCTTGGTGTTCTGATGAATAGAGAGATTGTCAGTTGACAATTATAATAAGGCACTGTCGACATAAGCATCAATGATTCTATTTTAGTGAAACGTAGGTCATTCTAAATCGGGAACGATTTTAAGTGGGTACAACCATAGTAAAAATAAAACTCCGCGTGTAAATTCTTTAGAGTGATATATGAGTTGTGTTCTGATTTTAAATGTGTATGATTAAACGTAATTATAAAAGATTTTATACAAATATACAACACAGAAGTACCGATCAATTATCCATTGTCGAAGTCCAAAAGTTGGGAGGCAAAATTATGAAAATGTCCCTTACACACGGTTGCAAACTTCGGAATATACAACATTTCGGGGGGACACCAGGTGCTTGGGAAGAGTGAGGGTTTCCTGTTGGCATGCAATACTCGTTGCAACGGTTATATGGAAACGCCAAATTCTATGAAGGTCCCAATGCGCACGCAAAGGTACATAAATGGTGAAGGTGACGTCAAAATGGGTATTTGTCAAACATTCATTCAATGGCACTCCAGAACGTCATGAATGGTGGGACCTGATATTCTCTTATGAGATCACCGTAACGACCGTAGTATTTCTTCAGTGACGATTCCAGGTGTTCTGTTACGTAACGCTGAACAAGCAGCTTTTCAGTCAACCGCTTAGCCCTTGTTTCGTTTCACAATGTAGGGTTTGTTTTCTAAATGAGTACCACAACCACATTACAATCGAATGTTTTTCTTAAGTCTTCTTGTGTGTTTATTCTTATATTTGTATGTTCGTTGCATTTTTTTTTTCTCATACAATTTATTCAGATGAAAATTTTTACATTATTTATGGCAGATACACACAATAAACTGTTTTGATCAATAGTTGCTAATTAAGATACAAAACCTTTGTTTTCAATTTCATAAAAATCACAGTTAATGTGCTGGCTTTCAGATGATACTATTAAGAGAATTTGTCATGTAGAATTAATATAAAGGAGAGGACCCATTGTAACTTGAAGGAGTAATCGTCTTCCATGTTGGCTAGTTGCACTTTCATTGAGAAATGGATACACACCGAATCCATAGAGTGCCACAGTCACAAGATATAAGGGCATAATAACAGTGATGTCAAACTCTTGCAGGAACTTTATGAACTACTCTAAATTGAAGTGTGGCAAAAATGCGGAATGCACTGGTAATTTGTTCAAGTTACACCATATAGCACAATACAACAACAGACAATTACAATAATAACTAACGACTCAAATCCTTCCCCCTTATATTACACATACCTATATACATAACTGAAAGGATGTCATTTATGGAGTTGGCGTCATCAACTTATTATAGTATAAAGCCAGTGTTGCCTAGAGGTGCTCGGCTCGTGACTAGAGGTCGCGGGTTCGACCTCTAAGTGGGCACACCGGTATTCTGTCTTTCGGATAAGACAGTGAAAATCGAGATCACGGTAGGCGTGGCACGTAAAAGATCCCTCACTGCTTCGGGTGGGTCCGTTGCAAAACGTAAAATAACCGTGGAGTAACGTACTACTATTCAGTCAATTAATATTACTGTATATGTATGAACATATTTCGCTGAACATCACCTGCTGCACCAAACAACTGTCTATTTCTAATTAATATTTATCCATGTGTAATTAACAAACAATACGACGCATGCTATTAAAACATTCATCCTAAACTTCGAACTGTTAGATTCACTGAGCATGGCGTAATTGCTATCTATTATGAGAATGGCGGCACGTATATGGAGTCCACAATATGTCGAGTATATTAGTCAATTTAAATGAATAACGGAAAATTCTTTGATGAGTGGGAACATTTTATTACTTTATAATGAAAACAACTGCCTGATTAAATACACAGAATGCATGACCTACATAAACATGTACCTTCCTAATCCAGTGAGGGAACTTTATTACTTGACACTGAACAGAAGCTGTTCAATTAACTTTTTCTATGACATTTTGTCAGTTACAACCGTGTACTGCAATGAACTTTCATGAACCTGAAAGACCAACTAAATCTGAACGAGAAGTAAACGTCTCCTGTTTTACGTTACAATTTGGGAATGAATGAATGTCTGATAATATACAAGACACAGAACTATATTGCGTGCATGACAATGAAATTGACTTTGTAGATCAAAGCTCAAATGAATTTCTAAGGAACTATCAGGTCTACATTCCAACGAAAATGAACCGAGTTTTCTTCTAAACTTGCCTTCTACTTCACTACTTACTATTTTCACTTTACCTGGATTATAAGCGGTGGCAATGGTATCGTTGTACAATGAATCATTTTTTAATAAAAAAAAAGTCATCTTGTTTTCTGGTATTGTACGTTGGCACTTAATAAAAAAGTAAATCACATATAAAATGTCAAGGAGCATATTAATAATAATAATAATAATAATAATAATAATAATAATAATAATAATAATAATAACAATAATTATAATAACAATAATAATAATAAAAACACCCCCAAAAAACCCTTCCCGATACCTAAGCCCGTAAAAAGGCTCCCCGCGGAAGTTTGACTTAAATGTTATACCTTTTTCCTTATCTTATGCGGCAGTGGCACTTTCTACACAGTGTTTGTTCATATTCATGTATATTTACAGTAAAGAATTACATGTATGTTTGTTTCGTCTGCATATAAGGGCATTCACGGCGGGTGTGATCAGCCAAACAGGAGACAAGCATTCTTTCCGGGCACCTTGTCTCACCTCTGAATTTCAGAAGTCCGTGAATGTCCAGTGTGGTACAATGTTGTTAGTGCCACAGTTATATGACATCACTTACTTTAGTATTTTACACTATAATATATAAGCAATGAATTCTAAATATGGAAGCTCCCCCTTTCCACATTTCTTGTAAGTCAACAATAGTCAAAAAGACATTGATAACAATATATTTTTATTTATCATATTTCTCCAATATTTAAACTATTTAAGTTATATGCTATCAGTTGTTTTTCTTTGCTTTCCTCTACATACATCTTTCCAAGTTTAGATCTTCCACCATGCAATTCATGCTGCTTCGATCGATTTGCTCTATGCAAGCATAATCTCGTATGAATTCTGCTTTATTAGCATACGATAAAACATGAACATGAGGAATCGTAGAGTTGGAATAGAAGCACATTGAGCTCTCCTGCCTGTCATGTTCACACATCAGCAGACAGGGAAGACCATAAGGTAAAAAGAAGGACATCCTGATAATAATTTGTTCTATCTACAAAGGGTTATACAGTGGTGGAGATAATAGATGACACGGTGGATCCAACAATAGATCAAGATGAGTTTTTTCTTTAGAAAGGTTCCAGGAGGACAGAGAAGTCTACTTGGGCATGTGGAAATGATACATGTACATTCAGATATGAATTAATTATTGGCCGAAATAACATTAATCGTATCACGTTAGCAAAAAACAACCACTCCGTCCAAATTTCCTCCACTGCATTGCTCAGGTGCATGTTTATCGAAGTGGTGTATATTTTGTGTGGTTCAAATATACACACACTTTAAAACAGCATATGAAATGTATATATTGACAAGAACTGATAAAGATTGCGGTGATCAGTGGTATGTTAATGTTACCCAAGCAAACCTTCCAACAATTTTATTGCAACTTCGCCAGGTTCTATCAGGAAGGTCAAGTGAAACAATTTTAGCCCTGAAGAAGATATCTTTCCTTATGGTTGGTTCTTTTTGCTTTGACAAACAAGACTCCTCGTGTCACTTGGTGACATTTGATTTCCCAGTGTAATGGCTATTCAAGACAGTTACATGTGCAACTCAGAAACATTAAGATAGACCAAGCTTACTGACGTCCCAGACGATACACCACGGTGCTATCACCCAATGCTGCGCAGGGTAACTAACTCAGAGTCTTATGTTGATGTGGATAGTGGCATGACCGGGAGAGAAGACCTGATGACACTACTAATCCATAGGTTTGTAATTCTCAGATTTGAGTCAGAATCAATCTGACAGATTATCCTATCCGGAAAATAGTAATCCCAACCATGAAAGTGATCTGAAATGCATATCGTATCCTTCATCTGTTTATTTTGAAAAAGAAAGTATGCATATTGGGTGCAATGGCCAATCATGTGCGAAAATGCACAATCACACACTTCTGCCGAAGGATGAAATATACGTGTGTGACATTATAACAACAAACGTTATGAAATAAGTGATGTAACGCCATCGTATATTAAATCAGGCCATTCACCGGTCAAATGACTGCATCATGTCTGTTGGAAGAACCCTGGATTAGATTCTATGTTTGTTTACACAACATAATCGCAGCAACCATCTAGTAATTTATAACAAGAATATAAAATGTGTGATTCTCCAGAAATGAGTACAATTGCTTGGATCCAATGCAAATCATATTGTAGAAAATAGCAGTTTTGTGTAAATCTATTGGAAAAAAAGCTTTCAAAAGGAGCAAATATGTTTGCCAAGACAACAAAAATCAGAAGCAAGGCAGAAAGAAAGGCAAGCGCTAATACTTGAGTTATAACGTGCAAAATAATTACTTTTTTTTACCCCTGATATTATTTGTATTCAAATTTTCAGTGGTGCCAGTTCTCATGTTATACCCTTTTCGATGATGACATTTTTGGTGTTTATGTTGCGTTGAAACAAGCGAGGTGCTGAAGTAAAATCAGTGGAGCCAAAGTACATCCCTAGTACAGCCCTCCAGTCATGTCTCCTTTCCTAGATAAATTTTATAAAAAGTACCTCAAAACTTGATTAACATCCCCTTCCCTTCCTTCCCCCTGAGCCCTATCACTGCCCCTTGTCATTTTGGCACTGTTCATTAATTCTTGTACATTTTCAATAATTTAATGTAAGTTATTTGACCACTGTACATAATTTCTTTCCATTGCAGTTGATTAGTAATCAGCACTTTCATCAGGTAATTCGCCACATGGATTATTGGATGGATCTATATCATTTCCTTATCTTCCTTTTTTTAAAATAAATGTTTTAGTGATCTGCATTTGGAATCAAAGTTATAGCATATTGTTCATTTACTTCATCAAATAAAATACGGATTTGATTACCTGAAGCATAAATTTCATGTTGATTCCAATAGTTAATTTCATTTGATAATCAAACTGACGATCAAAATTTTTGCATTTTTGTTACTTCACTTTTCATCCGCATTAAATTGTGTTATGAAGCAATTTTTTAAGCGCGCCAATACCAATAACTGATTCAGATGTTTCACTATCAGGGAAAAGAACAATATTCAAAACAAATCGGTGATCATAAAAACCATTTTAGTTTTATAAGTATATTCTATAACATATACTAGGTCTACGTCAGTTTTTAGAATCAAAAATTAAATTTGCCTAGCACAAACTCTTATCTCTTCCAGGGGTCATGGCTGCCCATCAGGTTTCATTTTGGTGCAGTATCTGTTATATTCGTATTTTACATTGATTCGCAATATGCGAAATATTATAAATACATATATCTATTCGATAATCAGCACGGCTGTTTAAGATTCTGCATTCGAAACACGGATATAATGCATTGTGCTGAAATTTACTTTGTTATATTAAATGATTACAGACAATGGTTAGTGTCTACATTTATCATTCGTTTAATATAAAGTGCATTGCCTTAAGTTTTTTTTTCAATTATCGAAACTGTATACATATGAAACGTATTTACACAACGAGGAATAATGGTCGGTGTGAATGAGGTTCGACTTTGAGAATCACTGTATCACATAACATGTCGAAATGCCAATACGGTGTGATAGATTATAACGCTGCTGGTGGACTGTCAGTTCCCGAGGGTATCAGCAATTCAGTTTCCAGTGCTTCTGTAATGAACCAAAATGAATATTTCTAAATCCTCTGTGATAAAAGTTTATTAATTACTCCAAACTTAGATGTATCTCCTTGATGCATATCTCTACCTTCAGATGTGCTTTATGTTTTAGGAGTCCATGAGTGTTCACTGTAATAAAGTGTCGTGAGTACTACAGTCACGCAACACTAGTTACATTTGTTTTATGCTTTTAGGTCAATTGGAATTAGTTAGTTCGTTAATAATTTTCAATGTACACAGATTTGACTTCGCATATCACTGAAGGGACATTATTTGCCCATATAGTGCAATAATAAGCTACATTATGATAAGAGCCCGTATCGACCATAGATTTTCCTCAGTGACGTTATAAGCCTATCACTTACATCTCCCTAGCTAAGCAGTTATTCAGAAAGTCGCTTTTTCCCTCAGACAAAAGTCATACTATGTAAAGATGGTGTCGCATCAATTAGGCATTAGAACTAGTATAAAATGATATTGTAGTTGAACATTTCACGAAGATCTTTGTGAGCTTTGTGATGTATAGGGAAGAAGTGGTATAATACTGTAAAATATAGAATGCATGCGGCACACGTTACACAATACAAAAATAAATAATTAATCAGAGCAATGACCCAAAGCAATTAGCACATGTAACGACATACAACAATGGAAAATTTATCAAAAAGCAATAACCCAAATTCATTAGCACATGTTACTTATATTTACATAAAATATAGATTAAAACATGCCATTGATGGAATTGCTGTCATTGACAGAATCTAAGTTAGCATTACCAAAGTTATATTTCGCCTGATATCATCTGTTATACAATAAAATTGTCAATTTCTGATTAATATTTACACTCTTATAATAAACATATGGTACTTGCCTTTGGATGCACTCCACATATATATTGTTCATTATATTTAATGAGTATAGCTTAAATTTATAGATCATAATGTTGGTTGAGATAAAACCTGAACAACATAAAGTATGCAAACATAAAGCATGTGTAATTGATAAATAGATAATTTACATGCAATTATTAAAAAAAAAACCCAAAACACCCCCCAAAACCCCCATATAATAATATATATTATTATTTCAATCATTCGGCCATGAGCATCGCTGAAGAGACATAAGTTGTTCAATTACATATCGAATGCTACAAATGCGCATCTGGTGCACAAAATTATAACGTATATATATTCTAAAATTTCTTACAGCTCTGATTCTCCTGTGCGTGTAGTTCATCACACCATATATGTTTCTCGTGAGGATATTATCTCACTCTCCAAACAAGGCAGTCCTTGATAAGTAAAGGGTAACGGAAGAATTCCAAAGCCCCTTCCTCTCCTCTCCAGTTCCATCCACATGTTGGTGATGTTGTGCACGGATGGGACTTCAACCGATGGCCAATGTCATCCCAGTATCTCACCACTATTAATTTACCGGCTATCACAATCACTTGCAACAAGAGTTCGCGAAGCATTCCAAACAACGCTGACCCTACCGATGAAAAAGTCGTAACTGCAACTCATCTGTGAAAAAGACCCGCTTAATTCCCTTGCCATTTTTCGGGACCATGCGCTACCAACTAAGCCATATGATGCATACGAATAAGATTAAAACCTATATAAGATCCACGAGCTCGCATACCAAACATAAGCTCTATCAATACATCTAGAGAAAATGAACCCAAGGGTCGTGTGTAAAAAAATGTTTTTTCGGGGGTCTCTAATAAGATAATTGTTTGGGTTTGTACTCAGTCTTTTAACTTCTACACCATGTGCCACACAAACTATGGTTCTGTGTACTGAAAGCAATAGATCATGCATAGAAAAAAGATGAGATTTCTTTATGATACATGTAAATTAAACGCAATGTATAAATTTCTGGAATATATGAGGTATATATCACTTGTTTTGTCTGCTAGAGTTCTGTCCTTTTCTACATTCAGTATTACTGTTTTAGACACATCTTCTCTCATAGTACAATAATTTAAGAACAACTTAGAAAAGGAGCACTTTCCCTCATATTTGCAGCTAAATGAGTAGGTCTCCTTCATTTTGGGCAAGGCAATAGCTGAAACACCTCTGAATGTGAGTTCTCACTGTTGTTCATGAGTGTCTTATGGGATACTTGCTCAAGTCTATCTGTGATTCCTTAATGATGCGATTGCAGTCATATTTCTTTACTGTCATCTAGTTGTTGAATCGTTGTCTATCACAAGAGTTTGTACCAGTAAATAGGAATAATAATATAAAGTAGAGTTTTGGCTTCATGCAAGTGCAACATGCCATACACATTTTACAATGAGGCCTTGATTTCATTAGTCCTTGACCTTGCTAATTATACCTTTATTTTAATTGGTAGAAACTGATACAAGATCCAGATCAGTTGTGGGAACATTTGTTTTGACGATGGGGAAGTTGCTTTTATTTTTACAGACGCAAATGTCTTGTATTTTGTTTCCTATATTGTCCTATCAAATAACCGTCATGAGTCGGTGTCGTAACTGCACTATAATTGAATATTTTCGTGATGTTCTTATGTGTTTTTCATATCATTACACTGTATACTGTTTATTTCCGTGACACGACTGAATCAGTATTTTTTCTTCCTTCCTTCCTTTGACTAAAAACCAAGGCATTCTTATTTTTTTTCACAAAACAGATATGCATGACCTACAATTGATCAGATTTAAAAAAAAACCCAAACTTGCAAATTGTAATTTTACTTGGTACATGTAATTAGATTTAACATGGGTATAAAAAGTGATCCGATTTCAAGCTCCGACCAGGAAACACAATTATAATTTCCAATTTAGAGTCATATATGGGCATATCAAAATATGTGGTATAACTACATGTAAAAGCCAAGCACTATTTACTATATGTTTTCCTGGTGAAGATCTAGTTTCTGCATACTATATGAGGTCAAACTTCTCAATATAGATATCATTTAAACTTATGACGTCCTCTGCCAGCTGTTTTTAAATGAATCAATCATGTCATTACGTACCATTCGGTTATCCGGATGAGACATTATAAACCGAGGCCTCGGTCTACGGTAGCATATAAAAGATCCTTCAATACCTTCGGGTAGGATCATTCATATGTACAATGAATTATGCAGATGACATCACCATATGAGACAACAACCGTAATGTTGTGTAAAACAATGATAATACATGATAAATATTGTCTTATTCTATAAGCCGTTTTAAGAAAGTAAGTTACCTGCCCCTGTTTTTATTTAGGCAGGCCTATTGGCTTGAAATTTTTTTCTGTGATTTATCATCTTCTGCCTTCCTATCTGTCCTCGGATGAGACAGTATAACCGAGGCCCCGGGTCACTGTAAAAACCGAGGTCCCGGGTCACTCTATAAACCGATGCACCGTACCACTGTATAAACCGAAACCCAGTGTCACGGTATAAACCGAGGGCCCGCGTCAAAAGAGAAGACACTTTATATTTCTATTATTCATGCAGGTTAAACCCATCCTTTAAAGAATTGGGGGTGAGTGATTAATCAGTTCAGGTCTTGGATTTGACTGCAGGAAAACTGGTTCGATTTACAGATGGTGCCAGTAAGAGGTTGGTTTCCATATCGTGATCTGACCAAAACATTGTTGAAAGCGTCGTAAAACACCAATAAATCTTGAAAAACACCTAAACCTCTTGCCGCTGTAGATGTTTAAAAATGCTTGTCGCAAATTGGTCCTTTTAAATTTGTAACGTTTTTTTTATAAAGGAACAAATAACATGCACATTAACAAAAGAGGGTGTTGTGTCAGCAATAAATCTGCAAAATAAACAATAAATCTGTTTCGTGGTGAATACGAACTATACATTTCTACAGTAATAGAATCTTCCAAAGTGGAACGTCTGTATGGGAAACACCTAATTCAATTTAAATCCATAAATACCGAATTATAAACCGGAAATATATCTATAATTTATAATCTAGTATAAAATGTAAATTAAGCGACCAACATGCAACATCAAACAGAAGCGTCTATAGATTTGACTTTAAATAATAATAACATTTCCCCCTTTCAAAAACAAAATGGATGGAGAAAGAGAAGGTATTAAAGAAAAGGAACAAATGCGAGTTCTTACATTCTGTAACAATAAATATAGGACATATATACCTCTTAATCTCTTCTAAAGACTGGCTTCTTCGAGATAGCATGCAGTCGGTGATTTTGAGTTATTTCACATACACATGTATCTAGGTGTCTGACACCAGGTTCATTGTGAGGTCTTAATATTTCTGAGAAAGCTTCGTTTTTGTTCCTTTTAAATTTACATCGGTTTCCATGGAATTGGCGTATTCCTCGTCAGATACGTGCCTAAAGGACAGATAACTCTTTATGACATAAAAAAAAATCCCCCCCAAAAACAAACTAAATCCAAAATAAAAAACCATAAAAAAAAGAAAGAAATGAAAACAAAAGAAAAAAGGGGGAGCAAATACTTCAAATGAAAACGTTCGTCATACTCACCAACCTACAAAGACCTTATTATTTGAATGATATTGGAAATGAACTGCACTGACGGCACTTGACTGACCTCATTAGGAGTCCACCTAATAAAAAGAGAGTTCGATTTCCCTGTAAATGGTATGTCCAAAATTTACTTACTACGGCTATTACGTTTTGCCGTGATTAATATTTGTAACTATAATATAAGCATCGCATGTCTCGATAATATTTAGTTCGCTTACATGTATGTTTAACATGCGCGGATACAGAGGGGGGGGGGGGTTAGGGGGGTCTGGAAACCCAACCCCCCCTGGAATCCGAAATTTTTACAAAAAAAGGTAATATTTGGGCATTTTTGGGGTTGGAACCAACCCCCCCCCCCTCCTCGTCTAAGAGATAAATTTACCTTTTTTTGGTTGGACCCCCTCTGACAAAAAATTCTGGATCCGCGCATGTTTAACATTGTCATTTATATTCTTTGCTCCTGAAACACAAGCCAGTGTGGCCGAGTGGATGAAGTGCTCGGCTCGTGACCTAGAGGTCCCGGGTTCGACTCCCGCCCTGGCCACACCGGTGTTCTGTCTTTCAGATGAGACAGTAAAACCCGTCGTCCCGTGTCACGGTAGGCGTGGCACATAAAAGATCCCTTTGGGAGGGTCCGTTGCAAAGGAAGAAATTTCTATGCAACGCGTCAGGCAGATGCCGTCACCATATACGTGAGATATCCGTGAGATGACGTAAAACAATAATCAATCTCATGAACCACTAAAGAGATTTTAACACCTATAAATTATTGCACCTATCCCTTTGTATATAAATCTATATTTACTCTTGATATATGTTGATTTTTTTCATACATTGAACATCTTATTAACCATGCATAAATTATATGTTAAACAATTCATAGGCGGATGTAGAAATTTTTGAAAGGGGGTTTGCAGTCTCCTATGACTAATGTTTTGCACTATTCGGTCCGGAAAGTTTTGGGGTTGCATCCCTAAAAATGGTTGAAAATGACCTTTTTTGATAAAATTTTCCGACCAAAAGGGAGGGGGAGGGGAGTTGCAGGTTTTGTTAGTGCAGTTATTATCTTCGATATGTTATATGACCATGAGGATAATAAAGTTCTGGGTCCGGCGCCATAAACTGAGAATATGCTTAAGTCAAAAATTTCATTTTAATTTATTCCATTATCAAACGTTCAAATAAATTTTAATGTAGAATGGTTTACTTCTATTTATCAGTAGAATAAAACTAAATAAAATCCAAATCCCAGTTATTAATTCATTGATGAACAGGAAAATATGAATTTTTGACTTAAGTACATTCTCAGTTTATGGCGCCGGACCCAGTTCTCTTCTCTTCTGTTCTGATTCCGAAATAAAACAGTCGACACCTTAAAGGAAAAATTAGTCGAAAACCGTACATAAAATGAACCACAGGCCCATGTATAATTCTTTCTCTACTTTTATTCGTCCAAACGGGTCATGAAAAACATGTGTGCCTGTGAAATGAATGGACGATAATTTCATCAAATGGAAATTAAAAATATATATATATTCTTTACAATTATCAGACACATGCGTTTTGTATATTTTACATGTGCATGTATTTTAAGGGTTGTAATTAATCACTTTTATTACTTTTATTTTAAGTTGCGCTCCCATCACAAGGAAAGGGCCATATATTTTTGTAGACAGCGTGCACAAACGGGTACAGATTGGCTCAAGTGGGATTATAACCCCAGCTTTTAACGTGGTATTTTTACATACTGTGAAATTTTGTCATAAAAATACGATTATCAAGACATCACATATCTGTATAAATTGATGCTTCTGAAACGAGTTTGCGTTTCTTGACGTATTCATAGCTAAGGAACAAATACTTATAAAAATCCTTTACATTTTCTTTCTTATTTCTTAATTAATTAATTTATTTTTCTACTTAATCATGTTTCCTTTTCACTTTTTGTTCACCTACATGTACTCCACTGAAATTTTTAACATCAGAAAAAATCGCTAAAATATTTCACTAATTACATGAATACATTATTATATTTCTCTACATTCTTCTGACTGCAGCCACCGCAGTCTCTAACCTTTGTTGTGGCCGTACTCTATTACCAGTCACGGCAGGTAGAAAGGTCTGTCAATAAGGATTCCGAAATTCAGTAGTTTTCTTCCGGGTCCTCTAGGTTTACTGTCCCTAAATAGCCGTCGCCGCTATGGTGTTAAGTAATACCGATCTCAACAAAAAGGTTTTTAAAATTTATAATAAAAGAATAAACTTTTGAACTGAAAAACACCTATGGGAAAAATCTGTAGTTATATATTAATAGATATTTAGAATTACTTGATTTATTGTTGATAAAATTTGATATGGACATAGACAAATATAGCATGGTGTCGATTTAAGAAAACAAACCCCCCCCAAACTGAAACTAAATCGAAAACCGAAATAACCCCCCCCCCCCAAAAAAAAACCCCAATAAAAAACCAAACAAAATACCCCAAACAACCCCCCCCCCCCCAAGTCATGGAATAAATTTACATCGTAAAAGGTGTTCGCTATCTTAATGTCTAAAGTAGCCTGCATAATTTAATCTTCACGTGAGTGAGAATATAGCTATCTATATATCAGTATGTGATGGTGCGGTGGTAGGTTCGAACCCACTTTACATGTCGAATTCATATCCTATTTCTGGTAGGTTATGGGGAACACTAGACATCTGACTGGCTAGTTAGACCCCTCATTGTGCATGTCACCTGACTGGCTGGTTAGACCCCTAGATGTGCAAGCCTCAAGCTCCTTGGAGCGGATCAAAAAGTTATCAAAATAAAGGTGATTGGATGGGGAAGTGGGTAAATGTGCTAATGAATGAAGGGGGATACTTTTAAAAAATATGTAATTACTGTTTTTGGTAGTATATTCTACCCGAAAAAAAGGAGTTGATGCCATCTCAACAATCCTCCATTGGATTCGCTAATGCATCCCTTCCAATATGTATGGAAGCAGAGCAGTGTCAAATGTCTAGAGCTTATTCAGCTTTATGATGCCTTCTTTTGTGTATGAAAAACTGTATATCTCTGTATACTGAATTCGCACGTAAAAAGCCCAGAACAAAAACAAAAACAAAAAAAAAAATAATAAAACAACAACAATAAAGAAACACCAACCCAATACAAAACACAAATAAAAAATAATAAATCTATCCACTCCCCCCCCCCTTCCCCCGCAAAAAAAAAAACCCATAAAAAAATAAAAATCCAAAATGATGATGATGATGATAATAATTATTATAATAATGATAATAATAATAATAATAATAATAAGAAGAAGAAGAAGAAGAAGAAGAAGAAGAAGAAGAAGAAGAAGAAGAAGAAGATAAAAAAAGAAAAAAAAAAAAAAAAGAAAGAACGATAGACTAAATAACGACTCCGTTTCCAGCCAAATCGGTCATGGGACCTTCTATTTTACTGTCTGTTTGAGAATGCAGTGAATATATATGTAAACACTTCATCTACAAGGAGTTAAAATCTGTCTACTCTACTTTGCGGTATTTGGGCTGCTTATGTCATATAAATTTCTTTCGTATTGTGAAATCCAGAACGTGAGCATTTACGTAACAGTAGCTTATTTTTTCATGAAAGGTGTGGAAATATTAAATATAAAATGATACAAAAAAAGAGAGTTCAAGTCACAAAAATTGAATACCATGATTATGGAAAATGGTTAAAGAAGGGACGTGGGGTTTTTTTTTCTGAAACAAGGAACCGCTTGAACCCCCCCCCCCCCCCCTCCTCCTTTTTATCTGATTTTTGTCCTCTCTAGTTGAGTATGCACTGCCACAGGAAGATTGAAAATTTCAAAGGGATTTGCAACACTTAATCTCTAAATATCGATTGTAAACAGAGGAAAGTGTAGTAAAATGGAACTTACAATTCCGTATCTAATTTAAATAAAAAATATTTTCTTATGTCTGTTTTAAATGTATGTGTTGGTAGATATACATGTACATGTAAATATCATTAATAGATCATGTTCAATCCAAACTTATGCAGTAGATTTCAAACTTCACTTTGACACGAACTTTGACTTATGATCTAGATATTGAACAAATACATAAATTGACCAATGGTCAGTTCAAGTGGTACTTGAGCCCGAAACCGTCTGATAACAAGTAGAAGTAGATACGTTATTGTATTAGATTATTATTATTATTATTATTATTATTATTATTATTATTATTATTATTATTATTATTATTATTATTATCATTATTATTATTATTATTATTATTATTATTATTATTATTATTATCATTATTATTATTATTATTATTATCATTATTATTATTATTATTATTATTATTATTATTATTATTATTATTATTATTATTATTATCCGGTGTTCGAGTCCCGCTCTGGTCATGCCGATGTCCTGTCCTTCGGATGAGACAGTAAAAACCGAGGCCCCGTGTCATGGTATGCATGACACGTTAAAGATCCCTCACTGCTTCGGGTGGGTCCGTTGCAAAGGTCAATATTTGTATGTCCTGCATCATGCAGATGCCGTCACCATATACGTGAAATATTTGGGTGTGACGTTAAACAAAAATCAATCAATCAATTATTATTATTATTATTGCTCATTTTGCTACTGGTCAACGACCAGTTCCCGGCTAAGACCAATTATTGCCTACTACGTTATTAGGGGTATTCAAAACGTAAAATCATGAAATTTTCATATGCAGTAGTAAATATCCTATGTATTGCAAACGATCACGTGAAGAAATCTCATAAATTCACGTTTCAAAACTTGTCTAAGCCGGTAACTGGTTATCTACTGTTTTGAAAGAAATGATTGAAAATACAAGATAAATATACATAAATTATTCATGAATTTTTTTGTTTATAAAGGGTGTAAGGCATGAAATTAAGAAGTTTTCACCATATTTATTGTTTGTTTCTGTAGTGTTTGACGTCAGTCTAGGGTTATTCTATATTAAAAGTGGCGGCACCTGTCTGGTACAAAGCCTCAACATGCTGCCTTTGCAAAGGACCCACTGAAACCATGAGAACTCTTTATAAGACGAGGCCCGGGTTCGACTTCTGACTTCCGTCCTGTCTTTCGAATGAGACAGTTTAAAATCGAGGTCCCGTGTCACGGTAGGCGTGGCATGTAAAAGATCCTTCACTGCTCACTGTGTCCGTTGAAAAGGTATAGATTTCTATGCAATATATCAGGCAGATGCCGTCAACATATACGTGAAATAATCATGGAGTGACGTAAAACAATAATCAATCAATCAATCTTTATGAGACGAGGTTCATGCATATATCACCGGGATTTGCCTTTCAAAGGACATGATGTTATAATACGGTAGTATGTTAAAATAAACAGCAATGGACCTAATGATTTTCGAAAAAAGTAGGGGGTCCATCCTCTGATGATATAATTCTGCATAGGAAAAGATTACCAGTTTTATGCGACATTTTTTCGACGGAATTTGGTAGGGGTATCAGGAGTGTCGTATCTCTGTTCACGCCAGTGATAAGATATCAAAATGCACGAAGGATGGGTAAAACACACAAAAGATTAAGGAAGGGGATTTACATGTACGTATATAACATGTGAGATTTATTTAAGCGTTTATATCTTAAAACCCTGTGTATGTCACGTGATCTCTTTCCCGTTATCAACATATTGTATATCTCCTCGAAATATCTCAATATGGTAATATTAGCATGTAAGTTATATTTTATGTCATATTAACTTTGGAATAACTTAGTATACGAACACCGCCCTCCCTCCTCCTCTCCGCCTTCACCTTTCATTCCGAATTTGTATCTGCCACTGAGGGTACGTGATCGGGTATTCATTTCTTATAATTCGACGAAGTGATTGTCAGATAAAAGTAGAAATACATTTAGATGTATGGGATGTATTTTCAAAAAGTGTGGGTTAACGGTGAGTAATAAAAGAAGGATGAGAAGAAAAAAAAAGGGGGGGGGGGTCTCATCCTGTTGTTTATTGTTACACAACAAGAAGTTTTTCATATACGGTCTACTTCTTTTCATCTTCAGTGTTTGTGTCCCCCCCCCCCTTTTTTCTGAATCCTGGTTCAGTGACTGCGTACAATGTAGATACGATGAACCACTATTTTGTTCAGTCGTAAAAGATGTCCTAGCAATTGTTATGGATCCACCACAAACAAATTTTCGAGCGGGAATTCAAATTCAGTGGTAAACAGCATTATTTACTTCTTAACAAATTATCAAAAATATATATTTATTCTAGCATATCGCTGTGTACGACCCCCCCCCCCCCCTAGTTCGTCTTCCTAATTCTCCACATGACCCTCCCAGTGATCCGTATTTGGAAATACGGCGCGAATCCAGAAATTTTTATCTCGAGGGGACATCCGTCATACACACATCTTTCGAGTGGGGCGGCAAGGGAGATACATCCCATGTCCGAAGGTGGAAACTCCTGGATCCGCACGTGCACTCATACTCTATCACTTTAACTTCTTTACACACTCCTGGATAATGTACTGCGTAAAACCAGGTAATCGAAATTGACATTAAACATGGACCGTTGCAGGTCAAACTTCCTCTTCGGTCTTCTAAAGGACGTTATGCAGGACGGGAAAACAAATATAATATATACGACTGTATCGCACGCCCTAGTCAAATACCCATAAATCTCTCGACGAATAAGGGTGCTTCGCAGTCTTTCCCATGAAATAATGCAGTATTGATCCCATACTGATAAGGTAGATATCGTAAATGCCAGAGTTACTTCCCTTGGTTTAATATCCAGTTACCTTAAAGAACCGGGGCTTCGGACAGCACTTGAAATAAGTTACCATCCCCTTTTGAGGACTTCGATAACGCACGCTAGGAGGCGAAGTGTCACTCCCGCTGGACTTGTATCACATAGTAAAAATAAAGGCGTTGTCGGAATTTCCGAAATATTGGACAGGGAGAAAATCGATTTAACATACAGAACCAGGCAAAAGGGTGTTTCACGGGGAATATTTCACCTGTACAAGTCCTACAGAATCCACTCGGACTGTTTTAAGTGTATCATTTTCGACATTTAACAAAGTAAATAAAAGGTAAGTCATAATGTTTTTCATTTCCTTTTTAATTTATAAATAATAAGATATACATGTCGGGAAGGAAGGAATAAATGAAGGGGGGATGATTAACTGTCACGAGACTGTTTTGTGTGGGGATTTATTTAACCAGATTAATCAGAAGTTTTTGGATTATCCAAGTCTAGTTCCAACACGCTTTGATTTCTGGGAAACTTTTTATAAAAAGGTGAATCACCTCTTTTATACTATTTTTTTTATAAACTGACGATATACCATAAAATACACTAAACGAAAGATTAAATCAATCTCTCTCTAGGGGCAACAATCCTAAAAGTATGCATCATAAAAACAAGCCCCCCCCCCCTTATTTTTCGTCCTGCACACGTTATATGTACACGGAGTGCAAGGTAGCATAGCAGGAATCGGAAATGAACTTAGATCAATATAAATACGGATGTGTTTTATATGAATCTCGCAGCGTAATGCAGACATGGAGAGAGAAGTACCTGTCCAATCGATAACCACTCAAAGAATCAAACATAAATATCTGTCAAGTGAGAGAGAAAAATCGTGATGGGACTTTAATGTGAAGACAATAAATATATAGGGGTCTTTTAATTATTTATTATAAATATCGATTTGCATATATTGATTAATTCAGAAATGATTGGATTTTGCTGATAATTGTTGAATGTCACACCTGGATTATTTCCCCTTTACGGTGGTGCCAAGTGAGGTGGTGGAAGATAGTACCACGCCAGGATGATTGTACCCATGTTGTGGTGGCGACCTGTGCGATATAGTGGAGGTTAGCACCACAGTAAGAATATTTCCCCTATATGGTGGCGGCGGTGGTGGGGGTGTTCAGTTTTCATTGATGGATGATGGTGCCACACTAGGAATATTTGTGGTGCTCTGTGCGAAGTGTAGGGTGATAACACCACCCTCGGAATATTTTTCCGACTTGGTGGAGGATAATGTCACACTCAATTACGTCGATTGGGGATCGAATCTCAACCCCTTGAATCCTTATTAAAGAGATAAACCACCAAGCACCTCTCTCTCTCTCTTTCTCTCTCTCTCTCTCTTATCTTTTTGTATGTGAGGGTGTGGTTCACGCCAGCTCACCGATTTGTCCGTTATGAACTCTTTATTTATAACATACCTTGGTAGAGAATGCTGATAAAAAGCGTCCTTTATGGCTTATCTAAAACTATTACATTAAGAAATCAGAGTTATCTTCCCCTTATCGGTCGAACACTAAAGCTTAGATAAGGTAAGGCAAGAAAGTATTGTATTTCCTCGCCATATCCGCTTAAACTTAAGGGGAGGACACTCTGTAATTATTTCCTAATAACACAGTGTCGTAAAATTGTAAGATGAAAGGAAATGAGGCTCGTATGAATTTTTCATTTCGAGACTCAATTATTTTCTTCAATGAATTCTTGTTATTGTGATTTTCTCTGCAATGAATGAACATTATGCATGCTGGGTGAATTTAGATGTTGTACTTTGAATATACACTGGAACTAATGCGATTATTACAAGAATTTTTTACTTTAAATGTTGTGATGGTGGAAAGGGACATCTGGATATAATCATTCTCATTTGCCTGTATGTCACGTCTTCGTCGCCGTATTCTGACGTCATAACCATGCGAATTCTATTATTATTAAATTCACAGATTCTAACTTCAGAAAACGCACAGGGGCAGCATAAATCTTAAAATGAATAAAACAGAAATGAGAAAAATATAAGAACGTTATAATTGTAAAATTCCTCCAATGTTTGAAATGGGTGTCCATATAAACACGTTCAAATAAAGGATATAAATATTCTGTTTTAAAAGTAAAACTTTTTGTCTTGGAATGTCTAGATAAGGTTAAGGTCTGAATAAAATCTAGGGGGGATTGGATAATATAATGAATAGGAGTTTTGTTTGGATTTTTTTTATTGAAAATTTGTACTCGGTATCATGATATGCATGTAAAAGAAATTCTCCTCAATACACAAATACACACTCAACCCAGTGGCGGATCCAGGATTTAGGAAAAGGGGGCACACATGTGAAAGTTAAGTATTAGCTATAATATTCAACATTTTTGGGTGCCTATTTTGGAGTTTTACTTGTAAGTATCTGGCGAAAAGGGGGCGAAAACCTATATCTCAATACGGTGTATATTTAGCTCAGTAAATGAGGTGCTGAGCTCTTGACGGGGAGGCATGGGTTCGACTCCCGCCATGGGTGAACCGGTGTTCTGTCTTTCGAATGAGACAAAACCGAGGTCCCCTGTCGCGGTAGGCGTGGCACGTAAAAAATCCCTCACTGCTTTGGAAGGGTTTGTAGGAAGGGCATAAATTTCTCTGCATTGCCGTCACCATATACGTGAAATAATCGTGGAGTGACGTAAAACAGTAATAAAACAATCAGTCAATTAATCAATTGGAAGGCCGGAAGCGAGATTAGGGGTCCACTTTCTGGCTGACTTTAAAATTGGTATAACTCCCGATCTGACCACTGGAAAAACGTGATATAGAATTTGCAACCCCCTTGCCTCATGCCCATTTGATTTCAGTGACGGATCCACGATTTCCGAAAAGGGGGGCCCTTATGTGAAAGTCAATTATTAGCCAAAATACTCCGTTATTTTAAGTGCCAAATGTCATGTTCTATTTTTTGAATTTACTTGGGAAAGGGGGGGGGGGGGGGTAGAACGTGACACGAATCTGAAGTTTTACTCATACTTGTGGCGAAAAAGAAAAAAGGAGGGCAGGTCCCCTGCTCCCCGTCTAAGTCAGCCACTGGGATTTGCTTCATATGCTTCTGTAATAAAAGCTGTTCAGTTTTATTTTCTCGTCCATTCGTCCATAATTTCAGGTATAATATACACGCATCTTATACGAAAGATGTATCTATGGACCCATTTTCCTAAAACTAATTCGGTTGAATCACATCTTAAAATTATTCACTCACACGCACAAACGTACACGTCAAAAGAGGAGTGACTATATGATAAAGTGCACTGAATTCCAAATCAGGTAAAAATGATGTGCCCTGGAATTTGTTACTTTCAGTTTCAGTTTATTGTTTAATCATTAGTGTAGCAAGTATCCGGAAGTAGGAAGGTAACGTTGACGGTTTTGTTATTTGCTTTAATTGAAGAATCCGATGTCTTTCATTTACATAAAAAACTGCTGTTTAAATACGGAAATGTTTGAGTTTTTTTTAACTATATCTTTTTTATTTTGTTCAGATTATTTTCCGTGCTACTACGTGTTTATTCATTTATCTATCTATTCATCTATTTATATATTTATCTGGCTGGGTTGTTGATATATAGGTTTTATCTATTCTTCCTTGTATCATTTTGCCTTATAATAAAATTTAGTTTTAAAATTATTGGAAAAATGGGATGGGGGCTTTTATACGAAATCATTTGTCTAACAACTATCAATGACTGGCGTGGCCCGCAGGACCCCTTCCTCTTCCTAAAATTATCAAAAAAAAATTTTTTTTAAAGTATTTTTTAATCTAATGTAGGAGACACTTTGAAAGGAGTAAAAATAAGCCAATGTTACCATTTTTCCTGTCTTGCTTATAAAGTGCTTTCTGCAAGAAAACATTAATGGAAGAGTATTCTTGTCTATATGACAGTCATGTGAATCAGATTTTGAAAGAATTACAAAACGGAAAATAGTTTTATAAAACTGCTGTAAAAGGTCATGGGAAACATAAATTTTTATCATAAAAAATAGTGATACTTGGAAAAATTAACCTTCTTGTATAAAAACAGATTTTTCTGTTGTATCATATAGGCATAATTGCATTTGTAAGTCAGTAATTAAGAGTAAATAGAGAGTTAAATGCCCCTACAGAAATAAAATGATCGCAAATAGTCATTCCGTTCCTGTTTTGTATTTTAGTCACCTACCAAATCTATTGTTCTAAACTTGGGCATATTTTCTGCCCTCCTGGAGAACAGAAGAATGGTGTGTATATAAGCACCAATAAAACGGTCAATCAGTAATCGCGATCTTCCGTATTCGCAAAAACATAAGAATTTCAAGGGGCTTCGCCCTCTTGGATCGCCATCAAGGCTTTGCCCTGGACCCATGATTCCTATTACTGATTTTACTGGTAAAAATTTCTACATGTGACATTCATTTAACCAAATTCTACAATTTTTATTTGGGAACATATATTTCTACAAGCGAATACGTCTCAGGCTGAGCGGTTATCATGTAACGAACGATAACTCTGAAAGACTTTATGATAGATTTGATTCCTCGTTGTTCGTGTAGAGAATCCAGGAAACTGGAATATGGAAAATCCAGGAAACTGGAATATGGAAAATACCCATATCTTGCCGTCACGAAGATGTAAAAAACTTAGAAAAGAAAAAAAATAAATAAAAACTTAAACTTCCTGATTTTTAATTGTTCAGAGCGGTTACACAGGTACATATAAATATACACCGTAATGCATTAATTAGCATGTTTTTGCATATGGTCCCAGATAGGATGATAGTGAGGGGAAGACATGAACTATGTTAGATTCATTAATGTACGCGAACATACGGTGACATATATGTTTGTATAAAGTCGAAAGAACAGGTAGAGAGTGGACCACGCCCACATTGTTTTCCATTAAGAATATGTTTTTATTCCTGTTGGGGAAAGGGGGGTTAGGAAAGTGATTTGACTTTTTAAATGAAAAAAGCCAAACGTCAAATGGAAATTCCCACTTCGGCCACCGAAAACATAAATATAGTTTGTGGTCCCCACTTTTAATATGCTTCCCTCACCTCCGGCTTTTTTTTTTTTGGGGGGGGAGGGGTGTGGTTTGGTTTTGTTTTATTTGTTTTTTGTTTTGTTTTGTTTTGTTTTTTTTTTTTGGGGGGGGGGGTTGTAAAGTTGACTTTCACACCATATTATCGCTTATCTTCAGTCAGAATTATCGCTATATATTTCACCCAGTATTAATGCAAACTTCCTTGAATAATTCGATTGCACGACTGAAACACCTCGGGCTAGCCACACGTTTGTCTATCTCTTCGATTCTTGACCTTGTCTTGCCGCTGTTTAATCATAACAAGGCCACGAGTTGTTACGACATATCCGCAAAACCGTTAAAACAAAAACCAGACGCCCATCATTATATAATTTCCTACTTTATATCATGGACACGCCGTAATCCAACTACAGGTAATGCACCTTTTTTTTTTTTTAAGTTTTTCACTAAGTTGACTGAAATAGCTTTTAATGTCTTGTGTCCGTCATTCGTCAACCATTTATGTTAGATTGATACACTTTACCAGTACGTTCGTCCGTCTTGTCGTTTATCGTATATGCTGCGTTGATAAAATAACGACTTCAGTCCATAAATTATCGTCCGTCATGATATGCCGATAAGAATATTTTTACCCCATGCGATTCGTCTGTCGTTCGATGACCATCATTTGTGTTCCGATGAGAATTATTTTTATCAAAGCTTCTTGAGTGTCATTATCGTTCGTCGCACATCGCTTAAGTTCATGGACAACAGTAGTTTTTCATTTAGACATTTCGAACATAATTTGTTGTTCGTATACAGTAATAACATAAATTTTGAAACAAATAATGATGGCTAAATACATGAAAGCTTTACATTACGTAAAATGTGAAATGAAAAATCCACCCCATTTCAAAATGGCCGCCATGACAGCCATCTTTATTTTATATTTTTTCCCTTGTATTCAGTTGTTACTGTCTAATGAGATAAATTGTGATTGGGATTTCGACAAAATTTAATATGACCGTTACGATATTTAAGGAACGACATTAATAATTTAATAATGTCATTCCTAATTATTTAATTTTTTTATAAGCAAACAAAAAAAAAAATTGATGAAACTTGTAATGAACGATGGGCGTGGCCAATTTGTCATGTGACTTGTTTCTAATAATGCAGTTAAATAGGTTTTATACGGCAGTAGCCTCGAAAAATAGGCGTAAACCTGTTCAATAGAAACCAAAGTAATGTAACGTAAGTAACGGAAATAAATGGATTGGTATGACACCTCCATAATGACTATGACGTCAGATACGGAAATAACTGTATAACGGAAATCACGTTGATACTATGTGACATTGCATTCATAGATATCCATTACCTTACCCAAAAAGTAAAAGTAATAAACAACTTAAGATGCACAACGGATCAAAGTTAGCAAAAGCCATTTTTCATATTATACATGATGTAATGAGCCTTGACTTAAGTGTTATTATACCCCTTCTCCTGATGTTATGTGGCTGTGACACTTTCTACACAGTGTTTGTTTACTTTCATGTATATATACAGTGCTGATTTATATATGTTTCGTCTGTATGTAAGGATATTTACGGCAGGTGTGGCTAGCTAAACAGGAGACGCTCACTCCTCCCTAGCACCTGGTCTCACCTCTGAATTTCAGGGGTCGGTGAATGCCCACTGTGGTACATTGTTGTTAGTGCCATAGTCATGTGACACCAGTTACTTTCGTATTTTTATGATAGACATGCTACTTTATGCCGGGATTTCCATTTGACGTTAATGCTAGCATAGTGACGTGAGAGTGAAATGACGCAAAGTGTTACGGCAAATTATGGTATGTTTGTTGGTTGATTGGTATTTTACCTCGCTTTCAACAATTTTTCAGTTATATCGCGACATGAAAGCAGGAGGTAACCAACCTCTTAAACATAGTGGCACAATCCGGGAATCGAACCCGGATGGTCGTATGTCTTGCAAGGAGTGAAATATAAGATCAAAAAAAGTTTTTTTTATACAAGAGGACAAATGTTCTTGGCGATGGCGGATCGCATATCAACACCAATATGGATAATTCAGTTATTTTATTGACAAATTCTGAGTAGTCAAATGATAACTGAAAACAATAAAATCGGTTTCACATTTCGTATTTATCTGTCCTACTGATTTCATGTCGCAACAAGCCTGAAAATTTCAATGTTGCCCGATTTATTAACGCTTCACTGTCAGTATTTGTTTTACCGGTTTCAAGTTCAGATTTCATTAAACAGTGCAAATCATAATGATCAAAATACAGGGAAAAACTCTTCACTTATCTACTACCTAATTCTATTTACGGCCGCGGATTTTAATCTGAATATTGTAACCTCAAGGGTGTTTCCCGTGAGATGTCACACCAATCTCTGATATATACAGCAACAGATGTTAAGTTCATCGACAAAGTAAACTTCCCCTATGATCTATATGACTAAGAATGCATTTTAAGGTAATGTTATATACTCGAAGGAAATATAACTCCTGCATTTATATCATATTCCTGATACAATCGCCGTTAGAGGAACGGATTTCTGTCAAAAAACCAAACAAAACAAAACAAAACAAAACAAAAAAAAAAAAAAAAAAGAAAGAAAAAAAAAAAACCAAAACAAAAAAAAAAAAAAAAAAAAAAAACCCAAAACAAAACAAAACAAAACAAAACAAAAAAAAAAAAAAAAAAAAAAAAAAAAACACACAACCCCCCCCCCCCCCAAATGTTAAGGTAAGGTATACTAAATTTGTTTTCTTTTTTTGCGGAATAAATATTTTCGCGGGAGTTAGCATTATAATAAATATAGAACATATATACCTTTTAATTTTGTGCACCAGATGCGCATTTCGACATATTAAATCTCTTCAGTGATGCTCGTGACCGAATGATTGGAATTCACATAATATATAGATATTTGAAGAGTAGTGTTGAAACCAAAATGACCGAAAAAGTGAACCAAAGAATCAATCTAAGGACAGAGCTATGCATGAGGGATATACTCTTTAGTTTTAGAGGGATGAACAAAATCTCAAGACTGAACATTTTAATGTATAAAGACACCCCCCCTTTTTTTCTAGAAGTATTGATTGAATCCTGAGTGTTCAATACTCCGACGATACGATGGTACTAAGACCTGTTATCAAGAAAGTATGAAGTTGAGAACTTGAATATTTGATAAGCAGGTAGTCGATAAAAAGCGATTTTTAAATTACTTTCATGCATCAGGTTTCATGTTATCAATGGAAAAACACCCCTTTTATTGCATTTAAAACAGCCGCGTGTGTGTTTTATCTGACCGAAAATTTGGTTAGGGAGTATAAAGCTAAGGGGGGGGGGGCTCTTTGCATTTATGGAATATTACACACCCTTAACCGTGGTAATATCCCAGAAATTCAGATGAATAATATATCAATCAGACCAAATTTCTTCATTCAAAACACTCCTTAATCCAACACGTTTGATTAAACGACATTCGAATTTACGACGCATTTGATGTACTATCATTGAGTCACGTTATCGGTTTATCGATTTCTTTTTCACCTGGGTATACATATTTAATCTGCACACCGGTGTACACCCATGATATACTGCATGCATGTTGTTTGCGTTCCCTTTCACATAGACTGTGGTGTATTTTGAATTCTTAACATACTAACGTGTCAAATTCTAACAACAAAAGCTGGTATAAATTCTCCCAAATAAAGGTAAGGTGAAGTAATTCTTTTGTATTTTTCATCAGGACTTCACTTAATTTTCGAGACATAAAACAGATTTATTTATTTATTTATTTATTTATTATTGTTTTACGTCACTCCACGATTATTTCACGTATATGGTGACGGCGTCTACCTGATGCATTGCATAGGATTCTATACCTTTTCAACGGACCCATCAGAAGAGTGAGCGATATTTCACGTGCCATTCCTACCGTAACACGGGACTTCGGTTTTTCTTGTCTCATCCGAAAGACAGAAAACCGATGTGCCCACGGCGGGAGTCGAACCCAGGACCTCTCGGTCACAAACAGAGCAGCTCTTCCACTGGGTCAAACCGGCTTGATATATAATAACAGGGTATTCTTACAATTCTTTCAATATAATTCATTGAAAATGTCTGATATTAAAGGTTCACGAACACTTATATATATATTCCTCTCTACACCAGATCCGTTGTAGCATAGTTGATAAGGTGGTTGCTCGTGACCGAGATGTCCCTGGTTCGATTCCTGTCGTGGACACATCGGTACCCCGTCTTTTAGACGAGATCCCCGATCACAGTAGCCATAGCAGTTAAAAGGTCCCTAACTGCTTCCTTAGATGCCGTATTCATATGTGTTAACTAATGGTGTAAGTATACTTGAATTGTCATTGCCACACGTATTTTTTCGGATAGCGGTGGTATTTTTGGTTTTTAGGGGTTTATTGGTTATTTGTTTGTTTGTTTGTTTTGTTTTTGGGGGTTTTTTTTGTTTTTATTGGAGGTTTTTGGGTTTTGTTTTGTTTTTATGTTTGTATTTTTTGTTGGTTTGTTTTGTTTTGCTTTTTGCTTCTTTTTTTTTTTTTGGTTTTTTGTCTCTAGGTTTTTTTGTTTTTGTTTTCTTTTTGTATTTTGTTTTTGATAGCAGTAGGAGAAATCAAAGTATCATTACATATTACCTGATCGGCATTTTTTGGGACAAGGCAAATTAGTGATCGAAGAATTCAGTGAAGTCAGTCCACGTGCAATTTTAGGGTACCCGTCAAATAACAGGAGCCGAATTTGTTATGTAAAAATCAATATGCACCTATTGATAAAGAAAATGTCCAATGCTTTGAATTGTCATGTAGAAGATGAATACCTCATGTTACATACAGAAGAATTGCTAACAGAAACATTTTTATCTGTTATCTTTATTCAACGTTTCGACCAATGGCATGTATCTAGATGAATGACAAAGGGCTTCAAGCAATATTCTACAGACATTCCCTATGGAATATTTTGACAGTTTCAAACAACTTTTGTCAGATTATTTATGTTGGTACAACACTTTTTATAGAGTTTATAGAGGTACACTCGTACCAGTGTAAGTCATTAGAAATAAAATGACATACAATTAAGGGATACAAACACATTCCCTTGAAATTTAAGGGGAGGACACTCTGTAATTATTTTCAGAAACAGTGTCGTAACATTTAAAGATGGAAGGAAACATGGATAGGGATTGGGACGAGGTTATTGGGTTTGGGTTTGGGTTTTTTTTTTTTTTTTTTTTTTTGTTTATTGTTTTTTTCGGTTTTTGTTAATTGCCTGTTCAAACATTGCATTTTTAGAGAAATGGAGTTCAAGCAATTTCTTAAAGCTTTCCTTCATTTCACATTTTAGCTTTAGTATTCCCCCCCCCCCCCCGAGGATTGACATGGAGGAAATTTGAGAACAATATGCATCTTTTTTTTTGTCGCGGTAATAATGCAAGGGTTTGCTTTGGAAATAAAAGAAAATTGTTTGAAACGAGATCCTGTCGACTACCAACATTTCCTATTTAACTTTTAGTTCTAAACTCTTCATTTTCTTTAAAAGTTTGCACCAAAGCACATAATTTAGTTTCAACTGTACCGAAAGACCTGACCATTTTCAACGTATCGAATTTTAATTCCTGTCATTTGTAATAAATATGAGAGAGGAAGTATGGACAGTATCATTTTGAATACCGTATAAAATATTGCAGTCATATTTTTCCAAAACAGATTTTAAATGCACGACAGAAAATGCAAGAAATCAAGTCGGCTGGCCTAAGGAAGTAGTTATGGATGGGTAAATGTTATCGAGAGATGTGTAAAATTTTCGAAATAACCTAAAACCTTTATCATACCTTTAGCTAGCTCCCAGAATCGTTATAAAAGGGAATTAAATAGGAAGGATAAATGGTGAAGAGAATTTCCGTCTTCCTGTCTATTTATGCAATTATATGTAGCCTATATACAAATCAATCAAAAGTCTGCTATATTTGTTCTGAAGTCGACGAGCTATTAGTCCCTTGTGAAACACTGCAAACATACAATAACGATAACTTCATCCTATCCAAAAGAAAGTCGTATAATTTCCCCCAAATGCTTACAAATCCAAGGCGTAGGAACCGAGGAAGGGGGGGGGGTCCTTTCCCCCATAATGTTCTAGCAAAAGTAAATAATTAGTGGTGAATTAAAGTAGTGAATTAAATAAATTTTACTATGATTTCAGAACTATACTGTTTATAAATCCCTGTATATCATTATTAGGTTTAAATATCGTCATATCTAATGTATAATTAATTTGTATAGAAACTTACTGTATTTACCATCAAATAGGTAAAACACTAACGCCATATAAGTAAGAGTTCTAGAATGCGAGTAGATTCAATAGAACTTTATCCCCAAAACTGCAATAAATCTGAGGCCAACGCTATGAACGAATCAAATTTGACGGTCAATTACTCCAAAGAAATGGAGCAAATGGTTTCATTATCCGGATAGCTGGTGCCAAACCCTCCCACTTCCCGGTACGACAGAAATATATTTTCATGAAATGAAACTTTGGTCCCCCACCCATCCACCGAATTTTGATTTGCTTCCTACCCCACTGAAAACGACGACTGTATAATGTGAGTTTTTGCTGCCTTTTTGTTTTATCTTTAAGCAAGATTGGCCCCAGGTGAATATTTCTGTAGGAAGTGTCTGTTGATAATCTTTATTTAGTATGTATAACAGCTACCATGAAGTAAAGTTATAGTGTATCATCGAAATCTGTGCGATATCAGCAAGAAGTCAAAGTGTCGTCTTTGATGCTTCACACGTGAATAGTGCGTGACTTTGGGACACAAGAAAGGGGCTACTCTCAATGAGGTACATGATAAGATTTGGTATTTTCTACACTCATCGAAATTTATTAAAACGATAATATCATGCAATGAATTCCTTATACATATGTGATACATGTTATTAGGATGCCATCCAATTAAACTTCAATTTTCAATAAAAGTAAAAATAAAATGGGGGCAGGGTGGGGTGAGTGTTTCAAAATGGGGTTAAATCTCGCTTTATAATATTCTACTTTCACTGCCTAACGTCCTTGTATTTGATAATATATACTGTAAATACATACATACATACATACATACATACATACATACTTTTTTATCTATTCGATGGATAAACAATGTATGAAATGAAAATGGCCATCCAAGAGTGACGTAACTACTAAAAAATAACCGATTAACGATATGAAATCTTCGTGTTTGTCTTTTTATCTGTTTGCTATGTCCGCAGAGGTTGTTGATTTTTTTTTCTTTTTACATGCAATTGATATCTTGTCAGGATGATTTTATTTATGTTAGTGGTGACCAATATCACTGACTTTCGTAGGATATATATTGTAACCCTCTGAATTTCCTTGACCAGGCCTAAAAACCATGTCTAAATGCATGAGATGCCACACTAATTTTCATTGCTATCTACTTTATCATCAAAACAACTCTATCATAAACAGAACATATATTTAATTCTAATATGTTGGTCGATTTACGCAAAGTTGAAGAGCTGCAACAGAAGGGATTATTCAATACCACTTAAATATCATAATTTATCAAAACGGACGAGGAAGTTTAGATTTGTCACGAGTGTAAACATGGGCGGTAGTCGGCAAACTTACAGGGAAATATAGAAACGTTCAATACCACTTCATTTTCACCAAGTATCATTAGAATCTCTTTAATATTTTGTTTTTGAATTTAAATGTATGCATTATTTAAGTTAAAAGGATTAAGCCTTTTGAGAGAATGTATGTGAAGGGAATGAAATCCCATGTCATCGGCGCTTGACGAAAATGCAAGAAGGGTCAAAATACGACTTCAACGTTTACTAAATTCGTATTGTTGACTGTTGCATTAAACCGGAAGAATCTAATCCTGAGGAATCGAAAACATTACTTCCAGTGAAACGTTATATAAATAGTGCAATGTAGTCCTGGGGTGATAGATAGGGGTATGAGCCCATAAACTACCAAAACAAATAAATATATTGTTTAATAATAAGGGCGATTGTGTGTATAGTATTGCTTTGCCAGTACTTTAAATACATACTAGTACAACCTGGTACCCCTGTAAGTTCAAAATTTAGACTCGTCGTGTTTATTATGTACAACGGTATCTATATGGTGACTGTATGTGTATGTTGCAGGATAAGGGGACGAGGTGGGGGACACGCATCCACAGAATCTTTCCTCTGGATCCGCCTATAAGTTTGATAATTATTTCCTTGAGATCAATAGAACTCGTTCATCATTTTTATAATCCACATAACTTTGATAAGAGTTATGCAACCATCGAATGTCTAAAGGCGTCTACGCATAACAATGAAAACACGAATCTCTCTTATAGGACGATCTCACACGAAGAAACGAGGGAACTTCCAAGTACCAGGTCAAATCACGATAAAGCGATGTAATTCATCACTTTATCATTACTACTTTATTGTAACAAGTTTCAGAGTACAATGCATCATGAAATCTCCAGATAACATTTTCAGTATGGATTATATATTTTTCTTTTGGATAAGAGAAAAAAAAGCATCATCAGTTATTCTTAAGCCAAATAAAGCGATATTCAGTTGTTTGAGATCAACACCCAATGAAAATCTGGAAAATGGATGAGATACTGTGACTCATCTGATAAGTTGGTTGGTTGGTTGTTTGGTTGATTATTTTTTTACGTTGCTCCACTTTTATTTCACGTATATGGTGATGGCATCTGCCTGATGCATTGCATACAAATTTAGACCTTTGCAACGGACTCACCCGAAGCAGACAGGGATCTTTTACGTGCCACGCCTACCGTGACACGGGACTTCGGTTTTTACTGTCTCATCCGAAAGACCGGTGTATCCAGGGCGGGAGTCGAACCCGGGACCTTTCGATCACGAGCCGAGCACCGTATCCACGAGGCAACACCGGCTTGACTCATCTGATAAGATATTTAAACCATTGTGAATGCATGGGTACTGAAATTGTGATAACAAGGATACGATTCGTCTCTTGTTGGAGTTAACAGAAAGTACAAGATAGGAAGAAAGTGGTGTCAAGTGACTATATGGCACTAGTAACAAAGAAAAAAGTGGAGTTACTGGCTCAGTTATGTGGCAGAAGTCACAATGGAGCTTTACAATAATAACAATAATTTACAAGAAGTAAATATATAATGATTATTACTCTTTAGAGGACTCTCTTGTTTGAATCCAGTTTTATCTTTGCTAAGCCGCAGGGTCTAAGCATTCAAGATTTTAATACAATATGCTATAAACGTATGAATGTAAATATTTTATAGAGTATGCCTCAAGTCGTATCATCTTATCACCTCAATTCTGAAATCGTGATATTAAGTGTGATCAAAGTATTGGTATTGTTTGTGCACTTTTATGGATGATTCTGATTTAAATACAATAACTGTTCGATTAAAGATGCACAAAATAAGTGCAAATCTTTCATTTTATTTGCAAACGAATTAGGATGACTTCTGTTGGAAACATCCCCGCCCCTTTCAATGAATAGATTTAACATTCGATTCGAGTGGCAGATTTTCTTTAACAAATGCGGGAGTCCACTTTTCGAAAACTTATTGATCATCTGAATACGTAGTATTATGCAAGGTAACTTAACTGACGTCATTTATTGTTATCTTTTCAGACGATGACGTCATTAAGGGGCAACATTCCATGTCTATGTATATTAGGTAAGCGAACTTATTTTTACAGCATATCAGAGGCGGATCCAGGATTTCCGAAAAAGGGGGCATATGTGTATTCACCAATTACTTAGCCCCTCCTCTAATTCCGCCACTGCATATTGATTACATATGTGGAACCCGATTTGTTGGTTTTGTAAGAAAGGAGGTATTCAGCCTCAAATGGTTTTTCCTACTTTCATCAATGCTCTGGTAATTTGTAACTTTTGAAAACAATCGATGTGCCTTTCATGTTAAAATATTTCGCTGAGATTATTATATTATCATTATTATTCTAAATATAGTTCACAATAAACGCAATCAACAATAGGACATGCATAAAACTGAAAAGAATGAAATTTACACATTTGTTTTCTTACATAACTGCATATCGGTTGTGTTGTTTTTACAATTATGGTTTTTTATGTAAAGACATGGCTTATACATCTAGCTAGCATTTGATAAAAAATAAAGATTTGATAAGACATATACGAAATATTCAACCCTTGAAAACACTAAATTGCCCTCAATACCAATATATGCTTTACTTCCTGAACCTGAGGAAATGTTGCAGGACTTTTGCGACGGGTGTTGCATGCAAACAGAGGATGATTATTTCTCCAGCACATCTTGTTTCACCTCATTTTTATTGGGGTGCGCACTTGTTTGAATATAGAATTGTACTCGACATTGTCCTTTTATTCTATGGACTTTGAAATGTGGTTAACCTATCGGTACTTTTTTCTTGTTTACTTCAATTGGTAACATCACATGAAAATTGTTGTTGTAAAATGTTGATTTACGTAGCGTACTTTAAAAAACTAATATAGACACAGTGATAAATTGGTTTTAACGTCCCTCAGAAATACTCTAATGATATGAGAACTGACATATTTTAACATACAGTCGAATGTTTAAATGTTGAAATCAATGAAATAGGTTTGATATAATGCCTGACATTATTCGTTCTTTAGTGACACTAATCGTTCAGACAACGATGGCTACCACAACAAGTACACCCAGTACTACACATACAGAATCTACTTCCTCACCTGAAGTGACATCAACAAAGGAATCTACATCAGCTTCAACAAACCAAACTACATTAACATCCACAACACGAGATATGGATACACAGTCAACGGAAGTAATAACATCAGCATCATCATCGCTTGATACAGCAACCTCCGGAGGTCAGACAAGTACAAATATGTCATCGGTAATAGACGCGCCCACTTCAGTTTCCTCAGTAAGCGAGACAACGACTGATAACACTGTACCCACAACCATAGAAACAAATACAACAACTTCTACTGCAGCGGTAGGTCCGACAAATACAGTATCTACACCTCAATCCACAAGCACTGTAGAAACCGCGATAGACTCTACTACATCGTCAAGCACAGAGGCTTCAAACTCGACAGATTCGGCTTCAGAATCTACAGCAACATCGACGTTATCGACAAGCTCAGAAGCAAATATAACACAAGAAAGCACAAAAAAGACTGAATCTCAAACTGTCACAGAATCAACCACAGAACAGGTAGACACAAATGAGACTGTATCTATCTCTGTATCAGAATCAACCACAAAAGCACGTCCATCCACACTTACTCCAACGACAGCAACTTCAGATTCAGCAACAACGCAAACATCTTCTATAGATGGGTCTGGAGTAACAACACCTTCCACATCTGTATCCAATACAAATTCTGTACAAACAACACAATCTACAACTGAAGTAACTAATACTTCAAGGAATGAAACAACGAATGATTCCACGGATTCCTCTACGAGTGCCGCTGGAACTTCGACTGATTTCACATCTTCCTCCATAACTGTTTTATCGTCGACACAACCAAACAAAACTCCTGATGGAACAGCAACAGTTTCAGTAACTACGTCATCTACAGATGCCCCCGAAACGAGCACTGAGTCACCAACGTCCTCGTCCTCAGTATCAGTAACTACGTCATCTATAGATGCCTCCGAAACGAGCACAGACTCATTAACGTCCTCGTCCTCAGTATCAGTAACTACGTCATCTACAGATGCCCCCGAAACGAGCACAGACTCATCAACGTCCTCGTCCTCAGTATCAAGTACCATGATTACAGGGCTGTCATCAAGTTCACCACAGAACGAAAGTACAACGGAAGATGTAACAACTTTACCAACTTCTGTTTCAACAATAACCACAACATCACGTACAACTACTGTAAAACCATCAACCCACTACCCATCAAAGACTGTAAATGTCGGTAAGTTAATATTCCTGAATCAATTTCAGTTTGCTATTAATTTCTTGTAAGAATTTTGAGGAAAAAGAAATCTCTGTGAAATGGAATCTAAGAGGCAGTTGAATGAGAAAACTTTACTTATATAAAGATATACTTGTTACCAATTTTAGTATTGCTTTAGCACCTAAATTTTAACAAGTAGTTCATATCCAACACCCCCCCCCCCACCCCCCCCCCCACCCCCCCGACAACGTGTCATTTTGTTTTAGTTTTCATTTATTCATTTCATTTTATTCAACGTGCACTCAATTTGATGTTACTGCCATCTTCAATACTCATTAGTAAGCAACTGGAAGGAAAATAACGAAGCAGTATTAAAGAATCAAAATTAAGTCCCTGAAAGTCAGAAAGTAAAATAAAAATGGCACTTTCTTAACATATATATGTATATACAACGCGTTACAGCACCTCTGATTTGTTTATGTTTCTGTATTTATAGTTAATTTTAGCGTATGATATAGAATTAAAGATTTCAAAAGTCAACAAATCAATAACAATAACAAAATCTGCCAAGAGAATTATTGTATATATACTTCATGTTTTAACGTAATTTCATATTGACTGTTTCAGTGGTTTACATTCTAGAAAGTTTCGTAAGCCTTTGTTATTAACTGTCAAAATATTTTTACATTTATTCCCATAATATTTCAGGGATCATTGTCAAAACTTAATGAAATGTGTTAAAATTTATGCAAATTTAACTAATATGATATAATTATGGATTTTTACTTAGCAAATATGTTGTGATATTAGCTTGATTTAAAGATTTTCAGAGAGTAAAACCTATAAAATTATTTCAGTGAAACAATTTTTATCGCATATATCTTAATTTACAGGGAGATTGGACATAGATATGACACATTTATTCATGGTATTAAAGATATTACAATGAGGTTATTTTGATATGAAAAGATTTCTTATTTATTGGACAAAATACATTGTTTAACCAATTACTACACACATGTTGATAAGTAAAATAGTATGTTACTAAAGTAATATTAATTTAGTATTGAATACTTTTTAACCATAAAATACTCATCATTGATAGAGTATAATCGCTGATGATATGTATTTTGTAGTCGCCAATTGTATATGTGTTTATTGTTATCGATCATCCATGTATCTCATTTAATTGTTTTCCTCTGTGTTCTATGTTGGTAGTGCTAGTTTAATTTTATTTGTATTTCGCTTAAAAACCTTCCCTGGTGTGTGGGTTTTGATACGTATATATTTTTCTCATTACTTTTTAAATACTGCTGTCCATATTAAATAGACGAAGACGCATGAATAAGATTCAATCATTACAAAAGGAAAGAGCAATCAACTCTGTATTCACAATACAAAGTTAATTGTTTTTTAAATACTGAGTTAATTGTTCTTTGTTTTATGTTACTTCCCTTCGGATGACTTTTAAGATGTTTGATATATATTACAAAAGCAATTTGTACTGACATATGTAACAGGTAGGGTGAAAAATTATGGCCGGGAATCAAACATAGAAATTTCCGCTATCAAGACGGACGCTCTCACCATTGAGCTATGTGGGCCGATACCGACATCCGTCGCACTCCTCGCTCTGCCAGAGGTTTCCAAACTTTAAAACCCAACTGATAAATTCCTTGGTTCTCCCTCACATGCGGGTCATGCTCACGGCACCAAATCTGTAACAGGCAAGGTGACAAATTGTGGCCAGATCCGAAAATCGAACCCAGAACCTTCCGCTATGAAAATGGACGCTCTCCTCATTCAGTTATCTGAGCTGTTACCGGCATCCGTCACACATAAAACAACACAATTTAATTAGAATCAGCATATATATACATGTAAGATAAATAATATTTGCTTATGGATTTTTAATTTGGACAACAACTTTTTTACTCTGAAAATGCATATATTAAGACGTGATATAACCCATTATTTCCCTTGAATAATTACATGATATCTTAAATCAAATGAAAGAAAACAATTGGAATTAATTGACGACACGTAGTCTATCAATATCTGTTATTAGCATCGTAAATTGCTACATTCTCAGTAGAGTTAGGCTCTCCAACACTTTAAATATGTTTTCTTAAATATAATTTATGGTTTTTCACCATGCTTTTGTATCCGAGCATATAATTATTAAGATTGCGAGAAGGTCTTTATTGTTTTGAAAAAAAACCCTAAATGCATGTTGAAAAATACAATCAGCAATAGTTACATAATACCTTGTATTTGATATCTTTAACACCATGATGACATGTAATTTATCAAATGGATTTATTGACAGTATACTAATATATATACATGTTTCTTAATTCATTCCGTTATTTAAATATAACGTTTTAACTAAATTGATAGTAAAATCGGTGTTCGTTTATAATTTTTCAGATACATTTGAAATCTCGCTAACCCTGGAAATTATAAATAAGACAGATATCACAGAAATAAAGACATACGTAAGTAGTCATGTAATTTAATTATTTCCTCATTCTAACACATTACATCATTATTTTATCATCAAATCAAGATATAAAAAAACGCATTTAATTTAGACTATTTATTGTATCATTATACTTGCTTTCTTATGCTATAATATATCACATAAGTAATGATACTTCAAAGGTACATATATGAAATATATGAAATAAGTGCATAGGTGTATCTAGAGAACAATACAGAACTATATTTCCATGTGTTGACTTTAATAATAAAAGGGATATACATGATTGGATCTTGTAGACTTTATTCTCAGAAGTTGAACCATTCTACTTCCTCTCAAGTCCACAAGTCCATCAATATAAGACTGCAGTCAATAGGGAAAGGGTTTCACACTTTTGTCAAAGAGAATAGCTTTATAGTAACGCCAATAGTGAAAAAAACTGCTTTGAATCGTCGCTCTACATTTGATATACACTTCATTATCAATCCTTTATATATATGCAATAATTTTTATATTCCGATATAAATTGTCATTACTCATTCGATTTCGGTATCTAACTTGTATTTATCACAAGATAAATATTCAAGGCAGGTAGGAAGGTTGTAATTTTAGAAAATTAGAGTGCTTTCCCATCTAGTTCGATTATTGCAGCCAGAAAAAAAATTATAGAATGGGCAAAACGTTTCTTGTGTTGCATAAAGCAATAAACGATCATCGATATTATGACTTTGTTTACAAAAAAAAATCAATATAATCAATATATAATCAATAAATGTGTTGATTTCACATTATATAGAATATATTTATCTTTCAGTTGAATCATCTTTTCGTAAACTATACATCATTAGGAGTAGAAATAAGAGTGATTGGAATAATAAGGTACCCTTACATTTAAATCATTGTTTGCATGTCAATTTCTCATAAATATATATGTTCATTTGTATTGTTCATCATGTATACAAGTCTATCCATAAAGTACTCTCATCTTCTATTGAAATATAAATCACTAGATACTATATTATCAAACATTTAATATTTTGATCTTTTGATATTTAATTTCAAGAATGCGGGTTGAGGTTTGCGTGCTTGCAACACCCGTCACATATACCCAGTAGAAAGAGTCAAGTCGTGTAAATTTCATATGTATTTATATATGGAGAAGTCAAAGTAGGTAACCTAGTATAGAAGGTGTCAAATCTGTGCAAAATGATCGGAATCGGTCTCAGTCCTGAATATCATTTAAAAGTCTGGATAACGAGATATCATATGGAGTAAATAAGAGTCTCGTAACGACCGTAGAACTTCCTCAGTGACGTTGCTAGTCTAGCACATATATAACCCTGGTTGAACAGCTTAAATGAAAGTCGCCTAGCCCCCAGAACAAAGTCATTGTAATTTGAACATGCTCTGGAATAACATATTAACTGAGATATGAATACGCCTTATGCGGGCGATGATGGAATGTTGCTACTTATGAAAGGAAAGTTTGTGATAGCGAAATTGAAATCGTCACGTTTGTCATAGAGTAAGTTGTTCAGTTGACCATTAATGTCGAAGGACAACATAATATCTAAATACGAAGTAGAATTACTACTTTCTGTGGTTTCTTTGACCTCAAGTTCACTTGGATAAATGATGCTAAGGTAATCCGCGAATGAAGGATTATTAATTGAAAGCAAGTCATCTATATATCTATAAGTAAAATTGAAGCCAAGAGCCAATTGTTTTTTTTTTCCTTGCGAAAGCAAAGACTGAATGAATTGAGCTTCGTATGAATAAAGGAATATGTCAGCCAGACGCAGAGCACAGTTAGTGCCCATTGGAATGCCGACAATTTGTTGAGAAACCTTTCCTTCAAACACCACAAAAATGTTATCGAGTAGAAAGTTCAAAACCTGTATGACAGCTATTTCAGTGTATTTATTTTTGGAATAAGAATTTTCCCTAACAAAGTAAGTTTTATCATGGCCTTCTATAGTAGAAAGTTACCTACTTTGACTTCTCCATATATAAATACATATGGAATATACCGGATATATATGACTGGTGTTGCTAGCAAGCAGGAGATGCTCACTCTCCCCGGGCACCTGATCTCACTCCATCACATGGGTTCACATATACTCTTCAAGTAGATATATTTTGTTATTTTCCACTTGTTTTTTATTTTCACTGATTTTGTATGTTTTATGATTTTAAGACGAATGGTTTGGATTTATCCATCATCTTTACACTATAACTATATATTTGAATTTGCGGCTTCCGGTTTTACTAGTAAATGCATTTTTAATAATTTCCGCTAATCTGTCTTTTAATTTCTGATGAGGGATCGTTGTGTAAAGAGTCGAAAAGTCTAAAGACTTGATGGATTGAATTTCAGTAAAACTTTTTGATTTTAGATGTTCTAACAAGCTTTGCCCATGATTGTGCACACGCCACGGTAGTGTTCATGGAATAAGGACACCACCCGCATGTGCATAGTTCATCAAAGACATAAAAAAAATAGTGATTGTTTACAACGGAAAATTCTTAAGCCTCAAATACATTTAAAATTCAGTTTCATTTCGGCATTGGTAGGAATGCTGATGTTGACTTCATTTAACCATTTTATTTCCATCTCTCATGATTGTCCGGGGTTTAAGCTACCACAATTATACAAATGCTTCACCTGAAAAGCATGTCTGCATGATATTATAATGTCTACTCTCTCAAATATAATTATAAGTAGTTGCAAGTTCTATTTTCTAATTATATATAAAAGGCCATAATTATATGCATGCTTGTGTATCATAAGCTTATATTTTATTATTTTCAGGAAATCTTCTTCTCGAAGAAAAAGGTAAGTTAAAATGAATGAATTATATATTTGATCACAGTACAAAATATATTAGTTCACCTCTTACATCTATGAAGCTTCCTAAACGTTGTGTAAAATTATAAGATGTTAAAATGGAACGGATATCAAAATTAAACAATCCAAACCGGCAATCATAGACCCCATAAGATATGATGGTGATTCAGATGTCAAAGACGAGTAGTGTTTCCTATAAAATAAATCAATCAAATAAAGAAGCAACTATCAAGTATTCCTTTTAGGTATTTTCAGATAAGATACATAATGATTGTAATTTTTAAAAATGTTGGATCTAGGACGAAGCCCTTAATTAACGCTCACTAGTTTATAGATTTCTTTTTGTTTTATTTATCGTGTAGATCATCAATGAAAATTTCATAGAAATTCAAATATACATTTTCAGTTTTTCTTAAAACAAATTGTAAAATAATTTGGGAAAAAAAATAGTTTTGAACTCTGAAACACAGTACATGATATTGCAGTCAATATTCAAGCTAGGCTCTTATAAATTCCCATAAGTAAACAACGAAGTACCGAAGAGTTAATCGTATTTCGTAGTTCATGGCGTTAAAGGACAATATCGTGTGTAATGTCATATTCAGACAAATGTGAATTCCAATTAAATCGAGGTGAGACCAGATGCCCCCAAGGAGAAAATAATATATTAAACAAAATAATAATAATAATAATAATAATAATAATAATAATAATAATAATAATAATAATAATAATATTATTATTATTATTATTATTATTATTAATAATAATAATAATAATAATAATAATAATAATAATTTAAGAATTTCTTGCCTTAAATGGGAAAATGTGTTCGTGCGTGTATATTTATATATTTACCTCCTCCACTTGACAGGTTGTTGCAGGACTTTTACGACGGGTGTTTTATGCAGCCAGGGGACGCTTACTCCTCCCGGGCACCTGGTCTCACTTCGATTTTATTGGGGTTCGCATTTGTCTGAATATGACACTATACTTGAGACTGTCCTTTTATTCCATGGACTATGAGATATGGTTTACACTTCGGTACTTCTTCTTTTTTTATCTCACCTGAGCCGAAGGCTCAAGTGAGCTTTAAACATAGTGCGTCGTCCGTCGTCGTTGTCCGTTCACATTTTCGACTTCTTCTCTAGAACTGCATTACAGATTTGGATCAAACTTTGCATAACTGATGTACTTAAGGTCCCCTACTAAAAGTTTGTTCGGGATCTAGATTCCATCAGGGATGGATCCAGGGCGTTGCCAAAAGTGCCCAAAATGGTACCCCTCTTCAAAAATCTTCTTCTCCAGAACCAGTGCATTAATGGAGAAACTAATTGCATTTCAACAATCTATAGAGATGGTTTATCAAAAGCTGTGTTCGGGGTTAAGATCCGTCAAACAGAAATGTACGCTTTTTTCGCGGGTGTCTGGACTTAGTAATTGTAATGCACTGTGAAAGAATGCCAGACAATACTTGAATGTACTTTAATTACGGTGACTTAATACTTAACAATCATGAGCTTTGTAATAATTGCGAAAAATAATATTCAACAAAGGCTGCTTATGTGAGGCAGAGTTAATATATTTTTAATAAATGTTTCATTTATACCTTTTGGTTGTAACTTGTATCAAAGTAATGATTTGCTGCAGTTCATATAATTTTCGCAGTCGACACAATTCTCCTTTCACTGGAATGTTCTATTACAATCACCAGCTTTTCAATTTTAGTAAGGAGAATACTATAAAACAATCGCTGATATAAGTTACTGAGCCAAAAACGTCTGAATTGTAAAATCAATGGGAATACTTTCTGTATCAGGTTATAACGCCACATTTGTGAAACTTCAATATAAATTTCGTATCACGTTATTTAAAGTCAAATCTGCTATTAAACTGTGTTTATTTAAATTGGTTAATATCACGATTTTAATGAAAAGTAATTGACGTTACATTCGTACCTTCTGCATCACTTCTGTCGTTGAAATGCGCTAAAGGGACTTAAAAATAGTGACCAACTAAAGCTTACCTGTTGCCGACGCAACAGGGCGGGTCTTCCTCTTTCGAAAGAAATAAGATCGAGAAATATGTAGATAGAAAGAAGGAATGAAAAATGATCAGGAGAATGACTTACTTAACTCATAATAAGCCCCCCCCCCCTCCCAATAACCTCAAGCAAACAAACAAATTTATAATTGAAATTAAAAAAAAATATTATCTTAAAAAAAGACATAATCGAAAATCAAGAGAAAGAATTTTTTATAAAAATAAACTAGATCTTCATAAACAAATCCGAGATACTTCATTGAATATACACATTTATTGCGGCATCATATATATGCCGCTAAGGACAAACGACAAATAAATGCATCTATAGAGACATGTATATATCTCATCGAGACACTTTGTAAACACAATCATGTAACTAAAGCGGCATGAATACAGTGATAGAAAGTCTGTGTATTACAGAATTTCTATCGAGAAGCGAGGTGACGTAATGCGACAGAGCTGTATATAGCGTTTGTATTGTGCGTTTCAACGGTCAAGATAGCTGTATATTTACCACTGAGATGATTACTATAGTAAGGAAACAACCCCCCCCCCAAGACCAACCCCCCCCCCCAAAAAAACCCCTCAAGTTAAAGTAAAGCATACATACTGCGTGTTTTCTTTATATTGTCGAATTTGTGAGTATAAGATATTCCATGCAGTCACTCGCGATTAGTTCACACACGTTTGAAGTCCTGTATAACAGCGGCGCTGTGCGAGGTTTTAAGCAAGGCAAATTCATCGCGCTTCTCTAATGTGTAATCCCGACGCTCGGAGAAGATTTCTTTATTGCGTTGTTCATTAGCAAGTAGAGTGCAAAGAATGTGATCTTTGTTTAAGAATTCGAATTCATATTACTTTCTCAAAGTCATCTGTTCATACTTTGTTTATACGACCAATAAGAAAATCAAAGTTACGCAAATAAGATATTTTAAATTTTTTTTTTAAATTCCTCAGTTTTAAATACTGAGAAACATATTTCATACTAAAATTGTCATGTTAAATAGTTTCGCAATATCCTGGAAACGATAATACTTAAAATAGAAAACTTTTCAACATTACGTAATAATTTAAAAACTTTAAATCAACATAGCGTCTTAACTATAAGAGGTAGAAGATCGCTAGTAATCAATTTCTCAAGACCTTTACCTGTAAAACATAACAGTGAAGATTTGAGAGATTTCCCTTTAAAAAAAAAGAAGCTGCATACGAGAAAATTGAAAAAGTACATATTGTTATGTAATTTTCTTTAAAAGCCTTATATTTCAAAAATCGTTTCATTAAACGGGAGTTTGTGTCGGTGAAAGCTAGTAGGAGAGAGATGATGTTTCAAAATAAGGCAGAATTTCAAAAAATTGAAAGTGAAAAACGCAGCTAACTACAGTGCGTATTTCTCATTTTGAAACATAAACTAGAGAAAAAGGCAAATCATAAGTTTATGAAAAATAGATTTAAAACAGTGAACCCTTCTCAAGCACAGGATTTATTTTGGTGGCCAGTCGACGTAAAATAAGCGAGTGACAACGAAATTATTTTAATCACCTGATTTATCAAATTTTTAAAAATTTTTTTAACTTAAAAATGGTATTAATAAATATGGAACATATATACCTTTAAATTTTGTGCACCATATGCGCATTGCGACAAGTTATGTCTCATCAGTGATGCTCGTGGCCGAATGATTGGAATTCTCAAAATATTAAAATGGTTTTCAAATAATGAAACATGGTGAATTATAAATCGTTTTGTAGCATTTTTAAAATGCTAAGACTTAAAATGAAAAAGTTTAAAATTACGTAATTTTTACACTTAAATAGCGGCTATATTATAAAAGCTTGATAATTGGTGTTGGCTTCATTGTCAAGAACACACCTGTCAAATATGACAAAGAAAAATTGAAGAGTCTATCTTCAATAATAAACTTGTATTTGAAAAAAATAAGCACTAATACGTAATTTTCTTTAAAATTATAATTTTTCAATGTTTTTCTTATCAATCGATTTCCTCTGGCTCAGCAAGTAAGAAGCAGTGATACAATGGTTGTTGGATAAGCCGTTTCTGAGAAACTTGCTGTCAAAAAGTGCTAGGAATAATAATAATAATAATAATAATAATAATAATAATAATAATAATAATAATAATAACAAATGTAACGAAAAAAATTCACAATAACAGAAGGGCCTTCCGATGGAATCGCAAAACCCTAATAAGAGGTGACTCTCTCTGAACAACATGTGTTCATACTTACGACTAAGATTTTCGTATCTGTGTAATATGAATAGTGTCATATCAGTAGATCATTTTGTGACAAATATTTTATTTAATTTGTTTATGATTTTATAGTTGCTGATACGGAATTAAACAGTCAAATTGTATTCTTAAAACGTAAATCATATCTGTATTGAACCATGTTGAGAAACCATCAGAGCTGTTCCTACATATGTTAAAAAATTATAATAAATGAAAACTAAAACACGCAAAAACCAAACAAAGAAATAGACAAGCAGACAAACACCCCCACCCCCTCCCCCCCCCCCAAATCTAAAACTAAACAAACAAATAATGAAACACAAAACACCAAATTTTTTATTATTCCAAACATATCTTGTAGGAGTGCTGCTAGCCAGTCCAGTGTTAAAGTGGTCTTAATACAAAATATAGAGGCATGGAGAAGAAATGCAAACAATATCTCGAACGCAGTGCTCGAAGTTTTGCATGAAGGAACATTTATTGAATCATTTGATAATACTACATTACTCGACCTGCTGAATGGTAAATATAAAGATATATGAAGACATGCATTGTTCTAAAATGTTATACATTACGTTACCATGATGCTTTCAATGTTATTAACTGCATATCTCACTGGTTATTTTTGTGTAAAATGATTGAAAATATATGTGACTGAATCGATCTAGCAACACTGAGTAGTGAATAAGTACTATATATATGTAAAATCAATAATTTTTTTGTATATATTTATATCTGTATTTTAATTGACATGACATAATAATGCAATAATGTTCAAATAACTTGCCAAATATTTAATTCATTATGTACTTTTATATCTGCTAATGAAATGCATTATATAAGCTACAAGCAGCGGCAAAATCGTTGAAATAATGATTATATCTGAACATAGATGCTTTACGTAAATACAGTTGTTAACGTGTTTATAAAAAGAACATTTTTATTTCAAAGGCAACATGAAACCTGACTTGTGTAATACATACCAGTGTATCACAGAATTGAGGTCGAAACAAGGATATGAATGCAAATCTTTATGGAATGTAAGTGATCCACATTGTCTGTTGCAACATGTATGTGCTCTTCATCCCAACTTATGTGGAGGCCAAGGAACGTGTTACGCTCATATACAAACTACTTCCAACATATCCCATCCGGTTGCGGCATGCAGGTAACTTAATTTTGTATTGACATTTAAAGTTTATAAGGCAGTTGCGTTTTCAGTCCCTTTTGGAAATAACTATTGATGTCTTCTCTGTCTGTATCTATTTGTGTTTGGATGGTCCGCCAAGTTTTAAATTTCATCGAGTGTGAAATGGAGGTGTAATAGATTCTGAGCTGTGTAATTCCACATTCATAGCTTAAAGACTGACTTAGGAAATTTTTGAGACTTGTCTGTTATGTAAAGCAATCAGCCAGCCAAACAAAAGACAATTTTCCCGAACACCTGTTTTGCTTCTCAAAGTGTAGCAAATCAATATCGAAGAAGTACCAAACCGTTAATCATTCTCAAAGTCCAAAGACAGATACAAAATCGTGTAAGTTTCAAAAGGGAACTGCTGTGAACCCCGATATACTGAAAAATTCCGAGGTGAGACCAGGTGCCCGGGGAGAGTAAGCATCTCCTGTTTGCATACATCACCCGTCACAGCAGTTCTTAAGAAGCATGTCAAAATCAAGAGTTTTGGTTTCCTAATTGTACATACGATAGTACAAACTGGTATACAAAGTCATATTTGGTGTTCACTGAACAGGTCATTTAGTAGCATTCCAGAATATTATCAATCATTCTAGAAAGAGGAACATCATATTTTCGTACAAGATCCCCATAGCGACCGCAGAACTTACTCAGTGACGATTTCGGACGTTCTTTAACATATCCCTGCATGAGCAACTTAGTGGCCACTCGTTTGGCCCTTGGAATAAAACCGTCGTATAGAGAACAGGCTCTTTCGTACCTTATAAGTTGAAATATAAAAACTCCATAGGCAGGTGAGGACGGAATATTGCTGCAAAGAAACGGAAAGTTAGTTATTTGGAAGTTAAAATCGTCACGTTTGTCCTAAAGAGAGATGTTCAAATGATCATTATTGTCGAAAGTTAGAAATATACCCAGATACGAAGCGGGATTATTGCTCTCGGTTGTCTCTTTTATCTCAAGTTCATGGGGATATATTCCAGAATATTATCAATCATTCTAGAAAGAGGAACATCATATATTCATACAAGATCCCCATAGCGACCGTAGAACTTCCTCATTGACGATTTCGGACGTTCTTTAACATATTCCTGCATCAGCAACTTAGTGGCCAGTCGTTTGGCCCTTGGAATAAAACCGTCGTATAGAGAACAGGCTCTTTCGTACCTTATAAGTTGAAATATAAAAACTCCATAGGCAGGTGAGGACGGAATATTGCTGCAAAGAAACGGAAAGTTAGTTATTTGGAAGTTAAAATCGTCACGTTTGTCATAAAGAGAGATGTTCAAATGATCATTATTGTCGAAAGTTAGAAATATACCCAGATACGAAGCGGGATTATTGCTCTCGGTTGTCTCTTTTATCTCAAGTTCATGGGGATAGATTCCAGAATATTATCAATCATTCTAGAAAGAGGAACATCATATATTCATACAAGATCCCCATAGCGACCGTAGAACTTCCTCATTGACGATTTCGGACGTTCTTTAACATATTCCTGCATCAGCAACTTAGTGGCCAGTCGTTTGGCCCTTGGAATAAAACCGTCGTATAGAGAACAGGCTCTTTCGTACCTTATAAGTTGAAATATAAAAACTCCATAGGCAGGTGAGGACGGGATATTGCTGCAAAGAAACGGAAAGTTAGATATTTAGAAGTTAAAATCATCACGTTTGTCATATAGAGAGATGTTCAAATGACCATTATTGTCGAAATTTAGAAATATATCCAGATACGAAGCGGAATTATTGCTCTCGGTTGTCTTTTTTATCTCAAGTTCATGGGGATATATTCCAGAATATTATCAATCATTCTAGAAAGAGGAACATCATATTTTCATACAAGATCCCCATAGCGACCGTAGAACTTCCTCATTGACGATTTCGGACGTTCTTTAACATATCCCTGCATCAGCAACTTAGTGGCCAGTCGTTTGGCCCTTGGAATAAAACCGTCGGATAGAGAACAGGCTCTTGCGTACCTTATAAGTTGAAATATAAAAACTCCATAGGCAGGTGAGGACGGGATATTGCTGCAAAGAAACGGAAAGTTAGTTATTTAGAAGTTAAAATCGTCACGTTTGTCATATAGAGAGATGTTCAAATGACCATTATTGTCGAAAGTTAGAAATATATCCAGATACGAAGCGGAATTATTGCTCTCGGTTGTCTTTTTTATCTCAAGTTCATGGGGATAGATTTCATGTATGTAATCCTTACAGTTAGGATTATTGATTGACAATACGTCGTCTATATATCTATACGTAAAATTAAACTGAGGTGCAAGGCTTTTTCTGCCTGTGGAGAGCATGCCTTGAATAAATTCTGCCTTATACGAATATAAGAAAATGTCAGCAAGAAAAGGGGCGCAGTTAGTTCCCATGGGAATACCAATGATTTGCTGAAAAATATTCCCTCCAAACACCACGAAAATATTGTCCATAAAAAATTACAGCATTTTGATGATTTGATCTTCGGTATACTTGTGTTTTGCATCAGAGTGGTCTTTTACAAAATATGTATCTTCCCGCCCAATGACAAGATATTTATATCTACGATTTTTATGGAAAGAAGAATTTCGAATAATTGTAGCAAGTCTGGTTTTGGAGCTTTTGATGCGAAAGTGTAGTGTAGAGCGTGGAGAAGACAAAAGATTTAATGCTGAAAATATTATTAAATTTCGGAGATTTTAGATTCTCTAAAAGTTCTTTAGAATTCTTGAGGATCGACATCTGATTTATTCCGCTTCTGGAGTATGCCGTATCACAGTAAATTTGAAGACCATGCTTGATGTGTGTCAATATCTTCGTTAGCAATATGGATAGAGGTTTGGTGGTACACTTGGAAGAACCAGCAATGAAACGATGTTTGTAAGGGTACATATTAAAAGTGCCAATGTTGTCATATCTTACATTATTCAGTGTAACATATTTATCAAAACCTTTCATCTAATGTTCCATGGCTACCTATTAATTTCAGGTTTTATCATTCACATTGATTGTGAAAACTAATCATATTCTTCTTAATGTATTGATTATGTCCTAATTATTTCAAATTTCAACAAATGTATTTCTAAAAGTCATTGTTAATATTTTTATCTAGATGTGAAGACGACGATATCTTTACAAGAGGAGGCGATAATTGTACGGAGAAGACGATGAAATGGGAGATTGTATTAGCTATATCGGCAGGTTCCGGGGGAATTCTTGTGATCATCCTTTTATTTGTGATTGTTATTATGTGTGCCAAAAGAAAATCTTCACATTCCGAGTAAGAATTGTCAGTTAAGAGTTTATTTGTAGATTGGCTGTTTCTTTCTGTTTGTTCATTTCTTGGTAAATACACGTGTTCATGAGTTTTAGAAGTATTCAACAACTAAAATTGTTCGATATAATTGAAAACCTTTTATCGACCGAATTTAGTCCAATTATACATACGAAGATTTCATAGCAAGATCGACAGTGCTGATGATATATAAGGTGTAGAACTGTATCTAAATTGGACATTTTATGACAAATCCCTCTATATAGTTCCCGCCGCGTTGTTTGTCAGTAATCAATGCTCAAGTCTGCAAGGAACATGTGTATTTCTGTAGAAGCAAATACTTATTTCTTTTACTTTTGTTTTTATTTTTTACTTTTTTCTTTTTGTTTTGCATATGGGTTCATAATGATGAAATCAGTTCAATGCATCCCTTCAGGGTATTATGTTTTATATGTATAATTATTATCGTTTACAGATTTGGAGATGAGTCAGAACTTATGTTTAAGACTGACTATCGTAAGAAAAGATATAACCAAGAATTAACAACCGATTTTACAATGGCAGGACGACAGGTATGTAAATACTGCAAAATTGCAGTAAAAATAGAGAAGAAACGGTTCTTCATAGTATTAGTCTGCGACTTAAACTTATTTATAGTGACATTTGACGTTTGGAAGAAATTAATATTTCAGTTCTGATAATTATATATGTATATATACTGCGAACTTAATTTGCCGAAAGACACTGAATGAAATCATAAAATGATTGTTATTCGCATGTTTTTCGAAAGAGATTAACAATCGAGTTATATAAGATTTCTGAGATGAATTAGTTTCAGTTGTATTCGATTACTTTTTTTCAATTAGAGACTCAATATACTTGTTTTTCGATTTGATGACCATTATTGATGATAGGCAAAACAATAGGATACCGAGTAATGTCCGGAAAATCGATATAAAATGACAAAATAATGAGTAAAGGTAATATTGACTCCCGGCAAAAATTCAAAGGTTGGATCAGGTGCCATGGGCGAATAAGCATCCTCTGTCGACCGGTCACATCCGCCGTGATGCCATAATGTAATTCGAGTTATCATAAAATCGAATTCACGTTCAGTACATGGTATAATGCCGCAGTCATATTTGGTAAAACGTCACGTTTAGTATTGTAATTGTGATAGAAATCGATCACAATCTAAACGATAAACAACATCTTAAATCGAATTAGGAAGTGGACATGTCGGACAATGATATCTGATAATGGAAATGGAAAATGATTATCTAAGAAATATACACAATTTCATGAATATTTGATAGAAATCAACCACAACAGACATTATGAATTCATTATTTGATTTTATTTATATTCATCAAATTGATGTATTAAATTAATTGGGTCTTTTCGTAAAAAATAATCAGCTACTCTTTAAATAGCAGCAATGGAAACCAAATCTTTTTAAATTGGTAAAAACTACGAAAAATGAAGGAATAACAATAACGCTTCCATAGGAATTGTAAGACGCCACAATGGTTATGACGTCAGATATTTGCATAAATAGGAAATAACTGTATCACAACCATTACGAATTATCATTCTCTTAGCAATGTGTTAATTGATTAATTATTTGTCTTGCAGACATACGATAATCCCGGGTATTTCGACGATCCAACTCTTCCGTCAAGTCAGGATAATCTCATAAACAAAATACAGAATAGTGACCACAGTGAAGGACAGAAAAAATGGAACCCGGATGACAGTGCCAATACGTATGCTTATATTGAGTCAAAACTGAAAGAGACGAATTATAACATGCAGGTATGTACACTACAGGAAATTGATTTTATTTTTATCTATTTATTTTTCCTTCTTTCTTTTTTTTTTTCTTTTTTTTTCTTTGGTGTTTTTGGTTCAATGTGTCGCCAAGATAAACTTCACTTATATGGTGACAGCATCTGCCTGATACATGGCACAGGAACTTAGATCTATACTATGAGACCAAATCCAAGTAGTGAGGGATGTTTACAGTGAGGTGCAGTCCTAACATAACATTATGTTAACGTCGCGTTAGCGTGAAGTTTGCTTTCCTCGTGCGTTCAGGACTGCTGAGCACACGCCTTTGCGTTAACTCAGATTTCCATGTGAACTTAATTTCAAGACCGCGTGAACGTGCTTGACCGCTGCGTTATCGCGCTTGACTACCGCGTGTACGTGTTTGACAGCCACGTTCGCTTGCGTACTACTTAAAACTTGTATTTACATATTCATATAGAATGTTTTGAAGGAGAATCGATATATACATTCTATATTCAAATATAAAACATGCGCAAAAATATTTCAGATGTGACATCACAATATTAATTCATTTCTTTATGAATATTAACAGATCCGTAGACCACAGGTGGATTCAAAGAGATATTCCGACCATGTGAGTACTTCATTTAGACAGCCACATCATCTCAGTAAAGACATTCTAAACAACAGAAGTCACCAAGGAAATATTCAGCATTTAATGAAATGATATGAAAAAACACATAAGGACTTATGATGGCCATTTAATATGACAGTAGTCGATCAATTGATGTGGTTAACCGGCTTACGGTCCCACCTTCCCATTAATCGAAATAGCAGAATAATCAGATACATTTTACTGATAAATAGTAAATGTGCAGTTATCTTATATTTTAATATTTTAAGAGATGCATGTATTCTAAGAAAACTTATCATCTTCTGTACACTTGTCTGTCCTTCGGATGACGCAGTTTAAACCTAAGCCCCTTGTTACTATATACCTAAACCTCTCCCGCTCTGGTGGGTCCATAGTAGAGGATAACATTATAAATCCATGCACCAGACAGGTGCCGCCACCGTAATTTCAATAATCTTAAAGTGACGTAAACAGCAACTAAACGAAAAAGTTAAAAAAAAAACCCGCCAGAGATGTATATATAGTCTTTATTTTATGTGGAAGTTCTTGGCATTTAGCTCTTAGTTCCAATGGCGTACTATTATTACCTTACCTGCTGACCACATGTACCTAAGGACATAAAACACAATTAGGTAAAGTTGACTTGAAAGCCAGATTCTAAGTTTTGAATATTTTTATTTCGTTGTCTATCCACTTTCTTTGCTTTACTCTTTGTAATATTTTCCCGTTTCCTATAAAAGTATTGGGCTGGATGAGCTGATGCACTATGGATAATTATAGTAATGCTGTAGCAAATAGTGATTCTAAATGTTTCTTAAATGATACAATGAATGTGATTTCTATTTCAGATGACCGATTTTTAAAGCCTGAGAGCAAAGATCCAATCTGCTTCCACTCGTTGGTGCCAAAATAGCCAAAGATGCGAGCAATATGTTTCCATTTTGTGATAAATCATGATTTTGTTTTATTTCAATCAAAGTCTTTGTCAATCATTGTCATTATAGATCGCCATGTTAACCCCATATTTAAGGCATTTTGCATATGCAAAAATATCTCAAAATATTCCAGACTGTTATTCAGTACATGCATAATTGCACTACATGTCTAGTTTTATTATTATTTTTTCAAAATATTCAGAAATGGCATAAATGGCATTTGATGAAGTAAACATTATTTGTATATATGTATGCATTCCACTTAAATCGTTACGAGTTAGGTATATATTATAAAAGGAATTATCATGATTTCTATTATTTGCTATTTGTTTGTATTAAGGCGGCAGGATCAAGGTAGACTCATCAGGAATAACGAACTTAAATGAGATTTTCCTGTCGTCGATTTCAACAATTTCCTTCTTATGTTATAAACCCTCCCCGAATAAATAGATCCTAAACAATCAAAATCATAACAAAAAAGCAAGAGATGACCTATTTAAATTGTTAAACATCAGATGCTTTCTGAACATCAAACCTCGATTTATTGCACAGAATATCAAACTCTCCACAAATGCATCAACTTTGCGACTACCTATTACTTTTAGTGTATTATGTTCAAAGTTCATGTTATAGAATTTCATTAAATATTTTTGTATCAGATATTTCTCCAACTAACAAATTCATAATATATTTTTGTTTTTATCCAAACTGCATATATACCTGTATGTACATTACATTCGCTATTAAATCACTCAAGGAATCATAACTTACCTGTTGCATTTTATCACTCACTGACAATTTAATTTAAATTCCTTTCTGATAAAAGATATCTCTCTGTAATGATTTTTTAAATTTCAAATTTGTGTTCGAGTGTCGACAAAATGTTTGTCATTTCCGCATGTTCATTAATTATTGTGCTTTTTCTTCTTTTTTCTTTTATTTTTCTTTATTTCTTTTTTTTTTTTTTTTTTTTTTTTGTTTTTTGTTTTGCAGTTCATAACGTCTTTTTACTTTATTTATTAATATTTTTTCATAGTTGTTTTAAGATGTCACCCGCCCTACCCCAGCAATATAAGTATATTCTGATACCATAATTTATATCATTTTTGTTACGGTGATCTCAGAATAAAATGTATATTTCTGTGCCCGAATGGAGTAAAAAGTATTGCTCAACAAATCCCGTTTTGTTTGACAGTTTTGTTAAAGGTCAACCAAGTCCTTCAAAAGTTGGTGATGTTCTTTCGAATTTCATTATGTATTTTCCAAAAAATACTGTTGGCCATCAACTAAAGAGTATCGCCTTCATGCAAAGCCCTGTCCGTTCATTGTTTTCTTTTTCAATTCATTGGTTTTTTTTTTTTTTTTTTTTTTGGGGGGGGGGGTATTTTGACACCTTAAACTAGTGTTCAGTGACCTGGGTTCTCCATTTGCTTGATGTGATATTTCATAAGAAGTCTAACATTTTATATATGTATGTATGTATGTATGTATGTATGTATGTATGTATGTATGTATTTTATTTTTCACGTCACAATGCAATATCTGAATTCTAATTTATGTATTTCAGGCTCTTAGTGTCTAACGTAATGATGTCTAAGCTGAATACAAAAGACAGTGAAAAAAAGGATATAAAATATTTTATCACCAATTTCTTTTTCATGACAGTACGGTTAATCTAGCTTTTTATATAATACCAGAAATGAAATAAAATTCACTCCTACACCATTTATATTCTCTTTGTTTTCTTATTGACTCTTTTTGTTAAACAGTTATTTCCTTTTTGGGACGGCATCTGACGCAATTATGACGTCATAAATTTCCTATTCAATTATGGACTATCATTTCCCTGAGTTTCAGATCGGTTTCCATAAAATTTGATGACGTCATTTTTGCGTTAGATACCGTCTCAGTGGGAGGAAGCTCTGTGTAACTAAAAGATCTAATATCGTTTAAAACTTATATTTAACTTGATTTTATTTTGGCAATAATCTTGGCCGGGATATCTTTGTGAGATATTGTTTTCATCACAATCCGTAATCATGATATACTTTGAAGGTCAAATCAATGGTATCAAAGACTTCATTATCGCTTGGTGTCGTAGTCGCAAAATATCGCTAAAATAAAGTCCTCGCGAACTAAAAGTCTTTAACAGTACATGGTTTTGGTAAAAATTATTTAAATATATGTGCGCCAACTCTCTCATATTGTACACAATGTACAAGTGACTCGCTGTTCGAACGTTCTTATAAGAAAATTGATCAGATGGACCCACTCATGGCAGTGAGAGATATCTTACGTGTCACGTCTACTGTGACACTTGACTAAGGTTTTGTCTGTCACATCCGAAAGACAGAACACCGACGAGCTATAGGCGGGACTCGAACCCGAGACCTATTGGTCACGAACCAAGCACCCAACCGAGTGAAATATATCGACGGCTCAAACTGATATGGAGTTCAAGATCAGGGCAAATCTTAGAAGACTGGTATTCCTTTAATGTTGGGTAAAGTCGTGTGCAATACGTCAAACCTGCACATGTAAGTATCGGGAATATAACCATGATAATGGAGTCTCGTAAAACAAGAAATAAAGAAATGTTATGTTGTTATGTATTTGTTACACTCGATCACTTATAATAAAAGGTGAAATAATCATGGCGTGATGTTAACTTAATAAAAGAGAAAAAGAAATAAAGAAAGAAAGAAAAACAACTATAGAAGACCTATATTACGATGTTATTGTTATTGTTACTCTCGATAAATTTTGTTCAGTCATAATATCATTATAAATAAAATAATTATGGAGTAACGTATAACAAGAAAGATTGATTGATTGATTGATTGATTTTTGTTTTACGTCACACCACGAATATTGTTATATCAATTGAGCGACCAATGTCGCTACCATAGATGCTATACACTCAAGTGTTTTTGATCGACATAAGTCGGTATCACAGCAATGATTTTCCTTCACGTGGACATGGATCCATTTTTTCGTTGTGTAGCCATTGTTATATCAATTGATTGTTACAATCGATCACTATACCTTGAAAGAAAAAAAACCCCCCAAAACCTCTATTCATAATAAATATCAGTGTATACATACAATTAACCGGTACCGTAATTTTTGTGAATGTCAAAGTCGTAAAATATTTGCTATTTAAAGGTTTCGTTATGCAGCTAAAAACTCATATTATTTCTGTTTATCAGATACATTCGCGAGATGCACAAAATTGCATAATACCGTCTTTGTCCGCGCATATTATTAGAGCTTTAAGTAGTGTGGTATATGCTATCAAACGAAGACTAGGTTGTGTCCTCATCACTGACCATAATATGTTAATTTATAATAATAACAGACACGCTCACTATCTCTTTTTATTGTCATTGCAGGAGTGTAACATAGTCACAGAAAAAAAACTGATTGTAATGAAAACAGAGACCTCCAAAACATATTATGTTTTTTTCAGGAGAATTAATTGTACTACACTCTTGTAGTATCATTGGGTAGGGAGAGGGGATAAAAGCATTACAAGTGCACTTCCCTAGGAAGTCTAAGAGTACTTTCTGTTTTAGTTTTAAGCTACAAATTTTAAGATTAATTACCATCAGTATAACTAGTCTCTAATATACATCTCTTAAAATATTCCATACATACTAAAGAGATTATTTGCTGTTTTCAGTACAATTTTTAGTGAAATAATGCTTATAAAATGAGATAAAGAGTCAATAAGAACAAACGACTTAAATCAACGAAATGTATGAACGCAGTTATTTAATTACAATGTCTCAGTGCTTAAATTCAGGAAGAAAGATCTCAAAAATTTGCCTGGTGACCTACAATATATACACTTTAATACCCCAAATTGAAAAATGAAAATAATTCTTGAACAAGAACTTTTCTGCAAACTACCATTTCTCTATTCCTTGTCATTGAAAATTACACTTTGCCCATAAACTCCAGTGTTATGTTAATTGGATCTCTATATTTTGTTATATTATCATTTTTTAAAATAATTTTTGGAATAATTTTATATAGTGTCTTGCTGCACTTTCTTAATTTACTTTATTCTACGGAGTGCAACCAGTGTTTATGTACTTTTGTTAAAAAAAATATTTTTTGGCTATTTATGCATGGAATTATCTTGACTGTTTTACTATCTGACGTTTATATATAGAAAGAAAGAAAGAAAAAGCGTTCGAAATAGCTACTCAGTAAATTAACCCATTTATTTACGTCAATCTTATCAAATCATTGCTTTTGCAAATAAATCTGAGAATTAACAAATAAGGAAAGAAATATATCGATATTAATAAAAACTTAATTACTGAAAACAAGTCAATCCTTCATTTTGTATGAAAGAAATGTAAGAATGCCGTGACTATACCCTGGGTAGATGGAGTTAACCCTCTGTTTGATGTTCGATATTGTGTATGTAACACAGTACGTAGTATAATTAGGTTTTATTAATAAGGTGGTCGTGGATAAATATTCTGGGAAATCGACAAGTCGTGTTAAATAAGTGTTATTTAAGATGGTTCCAAGTGAAAAAAAAAAACAAATCGTAACGGATGCAAAATTATTTTCATATAATTTTAGTAGTACTTTTTGAACAGAATAAAATCTATGAGTCTTTAAATTTTATTTATTTATCTATTATTAGCATATGAAATGTGTCTAAACCTAATGTCTTATTAAAAGAAATGTAAAAAAAAATTATGATGCATTATAAAAGATTCCATCCTGTCTTTATCATTCTCTTTACATTGTATTTTAATTTACACGAAAAAAATCATTCACATTTTAATGTATACTTGTTTGACGACGATTTGAAACAGGATCATCTAGTAAACATTTGATTCCTCTTTAGAGCCTAAACTATTATCAGAAAAGTGGGAAGGAGATCTGTTCAGTGAGAAGATGGCTATAGTTCGAACTTTGTCAGACTTATTGTACTGACGGTCGACGTCGATATGAACGCTTCGTTCAGACTTAAACAAAAGCTAATTAGCTAACATAATCAGAAAAATATTACATGACAGCAGATCAAACCTTCAAACATTACAACAGTTAGTTGTTTCGTTGATTGGTGTTTTACGTGGCTTTCAACAATTTTCAGCTATATTACGTCATGGAAGCAGAAGGTAACCATTCCTTAATCATAGTGGCGCAATCCGGGAATCGAATTCGGATCGTCGGTGCCGCATGCCAAGTCGTTCACCATTACACCAAGCATGAACCTTGGAGATAACCAACCTCTAACTAATCGCACAGTTCAGGAATCGAACCCAGATCGTTGGCACCACAAGCCCAGCGCTTCACCAATTCACCAACCCTACCCCTAAACAATACAACAGCTGGTACCGCCATTGTATAGGATATATTTATTTTGAAATGGATTAATTTCACCAATAAGTTGATAAAACGGAAATGCAAAGTTATATCCCCTTTAGTCTAGTAATAAAGCCGGTGTCGCCACTGCATGACTAATTGACATCTAAATGGAACTATAAGCATAATAAGGAAAAGATAAAAGCATCCGACATTACATTGCAACAACTTTGTATTAAAATGCAGTTGGGATACGACTTCGGACGGTCAATTGATATGACGGCATAACAAAAGCTTCCTCTAACGTTTACTATTCTTTGTGTGTCTCTTATTTAAAGTCACACCAGAATGATTTTACTCAGGCGCGTAGCCAGAGTACTTTGGATGTGGAAGCACATTCAGGCAGGGGGTTTGGGGCTAATGGATTTTACGCATTTACATCGCAGTTTTCTACGTTAAAAATGACCCTTTGTACACCTTTTTGTCTGTAATATTTACTTAATAATTACATATAAGCGATAGCATTTCAACATAACATGTATGTTTGACATTATTCAAACAGGAATGAGAGCCTGCGTGGCTTTTTGTCTACAAAAGTGGCAATAACATTGTCTACATTTATCTCTGTGGATCTATAAGCGTGGAGAATTGCCAATGAAGAAAGTCGATTTCCAGTCATAGTAGACCTCAAGTATGTTTTCACTCGTCTCATCACGCTGAAGGACCGCTCCGCCGATGCAGACGACACTGGCATGCATATTAGAATCTCCAGGAGCCTGTATACATTCGGATACAGTAGAGGCTCCCTGATGGAGGCCAGAGCACCTGCAAATATGTCGGGCTTCTCTTGATCATCTCCAGCGGCCGTCCATCTTGTCTGCCACCTTATGACTTCTCTGCGAAATTCTACATTATCGCTAGCAGGCAGATCTTCACCGAATGACACATACAGTTCTGTAATATTCGCAAATGTCAAATCACCGACACGGTCTGGCAGGAGATATTGCGCACAAAATCTGTGCTCGTTCAGCAGAAGCCTATCGTTAAGCTCAGAAACGAGGTGATCTACAAACGGGAAATACAAATTCCTCTTCCAACACTCCGTGGGAGTTGCAGCTGGGGCGTTCTGTCGTTGACGTTGTCTTCCTGCAATCCTTGGGATTGATGGTTGCACATTATTAGCGCTTCAAAGCGCAACAGTTTCGTCGTACAAGGCGTCCCAGACTGCATCGTCTCTTCTCTCTGCGTTGAGTACACCGATAGCTACTTTTGCCTCCTTTACTGCTTCCAGTAGGTCCTGTGACTTTCCTTGCAGCATTGCAGAGAGAGGAATGAGTGGTGATAAGACATGTTCTGCTGTGACTAGTGATATGACGAAGTCAAACTGAAGAATAGAGCATGCGTAACTCCTCGCTTTCGAATCACCATCTCTAGCCAAATCGTCGAGACTCTCAACCACAACGTTGTAGCATTTCTTGAAAGTAGATAAAGAATCTACTCTAGAGAACCATCTTGTTTCACATAGGGTTTTCAACTTTGCACCCCTGTCCATTTGCTCTTTTGCTTCGGCATCACTTTCTAAGGATTCTCTGAAACTTAGCAGCCGTTTCGCAGAATAGTCAAAAGCAAACGATATCGTTTGTACGGTGTCCATCATGTTCCGGACACAAGTCTCCTTGCAGGCGTGGACTATGGCAAGATTTAATGCGCGTGCACGACAATGAGTATAGGTTGCTAGGGGAACCCGCTCTCTTATGCGCGCTTGGACGCCCTTGTTCTTCCCGGCCATGTTCCCCGCATTGTTATATCCTTGACCTCTCATATTCTCGGGTGGAATTCCTTTATTCTCTAGAGTCTCAACAAATTTCTCTGCTAGTGCTTCTCCTGTCGTACCCTCTGCTTCCTGGAATCCAAGAAACTCTTCACAAACCTGGCGAAGATCTCTGTCATAAAAGCGCACACACAAGGATATCTGCTCTCGGGTAGAGCAGTCTGTGGCCTCATCGGCAATAAAACCATAGCAGCCGGCTTTATTGCAGCGCTGTACTATAGCATCCACAATCTGCTGTGCACAAATATCCAAGAGTTCATTTTGGATTTGCGGGGACGTATATTTGACCCTCGGGTCTGCTGATTCCAGATGCTTAGCTAGTACTGGGTCTTTATCAGCTTGTAAGTCAAGCATAGCAGAGAAGTTACTCTTTTCTTCTTCATGACCTCGGATGGCAATATTTTGTCTTCCGCAGAGAAGTAGCACCTTAATGATCTCCTTCGAAATATGCCGGTTTCTTTCAACAGTCTCCTGATAATGACCTGACAGCTTACCCATAATGTCCGGTTTTCCAGATTCTTTCCTTTCGAGATATTCCTCGCTGATTCTAACGTTGTCATGATGACTTGAACTTTCGGATGTGTGGCGGGTAACATATTTACTCAGATTTGACCAGTCGCTAATTGGACTTTGTCTTGTGAAAGTTCGTTCTTTAGATTCTTCCCGCTCACTTCCAAAGATTACACACGGAGCACAGTACACCGCATCACGCGAAACAGAGTACCTCATCCAGTGATGTTTTACAAGCCAGTGGCTTTGAAGTTTACGTTTTACGACTCTTGACTCTCTGAAATAAAGAACGGTACTGAATGATAGAAGGATTGGCCGTTTGGTTTTGTCAGTCGCGCAAAACTATACTACATATACATCTCCGACTAGTTTCATGCAATCACGTACAGAATTGTACGGTTAAATGACAGCATACTTATAGTATATGACGCAAAACTTAGCTTACAACTCATTTGCAAAGGGTAGTACTAGAATTTACCCGTGTATTTGCCTGCGATAAGGCATTGCACAATGTGTTGTAAATATTTCAAAATGAACTTATCTCGTGATGTGCCGGACAAATTGACGTAATCGACACGCCAACTAATAGAATAAACTGAGTTTATACAACCTGTCTTATCCCCAATCTTAAAGTTCATGAAGAACACTTTTTTGAAATGGGTTTATGAGTATATTTATGAATAGCACACCCTGTGCTTTATACACTACATTATATACTACTTAGTGCATCACATGATAAATCCTTGGAAATTCATTGGTCAACCACGCCGGGACTATGATGTGATAGTGCCGGGCACTATCGCTTTTTGATCGACAGAGTTACGTCCCTAGGCTAGTATGATGTCAACAGCAATGCGGCGACAGCGACGTCATAGTGCAATTTTACGGGAGGAAGGTTTCACTGTACATAATGGTGGTTATGTGGACGTCATGAGCGTAATGGAAATCTACACAGGAATAAAATTAATGTCATGTGATGCACTAAACCTATTAATGCCTGATTTTTCGGATACTATGCTCTCATAGTGTTGCTTTGGGAAGTACATAGCTTTCCAAAGCAACACCATGAGAGAATAGTACCCTCAGAACCAGGCATTAATAGGTAAATAGTGTGTTTAATAGTTATACATATGACTGAAATAGCATGGGAATCAATGTGACGTAAAAGTGAAACAAAACTACATAGAGTACCACTAGTATTAATTACGTAAACCTCCACTCAATCATAATAATTGGCAATCGATTTTCAAAGTAATTTTCAATTTTTGCAATCATATAGTTTTCCTTTGTCGAATATGAAAAAAGAGAGACGTGGACTGGTGTACAGGTCGGGTTTTCCGACCAATACGCCATCAAAGTGCATGTACATGTATTTACACCTTTAAAATAACAATGATGACACAAGCGGAGCATTCATTCCCCGTCCACTCCAATATTATCAAATATTATAAAGTGTGAAGCTCGGACGAACGGAGGGACGGACACACGCACTTAGCGTTAAGTACTATATTCCGTTTGCAGCGCTTTGCGCGGGTATAATAACATTGTTTGGCATATCATTCAGGGATTTTTCATTATGTATTCAGGTATCTTATTACCTCATGGGAAACGAATATTCAGAGCAATCCTTCCACTTTGCACCAAGCAAGGCAGTTTTAGTGGAATCATTATTGATATCAACATTTGGATCCCCAAGATCTGGGTAAGGGGGTGCATGGACATTGACATGATCCCTTAAACTTTGTTTGAACGGCGCTGTTTCTTGTTGCGAAGACGATGTCTTTTCATCCTCAGATCGAGATGTTGATGCTGCCGATGTGAAATAATCACTAATCTTCCTGTTACTCCCCGCCATGTGGGCTCAAATCAATATCGGAAATACCACGTGTATAGCAAAGCAAGAGGTAAATACGGATAAACAAGATCCGGTAGCAATAGATTAGTATGGTATCATTCGGAGTTTCGTATTTATTGCTATTCGCTATCCTGCCACTGATCCAAGATACGGAGATCCCGTATGAAATACTCTCTCTCTCTCTCTCTCACTCTCTCTCTCTCTCTCTCTCTCTTGCAAAATGACGTGGAAGCACCTGCGTACTTGCGTACGCCTGGCTACGCGCCTGTTACTTATATTGTATTTGTACCTACCCGATGCATTAAACCCGTGTAACAAAAGTACCTGAAACAGTGAACTATCTTGGATTTACGCACCGTTGTTTGCCATGATATAGGACCGCGGTTTCCACTGCCTTGTCCAAGAGAGGACAGCGATCAGCCGCCGGTACGACTCGGTCCTTGGACCTCTTAATGACGAACCAAACACTCTACCGACTGAACTACGCCGATTCCATTGATTACTGATAATATTCTGATCATAACATTGTTATTTGGGGTGAACAGTAATACATCAATTGCTGAATATTAACTTGTAAAGCGCTGTGGAATCTATTATTAATAACAAAACGCACGAGAGAGACCGATTATGAATTCATTCTCACAGAGTGAACATTAATTACTTTAATAACTTCAAGAATCGATATAGAAAATGCAGATCCAGGGGCACATGAAGCAGGTTTGACAAAGAAAAATTGTTAGCGTTTTCGTTTGTTTTACAAATAAAACATTTTTTCGATGATTTGTGAATGAAAATGTTAGATAAGAGTTATTTTTTTATTTATCTTTCTATTTAGATATTTTCCTGCGTCAAAATATTGCTTGTACAAGTAGATTTGCAAAACTATAACAATACTGAATGGACACGTTGTTTTGAAAATTGTTTTGAATTTATTGTCCGAAAATGACCGATTCTTAACAAAACTTTTGAAAGTTCTTGAATTATTTTCTGGCATAATATAGTGAATATCAAAATTCCTTTTCATTGAAAGTGGTATTTGAAAACTGTTTCGAAAAGGGATTGTTATGCGGAATTATATTCTATACTTAGTTCTTATTCGAATAAGACAAGTACATTGTTAAACACATCCAACAACATCTGCATGTACTTAGCATGCGTGTATCTATGATTTAATCGCATAAATTCAATGAAATCTATTTTTGTTGTAACCCCCCCCCCCTTTCAACCCCTACCCTTTCCCCCGTCCTGGTTTCGCTACATTCACTCTAGGACGGGATTTCTCATAGTCAGCTCGGATCTAGCGGCAGAAGAGGATGGCATTTATTTTCCTTATTTTATGGGAAATTAGTCAACTTAGTTATACAGGTGAGATAAATATTTGTCATCTAGACAAGAAGTATCTAAAAAAGAAATCGTTTCATTTCAAAAGTTGACTTTGGCATTATGAAAAATAAGTATTGGAACAATTGGAGTTTGGTATTTGACATCGAATTTGAATTTTCGCGTTCAAAGATTAAGTAGTTTTTAATTTACGTCAGTTTTAAATGTCAATTATCAGTTAACATATGCTAGGGAAAACAATGTTTTATAGTTCTCAACTTCTGATATTTAAAACGTAAAAAAAACAATCTTAATATTTATAAAATTTATTCATCAATGTTTATTCAATGACTAACCTCAACCGATTATGATTGATTTCACATTAATCATGCCGATCCTGGAAAAAAAAAACTTGACCAAGCAAATTTACTCTAGACCCGAACGTTGATGGTTCGAGAACATTTAGATGTCGGACAGTATCATGATATTTATTATCACTGTAAACAAGTAAGGAGGAAGATGAACTTCTACGCAATAAGGTCAATCTATTGGTGACCTCAGGTAATAACATCAAACACGTACTAACTTTAACAAAGTACATGCAGTAAGTTTACATTCAGTTTCCAGTACCTATTTGATGGTAACATTTGACAAATATTTATCTTAATTATTTTCATTTTTAAATAAATTAAGATTCTACTTTATTGAATTCCACTTTAGACCATGGAACATACATGGCGGGCGTGGCTTCTTTACAGGAGATCCTAATCCTCCTTGGTCAAAATGTCATGAGATTAACTGTTTTGATTGAATCAAACACGTCACATAATTACTTTTTTTGCGATATCTGAACCCAGTATAAGTAATTCGGAAACTCCTCGGCGTTTTACGTTGACTTTTGACATAAAATCCTAATTTAAGCATGATCTTTCATAAACAAATTTCTTAATTAAAGTTTTCACAACATGATAAAAATTTCAGAAGCTAAATATAGTGTACATATGGTAAGGGGAGGACGCTTTTATACAGGGTCAGTAACTCCCCTATCGCCTCGCCCGATAGGAGAATTGTATACCTTGAATCATCCTGTACAAGCCCACCAGGTAACCATGTAAATAATAATCCTGAGAAATTTCAGCACTGTTTAACGATTCGTGAGTAATTCCACTGTAAAATGTCGGTGGGTCACCGTCAAAGCTTTGCGAGGATAACTACATCTCCAGAATAGCTAACTCGCTATCGAGGATGTTAAACTTGCTTATATGAGTCCGTCACACCACTTATCACATTTGAAATCCTTAATCTTATTTCTTTCTTAGCAGTCGATGTTGAAAATTTAAGATTTGCTTATGCGATTTCTCTGAATTTTATTTAACCTCGGATTTCTAAATACTTTTCAGCACTTATATTTAGCGTGTCTTTATTTTCGTGCTGATCTCTCTTTGGAAATTTTAGAGGAACAAAATATTGCGAGAACCTCAGTTATTATATATATTTATTTAATAGTCAAAATAAGCAGACGTGGCTCAGTGGATGAAGTGCTCGGCTAGTGACCGAGATGTCCCGGGTTCGACTCCCGCCGTGGGCACACCGGTGTTCTGTCTTTCGAATGAGACAGTAAAAATCAAGATCTCATGTCACGGAAGGCGTGGCATGTAAAAGATCCCTCACTGCTTTGGTTGCAAAGGTGTATTTTTTATGCGACCCATTAGGCAGATGTCGTCACCATATACGTGAAATACTCGTAGAGTGACGTAAAACAATAATCAATCAATAATAGTCAAATCAGGAGCGGTAAAGGCATTTTTCCGGTGAGTCATATTCGAAAATTTGCGCAAAAATAAATTTCTGACGAGTATAAAGTGTTTTACAATAGTTCTGGCTATATTGCTTTTGATAATTATAAGTTATTTATAAATGTATTGTACTTAATACTGCCCTATATATTTTCGGTTTACTTATAGCGGGTTCCAGTTATTTCTTTTTCATTGGCGATTACAAGACTCGAGACGAAGCACAGTTCTGCTGTAACAGATACGGAATGACTTTACCAAGGGTGACTGACGTCAACGAAAACGAGTATCTCTACAATAGTCTGAAGAATTTGTAAGTATTAAAACACCGAATGATACTGAGTGAATTATATTGAAATCAAAGAGACATTAGCGGCGATGATTGTCGACTAGTTAAAAACACTGTTGCCGTTCATCTTGTCAAGTCAACGCTTAAATCCAGTCGGGTTAGCTGGGAAGTTGTGCGAATATCTCTTTTGAAACGTAATAGTTTTCTCGGGGAATTGTGATACGAACTCGCCCCTCACCCACCGCTTTTTATCAACCGGACATATCCATATAAATGAAACATGCCTCGTTTCAATGCAAAATGGGACTCGCCAGCTATTCGCATCCGTGACACGAAAATAAAAATGAAACATCGCCGTTAATCCTGTCGTACACCAAGCACGTTCGGCCATCCCCGGTGAACTTTATTGCAGCGCATGTACTCGATGAATTCCAACTAACGATAGCCAGTAGCATTCAAACTTTTGATAAATTATCAATGAATGATTTCAATAAGTTTTGTGTGATTTGTAAGGAACTGTAACTTGAAGAATGCCTACAATAGCAAAGCAAATACATGTATTTTGGATGAATTTGTTAATTTATCAATTATTCACTCATGTCATGTAGGGAATGCAATAGATAAAATATGTAAATAAATAAAATATGTATAAATATAGAAATAAAATGAATAAAATACTTACGACGATTTTCGTGACCAGGATCACTTTTCTTTGACAGAAAAACAATAAAAGACAAACAGTATAAATATTTCAAGTTGTCGTCAGCTCTTACTGGATAAAAATGAGGAAAACTAAGTGAATTTCAATCTATTCAGTAACGTCGGTACTGCATTATGTAAACTTTTATGATATGGGAAAGAGAACTATTTTGTTTGAAGTACCGTATGTGCAAATCTCAAGTAACCGCGGATAGATGTTACAGAGGAAGACAACTTATTGTAAACTGTTAAATTTTAGATAGAAGAGGGGATGGCAAACATTTTAGTATACAAGTAAATAACTTTTAATAGATTTATATGGATCCATTACATTTATGTAATAATAATGATAAAAATAATAATAATAATGCTGTTGTTGTTGATGATGATGATGATGATGGCGATGATGACGACAACACTACTACTACTACTACTACTCCTACTACTCCTACTACTACTACTACTACTACTACCAACTACTACTACTACTACTACTACTACTACTACTAGAATGAGGAAGGTGAAACATCCCGCAAAAGGATGCAGTATCTGTCCTTTTTATAAGGGCAGAAGAAGATGATGATGAATCTACTACTACTACGACGACGACTACTACTACTACTATTACTACGACGACGACGACGACGACGACGACGACTACTACTACTACCACCACTACTACTACAACACCACCACCACTACTACTACTTCTACTACTACCACCACCACCACCGCCACTACTACTACCACCAACACCACTACTACTGTTCCTACTACTACTACTACCAACACCACCACCACCACCACCACTACTACTACTACTACTACTACTACTATTGCTACTACTACTACTGCTGCTGCTGATGATGCTGCTGCTGCTGCTACTACTACTACTACTACTACTACTACTAATAATAATAATAATAATAATAATAATAATAATGATGATGATGATGATGATGCTGTTCCTACTGTTGTTGTATCTAATTTTTTATGACCTTTCAAACTTTATTTACTTTAAACACATATATCAGTAATCTCTGACTTTTTGTAGCAAGTTTGACAAACTCTGGATTGGAGTTTTCCCTGTCCGTGATAAAGACCTCAGGCTTATGTGGGATGATACGCTGGAACTGAACTTCACGAATTGGGACACCGAAAGTGGAAAACTCGTTACCGACTTCCTGAATGACACAAGTCAGAATTCTTCGCTCTGTGTGTACGGTGACGTCATGAACAATTTCAAATGGAAAGTGGTACCATGTACAGAGAAAACACAGTTTGGATGTCAAGTTGGTATGCAAAGTTATTGATATGATTTTGTTGAACTCGAGTACACTAAAAACTATTTAAATCAATGTTTAACACTGTATCGAAGATCTGGATCCATATAGTTGACTGTCTGCAAAATTTTATATCATCTATAATTTGCGGACGGTAACCGATATGGCTTTGTTATTTTTACGCCAATATTAGGGAGCAACCATTTGATTTTTATGGGGAGGGGGCAGGAACACTTTGCAAAAAAAAAAAAAAAAAGTCTGGCTCAAATTTTGGGTGAAAATAAAAGTCGGCTCTGAAATTGGGCAAAAAAAATTTCAGGCCGGTGAAAGTCTTCCTGCCCCCCCCCCCCCCCCCCCCCCCTTGCCCCATAAAAATCAAATGGTTGCTCCCTTACTTCCGCCAAGAACCTTGCACAAAAATAATTCACCTAGTTACTTTGCATTTTGATCTTCTTTGAAAATCAAATATGAGCCAAAGTCTCAAGAGAGACACTGTCACAAATGTCCTCCGTTCGTCGCCTTCCGTAAACATAAGATTTTCAACTTTTTCCAAACCCGCTGGAAGAATTATACGAAATTTGGTAGGGATGAGGCACTTCACATCTCATACAAATGGTGTTCTTTTTCGGTCGAATCCGTCAAGGCGTGGATCTAGGGCGGGAAGACATTGATCTTAAAGGGTACTTTCTTTTCTTAAAGTTATTCCTTGGTTTTTCTCCTTGTAGTTTGCATAAATTTTATGTATGCTAAGGGACTGTATAGTAATAAATGTATTTGGAGAGACATACAACGTCATAAAGCTTTTGTAATTGTTTTAAGATTCTAAAAAGGGGGGAGGGATATGCTATTAGAATGCATTAAAGGGTTTGCGAGACTTCCCCTGCAGAACTGTATAGTTTTCATATGAAACATGGTAATTAAAGTATTCAAGGTTTCCCAAAAGTGCTGTTTTTGACCAAATTTGTTGAGGGGCGGATGCAGGGTGGAGAGTTTAATACCCTCCTTTGACAAACCTCGGTCCCAGACCAGCTGCATAGATCACTAAACTCAATGCATCAGAGTGATGGGTGTCTTAAAAATGTGGGCTTGATTCCATTTCGTTATTAAAATTTTAACGGTTCTTGGTTTCTTTCTCGATTCTTCCCTATCCACCCCCTTTTTGTTTGTTTGTTTTAATGGGGTTTTATTCCGGAAGGAGGAATGTGGATCCATGGTGGGAGGTATGAATGTATTCTCCTTTGAAAAACTTCTCGAGACGAGCTGTGTAAAATATCAAATTGAATGCACCAGATTACTATAGAAAAATGCCTTACGAAGCTGTTACTTGCTTATTTTCCAAGTAATCAGATTTTGTAAATGACCGAATTGTGCACAGATGAGTGATATAGGCCCCTTTAAACTCTGTTAAACTGGATAAACACTTAAATGATAAACTCATATCTGAGCAACAATTGCAAAACAGTGGAAACGGGTTTAAACTATGTATTTATATTTATTTATTTATTTATTTATTGTTATCGCAGCATCCGAGACTGGATCACCATTGACAACCAATCTTACGGACGTAGACTGTCCAGACCTTCTGAAGATGACCGCTGAAAACGTACAGAGGGACAGTGTCAAGCACCATGGAGGCTTTGGTACAGGTAAAAAATGTGGAGTGTTCTATAGAAATAATATTGGTCAAATGATGACACCAAATCGTATAGAAAATATATCTTCAATTCTGTTTAAAGATCAAATCGTCTCCAAACAAGCGTAGCGCACTAGATTAAGCTCGTGACCGAGAGGTCCCGGGTTCGAATTCCGCCGATGACACATCGGTGTACTGTCTTTCGGATGAGACAGTAAAAAATCGAGGTCCCGTGTCATCATAGACATGGCACGTAAAAAATTCCTCACTGCTTCGTGGTTTGGGTTTTTTTGTAGGTCTAATTTTCTGTGCATATCATCAATAAGATGTCGTCATCATATTTTTGTAACAACAGTCTTAGTCACAAATTAGTTTTGAGCAAATTATGTCACGTCTCTCACATACTGGTAGGAAGCGGGTACATGTAGGGAGGAGCCTAAATCTTTCGAGTGGAATGGGTGAAAAATTACGATTGCGGGGCTCCCTTACAAAGCTGTCCCGCAAATAAACTCAGCACGCACTTTTTTCTTTTGCACATTTGACGTTCAAAGTTGATCTACACCGCAGTGGCGGATTTAGAGGGGAGGGGCGCCACCCTCCTTTCCCACGAGTAAAAGTCCAGATTTGGCACCCAAAATGGCCGAGTACTTTGGCTAATACTTGCCTCTCTTTTTCGGAAATCCTGGATCCGCCATTGCACATGATACGTATGGATTTAAAATTTTATCTATTTCAATCTTGACTTTTTATTCAGCTGGTACCCATGCGCTCTTTAGGAAGCAGAAGATAATCACTAAGATGGGAAGAACACTAAGTCAAAAGAATAAAATCCGAAGTTCTGCCGAATGTGTGCTCCACTGCTTGTCGACGCCCGGTTGTAATGACGTCATCATCATGAACCACAGCTTCTGCATTATGTATGAAACGTAAGTGTCTCAAGAATCAACCAATCAGAAGACAGGATTCAATCAAGACAGATTAATGATTAGCCAATCAGAAAACGAGCTGAAAATGCTAAATGGACAATGACCAATTCCGTCATTCGGTACAAATATCAGCATGATTTTTTTCAGATTTTACTGAATTATAATAAATACACCTTATTTGATACCTAATTCTTAAATTTTGATTTAAATACATTTAGAATGTTGTTGGGACTTTGGTATTAATGGATAGACTTTGTTTGTGACTTGCTTTACATTACTCCAAGGTGATTTCTCACATATGTTGACATCTAGTATGTATTGCTCCGTTTGAGCCCCCCCCCCCCCCCTCTTTTCCATATTTTCATACAATGTTGCAGTTTTCCGCTGTCATTGTTGGATCGGGTGATTGTTTTCTTGTTTATCCCGCTTCTTCATAACTTTATAAGTAAAGAAAGTAGTGCCACATGACAGTATCAAATTTATAAAATAGGAACACTTTATCACTCACAATGCCAACAGCTAATTTATTCTTGGAGAGAGAATCTTGTACTTGACTAGCCTCTACATTATTTACTAAATGTATATTTGTACACATTTACAAGCGTCGCGTCGTATCTTCTCAGCATTTTTATATACCGGTAATTCTTTATATTGATCTGAAATCCGGCTTTACTTAGTTTGAGTGTAAGAGTTATCGTTCTTGTCACGCGTATGGACACAGAAGACGTACATACAATATTTATCAAAGTTGTCAAGTCAGAAAAGTTTAGGCCTGTGGAAAAAAGGGAGATTACCTTAATTTACCAAGTAATAACTAAATTGTGCTGAAGCATATTGGTTTTTATTGACAAATTACTTCAAACTGAGATCGCGACCGGGAAGACTTCAACATTCCCTTTTCCTCTTAACCTTTACATGATAGTTCTCTTAAAATCTGTCCCATGATATGAAGAACTATCATGTAAAACGAAATCGCATGGAAAGTGAGACGACAGTTGCCCAGTATAACATGATATGCCCCCCCCCCCTTTTTTTTTTATTTCATGTCACGTTAGATTTCATCATAAATTGGTTTATTTTGTTGGATTTCAGTTGTATTTCCCATGGTTTTAATATCATACATCATTGACACACACACACACACACACACACACACACACGCGGACACACAATAAATGTCGATACAAACGATGCAAAGCATTCCGGACTAACCGCATCCAAGAAACGTAGGAACGCACTTCCAACTCATCGCTTACATTGTAAGTGGCACAATCCGAGAGGCGACAATCCATTTATTTCCAGACAAGACCCATTCCCCGCTTCTTTATCCCGATAATGAATACTGCTCACCATGAACTACCTATCAACCATTGATAAACATCGAAGTAAAAACAGGTAAAACATACTCTGTGGAATGAATACATTTATTCTAACAAATCAACACATTTACAATTTCGCAAATCAACATCAAAATCACAGAACATCGATTTAAATAATGATGAACACACTGTTCAAATTAACACACTCAGTAACCGTAGGATTACGAGTAAAAGGCTGTATATTGATAATAAACCCCATTTCTTTATCCCAAATGATTATCCCCGAAAACTTATTCTAAACTACTAGTACTATAGCAATAAAACTAAGATGTGTTGACTGAAATGGCAGTATGGTCTGTAACTTTCGTTAAATGATACCCGAGATTTTACGAGAATAGACTGAAGCTGGTGACATTAATGTACCTTAACTATGCCACGGGTTTGAGAAATAAATCTATAATTTTGTTAGCCTAAACGCTTTTCTCAACTTTGTGGGTATTAGAAATTCTTAACCCCTAATTTACGTTTTCCTTTATCGCAGATATAAAAATTTGACTCAGGGGCAGGGAATATAAGGCTTATGAAAATATCTGCAATAAATCATTTTAAAGTAAATATCATGATACAACAAATACTCTGATCTGCATTCATAATTAATTTAATTATGAAAACCGAACTATTAAAGTGTCTATGTGTAACTTTAACAATCTCGCACCATTTGAAAAGAGATTTCTGGCTTCATAATAGTTAGAACATTTCGACTTTGGCGCCAAACAAAAACGTAAACATGGTCAACATCGAGATAATCCAAATGACTTTCCAACACAATGACTAGTTGAAAATGTGAGGTTTCCAATTTACCCAGTTTCTTTTCTTCAGAAAACTTCGTCGATATTTATTACGAGCGAGTTATCCTATAGTATTAAAACTATAGATAAGTATTCTATCCATGTCCGAAAGTGTCCATTGAATTACGGGCGTTCTCCTTTCGCAAGGCGCGCATTAATATCTGCGACAACTTCCGGTAACTCTTTGATGCTATCGATGACGTAATGTGCTCCTGACTTCATAAGTAAGTCGCGTGAGTGTTTGCACCTCTCTTCTTCCACTTCTGGTGTCAGTTTTTCGATGTCGTCGAAGCTGTCAATCCCCATGTAGTTACTATACTTAGCTACGCCTACTCCCCAGCAACCAGCATTTATCGCCTCACCAACACCAGAAACCGTATCGTCGACCTTAACAACGGACTGAATCGGGTGAATGTCCAACAAGTCCATGTTTTTATATACCATAAACGGTTTAGGTCGTGCCCCGTGCGCAACTTCGTCCCCAGCCACCGTGACATCAGGAAAATAGCCCTGCTTGTTAGCATCTTCTAACAGCACGTCGACCATGGACCGCAAAAATCCAGTAGTGCTTCCTATTTTACAATTGAATTCCTTTTTCAGAGTATTAACCGCTGCGGTCGTTCCGGGAATCAAATCCGTATATTTCCGTAGACAACTTAGCTGCATTGGAACGAAATCCCGGAACATATTATCCACATCACCCTGATTTGGTTCTCTCCCGTACTGACTGTGCCATCGCTTTCGCACTTCCGGAACCTCGGTGATTGCTTTGATATGGAGATCCTTTCGCAAACCCATTGGGCCTCGGGCTTCTACCATTGAAATGGGGACTTTATGTTTCTGGAACACCTCGACGAATACCACTGCAGGTGCTAGTACATATTTATCGGCGGTGGTGCCGCTCCAGTCTAGAATGACGCCCTTTACCGGTCCCGTATAATTTCTTGCCGTCGCAAACGCTTTGTTGATAAAACCTACAAGAAAATAAGATCAAAAGTTACACTGTATAATTAAATAGTAATGATAAACAGCTGTCCATGTTCTATTGTTCTTATATTTGAACACTGTACATCGCTTTATCTTTTGCTTGACTTTATTTTCGCTACGGTCTCGCTTCGAATATTTGTGAGACACAATTTTCGCCAGAAATCATGTACATGTGGTATTAGAAGTGCCAAAACTACGAGTAATACTCGTGAATCTACACATAAGTAAAGTCCTTGCAAAAGAAAAGTGATTGACAGCAAACTAAGGTGTGTTCATCAAACACTGTCCCGGCATCCCCACACTCCTGAAGAGGATGCTCTGGTTCAAGGTCAAAATGTCACCAACCTTGACCTCATATCTCAATGATGGAGGATGTATTGATTTCTAAATATATAAAATATTAAACATTAAAGATCTCTCACTGCCTCAGGTAGGTCCGTGTCAAAGGATGGAATTTCTATGCAGTGCATCAGGTAGATGTCGTAGCCATAGACGTGAAATAGTCATGGAGTGACGTAAAACAATCAGTAATCAATATTTTAATTTAAGCTATTATCCCCAAGAATAATGATGTTGGTGAGAAACAAACGACGAACGACAGATACCAATGATCAAGAAAGCCACCCAGCCTGCCAGACAGCCAGTCATACAGACAAATTAAAAACCAATATTTCCACCTGACGAAGATAATCTCCAGAATACTTTTGCATAGTAAAGATGAAAAGCAATATAAACCATATTTGTCAATCCTTGAACTTAAACTTCATATGCCTATAGGCAAATTTTAAGGATAAGTTCAAAATTTTATAGTGCATGAACTATTACAAAGTACTTTGAGGGTAACGATTTCGTTTCACTAGGACTAGGTACTATCCTGATTTGAAGTAGCCTCCCCTTCCTCGCACTTCATCTGTTTCCTAAGCTGTTGCGAGTACATACATATTAACAAGATCAGGGCGAAATGCTGTGTGTAAGCAGGAAGTTCTCGACTTTTACATATGCATATATATGTAGATATAATCTCTTTGTCGTGACCTCGTGTAATATTAAGCATAATTGCATTATTTGTTAATCATATGTGCATAACGGGAGTTGAAATTTTCATATAACTTCTAGAATGTTTTAAACAGTGGCGTACGTAGGCAGCAAACCAAAAGAAAAAAGGAGGGATATTTCATATTTAATAATTTATTCATGAAACAACTGCTAAAATATCATTTTAGAGGTTATCTTTTATCATTCTTAAAAATAGAGGCGGGGCCAAAAAAAAAAAGGGGGGGGGCATTTCATATTTTAAGAATAATTATTTACTTCACTCATTCTGAACTATCATTTGTATATTAAAGTACAATTGTTCGATTTTACATGGGAGAAAGAGAGAGGGGAAGGAAGGTAAGACTTATGTGAACTTGAATTTATTTTGCATAGTATTTCACAGCCCCTCCCCCTACCCCTCCCTTATAAAAATCAAGTGGCTGCTCTTTTTCAGTATTTGGCGGAAGGTCTGTTGAACAGCAATATAAATGTGGCGGGACCTGCTGCTGTTAACTCCCCTCCCGTATATGAGACCTGTGTTAATGACAGTGGAAACAGGTGGGTGCCATGGAAACAACTTGACCTCAGATCTGTGCACTGTTATCACTGCCTCTTAGACTTAAATAAGATATAGATCGATCTACACTCGCCTTAAATTAGGTATCATTTTTTTTTTCAATTATATTTCACTTCAATGGAGTGAGAGAATATAATGTGGATTCAGGGGTGGAGGATGTCAGAACCCATCCTGCGATTCGATAAAACAAAACTTTTCTTTGTAACTTTTTGTATTAAAATATACTCTTAGATAGATTTGGATCCCCTACCCGCATTTCCAAAAAAAAAAAAAATTGAATAGGATAAATCCCAGTCAACAAAGTTTTGGATCCGAATCAAGAGAATCGCTTCCATATGCTGATATGTATTGATTTACGATGAAGTGCATCACTTCATTGATTGTTACACATGTAACTACATGTATATTACATGTAAAGATTTTCCTTTCCATACGATTCTGCGTTCTCCAGAAAATCGCACCTGGTCCCCATACAAAATAGCGCTGGATAGCAAAGGGATTACAGCGTCAGATACATTGTAAGTTATACAGCTAGGGACGATGATAACAGGGCGGGAAATACTTCATTTCCCCTTTCAAGCGTGGATTTCCTAGAAGAGTGGAATAGAAAATATCCATTTTCCTAGCAAAAACCTCCTTACATAGATATATATTTAGCATTGCAATATGGTGTTTTATCCGTAAGTCGATCTTTACATGGACTAGCTTCTAGGAATGCCACTATGACTAAAGTTACACATAGGCGAGGACGCAGGGTACAGTAATTAAGCCTCCCCCTCATTTTCAGAAACTCTTTTTATAACTGTGATAAGAATTACTTCACAGGTTTTGCCCCCTCCCTTCTTTCCTGATTTGCTTCCCATGCATCTGATAAAAAGTAGTAATGCAAGGATTTATTCAGTGGCGCATATATATACATATATATACAAGTAAAAATCCAGATCTGACACTAAAATTGGCTGAGTTTCTTGGCTAATACATGTGTCCACCCCCTTTTCGGAAATCCTCGATCCGCCACTGTTATGAAATCTTTATGGATCAAATGGATAAACACAATCTGTATCAATTACTTGAGGGAGAAAAGAGAAATGGAATTGAAGGTAAAAATTGATAGATAGGTAAATGAACAGAAAGAAGGAGAAAAAGTGAAATAGTATAATGGAGAAAAGCAGAAAAAGGATAATTTAAAAAAAAAACCCTGAAAAACTGGTAAAAAAAATGCATTCCTACATTCTTTGATCTTACAAAATCGTGAAACCTTCCGTTGAAATCAAATGCGTAATATATTATATGTGTACGCGTGGATCATGTGACTGGCCAGGCTCCGTGTGTCTATAAAACAATGCGATTTAAACTTTAAATTAAAGGTCAGTTTCATACGTACAACATGTAAGTGCTTCGGGCTTTATCTTGGACTTGGACTTTGGATCCTGTAGATTCTGTCTTATTAACTGGTGTGCTTTTCTACACAAATCTAACATTTTACACAATGTATTATGCAATTTAAGCCAAAGACAAAGACAAAGTGATAAACGTACATCATCGCGGTTTTGCAATTTTGATCGATAGCTTTGAAGAAACTCTCTCTTTTCCAAAATACCCCTTGCCAACCGTTCTAAACAACGATCACCTGCAAAAAAAGATGCATTTATAACCTATAATATTCGATAGATGACAACGTCGCACAAAGATATTAAATTAAAATGCGTACCTGCCATTCTTCTTCTGTCTGCTACAGCCGATAGTAACCTTGACCTTGTGATGTTTATATCGGGTTTACTAAGACCATGTGACTAGCGGAAATAAAATTCAGTGACGGATGTAAGCGGTTTCGACGAATAATAGAAAGTGTCGTCTGCATAATATGGTCGGGGGTAATATATGACGCTGCATCACGTGTCCATGCGTGTAAAACATAAAGGTGGTCACATGCAGATGAGTTTCGTCGTTAGCTCAATCACGAGTGATAATTGGAAAGGGGAGGGGGGATGAACATTACTCTTTAAACAAAGAGCTCTCAAGTGACGGAGATTGATTGATAAAGCTGATAATAATGATTTTTTTTGTGCAATAAATTACTTTACAAATGAAGTATACTTTTCTTCTGCCACATCTGCTATGTAGACCTATATTTATAGTTATGTGTTATCTTTAAACAAATACTGGGTCTCAAGTGACTCCGGTTTAAGTCCAGTTCTCTGTAAAATTCAGGCAAATACTGAGTAAAAACGAATTCAGGTAATTTAGAATTACATGGAAATAAATAAATAGAATTCAATAACAGGGCCCATGAATATATGAAAAGAGATTTCTCCTTCTATATCTAGATGTAAGTTCAGAATATAAGTATGTTAAGTTCAATGAATACCTAAAAATTATTCCTTCTCGACTATCTTTTATTTTCCCAATAAGTATTTTTTTTATATATATTCTATAGATATTAAAATATTTAGAACATTGCAACACTGAATTTGTAGAATAATTGTATTTTTAAGGTCTAGTGCCATTAATATTTAGATTCAATTCAGCGGTATAAAATCCGCCGTGGGATTTCTCACACATGAATCCCCCCTTTTTTGTGTGAGTTGTAGACGGAACTGTACTTGTAATGAGAATGATTGATAAAAGGCCTAGGAATAATAATGTATCCCCCCTGGAAAATAGGTTATATAGCTTGCCCCCCCCCCTCCCCCTTTCCCCACCTTACACACATGCTCCATTACTTTATTGAGTGGCCTCTACGAAATAAGAGGCGTGGAATTTTTTTTCAGGATTCATCACTCTTTTTTTTTTTTTGAACCAGAACTATTTCACTCATATGGCGACGCTTTCGTGACATAAATGTTACAAAATACGCCATTTTCCTAAAAATCGATCGGAAAAGAGTGTAGAAGAATGCCTGCGAGTTTGATAGTCATTCCCGAGTACGCATGGTCGTAAATATTGAATAGACCTGCAAAAATGCGGTCACACTCCCATTCATTCGATTTACAGAAAATATTAATTTTCCTTTCATTGCAGCATCTACAGGATAACTTTGGCATTTGCCCCCCCCCCCCCCTTCCTCCTTTTCATGAAAATTATGGACTCTAATATCTTCTTATGTGCTTGAAATAACACACTGACCACGGCTACACTCAATTATTGATATCGGTCAGATACATGTACTTTTATATCGTAACCTTGTAAGTAGTCTACAGGTACATGTCATTGGGGAATTTAGAGGGGGAATTACAGGGGCTGCATACCCCCTCCCCCTTTTTTTGTGTCGGAACATTTTACCAAAAAGGGTGATTTTCGAATATTTATAGGGTTGCATACCCTACCCCCTTTCCGGACCGAATAGAGCAAAACATTAGTCACCAGGGGCGGATTTAGAGGGGACCGGTGGGCGAAATCCCCCCCTTTCATCCGCCCTTATCGCCACATACTTACATGTAAACCCCAGATATGGTACTCACAATGGATGAATAGTTTGGTTTATACTTGACTTTCAGATGTCCCTCCGGAGAATTCTGGATCCGCCACTGGTCATGGGAGGATGCAATTCCCCTACCACTTTCAAAAATTTCTAGATCCACCTATGCATGTACTCTAGATAAATGGCCTTGACCTGACAAGAGACCCGTGTCGTGTGATAGTCCCTATTAACTACTAGTAATATACATTTGGCTTTGTTTGAGGGCAACTGGTAATCTGTCAGTCTAATAAAATTCTATCTTTATTGTGCTCCTTTACTAGGAATTCTAATTAGATTGGTGATCTGTTGGACCCTAAAACAAACTGTTGGCTGAGGCCGAATGTCGCAGGCAATAGATTGTACTAAGGTCTAACTGATCATTTTGTTGCAGAAAATTCCAGTCAACAACTATTTAGTTATACCCCATGTACTTTAATGGAAATGCGGTGTTATATAATAATTTTTCCCCCATAGTAGCTCCCCCCCCCCCCCCGGGAAAAATGGCTATATAGTAGTTTTCCCCCGTGTCGGAAAAACTACTATATAGTAGTCTTTCCCCCATAGTAGTTTTTCCCCTTACGTAACGGTTTGGAAATTATACACGTTCGTTCTGTATCAGTCAGATAACATTTGAAATACATAAGCCTGTGGGTCAAACCGATGGTGTTATGGTTAATGTGTTTCTAAATACTGTTAATTGTTTTGTTTGTGTGTGTATGTGTGTGTATTTATTTTTTGTTTTAAGTATTTATTTACAAGTCTTTCTTTTTATAAATTTACCATAGTATGCTATTTTCTTCTATTATTTCACCGTTTACTTGCGTATAGATGTCAATCATGACGTCAGGCTGTGACTCAAGAGTAGATCCCAGGCAACTTTTCGTAATACAACATAAGTAAAATAGGAATTTATCAATCAAAATGTTCCAATGACAAATATAAGTGTTGAACGTGCAAGAATTCCTTGAACATTCAATTCCTAAATAAATTAAGACCGATGCATTTTATATATCACTATATCGCTCATCATGTACTGAGTACATGATGAATATGAAAATAACAGAAGGGAATTCCACCCAGGTGTTCACGATTTGCAATCTACAACAAGGCTTGTCTAGTCGCAGATGTTGTAAATCATGATCACAAGAATGCGATTTCCTTGTCCCTTACGCAAAGTATGAAAGGTTTCATCTAAAAGTATCTATATGCTAAATTTCAAAGCTTTACACCCTTTTGTGTAGAAGATATAGTCAAGGTTAAAGTTTTTGAAAAGTAGGTCACACTTCAAGGTCAAGGTCAAAAGTCATGGTCCCAAATTAAAGATCTTATCACAAGTAATCTATATATGAAGTTCAAAACCCTTCTCCTTTTGGTACAAAAGATACAGCCAAAGTTTAAGTTTTTGAAAACGTAGAGCACCAAGGTCAAAGTCACTAATTAAAAAAATCATGGTCCCAAATGAAAGGTCATCACAAGAAAACTATATGTGGAGTTTCAAAGCCTTGTACCTCTTGATACAAACCATATAGTCAAGGTTTTTGCCACTAGCTAAGAGTCACAGAAAGGCCAAAAAATACATGCATTTGCATTTGGAAAAGATATTAAAACTGAAGACATTTCTACTTAAGAAAATGAGATATCTCTAAATTAATTGGATATTGAGATATCTCTATTTTAAATAGAAATATATTTATTTTTAACAAGGTAACAAGCTGGATTTACTTAGAATGTATGTGTGAAAAGAAAAACCGGATTTTCACATTGGGGGGGAAATCCACTATATAGTAATTTTTCCCCGGGGGAAAAATGGCTATAAGAGGGGGGAAAAATGGCTATATAGCCAAATTTCCCCCGGGGGAAAAACTACTATATAGCCATTTTCCGGGGGGAAAAACTACTATATAGCCATTTTTCCGGGGGGGGGGGGGGCCTAGGGGGAAAAACTACTACATAACACCGGCACTGCATTCAATACAAAATAATTTCATAAATTTTCATAAAAACAGGAGACAATCATATGCATAATTTTAGAATGTTTATAGGCCCTAATTCATATCCCGCAATTTAAATCACCGAAAGTTCGTCATATTTGAAAATGCTAGGAATTATTCGAGATTTCTTTTAATTATACTCTGCAGACATATCATTTAAAGGAAGTAAATGAAGCATCTTAATACAGCTATTTAACACACGTTTTGCATAAGAAAGAAAAAATGATAATAAAAATAAAATAAATAAATAAATAAAACAGCAACCAAACGATAACATAAAACGAATCATGGAATTCATTCGTATCTATTATTCGTTCTCGTCATTGAACGTTTCGACAACACACATGGTCATGGTCGTGGAAGGATTCGGGCCAACAACCGTTAGATTACAAATCAAACTTTCTAAAAAATTCACCAATCTGAGCATGCTAGCAATGAATATCTCAACTTCTATAAGTAGCGAATGCATGTGAATCATCCTTCTCTGAATTATGAATGCAGTCAAGGTATTCCGAGCACTTGAGAGGAAGTCGCAGCTCAGCAAGCACCTATTAATCCTTAAAATTATAGTCATAAGAAAAGAACGCAGCACAGACAAGAGCACCTCATTTCAAAAGTGAAAGGGGGATGTTGGCGGCGTTTGCACAGGTGGATTTTAGCCCTATTGTCACCTCTCGCAGAAAAAAAAAACGTGAAAGTAAAACAAAAAAGTCAAAGAATTATATATTATATATGTCCCCCATCATACCAAAACGTATCAATTTTTATCATAAAATCCTTCAAAAAATTACTAAAAAGGTTTTGGTCTTTTTCTTTCTTTCTTTTTTTCTTTCTGTTACATAAAGTCAAGATGTGAGCCATTTTTAAGTTCATGTTTTCTTGGAAAAGGTCATCTGCCGAAACGTAGAAATGGAGCATTAACAGGATTTATTGCATTCCCTTTGGAATATTTTGACTGATTATTTTTTTCTTTCTTTTTTCTTTAATTCTATTAATTTAATTTTGACTGAGAGTTGCAAGTAGCGCATCTCCAATTGTCTACTCAGCAGCACATCGCCCTCTAACAATGAAGGAATTTTCGTGCTTTGTTGGGATCCGTTGAGATTATATGTGTCCTAAAATAAGGATATAAATACAAACATTTTATCTCGGTCAGAGTTGATCAGTGACTTGACACTTATATTGAACCTAGGTGTGTTGGTTTACGGCGGATGTATCTACCTATCTTTATATGGTGAGCGAAAAATTTGGACAAGAGGCCCACGAAGAACGTAAGCTCTATCGGTTTTCTCAAACACCAAAGATAGGAAATGCAAATCTGTATGATTTTTGGAGTAAAAAATACGAGAATAATGGAGGTCTGTAGATCTGCATCCTTGTTTACGTCATCTGTATATGTATACAGTAAAACCTGCTATAAAGACCATCTGTATTAAGCGACCACCTCTCTTAAACAAACCACACTTCTCTGTCAACTTATTTTATTAGTCTATACAAAATCAACATTAAGAGTTTGCCTGTCTTAAGCGACCATTTTTCCACCTTCCCTTTGGTGGTCAATTAAGACCGGGTTGACGGTATTTGATTTCAGTGCTCAGAATGCAGATACGACAAGTCAAACAGGAGACGCGGTTTAAACCCCAAGAACAACTGAATCCGCCTCTGATTTCAGGATCCAGTTTGACGCTAATCTGAGTCAAACGGGAAATACTAGCTACATTAATGATTTTGCTCATTTACATTTTCCTTTGTTTTCTGAATTTTTATATTTGTTTTTAAAAAGGAGAATTTAAAACGATTCCTCACTGCTTTAGGTAAGTTCATTGAAAAGGTATATATATAGTCAAGGAGTGACGGAAAACAATCAATCAATCAATCAATTACTCATTCATTTAATCAATCAGCCCAGAACTGTAATGCCCAAAGATTCCTGTTCAGGCGTAACCCGATGGCTAGATTTGGATAATTAATCGGTTCGTCATCAACATTTTCTTTTATAGATTTTGACCTAGTATACGGAGAAACTTCTATGCATACCACTACGATGTTTGTTTTACTGACTCCGTCTGCCCTTATTTTGGAGAAACGTTTCAGTTATCTTTCTGTGACCCTGTTTTGGTCAAGTGCGATAGCCTTTTGTTGACAAAGTTATGTTATGAATTATCTATGCTAAACATTGGCGGAGGAAGGGGGAATAGGGGAAAAGGTCGCAACAGAGTAACAGTCGGTATTTCCTAGTCTGGTACTAAAGTCAGTAAAAGATGGGTTTGGTTGGTTGGTTTATTTGTGATTTACGTCGCTTTCAACAATATTTCAGTTATATCGCGACATGGAAGCAGGAGATTACCAACCTCTTAAAAACATAGTGGCGCAACCCAGGAATCGAACCCGGATCGTCGGCGCCGCAAGCCAAGCACTTAACAACTACACCAAGCCTGCCCCTGTAAAAGATAGGAAGTAAAATGTATGGCTTGCATGACAGAATCCACTGAGGCATAACCATATGGAAAACGACATTGGAACAAAAATAGATATGTAGGCCTATACGACAAATATTTGGTTACACAAAACCGACACCGATTTGAGACGGTCCAACGATAAAACGCGATGCAACACTGAAAAGACAATGACAAGTGTGGCGGATGCCGGTATCGATCTGGATAGCTCAATGGTGAGAGCGTCCGTCTTTATAGCGGAAGGTTCGATTTGCGGGTCCGGACACACTTTTTCACCCTGCCTGGTACAGAATTTGGTGCCGTGAGGGTGACCCTAATGTGAGGGAGAACCACGATAATTTCTCTGTTGGGCTTCCAGGTTTGGAAACCTGGTAGGGGGAAAGTGTGACGGATGCCAGTATCGGCCCGGATAGCTGAATGGTGAGAGCGTCCTCCTTAATAGCGGAAGGTTTTGGGTTCGATTCCCGGGCCCGGCCACAATTTTTCACCTTGCCTATTACACTGTTACAACGGATATTTGATTACAAGATAATTACGACACCGACTTTGGACGGTCATTCTATTCACAATCATTGAATGTGATTAACTGGTTTATTGGACGTATTTTCATAACTACAGTGAAAGTGCTATGATTATCCGGATCCACAATTTAAATGAAATTGAAAATGAAATTCATTATCTCGAATTACAATATAGTTTGGCAGAAGCAGATCGAAAAATTTTCGGAAAGTGAGAGAGAGTTGGTTTAGTTAGAGATTGCACTTAAAAACGGCCAATCAAGATAATAAAAAAAGTAAAATCCGTTTATGTTGTTGCATTTTTCACATGAATTATTACTTCCTTTCTGGGGGAGAGATGTTGCTTCAAACTGTTGTTTTATATATTGAAAACGTACTTCGGTTTTTACTGTCTCATCCGAAAGACAAGACACCAGTACACCCATGGCGGGAGTCGAACAGAGGTCTTCAGGTCAAGGGTCAAGTTATGTCTTACTGAGCAGGTGATAACATATCACTGTAGCTTCTCATGATTGGATCGATTATTTCTGACCTCAAAACTATGTCGAGCAATCAGTGGCGTAGCTAGCTGAAAATTTTGTGTTGCAAAAAAAAAAAAAAAAAAAAGGCAGGGGGTCTGGGGCCTCCATTAAGTAGGATTTCAGAGTGAGGGAGAGAGGGCGAAACTCCTCAAAACTTCAAGATTTTAGGATATTATAATATACCTATGACCTACAAATTTGTGTGTATTCATTCGCGTTTTGGGTAAAGGACGCTACACCACTGACAATTAATATAGGATTGAACCCATAACACTTTCGCTAGATTAGACTCAATAAATTCATCACTAGTTGCTCCCGTTCACTAATATTAATCAACCTACTCAGCTTTTTTTGATGCCAAATCCTGAGATTTACTTATATAATTCTGATATCAGCCTAATAAAAATTCGCTAATAATATGTATTTGTGCAGGGTTTAAGTGATTTCAACCTTGTAAATTTGTGGTGAAAAGGGGGAGGGGTGGCCCCCCCCCTCTTAACCCGCTATTGGATATACCTTGTACCAACGGTATATTCACAATTTTCAAAAGAAACAGGTCGATTAAGTGAAATTTTAAATATCACACCGGGAGAATTTCACATAAATAGTGGCGGCAGGTGTCTGTGTGTAAATTGACTTACTTTACGTAGAAAAATCACAAGAAATTTTATTGAATCTCAGGATGAGTCCAGATCCCCGGTCCACAACTCTGGATCCGTGCATGCATGCATTACATATTGGACATGAAATCGACTAGGCTCCGACAGGATTCGAATCCAGGACATTTTGCTGTTGAGATAAACATATCCCAACCACCTAGCTACGCTACGCCTTCTCCCAGACATTCGAGATCTGCTCTGGAGACAACATCCTAATCACCTAGCTGAGCCTACTCACCAGACATTTTGCTCTTGCGACAAACATCCTAACCACCAAGCTACGCCTACTCACCAGAAACAGGATCATTCAGTCTACTTGAAATATCATTTTTCACTAGAAATACAACCTTGAAATTCAAATGCTTATCTTATGAACAGCATCCCGGCCGGGGCAAGTAGGACGCCCATATATCATTATCTGGAAGCCATCCTTTGATAAAAATGACTATGCAAATGGTCCCTAGGAAAGGATTTGATTTTAATCCTCCTTTTTATTATGATCTTTTATTCGAAATTTCATTAAGCCATCTCCTCAGATAGAACGTAGGCCAATTAATCCTTGTACGTATAAAAAAAAACCGACCATTAAGCGTAACCACCTTTCAGAACGGACGGTGGGAGGGGCGGGGGGTTGATAAAGCTATGACCATGTAGACTTTTGGCATAAGTATTAGTGAGAAATTGTAATGTCAAACAGGCAATACCATGTACATTGATCTATCGTTGGTTGATTGACATTTTATGCATTTTCAACAATTTTCCAGTTATATCATGACATGGAAGCAGGTTACCAACCTCTTAAACATAGTGGCTCAACCCGGGAATCGAACCCAGGTCATCTTCGCAATAAGCCAAGTACTTAACCACTACACTTGACCAAGCCTGCCCCTACATCAATGTATGCCATTTTATCTGTTTTGTGTACGGTATTTCATATCCATACATGACTTTTAGATATTGAATCATGGATCACGAATCTCAGGAAAAATTTTGCCCCTTTGTTCCACTCTCTGTATCCATCCATAAAATGGGATATTTGATAGACCTTTTACCTATTTTACATGGTGTAAGGAGCAATACCGGACAAATGAAGTTTTGCCGCATAGATTTGCATCATACTACTGTGATGTCACAATCCAAGCATTAAGGTCATAACGAAAATTCCGGCAAAATGTGGTTTGTCCCGTATTAGACCTCTTACATCATTTAAAACTGGAAAAAGGTTGATTTAATCTAAACAAGCAAGATTATAATTGATTCTTATTTTGTATCATTTATTATCCACCGACATAGTAAATCATTATGTAAGTATAACAATGGCTTGTTGTCCCCATATATATAATGTAATATATATAAAATAGTTCATTGCACTTTTCATACAATAAATAAAATAACACAAACGAGAGAAATTAACAAATATATATTATACCTTTACAAAAATAATACACAACTCTGATTAACTATAGTTCTAACAGTTCAACTATATTTCTATTAATAGTAAGAACAATTCGAGAAGCAATTTTCATGAAACTTGGTATATACATTTTAAACTAAGCCAATCATTATAGAGAACTCTAACCAATAAATTAAAAAAAAAAAGTTTTAATTTTCTGATTATCAAATCTGAGAAATCTTTAAAATCTAGGGGTAAATATTTGTTGGTAAACATTTGATGCATATTTAAGCTTTTCTGAAATGTATATTTTGCTAACTTATTCTTATTTGAACTGATTAAATGATGATGTTTTAGATACATAGTTCATTCTAAATTAATGAAGTCTGTACTAAAACTATTGAATTTTTAAATTTATGAAATTTCATCTACTGGACATCTTCCTCAAAGTTTATCTTACAATGTTTCATAATGCAAAGGTATATACATTTTTCATGAATCACATAATTTTTTCTTATCTATGGTTTTTCTTTCTAAAAATTGGATACACCTTCAATGAAAATTTATATCCTTGACATGACTTACTTAAGCATAATTCTTAATTCTTATTACTTTTTTTTGTTCAAATGATATGTAACATTAATGAGGGAAAAATTAAATCTACAAAAAAAATGGTATACTTATGTTGTAGAATTATAAAAATGACAAAGATGAATGTTTTTAAGCACCTTGATTGTATCTATAGATATTTATTTCCTTAAATGCCATTTTATGAAATAAATTGTGAAATAGCATTTGACAGGGATTTTGATATCCAAAATGCAGTTTCAATACACCTGTTCCTTTCTCACACCTCATTTGCAACTGCTACTTTTTGACACCAGGGTCCAGCACCATAAATTGAGAAAATACTAGGTCTTGTCATATTTTCAAATTCTTCTAATTTACAAATAATTAACAACTGGGATTTTTATTTCATTAAGTTTCATTTTATTCACAGTTAAAACTAAGCCAGTTTGCATAAGAATTTATTTGAACGTTTTACAATGGAATACTGTAAAATAAAATAATTGATTAAAGTATTTTTTCAGTTTATGGCCAGTGACCCTAATTATGCAAAAATCCATTTCTTAGTAGAAGACATTTTTAAAAAATATGAAAGTTTCAAAATATTTTTTTAAAGTAGTATTTGTGTTTTCTACATTTCGATCTGTGCGATTTATACATTAGTATGACAAAGCAATTTCTTAATGAGCTAAAACATTAAAATCTCGACAACAGAAATCTTACTCTGCTCATAATAACTTGACTTATTCAAACTTTACACTCTGTCAATTTGATATGCTATAGGAATCATCAACATTTTATCTACTCTATTTCATAGGACCAAGCATAAAATATCTTACATTTTATATAATAAAGTGAGCAAATAAAAGGTTGGAAAGAAAGCAACGTAAATAAGACCTTTTTCTGACTTTACATGAAATAAGAAGACAAAATTGGAAGAATGAAGTTTTGATGCTCTGATCTGTGTCATATTACTGTGTCGTCACAGTCCATGTACTAATGTTATAAGGAAAATATCAACAAAAAATGGCTTTGTCTGATATTAGCTCCCTTTCAAAATTATATAAGATTGGAGAAAGGTCTATTTCATAAATCAAATGTTTACATACCACAATATTGTTGATCTTCACATATCTTGCTATAAACAGGCAAATAGTCATTTCATAAATTAAACGTACAGTGCAGCCAAAAAAAAAAAACCCCAAAAACTGAGAAATACTAATGCCCTTGGTGACAACTTTGTCCATATAAACTGTTATCCTAAAACTAAGCCAAGGTCAAGGTCACAAGGTAAAACTTTTAGTACTGATGGAAAGGATTTCTCACAAGGAATACACATGAGGTAAAAAATCATTGAACCAACAGAATGGTCTAGTCACACGGAATACACATTTGAAATGTGAAAGATTTACCTCTTACAATTCAAAAGTTATAACCAATGTTAAAGTTTTTTGCCAAAGACAGACAGGCCAAAAACTAGATGCACCCAAATCTTTGATTCAGGGGCAATAAAAATTAAAGTAAAGTAAATTTCTGAATTCAAAATTTCCAGAAAGGTGAAAGATAAGTAGACACAAGGTGACAGTATGTTCAAAATCAAATTATAAATCTATAAATCACTAACTAATTAAGATAAATGAGCTACAGAACAAACATGAAACTTCATTCATGGCCAAATTTCTAGAGCCCATTCATCTCAAAGTTCACACTTGGTCATCAGAATTTATGGAATGCGATCTGTAGAAATCATTCAGAATTTTGATCACTACTTCGAGAGCAGTTATGTAGCTTTCCATGTCTGTCATTAGACACTGGTTGAAGTCGAAGCTTTCTGATTGGTCTCCTTGGACATTGAGCATAGCTATGAACACATCTCTGTATGGCAGTGCTTTGACGGCTACCTGTTAAAATCAAAAGGATGGACTAAAGTAAGAAGTTTACATAGTCATGGTAAATTTTATGTCTTAACTGCAAAAGTTTAGCATAAAGAGAATTTATAAATCTTTCTGGTGATTTATGACACTGGTATTATTTGTACAATTATTTCAGAACAGTGAAGGCACAGATGCTGCCAAATGAAAAAAATTCTGGTATCATGTGATCTACACCCAGTTATATTTATTTCGATCTATGGAACACAAACATCTGTTATTGCTTTACTTGCTCTATGCCATTGCTTAATACCTTTTTAAGAGATAATTCTTCTGCTTTAAGGAAGAAGAAATAGTGAGGTGCAAGTTTCAAATGCATATTTTACATCTGCTGTCAAAGACATTAATCTCTCTATGTATAGCCAGAGATTTTTTATTTGTTTGTGTTTTGTTTTATATCACAGCAAGAATATTGATGGTACTGCGGCGTACGATGTAAAGAAATAACTTAAACAAAGTTCAGTAATATACCTTTTTCCAGTTTTACATGACATAAACTGCTGAATGTCCAACAAACCACTTTTTGCCAGGATTTTCATTATGACATTATTACTTTGATCATGACATTACAATAGTTTGATGCAAATTTGAACAGCAAAACATTATATGTCAAATTTGCCCCTTACATAATGTAAAATTGAATTTCAGAATATGAAAGATTTCATTTTACCTTTTACATAAACAATGAAATGGAATCAGTGTAAGAATTTCACATAAGATATTAACAGTAATTTATGAATGCAAGAGTTGTCTTTCTTTATCAAACACACAGCTGCAAAGATCTTAAAAGCACAAGTATTGATACTTACAGCAAACACTCCCCGGACGACCCATCCATGATAAGGCTTGAGAGATTTACCGTACGCGTTACTAACAGCAGTGGAGAGGTCTGGCTGACCTTGGTATAACTCGTTCAGGCACTCTTTGATAAACTCAAGGCTCCTATTTAAGTTAAAAATACACTGTAGATGTATACAAGTAAAGAGCTGATTATGTTGTATTAAACATTCTTTTTATTCATGATATGTTACAAAGAAACCCTTGAAAGTAGGTAAAGGGTAGGCTCATTAATAGGGCACAGAAGTAGAGGACAATATTTTTGGTTTTACCCATTTTCCTCCACCACAAGTATGTAATGTCGGACCCAAGTATAAACCTGGAGTGTGAATTCCTCCCTATTAGAGAATTGACAGGAATCAAAACTTTTATGAGTGGAATATTACTCAACATCTGCTACGTCTTTCATTCGTTTACAGTATGAAATGATGGATAGAGATCAGGAATTTCTACAAAAAGATTGGCAGCAGTGATTTTGAACATTCTGCAGCCAAATTTTTCAGGATTTCCATTTTCATATTAAAGTATTGAAATACTAATTTGTATGAAACAGTAAGAAATTCAGAGAAGAATGTGAAAAATCACTTGGTACAGGACTTACATTTAACTTTCGGATATGGACTCATAATGTTTGTGGGAATTTACTGAATGATTGATTAATTTATTTTTTTATGTCACTCCACGATTATTTCACGTATATGTTCAAGGCATCTACCTGATGCATTGCATACAAATTTAGACTTTTGCAACTGACACACCCGAAGCAGTGAGTGATCTTTTACCTGCCACGGGACCTCAGTTTTTAATGTCTCATCCGAAAGACAGAAAACCAGTGTGCCCAGGGCGGAAGTCGAACCAGGGACCTCACGATCATAAGCCGAGCACCTTATCCACTAGGCCACACTGGCCTTTGTGGGAATTTTTAAAAAAGACAGATACTAAATCTGTATGCTGGTTTTCTAATTACCTCTTCATCCAAAGTAGAGCTATGGTAGCAGAACTGGAAACTAAATGCTGTTTGGAATTCATTTCCGACAAAACAATTTTTTGTAGAGTTGTAAGTGTGGTTGGATTCGTCTGATACTTCTGCTGTAGTTTCTAAAAATAGGAAACTTTACGTTATAACTTTCTTAGAATTTGTCTTTTGAATGAGAGAGCGTAAAGCAAGGCCCCATGTCATGGTCAACTTTGGCATATAGAAGATCCCTGCTTCAGGTGGATCTGTACCATAGGACAAAAATAGGAACTGCAAAAATGTTCGGCCAAAATGGTCCTTTTTCTGGGTGCAGTCATGAATGCTGATTAAGCTGGAACTTCTATCCTGTTTCTATGGAGATAAGATGACTAACATCAGTTTTCCCCTGGTTAAAGCCTGTCACAAGTTTTCCCCTGGTTAAAGCCTGTCACAAGTTTTCCCCTGGTTAAAGCCCGTCACAAGTTGTCTTCCCAACCAAAATCATATATCGTTTCAAAGACCAAAACAAAACAACGGATAAAGCATCTTGTTTATGGAAACCATATGAAAATCTTAGGTCCATATGGAGGGCCCATCTGATGAGCTGCCAATGATTAATCTTACATATTACCAACATAGCATGTAGTATTGGCGAATTTCATTATACAGAGTTATTTCCCATTTGGGCAGGTACCTGACAACATAACCACTGTGACGAAAAACAATTCCTTTATCATTTTCTACCCTTCATTTCTTGTAGTTTTATATCAATATACACTTATTTCTTTTACGTCACAGTTATTCTATATAGGATATCTACTCAAAGGGCAGATAACTCTTTATTACCAAACGACCCAGTAAATTAATTTTATTTAAAGATAATTTCACAAGTGACGTACCCTGATGTTTCCCTGGAAATCCATTTTTACAGGAGCAAATGCAGTAGCATTGAATTTATCTGAAATAAAAAGAAACTCAATATATGTACAAACTTGTTTATCATTATTAAACTTCTGTTTATTTTATTCTCCATGTAATTTGACAAATTAAATATCAAAATTTGTTTTCTCAATGAATCTACAGCCAGCTTAAAATAATCAAGTGTGTTTAAATTAATTTTCAATTCATCAATTAATTGATCCAACAACAATTATCAAAAATTATAAACTATATAGTGATTTTATTGTTTGTTATTAGACAAAAAAAATATGTTTGTTTCCTGTAACATGACCTAAAAAGATAGGATCAGTAGGTAGGCTTCTTTTTCCTTTTTTTTTCTTCTATGGAAAATGTCTTGACATTCAGATGGACATACATAATGTATAATAAAAGGTATTGTTCAACATAATTCATCATGTACGACAAGGCTTGATGCCATGGGGGTCGCCATATTTGTTTTCAAAACACCAGACATAACAACAATGTGGAGTTTCAGTATACCGATTCCAGAATTTTGATTCCGGAAATGGCAACGCTTGTAAATGGCGAAAAAAAAATCAGAGTCGGCGGCATGTTTTAGGGGTCGGTTGGGTTACAGGAAACAAAGATTTTTTTAAACCTTATGGAAATATAGCCCTTTATTTGATAATGAATGCTTCATTCATTCACAAAATTATGTTCCCACAAATCTCTGACATTTTGTAAATGAAATTTGAAATTTGAAAACTCCTTGCAAAGTTTAAAAATCAAGATCACTGTATGCAAGACTGTGATTAAAGATTGACCGTTTGGATTAAATTTTGTGATTAAATACTCATGATTCTTTTGTTTTCCAGTGGGACAGAAAATCTGCCCGAGTTTAGAACAATAGCTTTGGTAGGTGACTACAATACAAAACATGAACGGAATGAGTATTTGCAATCGTGTGTATTAAAGAAACAGATATTAATACTTACCAAATATTGGCACTAAGGATTTACAGGAACCCAAAAATGACTCCACTGGAATTCCACCATCTTTATGAAGAGGGAGATCCATGAAACTTCAAAAAGAGAAGTAAAATATACACATATATTTCTGATGTATTGCTTGACAAATAATAATTTAAAGATGCAAATGAACAAAAACATGATGAGTCTATGTCAAGTCACAATAGGGGTATCAGGTTGTACTAGATGCAGCACGATGAGTCTTTGTCAAGCGCTAGCAGGGGTATCAGGTTGTATTATATACATTTTTAATATAATTTTGATTTAACATCTTGCAAGAGAATAAGTAACCCTTTAATCCAATAACCAGAATACATGTATTGGATTTGGAAATCAAAGAATGAAGACATTTGACTAATTCACCGCAGGACTGTTGAAAATGGTTTGTTTGTTTCATTATTGTCCAATGTCAATGATTACTTTGCCGATATGTTCTAGCCAGTGTTTGAGGAAAACACATTTGATTGAATGATTATCATTTTACGTCACTCCACGATTATTTCACGTATAAGGTGACGGAGGAAAACACAAAACTGAGAGGAAACCATATAGTTCATATCAAGTGATAAGGTACAATTTTTTGATGAAATCTTAAATTCTAATAATATGTAATATCATACATTTATGGTGATAGCATTTGCATGATGTATTGCGCAGCAAGATAGGCCTATGACACAGATCTACTCTAAGCTTTGAAGGATTTTTTAAGTGCCAATATATCAGTTTTCAATATTCAATTCAAAAGACAAAACAATGTCTAGCAAATAGTGGGAATTGAACTTGGGACCCTTCTGCTACAAACTAAGCACCCTACCCCACTGATTTGAGTGGGATCTCCTATATACAGTATTATTTCAATGTTTACAAATATCTTGTGTGTAAACCTGGTTTATTTAAGTAATGACTGTCTTTCTTTCTAGGTTCATGGGGAATGGACTTGGGTGAGAAACAAACAAATCATGTGAACCGTGAAGCGGTTCTCCAATGATTTGTTTGTTTCTCACTCAAGTCATTCCCCATGAACCTAGAAAAAAAAGACAGTCATTCCTTATGCTTACAATGCATTTTAAAAGGTTCTTTTTTGAAAACAAAATATCAAATTCACCGTTATTAAACTGGCAAGGACTGAATTTTTCCTGAAGTGGAAAAGTACTTCTGCCATGCAATATAGTGCGTGTCTAGAATGCTAAAAAATACTATGTCCAGGTAATATCTTTAATTGCTAAAAATTAACAGATGCATTCATTTCGTAAAAAACAATAATAGAACATCAGCCTTGAACTTGAGTAAGCCCCACCTCTGTTTATATTACTACGCATGTGATTTGCCATATGCCGGGTACTACCTCCATGACCCAAGTTCATGGGCTGATGAACCGAGTCTGTTTAGCATGGTTCATCGAAGGAATTAGACTAGCATTGTAAATATATAATTTTGTCAAAGTTCCATTATTGCATAGGTCCAAGTTATCAAATAGGACCACTGACCTTCATTCAACAGGGTTTACAGGTATTTCTTTAAATCTGCCTCCTACAGAACCCATATCCACAAAAAAAATATCCTACAGAGAGTTCTAGCATTTTTTTAGTCTACTCTCCCATGAAAACTCCCTTAATAGAGTATAAAGCAACTAGTACATGTATATGTATGCATTTTCCTTCCATACTGTTGTTTTTGAGTCATTGATATCACAGGAGTTAAACAACATGATAAGCCACTTTCATCACATGTATTCGTAAATAAATCATGTGATTACTTTGAAACAGCCCCTTCAGATAGTCTAAGACTGTTTCAAAGTAAGACCAGCTGAAGGGGCTGTTGTATGGACATAGTAAATCTATAGACTGACATTGCTTTGCAATCCAGCAAAAATTTTATCAAGTTTATTTTATCTGTTAGTTGAAGCTCTTTATATAAAGAGCTTCAACTAAAAGATAATTCAAGTCATCCCTACTGAATATTTTGAAAGTTTATTTTAGACATTATACTAGTATACAAACAAGCAAGCAAGCGACACTATTTATTCATACCTTGGCCTCATCTCTGAGAAAAAAGTTGGAATTCTGTCGTCAACTGCATCCTTGAACACATCTAAATCCTCTTCAGTTTGAACACTAGGAGACACTTTACTGTTTTCATTAAAGTTCACAGAGTTTGAACCATTTTGATCTATTTTTCCATCATTCACATTCACAACTGGATGTTCATTCACAAGATTTAAATTTTGCACTATGGATTGTGATTGGTTAGAAGTTGATGTATGGCTTTGTGACAATGATCTGGATCGATTTGATTTATCTAATGGTGAACCTGATTGGTCAGATTCTAAGTCTGAATTTGAAAATGAGTTTTCGGAGGCAGTTCTTCGACGGGCTGATGACAATTTATCAGGAAGTGAGTGTACAGTGTTACTCAGGGAAGGAGATTTGGGTTGTCGTCGTAAACCCTGAAATTAAATTAATTACAAAATATATTTTTGTGTTTTTTGTCATGTAAAGATTGTTTGATTAATCCTCTGATTATTCTTAAACATCACTTCATCATGATTTCACATAAATTTAATGGCATCTGTCTGATATATTGCAAAGAAATTTTTACCTTTGCAACAAACCCACCTGAAGCATTGAGGGATCTTTACCAGCCACACTTACCGTGGGCCTTGATTTTTACTGTCTCATCAGAAAAATAGGAAACCGTTGTGCCCATGGAGGGAGTCAAACCCAGGACCTTTTGGTCGCAAGCTGAGCACCTCATCCACTGAGTCACACCGGCTTACAAAGACTGTTTGCCTTATATGGTAACAGCATCTACCTGACGCATTGCACTGAGATTGCAATCTATGCAAAGGAACCACTCTAAGCAGTAATGAATCTATGCCGTGCCAATGTCTAGTGTGAAGCAAATCCTCTGAAGAGAAAAAGCTGACAAGCCGCTAGTGGGATTTGCACCCAGGTCCTTTCAGTCACAAGCCAAGCTCATTACCACCTCAACTATGCAGGCTCACAAAGATTACATTATGATAAAACTTACAAATTAAGTCAAACAGACAGATGTTAGATGATTAGTACAATTCAGGTATATGCATTGCAGGTAACATTTTTCATCAAAATGGCATTAAAGTAAAAAGAGAATCATTAAGGGTTTAACACACAAATACTATTTCAGTTAAAACGAAATACACATGTACATTCACTACCAAATGCTGAACAGCTAGACATGAAATTAAAAATGCATGATTATTTAAATGACAGAAAAAAGGTTAATATAACGCACTTCAAGGGTTAAATTCCATACTTGCCTTTGTCTACCTACACCAACTAATGGCAAAAACTAGTCCCAACATAAGGAAGTTAAGAAATTATATATAAATGATGAAATCTGGTATGATCAGCATCATACAAATGTGACAGTTTCGGGAAAACTAAGTCTTGTAGATTTCGTTGGAAAATCTATAAACAAGAGATTTGCACACATAGAGATTACAAGATAGATTGTTAAATATGAAATATTTTACTTATAAGCGTGCAATGTTCTATGAGAGTATGTTCACTGCAAAAATAGCCAAAATGAGGTGTGAAAGACAAAGAGATAGACGGACTGATAAGCAAACAAATTCTGCTATGTTTGATATGCAGGCGACACAGAAATTTCTATATTAAGATAGTTTAACAAAAGTCGTTTGTGAACAGTGCTCACAATCATGTCATTAACTGAACAGTCTTTTTTGTCAGATTGACACCACATGTCCCAATCTGAAGCTCATAGCAGAAATAAAGAAATTTATCAATTCAATTCCGCTACAAGCAAAGAAGTACTTTTCCGTTCAACATACATATCAAACTGGTTTTAAGTTTTGATTTATCAGCAGTAAAATTTTAAAAGATATAGACCACTGAATCTGGACTTTTTAGTCAGTTTGAGCTTACCATAAAAGCCTAGTGACTGACATTTGAGTAAACAGGAGTCAACTGTATTGTAATATTAAGGAAATATTTGAGACTTTACTTTGTTGTTTTATTTCACATAAAAATTATTTCATTTATATAGTGACAGGAGCTGTTTGAAGCATGACAGAGACATTCTGACCATTGCAGCAGATCCACCCAAAGCAGTAAGGGCCGCTATTCTTATACCAATGTTTAATATAATTTCCATTGAAAGGGTCAGAATCATACTTCACCACTACCCACCATTTCAATATAAATTATCATGACACTGGACCTCAGTTTAAGCTGTCTCAATCTAAAACGATGGTGAAGTGTCACCAGTGGGGTTCTAATTCAGACCTCTTGACCTGAGTCAAGTGTGTTAAAAACAGAGCTATGCTTGTTTTATTTGGTGACTGAGAAATTTACGATCCACCAGGAAAAAATCTCATAATGGTGAAAGTTTGTAATATCATTATACTCAAAATAACAAATACAGAGCATAGAAATTCTAAAAATAATGGGGTTAAATGCAATAAAATTCTTTTAACTCTGTAAGATCTACCAAAAAGATTTAAGATAATATCTGCAAAGTACATGTAGATGGTTAAAACTTAATTTTATTTTCCTTTTTAGATAATTAGTTTATTACTCTAAAGACAAAGTCAATATAGTTATAATGGGAGAATATATAGTTGATTTACAGAGTGTAAAATGCACGCATGTAATTTACATGTATATGTATACTATACATAAATATATAATTAAATGTGTGTTCATGTGATAGGAAGGCTTTGGTTGCGTGTGAGTAATATATTTTATGGAATATATGGGAAAATATTCTATTGAAGTTGTCCTATATCGTTATCGCTTATTTCACAATACATTGGAATGGGACTGGGCAAAACTTATGACATTATTATTAGCCCTTTTTATTTCTGCATCATTGAAAAATTATACAAGATAAAAGTGTTCTGTAAGATATTTCTAGTAACTTTGGAAAATGGCAAAGGAAACTTAGAACTACTTGTACATGTATTATATTGAACTGATGTACAGATATACAGATCTTCTGCAAAAACATTTCACAGAATTAAAAATATAGCTAGTTTCTAAGATGCTTCATCTTTTATCCTTTTACAAATCACAGGGAATGTTCAAAGTCGATACCAAATTAAAAAAAAAAAAAATGCCCATCAGTTTAGAAGTTTGACATTGACAACAGGCCTTATTCCAACATGCAATTTAGAGAAATGAGCCCGGACAATGAGATCCCAATAATGTCCTTCCTAATACTGCCTGAAAAAAAATTCTTGTAAGATTTGAGGAAAGGAAGCCGAGTACTACCTGAAGTGGCCTTGGGTAATAGACGTTTACATGTACAGACTGAAACAGCAAGCATGCATATGACAAAATACAATATTACAATACAACACATATGTACATATAGGATATTTCATTAATAGGAGTTATCTACCCTTGTTTATAGAAAAGAGTGGAATAAAAGTTGGACTACTTGTTTAATTTACATTTTTCTAATCTGTACAATCCATTGACCATGATGGGGTGCCTATAGGACTTTAACTTCACCCTTGCTCCATTAAATGTGTAGAAAGGGAAAGAGTTTATGACACACATGAACATACAAAGGATATTTCAACGAGATGAGTTATCTGCCCTTGACTAGAGAAAGAAGTGGAAAAAATGTTGGGCATTGACCATTTATTTAACTTACAGTTTTTAATTTGTATGATGAATAAACTATGATGGAGTATGGTCAGTGAAAAAGCAGTAACATTTTTACCACTTCACCCCTTTTCACAACGACATATATAGAAAGGGAAAGGGTTTCTTTAAAGGGGAGACAAATTTCTTTATTGGATTCCTCTATACTAAAATATAAAACAAGGTAATGACAATACCTATTATTGTAAGCAAACTTCAAATCTATTTCATGTATAAATTCTAAATGTAAAACTGAAACCATTTATTTTTTCATGCATCTTGAATATGTTAATTTTATTTAAATGTAATGGTGCAAGATGCAATGCCCAGCTTTTTTGAATTTTTTTTTTCAATCTATTTTTGTATTTTCATGCTCTCAGCTCTTCTGAAACAGAAATCATGTACCTTATTACTAGAAAAATTGTGAGGACACACACTGCATCAAATGTGTCTGTTATTCTTTGCTATAATTCAGAATTTAACATAGCTGAAGAAAACACTAAAACATTGTGTTTACACATCACTCCAAGCTTCCTCTGGAGAAAGTGTATATTCACATTCTAAGCCTATATGTATCTGGAGAAAAGCTAAAATTTCAGCTCATGAATAAAGTTTGTATTTGATTTTTATGGATACAAAAGTTTTTAATGTGGACAAAGCATATACCTTTTTATTGGGTGTTTTGAGAGCAACGGTAGGGAATGGTGAATCGTTGATCTGCTGGTGCGGTGATTCATAAGCGATACTTGCATTTGCGATTTTCATGCAGTCCTCCAGTGTTTGAATAAACGTATCACATGTTGCTCCGAGTAACACAGTAGCTTCATCTAATTTCTGACGTAAAAAAGAAATAATCATTTCAGAGACTGCTTTGTTTACAATACCTATCTGCTTTCATCATGTTGAATGAAACTCAATTATCTACACTTTATATGAACATTAAACCATATTAAATTTTTTTTCTGTAATTTTCATTTTCCACAAGATAAAGAAATATTTATCATTATGCAAGTGGTTTCAATGTCTTCCAATTCTTATTTCAAGTGAAATAGCAATGTTTGGTTTGTTAACTACTTGGACACCATTATTTATTCTACTACTATAAAGTTATAACCAGTTTTACACTGTAAAATGCAGTATTACCACACACAATCCAGTAACATCTTACTCTTGATAGTCCTGAACTTAAAACAACAGAGCAACTTTGTTTTACAAATCAAAATCTTAAATGCAACACAAAAGATTATTTCAGCTATAAGATGGCTGCCAATTCTTAGCAATGGAGAAATTGGTCATGAGGTTAAATTTATACTTAATGTCAATAGTGACTGAACTGTATACAGTCGAACTGTAATAGCTGGAATGTTAAAAACTAAAAAGAAAAAAAAAAGAAAAAAACTTTAATAAATCAAGCAGTTATGACTACCTTTCTATCTGTAGAAATTGTAACAGCTTGACCCTGAAGAAACTTGAAGTGATTTTGAAGGTCTCTTATAATACCATTTACCAAAATTTCAACTGTACTCGTCTGACCTTGCTAAAGTAACTTTATAAGTGTATGAAACTTGGTCTATCATTGGAATAGCCCAGCAGACTATGCTAATGCAAACTTGGGCAGACCCCTTGAGTTCTGAATAGCCCAAATATAATATTCAATCATAGATATTAAAAGAATGCATATCTAGTAGATAAAAATTGAATCTTTACCATACATTTATTATTCATACTCAATTTCAAGTTCTTGTCAATCTACATGTATAGACGATTTTGTAAGGGTAGACAGCCATGCCTGAGAACCAGGATGTAAGGATGCAATTAAGGATAGATTTGGGCAGTGGACAGGTGAAAGTTTTGCATACTGGTTTAATGCAATACATACTTGTATGTCTGGAGGTGTCTTCTCCTGTACAGCAGTTTTCACGGAATGTACCTGCTGCATCAGTAAATCACAGTATAATCTCAATTCTGATTTCTTTGATCGCACGATATCTGGCGATATTTCACCTGGAAAATAATAGATCGATTATAGTTTACCACTTACCACTGAATATCTCTAGTCTGTTTGTTTTTTGTTAAATTCTATGCTATGAATATTTCACCTATGCAGTGGAAGCTAGCGTTTAGAGTTTACATGAACCAGAAAGTAAAAAAAACACGATCTTTGGCATGTATGCTTGGATTCACATCCCATTTGCCAATGCCAGAGATGGGACCTTTTAAAATTACGAGGAGAGAATTAGGTCCAGAACAGAGCTTAAGTCCAATAGACCTCCCAGATCCATATCATAGAATATCTGATTCATATAAAAAGGAATTCTTTAATTTTGATTGTTTACTTATATAATTTAGACCAACTGATTGTTTTAAGTCACTCTGCAATTATTTCACTTACATGGTTATGAAGGCATTGCAGTGACTGTGAAATTGTATAAATATTTACAGGACAATCGGTCTGGTAAACATGGACAATTCACCAGACCAAAGTAATTTTCACAGAACTGAAAGCAAAATGCACATCAAGATGACATTAGAATAAGTCTGAAACCAAAATTGCTTCTGGAAAACACTGGACAATCGGCCCAGAAATTTAAGATTATATACCAATCTGGCGTCAATATAACCGGACTTGTTTGTCGGTTTGACGTCATTTCATTTTCACTACAGTGTGGTTCAGTGGATAAGATTATTATGAGATTATTGAGACAAGATTATTGTATGAGACCTCAGTTTTCAATGTATTATATCATTATCAGAACTCAGACTTCTAAGACAAA